>OZ014486.1:27550205-28181733 GCA_963965965.1 Trididemnum nubilum
ATGCTACCATGGAAGTTGACCATGGGATTAAAGCTCAATAGCATTTTTTGCAGCAAGTCATTAAAAGTTACCTTGTGATGGAATTGGAGGAACCACGAAGCGGCTTGTGGCAAGAGCAAGCCTTCAAGTAACTGAAAACAACCAAATCTTGAACCCAAATCAAATGCTTCAAGGAGCAACCCAAAACATTGTTGGAATAATTTTTTCTACATTAGCGATGAAGAAGTTACTAGCAATATCAAAGCTTATAAATTGAAACAAAGATATTCAAGGTGTTCTACTGTTTCTGGCACTAGATCTCATCACTGCTTTATCCCTCAATATAAATCAACTAAAGTAATGAAAAGGCTGTCATCAGATGAAAAAGGAGCTAAAGCGAAACTTTACAATGATGATAATATTACTTCAATTCGGTCACATGAGCAGCTACATCAAAATTTACAACCTGGAAAATATGTTGCTTGCTTGTATCACAAAGTGTAGTACATTGGTGCTGTAATTGAACAATCGGATCAAAACAAGGATGCTAATATCAAGTTCTTGAAGCGAATTCATTTGGTTTCGACATGGCCACAAGGTCTTCGAAATGAGTGTTGGTTACCATTTACAGACATATTAACTATAATTGCTCCTCCTCAATTACAAGGACACAGCAGAATAAACTATGTTAGCTGCCACAGAGTATGATAACATTTTAGAATTGTTTGCTGCCAGACAGAACTCTTGATTTATTATATATACTGAAGTTGCTCTAAAGAAAGTGGGACACATTGCGTACTATAGTGCAAATTGCAGTTGCATAAAACATAATCTTTCTTTATTGGCTTGCAATATCCCCAAATTTTTCGTGATACTTTTGTGTGATATGTGCTGTTGTTGAATTTTCACTTTCGAAAAAATATCATTTTTAGCAATCGTTTAGTTTTTGGCCGGCCTAGGAAGGTTTGCAATAATGAACATAAAACTGTTGTCTAAAGTTGTATTGTTGAAATATTTAACAGCCAAATTAGATTTAGCAACAACAATATCCAAAATTTTGTAATTTTAAACTACTACAAATGATCGAGTAATATGAAAGCAGAAACACATGCTACCTAACCAAAATATGCCATCTGGTGGCATATGTGAGTCAAAATTGCATCTAAACAATACGCAGTAACAGGCTAAAAGTTTTAGTAATCAAATGAGCTTAAACTTCTTGAACAACGTGTCAAATTTTTATCTAAATTATATGTCGAAGATAAATTTTTTCATTTTTTTTCGCTAATTTTAGAGAAATTATGAGGTGAAAGATGACTGAATCTCATCCCTTTACAGTTTCGGAATAAAGTTGAATTTTGGTACGTCTATGTACTTTGAGAATACCTCTTCCCACTCTCAAAAAAATTTTTGTTTAAAATAGTGTCTGACGGGCCATTTTGCCACCACAAGATGGCGTGTTTTTTTGCAATTTTGCTGCTGGTGCATACTTTGAAGTAAAAAAAGTTTTTTTTGCGAGCAGTATTTTCTTTTCAAATTGGTAAAGTTGATGTCCAGTTGGTAGGGAGCTACATGATAAAAATGAGAGCAATACTTTGCTTCATATGAGAGATGCAGATGTGAACACTTGGCACCCCCTATTTCTTTCATGCTATACGCCTGTGCCATTTTGACATTTGTTGTATGAAATATAGCTGAAAGTTGATCAATTCACCAAAAATCAGCTTTTCATTGTTTTTATATTGAGAGAATTGCGCTTTTGAAAATGGCCGAAAATGACCAAGCCCTAGTCGCCACCGCGAGGAGGTAGCAAATTTAAAATCGTCGTATTTTCAAAAGTATAAGAGATATTGAGCTAAACTTTTCAGCGTGAAGGTCAATCATGCCATACAACATTATAATATGTTTTGAACAAATTTGAAGAGGGTCGAGCTGGGACATTATGAAAATTCAGGACGTTTGGCATTCAATGACCGTAAAATAACCGTGGCGTTGAAAAGTTACGTAATTATCGAATGGGTACTTTTTGGAAAGGACTCGGCTTGGCCGACTGTAAGCGGTAAATAGTTTCGCATTGGTAACTAAACACCACTGGCGTATTTATTATCGTCTTAATTAATCGTACAGTTAGCAAATCGTAACTGTTCCTAACAGTTATTTCTTAACAGGTACGTAGCAAAATATTTTAGTTAATGCATGCCTTGCACGGGCGCCACAACGTGCATTTTGAAATACAGTTTTACGGCCGCAAAAAAAAAATCCTTTTTGGACAGCCGCAGGTTGTGTATCGCTCTGGTCGCGTATGTATCACTCGTAGCTTCATCATTTTTGATGATGCTGATCGTCAGGACCAACAAAACGTCAAGTGCACCTAAAAATAGCTAGTTGAGGTCTGTTACTTTACCGGAAGAACGTAGATCCTGATAACTTCAAATTTTCGCTGAGCAAATTCTGACCAAAAACTTGGAAACAACAGCAAATTCGAAGCAAGTTGGAATAATACTATGCATAGCGCCTCCGAGGCTTTCTCATAAAAGCAAGACATATAAGATAAATGCGTTGAAAGCAAGATAAAAACCAATGCAGAAGGAACGAGAATTGAGCTCAGCTTGACGAATGCCACGTCATAGGGTCGGCGAACATCAATAAATGTAATTGTAATGACATGTGCGACAGAGTTGTAAGTCGGGCCGGGCTCTTCTGGTTCAGGTTCGGACTAAAGATCGACAAAATGTCGGCTTAGTCTACTTATACTTGCCTTGTGTCTTCGCTTTTTAGATACTGTAAAAGCATACCGGTAATCAAAATAACTTTGCTACCAGCGATGCCAGCAAAAGTTCTGCAAAAACCACCAAAACCGGGCTTTTTCAGCAAATTAACTACTCCATAAACCAAGCTGAAATTGGGCTGAAGACCTTTTTTTTTCCAGAGATCATCAATTCTTCAACATATATCTAAAAAGAAGTTAGTGATATTGAAGACTTTTGTTTTTTCTTTTGTTTATAGAGATCATCTTTTTTCTTCAAGTTCACTTCAGTTTTTCTCCATTATTTGCGTAGTTCACATCGAATTTTAATCTAAAACATCAGATTTGCTCCTGAAAGCAAGTTACATCAGATTCCAAGTCAACAACATCAGATCTGAAGCAAAATTATCGATGCTGGCATCCTGTTTACTCCACTAACTGACAATTTAGTTAATCATCAATGCGATTATTATTATACAATCATGATTAATACGTCACCATAGATTAGCAATGAGTACCGTAGTTTTATTTTAACCGTATACAAGTAACTGCATAATTTTTTAGATCTTACTTAATTTTCGGGCCTAGTTTTAGCTTTCAATCATTTTTTATGTTTAGGCTTACATTTCCGGCTCGGGCCTATACTTGTCAGCCCGTTTACATTTGATTCAAAATATTGACCAAAATTTGTATAGCTGTTGTATTTTTCTTGATTTATCTAAAACTTTTGATACTGTTGACCACAAAATTTTATTGAATAAAATGAAAAGTAACTTTAGTATCAGAAATATTGCATTACATCTATTTGCAAGCTACTTAAGCAATCGTCAGCAATATACAAAATTACGTAATGTAAACTCGAATTTACACAAAATCACATGTGGAGTCCCACAAGGTTCTAGTTTAGGGCCAATATTGTTTTCATTACACATTAACGATTTGCCATTGGTAACAAAATTTAACATAACCTAATTTGCTGATGATACGTACTTAAGCCTTGCTGACAAAAATTTGTCTTCCCTTGAACGCAGAGTGAATGAGGAATTCAGTGTACTGAATGGGTGGTTTTGTAAAAACAAATTGTCGATTAACCACACAAAAAAAAATATCTATCGCAAAAAATTGCAAAATATTCTGGAATGTTTTATAGATTGCGCAATTACATACCTAAAAAAAAAACGCTTTGTGCTTTATATTACAACCTTACATACAGTAGAGTAAAATATGGTATTATGACGTGGGGAAATGCAGCAAAAACATATTTAAACAGAGTCACTATACGAATGAATGATATACTGAGAGCAATTAATTTTAGTTCAACTTAACAAATTGTTAATAATCTATACAAAAACTTTTGAATTACTAAAACTCCAGGATATATACAGACTTGAGTAGGCTAAATTTATGTACAAATTGGAACACAATAAATTACTGAAATTCTTTAACAACTTCGTTAAAATACCTAATCATCATAAATATGGTACTAGACAAGCCACCAGCTCCAATTACTTTCTTCCTCGTGTTGGCAAAAAAATCGCACAAAGCCAATTATCTTCTAGAGGATCAAAATTATGGCGTACAAGTAATCTTCAAATCAAAAATAAACAATGGGATTCATTTTCGAAGCAATATATTTAGTCCTTACTTAGCTCTTACTGAAAAATTTGCAAGCAAATTGCAATTGCTCTGGTTTTAATTAAGCAATTACTTGCATTGTATAACTTAGGCCTATTCATTTGCTGTAAAGACTGCGTCTATATCATTATAACATTGTCATTAATTTGGTTATTAAATCTTTTTTTCAAATTACCGGTACTAAGGTACTGTTACTGCTATTGCATTAGTAATTGGTTCAGAAAGTTGTTTTTTTTTTGAGTGTGTTTTTTTGGTGCTTTTTTGTGTGTTTTTTTGTTTTGTTTTTGTTTTGAAATTAACTAAAACGTTAACTGTAGTTTGATTTTAAATTTTACCACAACAAAACAGGTACGTTGACAGGAAGCACCTTGACTCTGAAAACCGAAAGGTTATTCGGTGCTTCCTGCTCAATCAGCACAACACCGATTCCTTTACATTGAGTACTGTTATACTTTTGCGTGTGTGTTTGATTGAGGAATAAATTCTACTACCATTGATGTGCGATACTCTGCCATGTTGGTCGGGCAATTTGATGCTTTTTGATTTGCTTTATTTAGAAAACAAACTTAATTTTTGTTGTTGTCAAGTACAAAGGAAAAAACAGAAAACAAACGTAAAAAAAAGCAAAAAAAGTAAGCGTAAAAAAACATCTCTAGCAATGTTGCGCCCTCGTTTGTGAGTAGTTGCTTACTTTTGCAAGCGACCAATTGTGCAGATACGCCGAACATTACAAAGGTGCAAACTATACGTGCGTTGTTTCCAGTCTAAACGTACCTTGGTATGGAAGTATTGAATGGAAAATTTTTTAATATGGACAGACATGGGCACGATTTTGATATTTAAAATCAAGATCGTGGTCTGATCTTGATCTTCAAGATCACATTATTTTAATGATCTGATCTTGAAGATCACATTTTTTTGTGTCGCGTAGGGTAAGCATCGCCGAAGCCTGGCTTTGTGATATTCTGAAGCTATTTCATGGCTCCTACACGCAATGGAGTCTAAACTGGAAAAAGTAATCCGCATTTGTCGTGGTACAGACAGACATGGGCACGATCTTGATCTTCAAGATCACATTATTTTAGTGATCTGATCTTGATGTTGCAGATCATATTTTTTGAATGATCTGAACTTGATCTTCAAGATCACCACAAGCTGGTGATCTTGCCCATTTCTGAGTATGGAACGGATACATAGGCGTAGCCAGAATTTTGATTGGGGGGAGGGGGCTCTAATTACTAGTGCTGAGCACCGCAAGTTTTTTTTTAAGTCTGCAGTCCGCAAATCCCCAACCGAATTTTAATTTTTTTAATCCGCAACCGCAAGTCCGCATTTGGACGTTGAAAAGCTTAGTCCGCAATCGCAAGTCCGCAACGACGTTTCAGGATTCTTGAAGTCCGCACCGCAAGTCCGCAACTTTTTATGAACCGAGTAGAAAAGTTTTGCAATCAACCACATCCCGAAGTGATCTGATCAGAGTTGATTAGCAAAAATAAGTCAAAAGTAGTGATTGTGGGAAGTACAGCAAGCATATGGTGGATACATTCCACGCAATAGAAGGAATTACTCGCAATCGTTGATTGTAGTAAATGTACCACAGCATGACTTGTTATTGAGCTGCTTTTTCGGATGGCACACTTAAGAATTGCCCAGTCCCTCTTACTTTCAGCTCCAACTCAAAACAGATTCAAAGGCTTGTAATTTTGGTTAAATTTTTTAAGTGACTTGGCTAAGGGTTTGTAGCTCCCAGCCCTCTTGGTTGCGCTTCTGCTTATACAGTAGATGCCTAGACTGCATGGAAGCATAATACACAACCCACCGACGAGTCCTTAAAAATGCTACAATGAAGCTAGGGATTTGGAGATAAAAAGCCATTGGATTACAATGAGAAGCCATCAAATAGCAAAGCACAATTCGCATTTCCGCTTGCTACAATATATTCTAAGAAAACAATTTTTTTTCGAAGCAGGAAAAGGCAAAAGTAGTAGAAGGCAAAAAAACATTCATATCACTGATCGTATTACTAAATTTTTAGTCCTTAGTTTCTATAAATGCTCTACGAACGAGATAATCATACTCTACCAGCAGTGCCGTCGCCAGACCAAACGAAGTGAGAGGGCCCCAGCCGAAAATGGGGGCACTATAAAATGGACTGAACTTTTGCACATAAAAACTGATATTTTAAAGCTACAATTTTGTAGTCATCTTTGAAAAAAGATACATATAAGCCCGGCAGCGTTTATTAGCTCGCTTCGCATGCGGCCGGTAAAATCGTTGGAAAAATATGTTTGCAGGAGTGAATGTGACCAGAAGCGCAACCAGGGTTTTGCCACGAAAGAAGGGGCTTGAACCAAAAGTAAATGTTTTTTGCACAAAAATTGTCTAATTTAGCTCCGTGCTGAACAAATCGTTGCTACTCAAGCGTGTTACAGAGGGGGCAGAAACCCCAGATGCTGGGTGATTTTTGCGAGATTTTACGGCAATAATAGAGATTTTAACGCCATTTAAATCCATTTCGCACGTTTTAAAACCATATCAATAATTACAGCAAATTGCTAAAATTCAGAAGTCATTGAAAGATTTAAATTGTCTAGCCTCTTGAGCCCCCATATACTTCAGGTCAAGTCCAAAACACGTTTAAATGCTTATTCTTTTTTTGTTTATATGACTTGGCTAAAGGGGGCTGATGCCCCCTTAGCCCCTTACCCCTGGTTGCGCCACTGACTGCGAACTAAAATAAATCTTGAGTGTGATGCTCTAAAAAAAAAACAACTGGTATTTTAAAGAAATGTTTTCACGTATTGTTTCAGGTCATTATCACTAACGAAATACCGGTAACGCTTCTGTTGGCATACATCCCTATTCCGCAAAGCATCCGTAAAGGCGTGTTAATAAGACGGATTATTGGGTCACATTTATGTACACCAGTTGGTGGCCAGCAATTTTGCAAACGATCGAGAAAACTTCAAACGAGAATCATGTTTGAAAATTACTATTCCTTTTTCCATTATAGCCTGTTGTATTGTCGTTACGTGATGCCCCAAAAAGCATTCTGAATGAACCGAAATGGGGGGGCACAAGCAGTCGTTAGGGGGGACGACGCCCCTGGCCCCACCGTAGCGAAGGTAGACTTGGCCCCTCCCTTGCGACGGCACTGGCTACCAGTACAAAAAGTGATACCCAGTGGCTAATTTTGTGAACTCACGGTAAAAAACAACAAAGCCATACTTTGAACCAGGGCTGAAAATTCGAACTTAATCTCAAAAAAAGTCGGTTGTTTTGCCAAACTCGAAAAAACAGTGTTGACTCCAATTTGAATCAGGTTAGACCCGCTTCTAAAAACCTGTCTCACCGCGCGCCGTATCCTTCATATTTCTGCAGTCATACCACACTTTGGATATAAATATAACAATGTTATTCCTCACAGAACACCAAAAATTTGATTCATCCAAAGGAGCACGGCAAAACAAGAAGTCAATTATCAGTTAGCCAAATCAATATCAGTTAACTAAAATTAACTAGACCAAAATTTACGCTATTGATTATACTAACACTATGCTTGACTTTACTAGACTATACTATTAAAAAACTGCTTCGAGGTCGCACTATAGAAATATCAGCACGTTAACATTTTACGTAACCAACTTACTACACAGCTAACTTGATACACTAAACTAAGAAAATTTGAGACACCATATCACTCGTGCTGTCGAAGACTATCGTATCTAATTGGGGCACTAGTTGGAGACTTAAAGATTATGAGATTAAAGGTCTAAAGACAATACCGTTAAAATTACCACGAAGACAGTTCTAGAAGATTCTTAAATCAAGCACAAAAGGGGGTTCTAAAATGTGCTAAAACATTAACAAACTATTTGCATAAAAGATGAGAACGCGGCATGTATTCGTTTCTCACGTTACCAAACAGGATGTCAACAAAAAGAAAGCGATTAAGTCGAAAAGCAGACTTAGTATTTATGTCAGCCTGAACTCGAAAAACTTAATATTTTTGCCGAACTTGAACTCGAAAAAATTTAATTGATTTCTTATGTTTGACTGCTGAGTAAAAACATGAGTATTTGTATAAAACTTGCGAAATTGCGGACTAAAATTAAAAATAGTCCGCAACCGCAAATCCGCAAGTTAAACTGCTAAAGTCCGCCAGTCCGCAATTTTTTTCGTTAGTCCGCAATTGCGGATTTGCGGACTAACTTGCGGACTTGCCCAGCTCTGGTAATTACAAACTACATGCAATAAGGTCATCAAAAATTTTCGAAAGAGGAACTCTTGTGGGACAAAGATATTGTAGAATGGAAGACAGGAAGCCGTGGTGCGGGTTACCAAACTTAAAAAGTGAAAATGTCAAAAATTGGGAGACGTGTGTGAGTGAACTAGTGTAACTCAAACGTATTACAGACGGGTCTCGGGGGCGAAGCCGCCAGAAGCTGACCAATTTTTTTGAAAAACCAGCTATTTTAAATGCCATTGGATCACGTTCCGGACGTGCTCAGAGCCATTTGAAAGAACTAGATTTTTAACATTTAAAAGCCAGTCGAAAAAATTAAGTTGTTCAATCCTCCTTTTACTAACAATTTAAGTCCAAAACACGTTTAACATCTTGCATTTTGGTGTTAAATTTTGCAAGTGATTTGGCCCAGGTAGGAGAAGTAAGGTACATTGCCTCCTGCAATATTTTAGAAGTAAATAATAGAATAATCCACTCGAAGATATTCCTTGGAAGTTTTTGCTTTGTCATAAAAACAACCAGTTGTAGGAGTTCATGTACGGCCAGGGGCCCAGGCACTCTCAACTCAAATCCAATACTTTGTTCAGTGAGCATTTCCTCAAGCTGATTTTTTTTTCAAAAGTAAATTGCCGCGTAAAAAACTGGCAAGGTGGAGGTGAATTGTTATTGAAAAATAGTACAATGGATAGTTACGCGTACTAATCATGTTATTGACCGGGCCAGATTTATATTGCATGGGGCCCCTGGCACTTTGGAAATTTTCGCAAAATCTTCTCGCCAAATATAGGTGAAGATCACAAAAAACTCTTACCATCTGAGAGCGGGGCTCCTGGGACTGTGCCATATGGTAAATTCGCCCCTGGTTATTACATTGCGTTCATAAAAAGGTTGGATGAGGGCCTGAGATAGCGACTTTTAGAACAAAAACCCTTAATTTCACCCGGGTTGCGCATATAAATTGGTCGGCAAAAAATTGAATTGTGGGGGCCGTGGTTGTCAATATTATTGTTCATTACTGTTGTGCGTGTGTATGTTATACGCGAAAAACGCTAAAAGAAACTGTAACTGAAGAAACAATAGGCTTTTTTGTCACATTTTTATCATTGGTGGCATTTTAATCGAGGGGGCGGCCCCCCTGCCCCCCTCCCCTTGGCTACGCCTATGAACAGATATGGAATTGAAAATTGCCGGAATAGAATATGAAAAATCATTTTTCATTGCATTCCATACCACGCCATGTCGGTAAGGTAAAGCGGGCCAAAAATGATCGAATTTGGTAAAGTTATTTCGACTTTCGGCAA
Organism: Trididemnum nubilum; assembly: GCA_963965965.1. Classification (NCBI taxonomy): domain Eukaryota; kingdom Metazoa; phylum Chordata; class Ascidiacea; order Aplousobranchia; family Didemnidae; genus Trididemnum; species Trididemnum nubilum. Next base: position 27,560,113 of record OZ014486.1, read on the forward strand.
AGCTCAAAATTAAGAAGTTTCCTGTTACACTTGGTAAAAAAGCTGTTGCCCTCGGTGGTGTTTGAACCTAACAACACAAACCAGAACAAACTCAAATCTTCTGCACTGCGACTTAACCTCTCGTCCATTCAAAACTAATACAGCTTTGGCACAATCGGGTATTGTAAATGTTTGCAACAGCAAAGGATAATTACAAACGCAACGAAAGCATTTTGCCACGAATTGTGGTTGATTTATCAGTGGTTTTCGGGTACTGATTGCACGGCAGTTTTATTTAATTTGATTAAAAACCGTAAAGCCTTATTTAAAATAGTAAAATTTTTAAACGTTCGCACTTGGCTATGTCCATCCATCAGTAAAAAGTAATATCTTATTCAAACAGAATGATAAAAGTAAAAAAGTAAAATTCTGTTTGAATAAAAAAATATTCTATTCTGCAAAAAAAATTCTGTTTGTTTGAATAAGATTTTACTTTTTACTGATGATGGACATAGCCAAGTCCAAAGCATTTAAAAATTTTACTATTTCAAATAAGGCTTTACTGTTTTTAATCATATTAGTGGTTTGTTGAACAGCTTGGAAATGCCTAGTTTGCAATTTTCCGATAGTTAGAGCAACTACCTTATCTCAAAAATCAAAGCATTTGGGATTTGACCAAGTTGCTTCCATAGAATTCAGTTTGATTCGCTCGCAAAAATACGGTAGTAGTAGGCTATTACAGTAACCTTTCATTGCCAAACCTAAATAAATAAATCACAAATTCAGCAAATGTTTAAAGAGAAATAATATTTTGCACGACAAGGAGCGGCCGTCCAGTTGATCGAGCGGTAAGGCGTTAGCCCATAAATCGAGAGGTCTGAGGTTCAAATTTCCGGTCTGTGAAATCAGACACAGTGTTGCCTAATGCCTACGGCCCGCCACCTCGGCGATATTTCTTCGAAAGGAGCTGTGTTGCCCGAGTGCAATGACGCGGAGATGGGCCCCACCAACTCGTGATACGCTTCGGCGTAATGCAGCGAGTAAAATGAAAGATTTGATTTGGAGGGAACTAAATACTTCAAGAAAAACGTCGATTAATCAAGTAGCCTACTTTAGACCTAGTTTTAGAAACTTTGTAAAAATTTTCCAAAAGATTCCAAAATTGACTGCAAAAAAAGTTCATTACGTTTGTGTTAAAATAAAAAGTCTTGATTTTGGTAAGAACCGAATCCATATTAAAAGTTTCAAAGGCAAGTAACAGTGGTGGAGTCCTCGCGAACACATCTTGAAGTCCTTCGCCTTGGTCTCAAAGGTCAAGTCCTTGGCCTAGGCCTCAATATTTGCCCTGTCCTCGGCTTGAGGACAGCACTAGTTTTTGGATTGTTGAAATTTTGTAGATCGCCATTCGCCAGAAGCATTTTTTTGAAGACCTTTTTTTTCATAGAGAACACTTGCGCCTGTGTCCTTGGCCTTGAGTATTCCTGTCCTTGGCCTCGAGAGAGTCTGTCTTCGAAAGAGCTGTTCTTGGCCTCAAGCCTTGTGTCCTCGACTTCACCTCTGGCTAGTAATACAACCACTACACCAAGCAACCTTGTGATGTCACGCCGCAAAAAAATTTCATTATAAATGCCTGAAAAATAAGCATACCGAGTCCGTATTTTATTCTTTGCCTAGCGTAAAAAATACGCACGCTGAAATACGTATGTTCGGTAAAAGGCAATATAAAGTAAATCAGCAAGAGTAAAAATTTTATACGCATATCCGCATTTTTTTACGCACATCCGTAAATACGGACGTTCGGTAAAAGCCGCTTTAAACAAATAGATCCTAGTTTTTAGGAAGGCAGTAAGTTTTATGAAATTATTGCATAATCAGTTTCAAAAGCCTAAAGGTCGGAAGGCCAATTAGTTTTCCACCTAATTATGCAATTGCAAACTTCAATGCAAAGGATTTTAGCAAACATTTTTCGCGTAAGTTTGTTCCGGTTAACAGCAGGTACCTACGAAGCCACTACCTCGATAGCTGTAGTCAGTCATTTGAAACGGTTTTGACGCACATCCGTTCGGTTTAGTAATGTTCGTAAAGCTTTTCGTCCTGGTCTAACGGGAAAAAGAATTGCGATTATCTTATGATTTCTTGGCTGAAGAGAATCAAAATTGGTGCGAAAAAGTTCTAAAAAAATTGCCAAAGTTGTTTTACCATGGTTTTAAAGTAAAATTTTTTAAATAAAAACGTCCTGAATGCCCTTTTTGTATTGTTTTCCTATACCATTAAAATACTTTTGAGTACATTTCTTTGAAACACTCTGTATAACTTATATAATTAATTCACATCAAATACACTGTACAGTAATCATGGTCCCGACTCTCATACTTTGGTATGTAGAAAATTGTCTTCTTCATTAGAATATTCTGAGTGGATAGTGATTAAACATTTTTTCTTCTTCATTGTAAAAAATTTTTAATCATCTTCAATTGAACGTTGGCTTAATTCTATTTCTACGATATTAAGTTCACAGTGCAAACATTTTTATAAACTACAATTAAACCAGCGTAAAAAAAGATTAGGTATTTAACACCAAAGCTACATAGTACATTGCTGAAAATAATTTGATAAATAAATTTTTGTCTGAAAAACTGCGAATATAAACAGCAGTGCTTAAAGCAGTGGCTTTCAACCTGTGGGCCATGGCCCACCGGTGGGCCACAGAAGCATTTTGAAGTGGGCCACAGAGCATTTTGGTTTGAAAAACTCGTATTTGCAGTTTTTTTTTTTGGAGATCACCTGTTTTCGGCCGGAAAAACCGTTTGAATTCTGGTGGCGACCTTTTTTTTTTTTTGAGAATACCTGTTTTCGGACGGAAAAACTGTTTCATTCTAATTCAAGACTGATGAAAATTTGGGTCAAGTTCTTGAGCAATACTTTGAGAGTAGGGCCATGGAAAACTTTCAAAATAAAAATGGGCCACGGTTAGAAAAAGGTTGGTAACCACTGGCTTAAAGGGATTGTGACATGGTCAATTACGAACATAAATTTTCGAAATGATCAGCTGTTGTTCTGCGACTAAAGTGGGTACTGTGATGTCACAACGACGATGGTTGATTGAGCCGAGTCTTCTGAACAAGTTTACGTAATTCGTTGCAAAATGCAACCGAGTCACGTTCTTTTTACTCGCAGGCTTTCAAAGTGGTTAAATCTTTTGTCGTTGCTTATTCCGCAAATCCTGGACATACATAGCCTACTAACAGTAACCATACTGCTGGAAAGAACGCTTGAACAAGAAACTGCCCTGTGCAACCAGGGGTGCAAATCTTTGTTGAGCATTGGGGGGGGATAATTTGCAATTTTAGCCCAATTTTCAACATTGGAGGGGATGAACCTCGACCACGATTTTTTTCAGATGAGCAAATTAAGTGATGACCTACAAATGGAACACTTTTTTTCCCCAAATTCAGGTGAAGACCAAAAAAAAAGTCTTCACCAAAAATGGAACACTTTTTTTCCCCGAATTCAAGTGGAGACCTGCGCTCAGATGCACACCAGAGTCAAATTACTGGAGGGGATGCAGATGAAGACCATATTCCAATTATTGGGGGGATATACCCCCCCGGATTTCGGCACCCCTGTGTGCAACTGTGTTGAGCTAATTTTATGAAGTAAATAATGAAAATATTGCAGAAACAACGTGAGGTAATAAAGTAACTGAAATGACCAACGCTTTACTCGGTCATTTTCAAACTAACGTGTGCAAAGTTTCAGACTTATGCTAATACCTCGATAACGATTTGGTGTAGCTACATGAAATTTTGACAGCAGTTTGAGATTAAGAAGTTTTTTGGATCAAATTTCGAGGCAATAAATCACGTGACTTTGGTTTTAGGACCCGAAAACCGCCCCGAAAGGTTGGCGTAAAAAGCGGTCTCATTCAAAAACGGCTTATTTACGGCAACAAATATTTCACATAATTATACGTCTTAAGGTACTCTTTCATCCCTACCAACCCACTCTTGGCCGCGATGAGGGTTTTTTGTTCTTTTTTCCTTTTTTGTTCTATTTCTTGTTACGCTCTTGAATCTTGTTACGCTTTTCTCCTAAACCACACAACATTAAAATGTGATTTTTGTTTAAAGTTGTTGAGCTGCAAACGAAATCTTTTTTTTTTTTTGAACGGCTCAAGCTAGGGCGCCAGTTTTTTTATACCAGTAGATATTTCGGGGACAATATTTTGACATAGTTTGGGGGTATCACCGGAAACAACCCCCAAATAAGTCCCAAAATTCAATTTTTTGAACGGCTTAAGCTAGGGCGCTATTTTTTTTGATATCAGTAGATATTTAAGACACAAATAGTTTGAGAGTACCAAATCCCAAGGAACACCTCAAAAAGTCAATTTTTGAACGGCTAATGCTAGGAAGCTAATTGTTTTTAATATTATTTAATATTTAAAAGAAAAATATTTTGACATAGCTTAGGGGTGCCACTCCATTAGAAACAACCCCCAAATCGGACCACTCCGAAATCAATTTTTAAACGACTTCTGATACAGCTAAATGTTTTTGAGATCAGTAGGTCTTCAAAAAATAAATATTTTGACATGGTTCAGAGGTTACACCCCTCCCTGGGAGCCAAGGGCGCCGAGAGCCAAACGTGGGCCCGGGGTCAGCTTAATAATTGGACCCCCTTATATTTTAATTAAACGTTACAAGCCACACGTCCTGGTATTTCATTTCGTTACCCAGCGGCGTAAGCATAATAAGACTTTTCAATACCGGTAAGACAATTTCACGCTCAATAGCGACAATCACAGCAAGGGGTGCGAGGCGAAGCACCCGCCGCTGAAAAATTTCTATGAATTGTAAGCCAAAATATGCAATTTTGCATATTTTTAAAGCAATCATAATCGTGATTAAAGCTGCATAATTCTTTAATTGTTAGAAAGTCTATCGGCATCGTGGCCGAGTGATTAAAAGAGAGTCGTTTTTATGACGACCATACGATTAATTTAAAAGTGTGGTTCAGCCACAGCTCACACCATCGTCGTGGTGTTTCGTTCTCGGATGGGACTCGTTGCGACACTTATTTTTGCTTGCTGTAAACTGGCAAGCAGCAATAGAATTACGATAACAACTCTAAAAAAATCAACAAAACACCGGAAACTCCTAAGCGGGTGCGGATTCGGTAAAAATCGTATAAAATTTTTTTTTTGAATTTTAATTTATAATAGGATAAAAAATATGTGGTTGCATGTCAATAACAACATATTAAAAGCTTTCTGCGAAACTTTAACATCTTAGGTTGCCACATCGCATCTGAAGTTTTACACGTCAGACATATGCAATATTATACAAAACGGTATACTTTGCGACGATCACTTGGACATTTAAACACTTATACTCGGGTTAAATAATTGCGACATGCTGTCCAATCAAAATCATAGCAGAGTATCGAAAATTTTCCAGAAAAAGGGGTTCTACGGACAAGTGTAGGAAGATGGACCACGAACCAAATCAATAAATTTTCAAAGTTTACACGCAAAAAATCAATTTTTAGCTTATTGTTGCTTTAAAATATCCAAAACGAATGAGAAAGACACGGAACATGCATCCATGGTTCCTAATTGCGCTACTTGTCAAAACGTTCACTCCAGGTATCTGCAATCAATGAAATAAAAGCACAAAAGATCGTTTTTCATTTAAACGCAATATTGAGTTTTTGGTTCAGAGTTTGGCATGCTTTGACGCGAACTGAGTGATGTACGGATAAACCCATCCCGCTGTTTCTGTCCGCAAACTGCCTCCTCTACATCGCTCACTAACTTTTCACATCGTTCAACAGTTTGGGTATGACATGGGTAGTTTCTAATTCAATGGCAGATGTGTTGTTGTGTGTGATGCAGTTTATCAATTTTTTTTTTTTTTTCGGAAATATCGCTTGTCAGGGGAGTTCTGTGATATTTTCTGCAGGCCAATCAATCATTTACGTGTAGTCTGCGGACGCAAAATTTATGATTGGTAGTCTAAATTGTCGCACAGATCTTGTTGTTGAAGTGTGGCGTGCTTTTAAAATTCCTCGCAGCCCAAGGTCACGGACATGCCCTATGTCATTAGTGATCATAGCGATGAGAATATTCTCTGGGTGGGCGAAAAAAGAGTTTTTTTATATAACTGGATCGACAATTTCTTTCAGATCTGCTGATAAATACCTAGACCTGCTTATCAACTGGAAATTGTGCTTCACTCCATCTTTACAGCAAGAATCAACTTTTATTGCAAATCACATTGGAGCGTAAACAGACACATTAAATGTTGCAATACTTTTAGTTCTTAAGAAGGTTGGTCCATGGCCACATACAGTCGAAAGACTCAGTTGGCTGTGGTTAGCCATCTTGAGAGGTTCAAAAGGCATGGATTTCGAAGGGAGAGAACATTGAAACATTTTTATTTTGCCACTGCATCGCATATTTCGTATAGATAACGTTGATCTGTGCTCAGCTCTTGGGGATTTAAATGTGAAAGATTACAAGATATCGAACGAAATTGTTTGATAGGCAGCTTTTCACAAGTTGCCAATGCTCTTCCAATAGGCCCTGAATTACGCTCACGCTCGCTCGTGACTCCATCCAAAGACTTAAATAACTGTCGCAACGGCAGTTCGTTGGCATGCAGCAAACCACTGCAATGGCTGCGACATATGCAATTCCAACAAACGAATAACTCCTCCAATATGGCCTGTATTAACTGCTGTTCCGTCACATCCGATGGCTTTTAGATGAGACAAATATATTATCTGTTCATAGAGTGTGTTAAAGGCGGTGAATCATCCAGCCAATTTCAGTGGTTTGCAACATTGCTAAACTTGAAATACAACTTTTGATATTTTTTGTCTTTTAATTTTGGGGCTGCGGTTGCAAAGATATTTCACAAATAAAAAAAAATATCCCCCGAAAAAAGTTTTTGAAAACCTTGAGTTTTGTTCTTCCTATCTAAACCACAGTATATAGAGAACATTGCTTTCCTGTATTGATATTGATAGCTTTGCGCTGGACTGTTAGCAATCGATAACATTATTTAGCTCTTATTGAAGGAAACTTCTAAAATCAGATCGTAAATAACGTCATAAACGAAAGCACAAACCGTAAGTGTTGAAATAGAATCATGTATGTCTCCAGCAATGATGATGTCATAAAAGTATGCGTAAATTTGCCACATTTAACACTAAACAATGTAACAAGCTACCTGGTAAAAAGTGGAAATTTTCAAGTGCATTGTGGAAACCTAAGAAGTCAATACTTTTTCTTCAATTTTTTTTACGCAAGATTATATCATACCACTACATATTTTTTTCACTATTACGAAAGATTTTTGTAAACTTAATTATTCACTCCACCTGAATATATAGCGCTATACTGTCGTTTTCTTGCGGAAGAAACAAACAACAAACAGAAAGATTACCTAGCTATAATGACCACTAAATTAGCGTATAAACCACATTGTAAACGCATTTGAATTGTGCAAAAGATTGTTGGCACTTACTGTATTAAAATTGGTAAATTAACTACAGAACAGAGTTGTTAATCGGTTCTCGTTTGGGGTGGAGTGTAGTTTGTTTTACAAGGTTTTCAGCTAGACAATTTTTTCTAAGCAAAACGTATGTTCCACATGCATTGAAATAAATTAGCGCATCAATTAATTTAATGAAAAACAATAGTTAAAATTAATGGTGCTTAACTTCAACAGATTATGTGATCCTTTACGTAACGTAAGTAGCTCCACAGAGTTCTGGTTCGCGCCTTAAATCGTTTATTGCCCGTTGACAACTCTGACACAGGTATGGAGCGCCGTTTGTGTACCCTAAACTGTGCAGTGTTTTTTTTTCATATTTAATTAAATAGTCATTTTATTTAAATATGCAAAAAAAACACGTTCAAAAACAAATATGCAAAAATTTTTTGAATATTTATTACAACATAATTTGCGCTACGTTTTTTTGCATATTAAATTAAATAGTCATTTTAATTAAATATACAAAAATATATGCCGCAGAATAAACCGTTGTAAAAATACACAGACAAAAAATTGTTAAACAAATTTTTTTGGGCAAAAATTTTTGACGCAAAAAATTGTCGTTGCAAAAATAAATTCACAAAAAATTTTGTGGATATATTTTTGCATAATCATCTTTTACATCAAAACTTTTTGCATTACATTTGTTAATGTCACAAATATTTGTACATTTATTTTTGATAGCAAAGAAACAACACGCGCCGAAATAAATGAGCAAAATTTTGTAACACAAAAAATGTTGATGCAAAGCTCCTTTTTGCGAAAAAACGCGTGCAAAAATAAATCCTCAAAAATATTTGACTATTTAATTCATGTCCATAATGATCAAGGGTTGGAATTATGCGGGCGGGAAGGTACGGGTGAATGAACCATCATTTCTTAGCCCAACGATCAGAGGTCTCATAAGCGAGCTAGTACCTTACTATAGGCTGCCATACAGCCCGAAGCTTTCGTCTTGAAGTTCCAGTTTTGTACCTTGCTGGTACCTTCCCGCCTGCATAATTCCAACCCTTTATCATTGTGGACACGAACTAAATAGTCAAATATTTTTGACGATTTATTTTTGCACGCGTTTTTTTGCAACAAGAAATTTTGCATCAACATTTTTTGCGTGACAAAATTTTGCACATTTATTTCGACGTGTGTTGTTTCTTTGCTATCGACAATAAATGTATAGACATTTGTGACACAAACAAATGTAATGCATAAAGTTTTGATGTAAAAAATGATTATGCAAAAATTTTTGTGTCAAAATTTTTGCGCGAAACAATTTTTTGTCAATTTATTTTTGCAACCGTTTATATGCACCATATATTTTTGTATATTCAATTAAAATCACTATTTAAATAAATATGCAAAAAAACGTTGCGCAAATTATGGTGTAATAAATATTCAAAGATTTTTGCATATCTATTTTTGCACGTGTTTTTTTTGTATATTTATTTTTGCATATTTAAATAAAATGACTATTTAATTAAATATGCAAAAAAACATTGCATAAATTAGGGTACACAAACGGCGACCCAAACAAGATATCAGTATACAATGCAGCAAACTAAATTCACGGTTAGATTGAAATGCAGAATTTACACGCGAAAATATTGCTTTCTTCTTTGGTCTATTCTTGCTATCTACTCCTGTCTTTTATCAAACCGGTAAGCATATTATGAAATTTAGAGACAAGGCTCATATATATGCCTAGCGGTTTTCAAATTTAACGCTCAAGTTATGCATAGATGCATAGCACATACCTTGCTTATTCTGGCATGCTTCAGTAAAACAGCCATCAAACACAAGATCAAATGTTAGTAAAAATGCATGTAAAGAATGAAAAATGCATTTTAGCAATAGCGTTAAACACTACCGCAATAATTATCCACAATTGCGAAATCAGGTTGTCGGCGGGGGCCCGTATTGAGCTAGTCAGCGGGGGCCCATATGCAAAACCCGCGGAGTCAACAGGAGTCTATCCTTTGCGCCCCATCCTTAGCTAGCTTACTTGATACTTTTAAAGGCTAATGTTAGATCTTAAAATACACTTTTAGCAATGGCGTTAAACACTACCACGATAATTATGCACAACCGCGGAGTCAGTGGAGGCCCGTCCTTGGTCCTAAGCTTGTCAGTGCAGGCCCATGTGCCGAGACCGTAGTGGTAGCGGAGACCATATGCAGAACCCGCGGAGTCAGCGGGGGCCCATATGTAGAACTCGCAGAGTCAGCGGGGGGCCGTCCTTAGCTAGTCATCAGGGCCCCATCCTTAGCTAGTCCTTCCCCCACCCACAAAAGAAGACCTATTTGTTTGCAGAAAATCCTGTTTGAGTTAGAGTATTGCTCCAATGGTATAATAATATCTGCACGATGCTTGCACAGTAGCGATTGCTGATCACTTTTTAGTGTGATCTTGATGGGATTCTTGAAGTCCATGGCCTCCGGGGTCATTGTCCCCCCTGCCCCCTCCTCTCGGAGGCTCTGCTGGGAGCCCCCAACTAGATCTTTATTTTCTAAATCTTTATTTTTATTTGAGCGAAAAATTTTTTTTTCTAGCTAAAGTTTTTTTTTTCCGGTCTTTAGTAGGTATGAAAAATCATGTTCGTCGAGCGTATCCTTTGTTTATCGCAACCAAAATTTCGGTACGCCTGAAGTGGCAACTTAAATAAAGTATACCGCCATAGGCATAGCCAGGGAGGCACAGGGGCCCCCCAATCAAAATTCTTCCAATGATAAAAATGTAACTAAAAAGCCTTGTTTCTTCAGTTTTCGTTTCTTTTAGCATCTTTGTGTACAACAGTACACGCGTACAACAGTAATTAACTATAACATTTACAAACAGGGGGCCCGGGCCCCATCAATTGAATTCTTGCCAACCAATTTAAATGTATAACCCGGGTGAAATTAAGGCTTGTTGTCTTAAAAGCTGCTATCTCAGGCCCTCATTTAACCTTTGTATGAACGTAATGCAACAACTAGGGTCGAATTTACCATATGACACACAGTGCCAGGGGCCCCGTGTTCAGACTGCAAGACTTTTTTTAGTCTTCACTAATATTAGGCAGGAAGAGGTTGTGATAATCCCCAAAGTACCAGGATCCTGGCGCAATGCAAATCAGGCCCAGGAATAACATGGTCAGTAGATGCAACCATCTATGGTACCATTTTTCATTAATAATTCACCTCCAACTCGCCAGTTTTTACGCGAAAAAGTACTTTTGAAAAAAAAACTATTAGCCAGGGAAAATGCTCAATGAACAAATTATTGAATTTGAATTGAAGAGGCCTGGGCCCCTGGCCGTATATGTACTCCTATAACTGGTTAATTTTATAAAAACAAAAATCTCTACGGAAAATCTTCGAGTGGATGATTATTTACTTCCAAAATATTGGAGGAAGCAATGCACCTTACTTCCACTACCTGGGCCAAATCACTTACAAAATTTAACACCAAAATGCAAGATTTTACACGTGTTTTGGACTTAAACTACAAGTAAAAGGAGGATTGAACAATTTAATTTTTTCAATTCGCTCTCAAATGTTAAAAATCTAGTTCTTTCAAATGGTTCTGAACACGTGCGAAATGTGATCCAAAGGCATTAAAACAGCTTTTTTTTCCAAAAAGTTACAAAAAATCAGACTCCCGTCTGTGATGCATTTGAGTGACACTAGTTTACTCAACACGTCTCCCAAGTTAGACATTTGCGCTTTTCAACTAAACTTATTGGTTTAAGCCTTCTCCCTATTGCAAAATTCTGCTAAGTGCCAAACCAGGCCACGGCTTCTGATCTTCCATTTTACAATATCTTTGCCACATAAAAAGTTCCTCTTTAGAAAATTTATGATAACGTCATTGCATTTAATTTGTGGTTTGCCCCCCCCACCCCAATCAAAAACCCTGGCTACGCCTATGTATACGGCATACGCTTACGATATTACGCCAAGTGTAGGGTGAGTTAAAACGGTTTGTGATTGCTTCGTCAGCATAGCAAAATTTGAAATTCCTGAATACCGTTACAGAATAAAAAATCTCGACATTTAAATGTAATTTTGTTGCGCCTTTCATCTTCAAACAGCGGATTTGTTAGATTTTTTTTTTTGCAAGCGTATTAGGCTTAGTAGTTTGTTTTTTTACACATGGGAGACTTTTTTGACTAAATGGCCATCTGCCTCTTTCCAGTGTCAAACTCAGTTCTGTTCAGAAGTTTATGATCGGGTATGATATAGGCCTATTCATAGGTGGGCACAAATTCGTTAATCCGTTAATAACGAAGCTAACTTTTTCGTTAACTCTTTAATCCGTTAAAAAGTTTTTTTATGTTAACGGACTAAATTAACTTCCGTTTGGTTGCATTAATTTACGTTAAGGTTTTCATCGTTAATTTCTAGCAACATTCATTCATCGTACTGGTACAAACCAATTTGTACTGATAACACTTGTTGCGTATTAGCTTTTACAGAAGAAAGCGAAGGAGCTCTTTTCTGTGGCAAATAAAAACCTGCATCCTCATAGATCTATTAATTATCGCTGTTTGCAACTTCAAAGATTTTCCGATGGCAGCTTCGTTAGTCCATATGAACCTATTTTTATCTTGAAATTAGATTAGACTGTAAAATGTAACTTCCAAAACACAAAAAGACCACCATAGCAATAAATTTTTTCTCACAATCAGCTCAACAGTGTCATTACGTGTTCTAGAAGTGAGTGAATAAAAAGAAATATAAATTACACTCAAAATGTTAACGAATTAACGGACGTCATAACTTCCGTTAATTAAAGCTGAAAATAACTAATTAACTTTAACGGAGATATGGAGTTTGCTAACGGACTAATGGTTAACGAAGCAAACGTTTTGCATTAACTTGCCCACCTATGGGCCTGCCATTATTCAATATTCATGGATATATCAAATATACATCGCTACACATGTTTTTCTGTCAGCAATATTGCAGGTAAAACAAATACAAAAATCTCAAATGCTTAGTAAATTTTGTACCACATCAAATTACAGCACTAAAGCAACATCGTCATCGATTAACAACAATTTGTCAATTAAAGCTTTCACCATCAGTAGTGTAAATGTGTATATCTTACCTTAAGTGAGTAAATTCGAAATACGTACAAAGCTGCAGTATGGTCTAACGTCTATCACATATTATTTTTATACATAAGACTGTTGGTCCCAGATCTTTTTTTTTACCTAAATAACAACAATTCTAAAATTCTATCCCAAACAGACGGCTGTTTGTATTTCTAATTCGTTGTCTTTTAAGCATTTACTAAAAAACTGCTTTTTGCTCAAATAAAATTAAGATTTAGGGGATCTATTTGGGGGTTTCCAGGGAGAGGTGTAACTTCCAAACCATGTCAAAATATTTATTTTTTGAAGACCTACTGATATCAAAAACAATTAGCTCTATCAGAAGTCGTTCGAAAAATTGATTTAGGAGTGGTCCGATATGGGGGTTGTTTCCAATAGAATGGCATCCCTAAGCTATGTCAAAATATTTTCTTTTAAATATGTATTGATATTAAAAACAAATAGCTTCCTAGCATTAGCCGTTCAAAAATTGATTTTTTGAGGTGTTCCTTGGGGGTTGGTACCCTCAACTATGTCAAACTATTTGTGTCTTAAATATCTACTGATATCAAAAAAAAAAAAAAAATAGTGCCCTAGCTTAAGCCGTTCAAAAAATTGAATTTTGGGACTTATTTGGGGGTTGTTTCCGGTGTTACCCCAAACTATGTCTAAATATTGTCCCCTAAATATCTACCGAATTTTGCAACGTCGCACAAACAAAAAAAATTTTTCGTAAAACGGTTAAAGCCATTGAAACGAAATTTGCAGGATAGTTATCAGAGGTGGAGTCGAGGACACGAGGCTCGAGACCAAGGCCAAGGACACAAAAAAATCCGAAGCCAAGGACAGCCCTTCCGAGGACAGACCCTCTCGAGGCCAAGGACAGGAATGCTTGAGGCCAAGACCAAGGACCACAGACAAAGGCGCAAGTGTTCTCCAAAAAAAAAAAAGAAAGGTCTTCAAATTTTTTTTTCAGTCGATCCCCAAAAAAGGAAAACAAAAAAGGTCTTCGCAAATTTTCCCCGAGGTTTCTGGCGTTTTTCTACATTCTTTTAAAAATAAACAAATCCCTACTATTGTAGGAATCGATGCAAATGCACATCACACTATATGGGGATCCTCCGATATACACCCTCGAGGAGAGGATCTGCTAGCGTATTGTGTTAGTGCAGACCTGAATTTCTGTAATGTAGGTAATAAACCGACATTCAGAACTAAAACGCGTGAAGAGGTGCTAGACTTAACCTTAGTGAACCGGCGTGCGAGGGACCTAGAAGTTGGCTGTCATGTTAGCAACGTGCTATCATTCTCGGATCAAATCCACATTACATTATTATATTAGGATCACATGTATGTTAGGTTCCAGGTTAAAAGCAAAATCCAAAACCAGGCAAAATTGTTTCGAAATGTTCCTCCCACGTGCTGGAACAAGTACGTAAACGAACTCGAACAAAAATTAAATGAACGAATTTTACCATCAGTACCAGTACCTTCCTCAAAAGAAGACATTGAAAAGTTGGCAAACAAGATTCATTCAGTTACAACTAAATCATGTGAAGCTGCTTGCCCTATGCGAAAGTAGCTTCGTACCAAACATAACATTTGGTGGAATTCATTCATTCATTCATTCTTTTTTCATTCTGAGCTAGCAAGACTTTGAAAAGAGGCTCGCCGAGCTTTAAGAAGGCCATTAAAACATAACAAGAAGAAGATTGGTTGGCTCAAAAGCTCGGCCTATAGCCTATTTCAAAGAAGCTGTCAAAAGAGCAAAGCGCGATTCATGGCATAGCTTTGTAGAGAGCATGAATAGTCAAACACCAACGGCTCGGCTGGTTAAAATTATTGCAAGGAATGAAACGGTGCATGTTAGCAACGTAATTAAACACAATAAAAAATTCACAAAGTCTCCACCAGAAACTTCAAACTATCTGCTAGATATCTTATCACCGGGTAGACAGCAGACAGAAAATCATGCAACCAGGTACGATTTAGTGGACAATCCATTCATGAGACCTGAAGACTTGAAGAAAACTGAAATAATTGCAAACATATGTTCATTCGAGCGTATGGAAGCAACTATTAACGAATTTCAACCATTCAAAGCTCCAGGGCCAGACGGGCTCTATCCTGTGCTATTACAAAAAGGTTGAAATCAACTGAAAGGATATTATAGTTTGGGGCCATGTTTTGGATGAAAATCACACACAGGAGAAGAAAGAAGAAATTCCGACGACTTCGCATTTAGAGATCAGTAAAATAATACTGTATAGCCACAAGCTTATCGGGCACATACAAAATCAGTCGTAAATTATACTAAAATCGATTTCACTGAAAGGATATTATTATTTGAGGTCATGTTTTGCACGAAAATCACACACAGGAGAAGAGAGAAGAAATTCCGACGATTCGCATTTAGAAATCAGTAAAACAATACTGTATAGCCACAAGCGTATCAGGCATATACGAAATCAGTCATAAATTATATACAACTATATTTTATTTACTAAAATCAATTTCACCCCAGCGGGGCATCATCAGTTGGGTCTTACTCAAATAGAAACAAATAGAATGCATAATCAAAGTATTGTTGTGCTGGTTGATAGTCAGGCAGCTATCAAATCACTCATAAAGTGCACTGTAACCTCAATTACAGTGCTCAACTGCATTAGAAACCTAAATCAGTTAGGTAAACCAAACCACGTCAGTATTGCCTGGATTCTTGGTCATGCAGGGGTTCATGGTAACGAAGTGGCAGACTGTCAGGATTTAAATGAAAAATGCATGGTCCTAAACCTTTTATTACAGTCCGTATGCCAGTAGTGTTAGCGCGGTTAAGAACTGGTCCACAGATAGAATATGGAAATCTATGTGGAATAAACGGAAAGACTGCTTGAGGATGAAGGAGTCTGTAGGTTGGATGTCCTCACGACTAACAATATGTCTCCTAAACCTTAAGAGGCCTCAATTAAATAGAGTAGTGCTAGTTTTCACTGGGTATTGCAATCTACAGCGGCACAAGAAAACTACAGGTCGTGCTGAGTCTTCTCTGTGTCCAAAATGTAGCCTAAAGGATGAAACATCATGTTGGCAATTGCAAGCTTTACCAAGATATTCGTGTTAAATATTTTGGAATCACCAAAAGCACTGTTCACGTTGTGGCAACGAAATGTAACATTAACAAACTGGCCACGTACTTAATGGAAGCTAGAAGGCTTTCAGAGTTTAACCAGAAACCAAAACTACAGCAACGTAGCAGCTACAGTTGCAATGGGCTCAAATGAGGCCTACGCTATGTGTAGAAGGACTTTACTTAACGACAACAGATCCGTTTGCACCGCTGCCCATTACTAATAATAGAAATACATTATTTTACGGTTCAAAAAATAGTGCTGTCCTCGAGCCGAGGACAGGGCAATTTTCGAGAACTTGAGGCTTCGAAGCCAAGGACTTGACCTTCGAGGCCAAGGACTTCAAAATGTGTTCTCGAGAACGTCCTTGAGGCCAAGGACGTCTTCGAGGACTCCAACTCTGATAGTTGTAATTAGCGGTATAGAGCAAAATACGTTGACAGAATTTTAATGGTGGGCCCTCAGCACAAAAAAAAAGTCAAATAACCAAAGACTGCGCGTATAGGAAAATTTCCAGTTATTGTTTAATTTTATCGATATTACTTTGTGACGTCATCCTTAAATGATGTCACAAATACAACAAACTAAGCTCGCGTTTCTACGGTCTAAACGAGACTAATTTTGATTTCATACGATAACGACAAAATGAGCTAGAGCAATCTGAAGTTCTGCACCGGCAAAAAATGCTGCTTTTTTTGTTTAAGACCGTTGAAAAAGGGGAAAAAAAGTATTGCCGTCACGCTGAGAAAACACCAATAAAATTTCAAAAGAATCTCTTTTATTTTGCATTATTTCCATCCGCTTACGATGTCACAATTACGTCGTCAAATATAGTTACCCAGCTTTGCTTCACCTCTCAAAAAATGCGAACATTCATCAAAATTGAATCATAGACTCATCAATTTCCTGTCAGGAGTAGAAGCTAGTCATGCAAAAGTCATGTAGGCAGCCGGATTTAAGCGTAACCCTCTATTGTTGTTGTTGTTGTTGTAGCGCATATTTATCCTCATGTCACCAGACAGCGTCAGACGCTAACTTGTTGGACGATCCGCACACTTTTCATTACCAGGACTACTTCGTGATTGGAGGAATCCGCACCTGCTTAGGAGTTTCTGATGATCCAATGTTCCTGCGGATTTCTTCAAATTTTTGTCTACTGAACTTGCTGCTTGTTCGAAGCCACCAAGCAAAGATAATCATCGTAAAGAGTCTTATCCAACGACGCAACAACGTCACTAGGGTGCGGGTTGAACCCAGATCATTCGATCATGGTCGTCGTAAAACCGACGCCTTTACCCATTCGACCACGCTGCCGACATATTGCCTTTTTCTCATACATTTGGTTTAAATACGACATTTTGTCATTGCAATGTTGCGAGCTGCATAGTATAGTGGTTAATACGTTTGCTTTCCAACCATCACATCCGGATTCGATTCGCGCTTGGGTAGCGAACATGTGGAATAGACGTATACGGAGTGTAGACGCAGTATGCAAGACTGGGAAAGGAAATGCACGAAGCAATCTTTTTTTTGCTTGAAAACCTTGCATTACAGTTAGGGTTGGGGCAGCGATGCGAGCCTGAGGGATAGCGATTTCGTGGCAGCAGCTTTTTCGCTTACGAAAGCAACGTACCATTAGACTTTAAGGCGGGTTTAGATTCTCGCGTTGCGTTGCGTTGCCTTTCGCGCGCAGGTTTGAAGAAAATAAAACTTACAAAAGGGGTTTACATTCTTGCGAAAGCGTTAACGCAGAGGCTGTGACGTGTAGCGAACACGCGTGCTGATGAAATGGATTTCATGATGTTGCATTGCGACGCGTGTACGTCAGAGCAGTTCTTGGTCGTGATTGGTCAAAAAAAAAAAAGTTGATCATTCTTAAACACAGCAATTCGAGAAAATTGATATCATTTGCACACAACCTCGTGGAGAGCAGAGCAGTGAGGTAATAATGCAAATCTAAAGTTGCTGTTAGAACAGTCGATTAGGTGTTTGTGGAATGTTAGTTTGCTTTTCATCGGCTATTGAAAAGAAAAAAGGATAGTCTACACAATGATCAATAGAAGAATTAGTGACAAAACAAGACAGACTAGGCTCTTTTCAAGTATAGAAAATACATCAGGAAGGCAAAAATATTAAAGATTAGCAAATCTATTAGCAGATTAGTCTAGCCTATTTAATGATATAGCCAAACCAATCGGTCTCTCTCTTGTTCCAGCTTGCACTGTTTATGGCACCAGCATTTGTAAGCCTAACAGTCTTTACTTATGTTGTTGACAACCTGTTGAAATGTTTGGGCAATATTATTGGCTGTCTTTTCCAGTTTCCAAAAGGTGATTAATTTTGTCCTAGGTCTCAATAGCCTAGTCAATAACTTAATCGTTTGTTGTAGGCTATGTTGTTGGAATTAATTTGAATTATCTTTTCTAAGTGGCTGATCTTATAATTTATTTAATTTGATTTGAAATTTAGGGCTACTACTACTAATCTACTGGTGCTGCAGCAGTGTTGACCATTACAGATTTTTCAACGAAGCTTAGCGTATCCAAATTTTTGAGGTTTTGTGCTTAAAATTTTTATCATCCCCCCACCAAAATTTTCTGGATCCGCCACTGGTGAGCAACTATCAATATGAACAAGAATATCGCTTCAAACTCTTTTCACTGAATTAGCTTTGTTGGTAACCAACAACAACAAACGTAATGCAACGCGAGAATGTAAACCTCACCAGCGCAAGCGTTGACGTGTTGCGCTGCAGCGGAACGGAACGCAACGCGAGAATGTAAACACGGCCTTAGTGCGGCTCCCTGCGTAAGTTTTGAATGACTAACTTCTCGTCCTGTCAGGGCATGGTATGGAATGGAAGACGATTTTTTCATATTCCATACTGGCAATTTCTTCCATTCCATTTCCATCCCATGCTAAAAATCTTCCATTCCATATTCCCCTCCATACTAAAATTTTCTTCCACATTCCATTCCATTATACCAAGGTAAGTTTAGACCGGAAGATACACGTAATTTGTAGGCTATTGTACTTTTGCAACGTTAAGCGAACCTTTGCAATTTGTCGCTCGCAAAAGTACGCAGTATGTTATGATGAATCTTATTCCATATTTGAAGCACTATTGCAATGAGCTATCATAAAAATTCATTCAACATGAAAATATCAACCACTTAATGAATAGACATTAGGTTTATCGATATGCACAGGGTTAAATGATTATAAGTTTGTAATCACACCAACTATGAAATTTAGCATAGGCAAACTGCCAAAAACATTTTTACAAAATACCGAAAAATGTTTAAACGCAAAAAAAAAGTTAAAAAAAAAACAAAAAAAACAACTACAAAGAATTAAGCTCAATCGAGGATAGAAAAGTAAATACAAACCTTTGTTACAATAAAAAAAAAGTTTTGTCCTTTGGCAAATTCAGTGCCGTCGCCACGGGGGGAATCAGGGGGGCCTTGCCCCTGAAATACTTTTTTTGGAACGTCATGGAAGGACAAGAAAACCGACAATGATGCAAAAAGTAATAATAACATTCAATACTACCTACTTGACTAAAGTTACCTATATTAGCAGGATATTGAAGTGTTTAAATACTAAAAGTTTATTGGTCAAAGTTTCAAACACCAGATTGAACATCCAAAATTTATACTTTTTTGCCTAGTTGGTCATCAAATGATTAGGCTAGTCATATCAATTTCAAAACCATAAACGTTTACATCGTATTCAATTCAAAGTTCATTGTATTTAAGCCCGAAGCCAGTGTTTTTCAAACTAAGGGCCGGGATGCACAACAGGCCGCTAAGCGTTTACGGAGATAGTGACGAAACTATGATGGCAAAGGGGGCTTCAGCACCCCCTTCCCCAGTTAAGTCACTTAAAAAATTTAATCCTAAAATGCAAGCGTCTAAACGAGTTTTTGAATTGACCTGTACGGGCTGGAATGCCTGGGCTGCTGGACAATTTAATTTTTCTACCGGCTTGCAAGTTTTAGCAATTTAATTCTTTCAACTAGCGTAGAAAACGTGCGAAATGTGATCCAAATGGCGTTGAAATAGTTATTTTTTCTCGAAAAATCAAAAAATCGCTCAGCGACAGGGGCTTCGCTCCCAGACCCCCGTCTATATGAGATGATTGAGTTGTACCACTTTGCTCAGCTCGCGACCCATTCTTCAAACGAAAACATTTTAACTTCCAAGTACCCTCCTTTAGCAAAATTTTGGTTGCACGACTGTTCATGGGTCTGTTGGAGAGTAGAAAAGTGGACCAACAAAGTCGTTTATTTTGTGTTTTAAAAAACCCAGCAGTTTTTGTTTTTTTAGAGCACACTCAAGGCTGCTTAGGTCGCAGTCACTCCTGCAGATAGACTTATCAAGTGATTATGCAGGAGTCGAAATTAACTTTTTGATCAACTTGCCCATCGGGCAAGTGATATCAAATGTTTACTTGCCCGAGGAAATCCCTACTTGCCCCAAACAAGAAGGCACAATAACTTTGGAGGTTGCTTCGCTTTGAAAAAATTCCTAAAATGTACTTATTTTTGGCAAAAAAACACTGAATTTACATAATACGCGTATCTTCGAGAATGAAGTTTTTGTGCGTGATTGGTATGAAAATGTGACGTAATAAGTAGCTTTTTTCAATCATGCTTTATGCAAAAATTGATTTTTTAATTGTAAGTACCGGTATTTTAATTATTACGTTACAATGGTGTTTATTAACTTTGCCCGTTTGCTTCGAACGCATTTTCTTTGCGAATATCTTGGAAACTACACCAGCTGGAAACCAAAATTTTTTTGCGAAGTTAGAGGATCTAAAACATTGCTTTTTAACCTGTGGGCCACACAGCATTTTGATAGTAGTCGTATTTTGAAAAAGTCGTGTTGGAATATTTTGTTTTTTGGAGATCACCTGATTTCGGCTGGAAAAATCTTTTTAATTCAATTCAAAAGTGATTTGGTCGGAAAATTTGGGTCACGTTCTTAAACGATACTTTGAGAGTGGGCCATGAAAAATTTTCAGAATCAAAATGGGCCACGGTTATAAAAAGGTTGGAACCACTGATCTAAAAGATCTTAAAATAATCATAATAAAAAAACGTAAAATTCTTGACGTCGTCTATATGCAGCGCAGAGTACTAGAGTAGTACTTGTGATATCTGAACGAGCGGTAAACGCGGCAAGTGTGGAAAAATATTTATCAGAAAAAAACGCCGCATTTTAAGCCCAAAAGTTGGAAAGAGCGTCTGAGTATCGAACGAATCCGCGTGCGATTCAGCAGGTTAAATTGCAATTAATGATGTGCGTCCGATTAGACAAAGTGTTATTTAATTGTGATAATCACCAAGTGCTAAAACGAAGCAAAAGCTTTCTTTACTTCTTTCTTTTCTATTCTTTCTGGACTCTTACTACTTTCTTTCTCTACTTTTCTTTGCTTTATTGTATTGCAACAATAGCGTGTGGGCATCTGCAGTCAATCATTCGTAAACGCGCAGTCAGGCTGTTATCCCTTGCTCCTTTCTTATTTCTAATATAAATTCCACGCCTGACTGCGCTCATGTGCTTTTCAAAATTGATTGCATCATTCTTTGTTCCGGTGAATCGACGAAGTTGACATGAATAAAAAAACAGAAATAAGGTGAGATTTTGTATCTACCTACATCGATCTTTGATCAGTACTTAGGAACCCTTGCTCTACCGCAATCAACTAGCCCACGTTGGGCGCCAATTTCGCGCTATAGCTGATCGCGGTAGAGCAAGGGTTCCTAAGTACTGATCAAAGATCGATGTAGGCAGATACAAAATCTCACCTTATTTCTGTTTTTTTATTCATGTCAACTTCGTCGATTCACCAGAACAAAGAATGATGCAATCAATTTTGAAAAGCACATGAGCGCAGTCAGGCGTGGAATTTATATTAGTAATAAGAAAGGAGCAAGGGAGAACAGCCAGACTGCGCGTTTACGAATGATTGACTGCAGAAGCCCACAAGCGGACCTAATTTGCGTTTCGAAATAACCTTGTTAGTGTTGGTTAAAACGCTGTATTTTGCTAACTTGCCCGTCGGGCAAGTAAAGCTGAAAAATATCTTGCCCGAAGCTATTTCAGCTTGCCTCAGGTAAGCGGGCAGGCGTTAATTTCGAACCCTGCTATGGGCCGGAAGTGAAAGGAGCTAAGAAACGAAACCGGACTTACATGTTTCTTTTTTAGACATGATTACAGAATTTTGAAATTGCGCATAATTTGCAGCCGTATAAGATCAGGTTTAATGTGCAAAAGTTCAGTCTATTGTGCCCCTTCACTTCGTTTGCTCTGGCGACGGCACTTGGTAAATTGTCATTCACAAAACAAAAACTAAGCCGGTCAGCATCAAGGCAGCTGCAAATAGCAATGAACATATTCTGTGATCTGATGATGCAATGCAGGGGCGCCGAGAACCAAGGGTGGGCCCGGGGAGAGCTAAAATATTACGCATCTCTGGTTTTGTGCAGTCCAAAAGAAGCAAGGAAAATGGCACAATTTCTCAAAAAAAACAAAGGTCTTTGTGACGAAAAAGCACAGTTTTCTCCGAATGTTCAAGAGATCTTCAAAAAAAAGAAAAAAAAGGTTTTCGATCTTCCATTTCGACGAGCCCTGTGAAGTCCATTGGGCCCTCTCATTACCCGCCTTAACTCCATGGGTCCCTAAAATCCATGGGCCTTGGGGTCATTGTCCACCCCTACCCCCCCTCTCGGAGGCCCTGATGCAATGTCTACACTGTTTGCGCAATGTTCATGACCAAAATACCTTATTACTTTGTCGACCAATGATTAGGAGCTTAACGCTTCCTATATTTTGCTATCACTACGCTTATATATTTTTCTGTAAATGCCAAGAGCGAAATCTAGCATGGAATTGGTATGGAAGCACTGGCATTGATTTCAGGGAGGCGAGGGGGCGATGCCTCCTCGGGTCTGACACTGAAGGGGGCGAAATATGTTTGCCCCCTTGGTTTTTTGGCGAGTAATACCCACTTGGCAACAAGAGATCCAAAATTCCGGACGGAGATAGAACCAGAATGCGGCGAAGACCTTTTTGGCTTGGTATTTACCTGAATTTGGGGACAAAATTCAGAAATTCTGGGCTGAAATCGAACCAGTTTGCGGCGAAGACCTTTTTTTTTTATTGGTCTGCACCTCAATTTGGGGGCAAAATTCCGGACTGAAATAGAATACTTTAGTTTAACCAAACTTCGCAAAGACATTTTTCCCTTCGGAATTTGCTTAATCAACAACAAATCGACGCCCATGGATGGAAGAATGGAAGACTGTCTTCCGTTCCAATTCTTGAAATTTTCCATTCCATTCCATTCTGGCATCTTCCATATTCCATACCGAAATTTCCGTTCCATTCCATACCATGCCGTGCCTCCTGTATGATAATTATACTATGCTGATAGCAGTGGTGAGCAAATTACTGCACAAAAGTAATGAAATTACTTCACTAAAAATCACTTTAAAAAAGTAATGAAATTACCGTAGTCGTTACTTCTCAGAAAAAGTAATTTCTCATTGCAAATTACTTGAAACATTCAGCCAAAATGACAGTGTCTGCGTCAACTTTTCCAATCAGGCTATTTAAGAGGAAATGTTGGATCTGGTCTATGATTTAAGCACCATTATAATACGCATATGCAATGATCAAATGATGGTCTTCATTATGCTGCCTCTTTGACACGGTTCAGCGTCAAAGAATATCATTACAATTATTTAACCTGACTTAGTACTGTATTGGTTGAACACTACATAGGCTTTAAACTTCGGATTATTTGTTTCCGAGATCAAAGGTTATATCATAACTTTTCGGCTATTGTGGCTTTTGGTGCGCAAAAGCAAGTTGTTCAACACTAACGTTATGTATACGGAGCGCCGTATGTGTACCCTAATTTGTGCAATATTTTTTTGCATATTTAATTAAATGGTCATTTTAATTAAATGTACAAAAATAAATATACAAAAAAAACACGTGCAAATATAAATATGCAAAAATTTTTGAATATTTATTACACCATAATTTGCGCAACGTTTTTTTGCATATTTATTTAAATAGTGATTTTAATTGAATATACAAAAATATATGCCGCAGAATAAACCGTTGCAAAAGTAAATAGTCAAAAAACTGTTACACAAAAATTTTTGCGCAAAAATTTCTGACGCAAAAAATTGTTGTTGCAAAAATAAATTCACAAAAAATTTTGTGGATTTATTTTTGCATAATTATTTTTTGCATCAAAATTTTTTGCATTACAGTTGTTTATGTCACAAATATTTGTACATTTATTTTTGATAGCAATGAAACAACACACGCCGAAAAAAATGTGCAAAATTTTGTGACACAAAAAATGTTGATACAAAATTTTTTGTCGCAAAAAAAAACGCGTACAAAAATAAATCCTCAAAAATATTTGACTATTTAATTCATGTCCATAATGATCAAGGGTTGAAATTATGCGGGCGGGAAGGTACGGGTGAATGAACCATTATTTCGTAGCCCAACAAGAGGTCTCATAAGCAGGCTAGCACCTTACTATAGGCTGCCATACAGCCCGAAGTTTTTGTCCTGAAGTACCAGTTTTGTACCTTGCTGGTACCTTCCCGCCCGCATAATTTCAACCCTTGATTATTATGGACGCGAACTAAATAGTCAAATATTTTTGATGATTTATTTTTGCACGCGTTTTTTTCCAAAAAGAAATTTTGCATCAACATTTTTTGCGTGACAAAATTTTGCACATTTATTTCGACGTTTGTTGTTTCTTTGCTATCGACAATAAATGAACAAATATTTGTGTCATAAACAATTGTAATGCAAAAAATGATGTTGCAAAATCTTTGTGACAGAAATTTTTGCGCAAAAAATTTTTGTGTAACAGTTTATTGACTATTTATTTTTGTAACGGTTTATTCTGCGGTATATATTTTTGTATACTTGATTAAAATGACTATTTAAATAAATATGCAAAAAAACGTAGCGCAAATTATGGTGTGATAAATATTCAAAAACTTTGCATATTTATTTTTGCACGTGTTTTTTTTGCATATTTATTCTTGTACATTTAATTAAAATGATTATTTAATTAAATATGCAAAAAAACATTGCACAAATTAGGGTACACAAACGGCGCCCCAATCGCCCCATATATGAAGCGAAGTCGACGAATAAAAATTTAACAATTTTAGTTGATTCAGAATCTGAAGTATTCACTTCAACAGCAATTGCAGCATTACAACTCTCAGCATTTGGTCTTGATTTCGAGTCTAGGACTACTCGCATTATAGACACAAACTGATCCATTTCGTGACAATCTTAATAATAATATCACGCTTTTAGTAATCCTCTCACCGTAATTTTTTTTTTAACTTCTTATTTTAACAGTGATTACCAGTATTATTATGACTTTTCGTTACTGATAGCTACTATTATTAACTATTATCAAAAGTTTATAAAAAAAAGATGTCAAAAAGACGTAATTCTAAGATTCTAATTGTTTTCTACATCCTTACCTATTTGAAAAGTTGATTGGTGGTGCAGAACTTGAGAATTGCTTTGATAAAAACTTGCAGTTATGAAGATTTTAATCAAAGCGATATTGATCTTTTTTTTTCTGATACTGTTTGAATTGTATTGCATAAAATGTTTTCCAATTTTTTGTTGTACGGTAGTTGGCTGGTTGCTATGACAAGAATTTTACTTTTTGCCGAGGAAATGGAATATCTTGCTATTTAGTTACTAACTTAATCTTTTCGCACGAATTTGAAATGCGACACTACGCGGTCACAGATTAATGCTAAAGCTAAATCGAAATACTCCAGGAACAGGCCCGTACAACTCGCTGCAGTACAAGAGCCATAACAACGTAGACCTACTTGCCGCGGGCCATGTGCCTTCGCTGCTGTAGCTACCACCACTATGGTGAAACGTCTTGTGATTGTGGAAAAGTAAAAAACAACCGTTACCTCTTTATCAGTTTCAGGCCCGGCGCCAGGATTGCGTGACTGGGGATGCAGAAATAAATTTTGGGGGGGCTCGAAAAGTTTATTTATGTCAATTCGATGGGGGCACAGGGGCATGAGAAGTTAAAAAAAAAGGTCTTCGTCTCAAAATTTCCACAAACTCTAGTTGTCGTCTCAAAATTCTAGCGATTTTCCACGAATTCTAAAGTGAAGGCCAAAAAAAAAAAAAAAGGTCTTCGTCCCAAAATTTCCACACAATCTGGTTGTCGTCTCAAAATTCTTGCGAATTTGAGAGTCTTAGGCCTCGATTTGCACTCCAGTAGCCCCGAGCCTGTAAATTCTTCAGGGCACAGTCCTCGCTTGGGGGGGCACAATTTTCGTTTGGGGGGGCACAAGCAAGTCATTTGGGGGGCACGGCCCCGGAATGCCTCCCGTGGCGCCGGGCCTGACCAGTTTACCTGCATGCTAAACCATCTAATTGTATTTTGGTAGGAGTGGCTACAGTAACTCTGGTAGCAGTAGCACTTTCATTACTCGATGGTTTAAAATAGTTTTGTTCGGAGCAAAGATTGGTACCTAAACTTTATGCTTTAAGTCCCTTTTCAGTAGCATTTAATTCAGCGAGATTCGGATGTTAAGTTTCAAAATGGCGTCTAAGATTATAGGCTATTCTTTTGAAACTGAAACAACGTTTCGGCAACTAAACACAGTAGGCTACACTTTTGAGTTTAAACTGTAAACAAGTATTTGTTTGTCTATTTTGAGTTCAACACTTTGCCCTCTCTTTTCATGTTTCTTTTCTTGTTTTCAGTCATTGTGGTAAGCTACGCAACTAACTGCTCGCTGACAAATAAACTGAAAGTAAAAATGCTAGTCAAAAAACACACCTCGTAGATTCCAGTTTTACGCACATACACACAATTGCATCAGCTATTACATCACAATACGACAAATTTGAATTCCTTAAAAGAGATTATACCTGAGATTACATGAAATCATTTCGAGGACTCAAAACTGAAAAATGGCCGGTGTGGTTTTCGTCCGGGCCGTAGCACCACGGACCAAATCTTCACTCTGAAGCAAATCTTCGAGAAATCTTGGAAGTATGGCGAAAATTTCTTTGCATGCTTCGTCGATCTTGAAAAAGCATATAACCGAGTTAAGCGGGATAAACTGAAGAAGGTTTTGCGAGAGTATGGCGTTGATGGTCAGTTGTTACGCGCCATTAAGTCATTCTACTGCCGACCGAAGGTTTGTTTGTGTTTGGTAAATGGCAAGCAATTAAAGCCGTTCCAAGTGGGCGTTGGAATCCGGCGAAGGTGCGTTTTGCCACCTCTCCTTTTCGTTGTTTGCGTGAATTGAATCCACAAATGCAGCCAAGCTGATGAGTGTGCCACGATTGAAAAGAATTTCAAAATTACTTTTTAAATATATTTTCAAAATTATTTTCAAAATAAAATTGGAAATAATTTGGAAATTGTAAAATCAGTCGTCTGCTATGCGCTGGTAATTTGGTTCTGCTTTCTTGGACAGAATCTGGCCTCCAGCGTGCTTTAAATAGCTTTTTAGAGGCATGCGACACCGCCGGAATGAAAATAAGCACGGGCAAAACTGAGGTATTTCATCTTTCAAGAAACCCTGATCAGTGCGTAACTGCGTATTACAAGTGAATGGAGCGACACTGAAGCAAGTAGAGAAGTATCTTGGGGTTGCATTTACGAGCGACGGAAGGCAAGACGAAGAACTAAATACCCGAATTGGCAGGCAAGGGCAGGCGCGTAGCCAGAATTTCGTAATGGGGAGGCTGTTTTAGGGTCTGGGGGCGAAGCCCCAGCCACCAGAGGCACGGGGGCCTGGAGACGGAGCCCCCAGCGCTCGAAAATTTTGCAATATTTTGAAAAAAAAAATTTTTAGGGCTATTTTGATAGAAATTAATGCTTTTAAAACGTGGCTTAGAAATTGGCAGTGCAAACATGATTAAACTGGTTGCACAAATGGGGTATTTGGGAGGTTCTAATGGTAAAATTTTAGTTCTCTTATTTATATGCTGGTAAATTATGAAATCGAATAGTTCAATGAAACTCACACGGAGTAATCTATTTCGTGTACAGTTTACAGAGAAAATAATTGGGGGGAAGGGGGCTAAGGTGCTTATTTTGCCTCAAAAATTTTATTTTACTTTTTACCTGTGTTCAAAAGGTGCAATTTGTACAAGAAACCTTTTCTGTAAACTATTTTTGAAAACAACCAATTTCTAGGGAGTTCTCCGGCAAAATTTTATGAACCGTTGTGAAAATAAACAAAAACGTGAATAACTTCTTAATCGTTGGTGTTAGAAACTTCATTTTGGGCTCTATACCCACTAATTCAAACCTGAGGATGCTTTTGGAGTAGATTAAATTGTGATTAAATTTAAGCTTACTTTGATTTTGGCATAATTTCACAACAGAGCACCAAAATTACTCTATTGCGGCAATTTTTCATATTACATAATATAGTACGAGTACTTCACAATAATGTGATACCAAATCAATTTTTAGGTAAAATTTTCAGTACAAAGTGACAATGGTGATATTAGAAAGGTTTATTGCTTTCGCATAATGCAACTTTATTAACTGTGCATCTAGTTATGGTACTTTGGCTTCATGGTTGTGTGGTAGCTTCTTCATTCTGTTTGTTAGTTAATGAAATCATAACACCTCGTTAAATACAAAGATCACTGCAGACTATGTAGCAGATTATTGGTAAATTTTTGTACAATACTTTAATTTTGAGTTAGCGAATCTAGTACAAGCTAGGTTTTAATTGATACGGTTTTAAAACGTGCGAAATGTGATTTAAATGGCGTTAAAATCGCTATTTTTGCCGCAAAATCGTAAATTTCACCCAGCAGCTGGGGTTTCTGCCCCCTCTGTGACACGCTTGAGTTGCAACGGTATATTCAGCACCGGACCTAAATTTGACAATTTTTGTGCAAAAAACACTTACTTTTGGTTCAAACCCCCTCTCTCGTAGCAGAACCCTGGTTGCGCTTCTAGTCGCATTCACTCCTGAAGACAGATTTCTCAAGCGATTATACGGGCTGCATACGAAACGAGCAAATAAATGCTGCGGGGCTTATACCATCGGCGTAGCCAGGATTTTTGATTGGGGGGGGGTGCCCAAACCACAAATCACATGCAATGACGTCATCAGAAACTTCGAAAAAGGAATTTTTTTGGGGGCAAAAACATCGTTGAATGGAAGATCTGAAGCCGTAGCCTGCTGGCACTTGACCAGGATTTTGGTAAAGGGAGAGGACAAAAACTAATAGTTAAAAAGGGCAAATGTCTAACTTAGGAGACGTATTGAGTGAGCTAGTGTACTCAAACGTATCACAGATGGGGGTTTGGGGGCAGAGTCCACAGCCGCCGGTGGCTATGGGGGCTGGGCGATTTTTGTAAGTTTTTGGAAAAAAAGCTATTTAAACCCCATTGGATCGCATTTCGCACGAGTTCACAGCCACTTCAAAGAACTAGATTTTTAACATTTCAAAGCCGATCAAAAAAATTTAAATGTTCCATCCTCCTTTTGCAATTAAATCCCAAAACACATTTAGAATCTTGCATTATGGTGTAAACTTTAATTGTAATTGATTTGGTCCATGTAGAGGGAAGTAAGGCACTTTACCTCCTGCAATGCTTTAGCAGTAAATAATAATCCACTCGAAGATTTAAGATTGTTATTTTGTCATGAAGTTAACCAGTTATAGGAGTACATACGGCCAAAGGGCCTATCAGGCTTCCTCAATCGAAATTCAATAATTTGTTTAATGAGCATTTTCCCTAGCTTTCTTTTTAAGTATTTTGTGCGTAAAAACTGGCGAGGTGGAGGTGAATCGTTATCAAAAAATGGTACAATAGATGGTTACGCTTACTAAACATATGTTATTCCCGGGCCGGATTTACATTTCGCGGGGCAACTGGTACTTATCGGACTTTTGCAATATCTTCCTGCCAAATATGAGTGAAGATCAAAAAAAGTCCTACTATCTGAGCGCAGTAGCGTAGCCATTGCCCCCCCCCCCCCCCATTGGCCTGTTAACCAAAATGCAGAATTAGAAAAATATCACATTTTTAGCTCTTTTGAGACTGTTTTTTGCGCTGGAATTGACTAAAAAATGATTTAAAGCATCTTTTGAAACATATATTCAGGGGGGGGGCTAATTGTCCAAAATTAAAGTCACCAATCAATGAAAACTTTAAAAAATGCCCAGAAATAAACAATCAAATTTGATCGCTAATGTAAAAAAGCCAAACATAGGTTTTATCTACAAATATATTATAAACTTAGGATTAAGGAGGGGGGGCTATTCAGCGTTAGTTAATTACCAATCACTTCTCTCAAATATCTTTAAATTAGCCCCCCCCCAATCTTTTTTATTTATAAAATGTAGACGAAATAGATTACTCCGTGTGAGTTTTATTGAATCAGTAGCGTAGCCAGGGGGGGCGGGGGGGGAGCTATAGCCCCCCCCCCATTGGCATGTCGAACAAAATGCAGAATGGGAAAAACACTACGTTTTTAGCACTTTTGAGACTGTTTTATGCACTAGAGTGGACTAAATAGTGATTTAAAACATCTTTTGAAACATATGTTCAGGGGGGGGGGGCTAATTTGTCAAAAATAAAACCAACAAATAAATGAAAACTTTGAAAAATGGTAAAAAATAAGCAATCAAATTTGATCGCAGGTGTAAAAATGCTAAACATAGGTGTCATCAACAAATATACTATAAACTAAGGAATATGGGGGTGGGCTATTCAGTATTTGTTAATTACCAATCATTTCTCTCAAATCTCTTTTCATTGCCCCCCCCCCCCCTTTTATAATTTACCAGCATCTAAACAAGAGAACTAACATTTTACCATTAGCCACCTCCCAAATAGCCCATTTATGCCACCAGTTTAATCATGTTTACACTGCCAATTTTAATGCCACGTTTTGAAAGCATTATTTTCGAATCTAAGTAGCCCCAAAGTGAAGTTATTTTTACTAAAAAATGCAAAATTTTTAAGCGTGCCTCCGGCGGCTGGGGGCTTCGCCCCAGACCCCCCAAACAGCCCCCCCCCATTGCAAATTCCTGGCTACGCACCTGAACATACTGTATAGTTAATATACTGTGACCAAAGTCTGCAAATCCGCAATTTTTTTTGTTAGTCTGCAATTGCAAGCTTGCCTAGCTCTTGAGAAATCGACATTGCAGCGTAGAGATGTCAACCGCGCAGTTTACCCGTCGGTAATACGAGGCTGCGTGCGGTCGCGACGCGGGGCCACCGTGTAAGATTTGAAGTTTTACCGCGCAGTGCAAACTGCGGTAGAGTCTATAGTTTGCTCTCGCTAAGTCTAAGTAGGCCTAGCAATGACCAGCGAGGTAATAAAGTGATCACGCCCAAGCAGTACAGTAGCAGTAAATCAGGAAGAGGGTACTACTGGTATAATATTGGGGCCTTTTAGTTATTGTGTCTGCTCTAACTAATTTATGCTTCAATGCAGCTATTTCGTACTTTAGGCTATACAATGAGAAAACGCATCTATCTTACACATAATTTCACAAATTGCCACAAATAAACTGCCACAAATAGGCTATAGTTTCGCAGAATGATTGCATGCTATGGGCAAACTGCATGTTTACATACGGTACAGGTGCAAAAATATGGAATAACTTTTCGCGAAATTTGAAACTTATGTCTGAGTATTCTTTCAGCAAACACCTCAAAAAGCAAATTATTAGCCTTGTCAATATTAATACAGTATTTTGCAATCTTTGTAAAAGCTTGTGTTTGTTCTGTATATTTTGTTAATTTTGTGTTTGCGTTTCTTTCGATTTAAGTCATTATATAATCTGTTAGTGTTAGTAACAAATCAAAGTTCTAGTTAACTTAATGGGCAGCATGACTTAGGTGAATTTACACAGTATTCGTGTTTTCCTTCGTCTGTTTCTTACGTTTTTGGTTCTCCATGAAAAAGTATGTGCCTGCTTTTCTATCCACATTTTTATAAGTCTATATCCGCATTTGTTAAGTAGACTGTTATATTCATATGGTTAAAAATTTTGTGAATGAATGATGAGAGCAATATTTCAAAATACAGCTGTACCCCTCTACAAAAAAATTTTTTTAGAAAACTTTTTTGCTGTATGTGACGGTGTGGTTAGTGTGGATTTGGACATATAAAGATGCGGATGAAAAAGCACATATTTTTCATGGAGAAGTAAAAACATAAAAAAAAAAACGGATGAAAAACGGATAGGCTACTGTCTATATCCATCTTTAGATGACCATGAAATATAAAATTGTCTTTCGCTGCTCAGTTTATACAGTAGGCTACTGCATGGTTGCCTAACATTGCTGCATTACAGTAACTTAGTTTTGTGCTATCAGACTATGTATTAATGGTGGCTGTGTTGCATAAACAAATAAAACTTGATTGAAACTTCTAAACTTTCGTTTTGCATTGTGTCGGTTTAATAAGATTTGAAAGAATCTGGAGTAGGTCTGAAAGAAAACAAGTTGCAAATGTAGAGCATGTCATGCCTGTACTAAAACCAACTTTCTGCTATAAGTATGGGCCTCAAAATTGATTTTTGTGTTTTTACATACTCATGTCTGCCATCTAGTGGTGATTTTCGATAATATCTGATTTACGGATTGCTCGATTTAAAAAAAAGAAAAATTTTATATAGCTTGTGCCATCTTATATAAATGATATATAACCGTTGTATACAAATTTTCCAACCTAGGGTATTTTGCAATTGTTGAAACTATAATGGAACAACCTGTGAATGAGTGTTCACTCTTTGTTCTCTTATTCTTGTAACACTAGCCACTTCCTTCATTTAAACACCCTTTAATTTTGAGTTTTTTGTTGATAATTTGCTGAAAAATCCTCGTTTTGATGCTTTTTTTTTTAAAGATGTTTTTTAAGTGCCCTTACTGGGAACACTGCCTGCAGGCCTGTGAAAGAGCTGTGTTTGGCAGTTTAGGCAAAGTTGGCTAGTTAGTGGGTTGGTTTGATCAAGATTTACGGTTTATAGTTTAAGTGGGCAGCGTGGCCGAAAGAGTAGTGGCGTCATTTTTGCAATGACCTTGATCGAATGATCTGGGCTCAACCCGCACCTTGGTTATGTTGTTCTGTCCTTGGATAAATTGCTTTGCGATCATTATCTCTGCTTGATGGCTTCGAACAAGCAACAAATTGAGTAGACAAGAATGTGAAGAAATCCACAGAAAAAATTGGATCATTGGAAAACTGCTAAGCAGGTGCAGATTCCTCCAATCATGAAGTAAATACCATAGTCATTGCAATAAAAGTGTGCGGATTGTCCAATAAGTTAGCGTATGATGCTGTCCGGTGACAGGAGGATAAATAAGCGCTACAACAACACTGTGCATGGGCGCTGATGTAATTGCAGATTGCCTATATTTCAAGCTTACCATTCTATTGCTTGATTAGCTCAGACTTGTAGCCTTAACTAGGCTAGTTTACTGTACCTGTACTGGTAGGAGGAGCACCAAGCAGTTAACTGGTCTACGCTACACTATTGCAACCTGGTAACAGTGTAACTCTGATAGGAAATCATATTCTAGTAGTAATGAATCCCAATAAGTATGTCAAAAGGAGCTTTCAAAAAGATAATTGAAACATTAGCAAATTCCAATTCTGGAACCAGTAATCATCTTTCCTTGACCAATCGGCGTTTCTCCCAAGTAAAAGTAGATTCAAATTGCTCTGGACAGCAAGAAGACATTAATTTTCAGATATGTCAGGTTAGACTATTGTATTCTGGTCTTATTTACTAGTACTGTACCAGCTAACCAGTGTGTTGATAATCAAGTATGTCAAATGTATGGTAGTTTTACCATTACCATATTTTGTCACAGTGATTTCAACATAAAGTGAGGGTTAGAGTAAGGCAGCTATGGGGATACTAATATAGTTCAATGACTGCTGTTCTCAGTCAATGCTAAATTTTAATAATGCAGCAGTACAATACCGAATACGGTTGGCAGATTGGTCTTTTCAGTCTTCAGAATGCTGTCTGTCACGTAATCATTTTGTGATGGAATCAATGGCAACCAAATTTACTGCCAGGCCTAAGTAAGATTGACCTTTTTTTGCTTAGATGTTTTGGTCTAGTAATAAAATGCAAAATTTTTTTTTTTTTTCAAAATTTTATTATGCTTTAAATTCTATTCAAAGACACTTTTTTTTTTTCGATTTCAGTCATGTACAATACAGCCCTGATATACAAAATTCAACAAAGTTTTACAACTGATTTCAACTTTTTTACCAGGGATGTGGAACTGGCAAATTTTGAATCACTTCCGCTTCCACCTCTTGATGACATAAGTTTTGCTTTAAATTTTGCGTAAAAAATTTTTCCAGATAGGTCAAGATAAAACAGCATTGTTTTCATCATCTCAAAAACATCACATGGAACCAAATTATATAATTATATTCAGTGGTTTGTCATCGCAAAGGTCTGCCATGGGCATAGTCAGAAATTTGGATTTGGAGCGACCCAAAATGCTAAGTCCAATCACATGGTCATTATTTTTTAGTTGACGTAAATTTCTTTGAATAGTCTGGTAGAAATACGACAAAATACATGCAAACCCGGAAAAAATTTATAATAAGCTGAAATTTGGCACGATGACTCAGGACCTAGTCCTGAGCCACCCAAAAAAAATCCCCATGTTTTGGACATGGGACTTCCCCCTTTTTTGGCCTTTAAAGTCTGCCATCTAGTGTCAAACAGTCTTTACTGTCCAACAGCCAATCCAAAAATTATGGAAGAGTCAAATTTTGAATCGTAATCGATTTTTCAGTGCAGGTATAAACAAATTTATTTTAAAATTGATGATGTCATAGCCAAATTTTAAAGTTTGGAAAAATGACATATTCTGCATTGATGACTCAAATTGTGAATGAGAGTTAGCTGTTTGGCTTCTAACCAAAAATTGCTTAAATCAAAGTGATGAAGTAACAAACTTTTTGATGACGTTATCTGTCAAGAGTTTTTGATCATAATTAGAAAAAGAGTGTTTGACCAAACGAAACATTTCACCACTTTGAGAGCATCAGCATTATCATTTTGAGGTTCCAAGGCATCTTCAAGTTCTTGGCCGAGGACTTTCATCGTCCTCCTATACGCAATGGTTCTAAAAAAAATAACCAGCGAAATTACATGTCAATTGATACGCAGTGCCGCAACTAGAATGTTGTTTTTAGGGGGCAAAATTTGTTAAGGGGGGGCCAAAATTTTTGGGTTGGTCTACTTTTTTCCAAGTTCTCTGATGATCTCAGAAAAAAAGAAAAAAGGTCATCGTGCCAATTTGGTCTACGTTTGTCCGAGATCTTTGTTGATCTTCAAAAAAAAAAAGGTCATCTATCCAAATTATTCTACTTATCTCCTAGTTTTTTGTTGATTTACAAAAAAAAAGGCCACCATCTTGAAACTGCTGTAAAGGGAAGGGGAGTTCAGTTGCACATGCTGGGCATTTTTGGCGGGCGGAATTTTTGTTAAGGGGGGTGCCGCCCCTTTTTGCCCCCCTGTATTTGCGGCCCTGTTAATACGAATCTCGAGCAGGATAACATATCCCGTAGGAACAGAATTTTTACTGTTTTGCAATGTCTGACAATATTATTATCTTACACAAAATGCTTTGTTAGCATACTTCTACAATCTGTAGTACTAAATCTATTATACAGTAAAATAGGCCTGGAATCTGAACTAAACTTATCTAATCAATTAGAATAGCATTTGAACAAACTTATCGGATTAATCTAAATAACACCTGCTCATAAACTTATCTAATCAACCAAGATTCTTGAATTAACATCTGAACAAAATTTATTTGATTAATCTCTAATAACCACGCTAATATTTGACAATTTGCAGCCTTAATAATTTTTTTATCTTTGCTAATGCTTGCATTTTAAACTAAAATTGCAGATTGACCTTAACTGCACGAGGAAACTTTTGGATAAACCTGTATAGGCTTTCTTGCTCTAACTGCAAAATGCATTATTTTATTTTAATCCCATATTGGGAGGATTAAGTTTTATCTGCTTGACTACTACCACCGGCACAGCCAGAAATAAAAATAAAGGGAAGGACAAAACTTTTTGTTGTGATTAAAGCATATGCAAATCGAAAAGTTTTTATTTAGGCAAATTGCATCAAACTACTGTGCAAAGGTTAAGCGATAACAAGTTGATGACGCATAAAAAAATAAATAAACGAAAAAAAAATTAAAGTACCTAGTTACAGCGGATACTAAAAAACGCGTTTTTTTACTTAGGCCATACGAGAAAATTGCAGATTGCCGTTATTTCTCCAGCAAGCTTGCATAATAATATTTCAATTTTCAAATGATTATAATTACATTTCATTCATCAAGTTGCCTTGGCCAGGAGACAGTGAGGGGACCTTTCGGTCTTTGAGTCAAGCTGCCACCTATCTACCACAGTATATTGTGACAAATTAAGAACAAATGATATGCACAATTCGCGAAAACATATGAACCACTCCCGCCTACACCCGAAAATGATTGGTTTTTGAGAAAATAAGTGCTACCTATCAAAATTTATGTTAAGTGACAGTTGACACCAGTCACAACATACTGCTCGCTATCTTCAACCAACAAAAAATGTGCTGTATTGTGGCTTGCCAATATAAAGTTTTGTTTAATTGATTACTGTACTATGTTGTGTTTGTATTTGGTACGAAATAGGGATCTAAGCATTAAGCAAGAATAATGCGATAGCGACCGACCAATTTCTTTTATGGTTTTCGCCATCAAATAATGCGAATCTGAACGTGGCGTTCGCGGAAAAATGATCATAACAAAGTGCAATGGGTATATTTATATGTCACGCCCGCAAACAATATTTGGTTCGCGCCGAAAACTGCGTATAAAACGCTTCCAAAGCAAATTTTTAGGCCCGGCCGTAAAATCGTGAACGTTTGGGCATATTGTTTGTGTGTTTAAAACAACTGGCTGCTTGTAGGCTGGTTAGGCAATACGCTGAGCTTACCGAATTTCGCTTTTTTAAACTAAAGACGAGCTTTTGGCCTTTTGCGCTCACGATTTTACGCACAGTGTAGATTGGGATTAGGCGGACGGCGTCTACGCGACTTTTTGCTCGCAACCAATCAGCGCGCTCAATGTAGACTTCGACACAATTTGGGCTACGTCGCCGGACTCGCTAATCTGATAGACAAGAAGAACATTGTTCATAATCAACACGGCTATGCGTTGTAATATGCAGACATAGATATTGATTGACACAGATTTCCCTAAAAATAAATTAGTGAACTATTTACTGTATTAAACATTTGACATTGCGCAGATTGAAGTTTTTAGATTAATTCAAACCAGCCGATCGTGTTCTTCAACTGAAAACAAAATTAAAGGATCAAGCAGACATTGTAGCTACGCTTTTGGTAATTAACAAAAACTTTTTGAGCAATAATATTTTGATTCCATTATTTTTCAGATAAACGGGTTTACTAGGCTGGTGGTCTAAACGTAGGCCTACATAAAGCGGTTTAGACCAATTACGTGTGATATCTTACTCCATGTGAACGCAAAAAAAAAATAAGTAAAATGCATGCAATCAAATGACATGCGTATGTTTATACGCATATATACGCGTGATCAGTAAAACGGACCTAATATAGGATAATAAAAAAATCAATTTCGACGTTCACAATAAATGGAGAATCATTCTCTTAGAAGAGATTTGCTTTCCTTTTGCGATTAGTGTTTTTTCCAAATGCTTTGAAATAAAACATTTTCGGAATTTATTAGGGTCGAAATACGATTCGACTATGGTGACATTTAATTCGTGTACTGATATGCGTCAGATCTCGGCCGCCCCAAATTCTCGCCAGTATCTGATTCTACTTGTTCCATTGTGGAAAATGATGAGTTTTGAAACAAATGGATTGCGTTTTTTGGTGCGAAATCGCTCTGCTTTCTGCCTCATTCGCATTCTCCTGCAAATGCAATGCGGTATGCTGACGAGACATTATTATTCCACGACAGTGCGATACGGGCTACGCAATGATCTTATTTTTTTACGAAAATTGATTTTTTTATAGTAACTCTTCATTTCCATTACAACGTTAAAAATGATTCACTTTGCCTTTTTTGCTGCAAACGTTTTTTTCAATCCAAATATCTCACAAACAATACAAGCTAGAGGGCTAAAATTTGTTGTAAAAGATAGAGAAGCTAATCACCTTAGAAAAAATGTTCCAAAAAAATACAAAAGTTTTGACGTTGTTCATTTGCAACTCTGGGTAGAATTACACTTGAGTTGAGCGTTTTTCAATTACCGTAGTTTTTTCACATTGTGTCTTTTAAATAATTTTTGTGAAATTGTGCACTTTAAAAAAAGGAGGGGACTGGTCCCCCTAATCCCCCTCTGGCTCTGCCGGTGTCTACTACACCAGACTTTTACTGACAACACAGTTTTTGACTTTCAATCGACTGAATTCACAACATAATAATTCTCCCAGGTTTAAAGCTAATAAAAAAAAAACGTTTACAATGTTTCGTTTGGTCAAATACTCTTTCAAATTTACGATCAAAACTCGTGACAGATGACATCATCAAAAACGTTTGTGACGTCATCGCTTAGATTTAAGCAATTTTTGGTTTGCATTTGAAAACCTAACTCTCATTTCCAACTTGAGCCATCAATACATCATTTTTTCAAAAAATTTGGCTATGACGTCAACAGCAATGACGTCACCAACTTCAAAGAAAAATTTTTTAAACCTGAACTTGAAAACCGACTATTAGTTAAAACTTGGCACTTTTAGAACTTTTTGATTGGCTGTTGGATAGTAAAGGTTCTTTGACACTAGATGGCAGACTTTAAAGGCCGAAAAAGGGGGAATTCCCATGTCCAAAACATGGGGATTTTTTTTGGGTGGCTCAGGACATGGTCCTGAGTCATCTTGCCAAATTTCAGCTTATTATAAATTTTTTCCACGTTAAAGCTATTTCTACCGGACTAGAATGTTCACCCAGAAGTTTAAAATAACAAGCGATGATTTGGGGTCTGGAAACGGATTTCCAAGCGCTTGGTATAATAACTTATTTCAATGGAAGAGGCTTGGCTGATGTTTCATTCGCGCAGACATTTTGAAATCAAGCCTAAAAAAACTAACCTTAACCCTAATCCTAGCCCTAACCCAAAGCCTAACCTAAACCCTAGTCCTAACCTATAAGTGTAATAATCAAACTAAAAATTTCCAAAAATGAGTGACGTCACTAGAATCTTTGTTTATTTAACCTCGCGTGTACCATTCGCCAAATCACTTTGTATTTCAATTGGATCTGCGCTGTTAAGCGCAAATCTTTGCTTGGCTATAATTCGTTACACCTGGGAGCTGGGACAAAACTTCCACACTTGCAAAAAAATGTTTTTGATAACTTGTTTGTGTATGTGGTCGGCTCCAAATTTTTTCTAGCACCGTGCATTTTTAGGACAGTGAAGTAAAAACACTTTGCAAAAACTATGCTGTTATACCTGGCATGTAGCCGGGGGAGAGCAGGGAGCAATTGCCCCCCAAAAATTTACTTTGCCCCCCGTCCCCAAATAATTTCAGTTGAACGTCTTTTTAACAAAATTTTATGCAACGTATGCATGTGCAATGTTTAAATATGTTACTTTGCCCCCCTAGAAATTTACTTTGCTCCCCAAATGATTTTACTTAAACGTCACTTTGACACAACAAAATATTTTGAGTCTGCCAATTGCATGTAAAATCAGCTTTTAACTCTGTGAAGACCTTTTTTTTTAGGTCTTAACAGAAATGTGGGGGCAAAATCAGCTCTTTTTTTGTGAAGGCCTGGTTTTTAGCTTCACTGAAATTTGGGGACAAAATCAGCTCTTCATTCTGTAAAGACCTTTTTTTGGAGATCGCTACCAGCGTGAAGCCATTGTCCGCCAAATTTTCACTTGCCCCCCCAAATTTCTGTTTTGGCTATGTGCCTGGATTTTGCACAGCACCATATTAGAATAATTATGGTAGCAAGTGGTTCATAGCAATAACTAAGACAAGCATTATAACATTGTGTTTAAAAGTCATACAATATTAAACTTTCTTTGAGAGATGCTATGATACTTTCCTTTGTTTGTGTTGCAAGAATACTGGGTGGGCCGTAAGTTGCGCACCAAAGAATTACGTGAATTGTGATGTCAAACGATGTAAAATCTGCGGTGTGAAATATTTCCTCTTTCCTGGGGTGTAAAATATGGGTTCTTTTGTAGAATATAATGAAGCATGGTTTGTGCATAAGTACTAAGTAGTTTATCAGAATTGTTTTAAATGCTTTGGTGCATGACTTACGGCCCACCCTGTATATTATCGCAGTAAAAGAAATTAAAATGCTGGAACTAGAAACTTTGTTTATGTTGGTAAATATGCTCTGTTCCCTGACTGTGTTATACGAGTATTGCCCCAGATTTTTAAAAAATTTGCAAAGCCCTCTTCAAAAATTATTTTAAGAAAGTCATTAAATTTTTGGACTAAAATTGAGAATTTTTGAACACTAATAATTTTGAAAATGAGTTGGTTAGCTACATGGTTTATCTTTGAGTTGATAGGCCTGGGGGCTGCCATGGATGTAAGTGAAGTACAAGTCTTTAAAAATGTTTCTTTGCAAATAATGATCGATAAAACATTCACTTTTCATCATATATTTCCCAAAAAATTGCACCACATTTAAGTTTTTGACGTTCGATATGAATGGCAAAAGTAGAAGCATAAGCGATACTCTTTAACCGCTTCCACTTTCACA
Organism: Trididemnum nubilum; assembly: GCA_963965965.1. Taxonomy (NCBI): domain Eukaryota; kingdom Metazoa; phylum Chordata; class Ascidiacea; order Aplousobranchia; family Didemnidae; genus Trididemnum; species Trididemnum nubilum. The sequence continues at coordinate 27,600,714 of OZ014486.1, forward strand.
AAAATTTGTTGCTTTCACAGCTTCCGCTTTCACACCCCTGCTTTTTCACCGCTTTTTTTGCTTGTAAGCTCGTACCAACTTCAAAATTGGCATTGTGATGTAACCAAACATGATACCAAAGTATGATTTATTTTGTTTGGCTCAGGAAACACTGTAGAAACAAACTTCCAAATTTGAAAAGAATCTGGGCGGGTAGGTTGTATCCTGGTGAAATTATGTAGAATGACCCTATTACCATATTTTTGCACCGTAAGGCACACTTAAAGTTTCTAAGCAAGTGCATCTTATGAATTAATCAGGCTATACTGTCATCTTTTTTACAGTTTAATTTTAAGAGTTGTTTAGAGCTTTATTAGGGTTTTTGGAGCTTTGTAATCAATCAGTCAGCGGTGGTTAAGTGGATACTATAGAGCGTTTGCTACTGAAACGGCAGATTCTGCTTTGATTTCCAATCGAATCAACCAAAAGACTATAAAAATTGCTATTCGCAGCTTCCCTGCTCGACCTTGAGCAATAAAAAAGGACAGTGTGAAGCCTTCACCTTATGTGGAGCAGTGTTCCCTCTAACTTTTTGACTAATCGGCGAGTGCCCAAATTTTCCTGAAACAATTGTGCCCAATGCTTTAAAAGGATGTCAATGTGCCCTAAATTTTGTACCAATTCGTTATTAAAGTATACCTAATGTCATATTTCAACAAATTTATCGAATTTTTTAAAGCTGTGGTTACCACATTGCCAAAAATTATTTTCCCTTGTTCCAACAAATCGCTGATTCGCTGAAAAAAATTGGTTTAAGGGGAACACTGTGTGCACAGTATAAATATCATACAGTACTCTCACTCCATGCAAAAACCATTGTGACGTGTGTCCGCATTTTTTGAGAGGTAAAAGCAGAGCTGGTTTTTTTTTTTGACGTCATAATAGTGACATCGTGAGCGGACGAGGATAGCGCCAAAAAATAGGAATTGTTTTGAAATTTTACGTGTGTTTTCTTGGCTTGACAACGTTACCGTCTTCATTCTTTTTTGCGCCCCTAAATGTTAGAGGGCAGCATTTTTCCCCTCTGCATTAGTCCAAGATATATCGCGGTCTAGCTCCTTTTGTAGAGTTCACACGGGATCAGAATTAGTCTCGATTGAACTGTCAAAGCTCGGGCTTCGACTGGCTATAATTTTGACGTCACTTTCTTGTGACATCACAAAGTAGTACGATTAAGAAGAAAAATAATCGGAAATTTTCTCACATAAACAACCTTTAGTTACTTGGGGTTTTGCTCGCAGCCGGAGCCCAACATTAAAAGTTTGTCCACACTTGGTTCATATCGTTAACTAACAATCCTGCAAATTTCGTTTCAATAGCTTAACGTTTAACGAAAATATCCTTGATTGTTTGCTTTGTTGTTAAAAAATTCGTCTTGAATTGCAGTTATATGCAGTGATTGTGTTATTGCTTAGGCCTATCACCAAATAGACTGTGACATCATTATGAAGTAGCAATCGTGAACCAGAAATTTGAAAAGGTAGATAAAAACCAGATGAGAAACATGAAGACCAAAAAGATCAAGATAAAAAACATAGGTTTTCACTCAGATTCAGCTCGTTCTTCTGTCCAGATTTAGGTGAAGACCAAAAAAAAAAAGAAAAAGGTCTTCACTCAGGTCATAGTCAGATTCAGTGCGTTTTTCTGCCAAGATTTTCTACCCAAATTCCAAAAGGGGGGGCATGGCTCAATTTTGCGTACTATTATGAGGTATTAAAACATTACTGGCGACCCAAAGGGGGGCTTTGGCTCAATGCCTCCCCTCCTAAATACGCCCCTGCCCTATTCAATGAAATAGTTAGCAACAGGTGCTGGCATAGTCAAGAATTTACAATGGAGTGTTGAACCGATATCAGAGATACTAATGATTACTGCATGATCAAAGAGACTAGCTCATTATAACCGTTGGAAGTCAATGGGGAAAATTAAAACTCACGTTAAGGGAGATATAATCAACTACCAAGCAGAGTTGTAAATGGGCCGACTAGTTCAGGCCCAAACCTGTCCCAAACCCGAAAATATAAGCCCCAACCCGAAAACTAATTTGAAGCCCAATTCATGCCCGAAAAACCCGAAAGTTAAGGTTGATCTGAAAAATTTAGCATTGATGTCAAGTTAATTTGATAATATTTTGGTGCACCTAAGACAAAAAGCATGTCTTAGACCCGAATTAAACCCGAAATTTTGTCAACTTGAGGCCCCAACCCGACCTGAAAAGCTTGGCTCGACTTACAACTCTGCTACCATGCGGTAATTAACTCCTTACGTCCATGGAACTTTTTTTAGATCGCTTGTTGTCATGAATATTTTTTAAGCGGGTTAGTCCTTTGGATAACTAAAAACTTTCATAATGATGTCACAGTCTATTTGGTGATAGGCCTAAGCAATAACACAATCACTGCATATAACTGCAATTCAAGACGAATTTTTTAACAACAAAGCAAACAATCAAGGATATTTTCGTTAAACGTTAAGCTATTGAAACGAAATTTGCAGGATTGTTAGTTAACGATATGAACCAAGTGTGGACAAACTTTTAATGTTGGGCTCCGGCTGCGAGCAAAACCCCAAGTAACTAAAGGTTGTTTATGTGAGAAAATTTCCGATTATTTTTCTCCTTAATCGTACTACTTTGTGATGTCACAAGAAAGTGACGTCAAAATTATAGCCAATCGAAGCCCGAGCTTTGACGGTTCCATCGAGACTAATTCTGATCCCGTGCGAACTCTACAAAAGGAGCTAGACCGCGATATATCTGGACTAATGCAGAGGGGAAAAATGCTGCCCTCTAACATTTAGGGGCGTAAAAAAGAATGAAGACGGTAACGTTGTCAAGCCAAGAAAACACACGTAAAATTTCAAAACAATTCCTATTTTTTGGCGCTATCCTCGTCCGCTCACGATGTCACTACTATGACGTCGAAAAAAAACCAGCTCTGCTTTTACCTCTCAAAAAATGCGGACACATGTCACAATTGAGTAAGATTACTGTATGATATTTATACTGTGCTGTGTGGTAGACAGGTGGCAGGTTGACTCTAAGACTGAAAGGTCCCTTCGCTGTCTCCTGGCCAAGGTAACTTTATGAATAAAACGTAATTGCAATGTAATTTGTATTTTTAGTGCTCCTTGTGTTTCAATACACCTTATGTAAGCAAATTAAAACAATAAAGGCCAAAGTAAAACAATAAATACTGCACCTTGCACTTCGGTGTGGTTTATAGTAAAAAAATGCGGTGTGTACCATAAAACATGGATTTTTTGCTCAAATTTTTTAATGTCAGTGATGATTTTTAGGTTTAAGTATTTTAAAAGGATAAATTATCGGTAACTATGATTTCAGGACAGAAAAGCGAAATATTAAAAATAGTCATTATGATTAATAATAAGCTATAGACAGTATACAGAGTCTTATAGGCACAATCAAACTTATGATTAACAGCGTAAGACATACTGTTTCAAAGTTGACATTCATCTTTTGTTCCTCATCAGTATAGCTAGGACTACAGGTATGAACATGAGCATAAAAATGCAAGGAATCGCAAATTGCGATTTAAGTGCAAAATACTTAATTGTGATTCCTTGCCTTTTTATGCTCATGTTCATACTTGTAGTCCTAGCTATACTGACGAGGAATAGAAGACCAATGTCAATTCCGAAACAGTATGTCTTATGCTGTTAATCGTAGGTTTGATTGTACCTATAAGACTCTGTATATGGTCTACAGCTTATTATTAATTCTCTTAGTACATTGTTCTTTATAAATAGTCAATATGATATTTCTTAAAAAAAAAATTTACCAATGTATTTTTTAATTTTTTGTTTCTGAAATTTGTTTTAGAGGTCGATGGTCAAAAGAAGCCTCAGCATGTAATGCCAAAAAACAATTTTAGCTTTTATTCAGCAACATGGTAACGCTTATTTTTGACCAAACTAAATTTCAGAAAACAAACCACAATAGATTTCTTGTTGCAGAAATGCAGACCCCTGTTTTGTTATTAGCATTAAACTTTGCCCAGATATCATGGTTGGTAAAACTGTATTAAGTGTTATGCATCAAGCTTGTGCTGTGTCAAACTTGCTCATCAAACTGGTTGATAAATATGCAGTAACAACAGTGCCATGTCATGCTGGCTTATCAGTAATCTTTTGTGCTGTACGAATAGTCTAACAATATCTTCATGTAACTTAAAAACTTGCTTTGCAAGTATTGTAAGAATACCGGTATGTCCAAAAACTCAAATTGTTGAATATAAATTTTAGACAGTTCGACATGGTTTTCCTTACAAGCCAACTACAGTAGCCTTTGATCCAGTGCAGCAATTGCTAGCTGTTGGTTGCCAAACGGGCTCTATTCGCATGTGAGTTTTTGAAAGGTTATTTATATTTAGATTTACACAATTAATCGACTTATTTTGTGCCTGAGTAACATTATTCTGTGAAGCATACTAGGCCTGTTATAGTGTTATAATTATCTTGATTTAGTAATATACACAGTAACATCATTAAAATTAAAAACTAAAACTAAATTTGTTATTGAATAAAAACTCATCCACCTGTAAAGCCGTTTTTTGGCGAAACAGAAGCTGTTGTGGTTTTTAATTTTAGTGATTTTACTGTGTATAGCAAATCTTAAATAGAAAATCCAAAAATGAGTTCGCATGTGTTCAATAAAAATTCTTGATTTGATGAATCCACAAATTCAGTATTCTTAAAGCCATCCTTTTATTTGAATAATATTCAAATGAAAGTGCAAAGTTGAATTTTTTGGCATCGACATATTGGGTAGTTTCCAACTTTTTTTGGTGTTTTTTTAGTGATTCAATCCACTGTTGAAAGTCTAATTTCAGATTTTTGCATGTCATTAGAATTTATGAAGACTTGTTGTTAGTTGCAAAATGAGTAATGAGTTTGGCTGTTTTTTCTAGATTATGACCAGTGATTTTTAGCCGTTGTTTGAAATCTCTGATATAACCAGTGATTTTTAGACCTTGTTTAAATCCTCTTGAAACCATCAATTGGATTTCACAACTAAACTTGCCATATTAAAAAAGTCACTTTTTTGGATTAACTCTTGAATGAGAGCATGTAGACCACAAAAGTGTGCTGAAATAACATAAATCTTAATGATTTAGCATCCATGCACCTCTTACAAATCAATAAATTATAAACCGGGTCATTCCATGCCAAACGTCCTGATTTTTCAAAATGTCCCAGCTCGACCCTCTTCAAATTTGTTCAAATTGTGTTATAACGTTGTATGGCATGATTGACCTTCACACTAAAAATTTTAGCTCAATATCTCTTGTACTTTTGAAAATATGACGATTTCAAATTTCAAATACCCCCTCACGATGGCGAGGGCTTGGTCATTTTCGGCCATTTTCAAAAGCGCATTTCTCTAAATATAAAAACAATGAAAAGCTGATTTTTGGTGAATTGATCAACTTTCAGCTATATTTCATACAGCAAGTGTCAAAATGGCGCAGGCTTATAGCATGATAGAAATAGGGGGTGCCAAAGTGTTCACATTTTGACGCGAGAACAAAATTTTGGTCAAGTTTGAACACCTGCATCTCTCATATGAAGCATAGCATTGCTCTCATTTTTAGCATGGTAGCTCCCTACCTACTGGACATGAACTTTACCAAGTTAGAAGGAAAACACTGCTTTCAAAAAAAAGTTATTTTACTTCAAAGTATGCACCAGCGGCAAAATTGCAAAAAACACGCCATCTTGTGGTGGAAAAATGGCCCCGTCAGACACTGTTTTCAACAAAAATTTTTTTGAGAGTGGAAAGAGTTTTTCTCAAAGTACTTACACACCAAAATTCAACTTTGTTCCGAAACTGTAAAGGGATGAGATCAGTCATCTTTCACCATATAGTTTTCTCTCAAATTTGCAAAAAAAAAAATGAAAAAAATGATCCTCAACATGAAATTTAGATAAAAATTTGACATGTTGTTCAAGAAGTTTAGGCTCAATTGATTACTAAAACTTTTGGCCTGTTACTGCTTATTGTTTAGATGCAATTTTGACTCAAATATGCTACTAGATGGCATACTTTGGTTAGGTAGCATGTGCTTTTTGCTTTCATATTGCTCGATCACTTTTAGTAGATTGAAATTACAAAATTTTGGGTATTGTTGTAGCTAAATGTAAATTGGCTGTTAAATATTTCAACAATACAACTTTAGACAACAATTTCATGTTCATTATTGTAAACTTACCAAGGCCGGCCAAAAACTAAAAGACAGCTAAAAATGATATTTTTTCGAAAGTGCCAAATTCAACAACAGCACATCACGCAACAGCATCACAAAAAATTTGGGGATATTGCAAGCCAATAAATAAAGACTATGTTTTATGCAACTGCAATTTGCACTATAGTACGCAATGTGTCCCACTTTCTTTAGAGCACCTTCATTATATATAATAAATCAAGAGTTCTGTCTGGCAGCAAACAATTCTAAAATGTTGTCATATTCTGTGGCAGCCAACATAGTTTCTTCTGCTGTGTTGTAGTAATTAAGGAGGAGCGATTATGGTTAATGTATCAGTAAATGGTACCTGTCACAATTAATCATTTTGAAGATCTTGTGGCCATGTCGAAACCAAATGATTTTGCTTCATGAACTTGATATAAGCATCCTTGTTTTGATCCGATTGTTCAATTACAGCACCAATGTACAGTGCTCTGTAATACAAGATACATAATTATTTTCCAGATTGTAAAGTTTGATGAAGCTGCTCACGTGACCGAATTGAAGTAACATTATCATCATTGTAAAGTTTCACTTTAACTCCTTCTTCATCTGATGACAGCCTTTTTTTTGCTAAAGTTGATTTGGATTGAGGGATAAAGCAGTGATGAGATCTAGTGCCAGGAACAGTTGGTCACCTTGAATATCTTTGTTTTAATTCATAAGCTTTGATATTGCTAGTAACTTCTTCATCGCTAATGTAGAAAAAATTATTCCAACAATATTTTGGGTTGCTCATTGAAACATTTGATTAGGGATCAAGATTTGGTTGTTTTCAGTGCTTGAGTTTTTGTGTATCCTCAAATGCTTGAGTTTTCGTGTCATCTGTGAGTGCATGAGGCAAGACACAAACACTGTACATGCATTTACTGGCAAAGTTATAACGTACATCAAGGAAAAGTTATGTGCTATTACCCAAATTTACTTCTGTGAAGAAGCAACTAGTCAAAACAAAAATTTTATTAATTTGTGCTATCACGAAGTTGACCATGGGATTAAAGCTCAATGGCATTTTTTGCGACAAGTCATGGAAAGTCACCTTGTGATGGAATTGGATTACCACAAAGCAGTATGTGGCAAGAACAAGCTTTCAAGCAACTGAAAACAACCAAACCTTGACCCCTAATCAAATGTTTCAATGAGCAACCCAAAATATTGTTGGAATAATTTTTTTCTACATTAGCGATGAAGAAGTTACTAGCAATATCAAAGCTTATAAATTAAAACAAAGATATTCAAGGTGTCGAACTGTTTCTGGCTCTAGATCCCATCACTGCTTTATCCCTCAATCCAAATCAACTTTAGCAATGAAAAGACTGTCATCAGATGAAGAAGGAGTTAAAGTGAAACTTTACAATGATGATAATGTTACTTCAATTCGGTCACGTGAGCAGGTTCATCAAACTTTACAATCTGGAAAATGATTATGCATCTTGTATTACAGAGCACTGTACATTGGTGCTGTAATTGAACAATCGGATCAAAACAAGGATGCTTATATCAAGTTCATGAAGTGAAATCATGTGGTTTCGACATGGCCACAAGATCTTCAAAATGAGTGTTTGGTACTGTCGCGATCGTTGATACTTGGCTAGAGTACAATATTTAATCTTTAGAATTGCCCACGTCGGCTGAAACAAGAGAACGACTGAGATGTTAATTGACGAATCAAAAATGGCAGTTGATAGTTTCTTTAGCTTCTTGAATCTCAAGAAAGCAGCACACCAGTCTTAAATTAAAACTTCTATTTAAGATTGAAACACAAACCAACTCACTGAGCAAAATCCTTCCACTCACACCTCTTACTAAATGGCTATAGGAGCCAACCCCAGATACACAAACTCGACTTAACTGCCTACAAAACTAATACCTAAAATCACCCACAATAGAAAAAAATACTGAGCTTACGATAAACAAATTTCGACATAATTATGACATCACAAACTTCAAGTCTAAATATAGCAATTAAGAGTCGTAAACAACCCAAACATCGATAACTGCAGAAAATAGCAGAATGTACGAGAAAGGAATTATCTCAAATATTCTAAATCAAAAAAAGCGGCAAAAGTAGTAAATCAGTCTCGTACACGTTAAAATACAGCAAATCATCATATCTCGGGCATTCAAAATTATTATTTGTGATAGGTACCATTTACAGATACATTAACCATAATCGCTCCTCCTTGATTACTACAACACAGCAGAAGAAACTATGTTGGCTGCCACAGAATATGACAACATTTTAGAATTGTTTGCTGCCAGACAGAACTCTTGATTTATTATATATAATGAAGTTGCTCTAAAGAAAGTGGGACACATTGCGTACTATAGTGCAAATTGCAGTTGCATAAAACATAGTCTTTATTTATTGGCTTGCAATATCCCCAAATTTTTTGTGATGCTGTTGCGTGATGTGCTGTTGTTGAATTTGGCACTTTCGAAAAAATATCATTTTTAGCTGTCTTTTAGTTTTTGGCCGGCCTTGGTAAGTTTACAATAATGAACATGAAATTGTTGTCTAAAGTTGTATTGTTGAAATATTTAACAGCCAATTTACATTTAGCTACAACAATACCCAAAATTTTGTAATTTCAATCTACTAAAAGTGATCGAGCAATATGAAAGCAAAAAGCACATGCTACCTAACCAAAGTATGCCATCTAGTAGCATATTTGAGTCAAAATTGCATCTAAACAATAAGCAGTAACAGGCCAAAAGTTTTAGTAATCAATTGAGCCTAAACTTCTTGAACAACATGTCAAATTTTTATCTAAATTTCATGTTGAGGATCATTTTTTTCATTTTTTTTTTGCAAATTTGAGAGAAAACTATATGGTGAAAGATGACTGATCTCATCCCCTTACAGTTTCGGAACAAAGTTGAATTTTGGTGTGTAAGTACTTTGAGAAAAACTCTTTCCACTCTCAAAAAAATTTTTGTTGAAAACAGTGTCTGACGGGGCCATTTTTCCACCACAAGATGGCGTGTTTTTTGCAATTTTGCCGCTGGTGCATACTTTGAAGTAAAATAACTTTTTTTTGAAAGCAGTGTTTTCCTTCTAACTTGGTAAAGTTCATGTCCAGTAGGTAGGGAGCTACCATGCTAAAAATGAGAGCAATGCTATGCTTCATATGAGAGATGCAGGTGTTCAAACTTGACCAAAATTTTGTTCTCGCGTCAAAATGTGAACACTTTGGCACCTCCTATTTCTATCATGCTATAAGCCTGCGCCATTTTGACACTTGCTGTATGAAATATAGCTGAAAGTTGATCAATTCACCAAAAATCAGCTTTTCATTGTTTTTATATTTAGAGAAATGCGCTTTTGAAAATGGCCGAAAATGACCAAGCCCTCGCCATTGTGAGGGGGTAGCAAATTTGAAATCGTCATATTTTCAAAAGTACAAGAGATATTGAGCTAAAATTTTTAGTGTGAAGGTCAATCATGCCATACAACATTATAACACAATTTGAACAAATTTGAAGAGGGTCAAGCTGGAGGGTCCAGGACGTTTGGCATGGAATGACCCAACCATAATATTACTAATCAATCTTGCACTCCTTAGGGTTGCAAGCCTCTCTGGTTAAGAATCCTTGATCTAAACTAATGTTTTGCATTGTTAGGTGACTGTGACAAAATTGGAAAAAGGTGAAAGCCAATAGCAGAAGCGATATGTACCTCAATAGCATTATGTTAGACCATACAATGCTAGCATAAAAGATCTTTGTGAGAGGATCTTGGACTAAATTACATACAAAACTTGTACAAAATGGACTACAGAAGTGCAGGGATTAAATTTCAATTTTTCAAAGAACTTATGAGTTTCTTTAGTATAGTCAGACTTAGGCTATATTTTAGATTTTCCTTAAGTTAAAGTTGTTGTAATTGGCCCAAAAGATTATCTCCGCATTAAGTGAAAAAATTGCAATTAAACAATTTTTTATTTTCAAGGTTTTGTGCAATTTTTTGCATTTTAGGTCAATTTTTTTAGCACAATTCTGCTTAAATACTCAAAAAGAGATAACTTGCATTATTTGAAAATGGAGGTTGGTAACTCTTTGGCTTCAGGAGAGGTGTAGACAAGGGATGCACCCAAAAATTTTTAAAGTGGGAGGGAGTGAATTTTTCAAAAAGCAACTCGTACCCAATTGTAGTTAATTTAATTATAGTCAAACAGGGTTTCGCGGTAATAGTTGCATCATTACAACATTTGTTTATTCAAAAACCTTGCAATAACGATTTTGAAAGTTGTTGGTTGTGAAGATTGCGAGCAAGATAACAATTTACCCCTATGGGAGTCTAGGGACGAAGTCCCCAATCGCTGAGCAGTTCTTCCAATTTTTCAGAAAAAAAAGCCATTTAAACGTCATTTGGATAATGTTTTGAACGTTTTTAGAGTAATTAGAAAAAGCTAAATTAGTAAGATGGGGGCCTTGGGGAGAAGCCCCCAGCCACTGGGCCATTCTTGCAATTTTTCAGAAAAATTTTAAGCCATTTTAAGGCCAGTTGGATGACATTTTGAACGTTTTTAGAGTAATTAGATTACTAAGATTTGGAAGAGTTTGAAAGAATTTATTTTGCTCAGTCCAATCAGCTCCGCACACTTACCAGTCAAGTCTAAAATATGTTTAAATGCTGAAAGATCGCAAATTTGGCTTAAATTTTTTAAATCAATACGTTTTTAAATTCAAAAAGCTTGTTAGTGGCACAGAATTTCAAAATAGCTTTCATTAGCGTCAGAGCTATAATTTCCACTCTTTTGAGTAATGAGTAGTTTTGAAAAAGGATGTTTCAGATTGAACGTTTTCATGCAGCTTTCTTCATGAATCTACGCTGAAATGAAGAAAAACTAAAATGCGATGGTATATATAGAAAAATTACATAGCAGATTTAAAACTTAAACTTTTTTTCACTACTCTGAGGTAGCACTTTCTCACCTATCTGCTATCCCATTAGGCTTTTGTTTCATCAGCATCTGAATTCACACACAGCCTATCCTGGCAGCCCACCCAAACCTTCAAACCATACAATCAATCAATTACGTTTATTTGTGCTCAAATCAAAATAATCAGATTTCAAAATACAGCACAGAAAAATAAAGCACCAGGAGATGGCGAAAATGACCGTCCGATCTTCAAGTCAACCACCACCTGTCACAAGTCATGTAGTGTGAAAGTATGTTTTGAGAAAGTACATTTACACAAATAAACAAAAACAAAAACTAAAAAAATCAATGAGTAAACAACAGCAAAAAATAAAAACAAACCATAGTTCAAATATTTACATTACATGACTCTGATAATGTCACGTTTATTTCAACCTAATCAAGAGTATATTTGCTAAAGAAATGGAATTTTAGTTTCCGTTTGAATTGACTGAAAGGTAATAATTTGAGTTTGTTAGGTACAATTTGCCATACTTTTGGTCCCACAAAAGAAAACGATTTTTTACCAAAATCTGTCCGTTTCCAAGGAATGAAGTAGTTATTCTTTGAGGAGAGTCGTGTGTGATGTTTGTGCATCTGTGTTGCAAGGCAAAAGATTTGGTTATCGTGCAATGTCATTTTGTTCTTTATTTGAAACATATTTTTTGCAATTTCTAAATTACAAATGTCATGTATTTTTAATAAATTTAGTTTGAAAAAGAGTGGAGTAGTGTGTTCAAGATATGGGCTATTAGTTATATTTCTGATAATACGTTTGTGTAATTTTTCAAGAGGATTGAGTGCGTTTGGGTGGGCCAGTCCCCACGAGGAAATGCAGTATTGCAAATGCGAATATATTAAGGAGAAATAAACAGTTTTAAATGTTAGAAGGTCTACATATTGTCTTAATTTTAATATTGCCCATGATCCGGAAGAAAGTTTAGAACAAATCTGTTGAATATGCAGTTTCCAAGTTAATTTGTCATCAAATGTGATTCCTAAATACTTGATTTGAGATACTTGTTCAAATTTATGCTTGCCTATGGTAATTTTGAAATTAATCAAATCTTCTGAAATTGTTTTTTTTGTTATCAACATGTATTTAGATTTGTTATAGTTCAGTGATAGTTTGTTTAATCTCATCCATTCGTCAATCTTTGTCAATTCTTTATTCACATCATGTTGTAAAGTCGTTATGCAGAAGTTAGTCATTGTTAAGACTGTATCATCGGCAAATAATTTTGTTGTGAAATTAGATGTATAAGGCAAATCATTTACATAGATCAGGAACAGTAAAGGGCCTCAAGTAGAGCCCTGAGGTACTCCACATTTGACTTTATTTAAGTCAGACTTAGTACCATTCACCATTGTATATTGACGTCTATCAGTGAGGTAGCTTTGGATAAGCTGTAATGGAATTCCTCGAAAGCCATAATAAGCCATACAAATTGCCCTCAAGTGTGGTTTGAAGGTTTGGGTGGGCTGCCAGGATAGGCTATGTGTGAGTTCAGATGCTAATGAAACAATAGCCTAATGGGATAGCAGATAGGTGAAGAAGTGCTACCTCACAGTAGTGAAAATTATATAATAGAGGTCAATTACACTGAAATACACAAAGGATTGTTATTATGCCGTATGCTGCTGCAAAATCACCTAAAATACTTACTATAAAGTTAATGCAAAAATATAGAAAAAATAATTTTGAAATAATAGCTCTGACGTTATTAAAAGCTGGTTTTAAATTCCTGAATGCGTTTGCAGAATAAAAATCTTGACGTTTGAATGCAATTTTGTGTGGTTTTCGTCTTCAAACAGTGGATTCGTTTGCTTTTTTTTTTTTTTTTGCAAGATTGCATTTGGCTTAGTAGGTTATTTTTACACAAGGACGACTTTTTTCACTAAATGGCATTTGTCTCATTTCAGTGTCAAGCTCTGTTCTGCTCAGAAGTTTGTGATTGGGCATAATATTATCTAATATTCAATGGATATAACAAATACACATAGTTACACAATATATCCGTCTAGTAGTTGAAACACTGTATAAGCAATATTGTAATTGAAACAAATGCAAAAATCTCAATTGCTTGCGAATATTTTGCGGGATCAAATTACAACCCTAAAACAACATCTTATCTTCCAGTACCAAATTACAGCCCAAAAGCAACATTTTAAGTGATTAACAACAAGTTAAGTGATTATTTAGTGAAAAGTAAATAGGGCAAAGTGTTACAAACTGCGTTATATCAACAAACTTATGTTGTTTCTTTGAGTTTCAAAAGGGGGGGTTCGACCCCCGAACCCCCCCCCCGCTGGGTGCGCCACTGGTGTAGACTGTCGCCAAACTGTTACTACAGTTTAACTCATGCTTAATTTTATTACATATATTATTTGATTGATTTCATTGCAATCTTCGCAAAATTGGCTAATAATTAAATTTGTTTTTTTTGTCGACTCACAGGGTCTGGCAAAATGATCTGACACATTTGTAGGTTTATTGGTTTAGTAAAACCCTAACAATATAAATAATTTTAGAAATTATTTTGCTTTCAAGAATGACCATACATCATATTTTATTTCATTTACACCACAATTGAATATGCTCCATGATATGGACAGTGTTAGGTTTCAATTGGATGGGGCAGCAGGCCATACTTTTTGAGGTGCGATGGGGATTTTGAGGGAGATGTTTCCTAGTCATTTAATCTCATTGCTTGGTGACATCAGTTGTCCTGCCTGTTCATGTGATTTAAATTCATGCAATTTTTTTTCTCTGGGTATACTTCAAGTCAAAGGTATACAGTAATTGCCTTCAATGTATTGAACAACTTAAAGATGTACTTTGTCAATAAATAACTGCCATTCCACATGAAATTACCCACTGAGTTATAGACAACTTTTGAGCGCGCCTTCAAAAGTGTGTGGACAATAACAGATCTCGTTTGACTGATTTAATATTTAAAACCTAATGACGGAGAATGGTAATATATGTACTTTTCGAAAATAACACTTTTTTGTTTCTTTGCTTTATTTGGCTTTTATTAAACCTATTAAGTGTCAGATTATTTTGCCTGACCCTGTATTTAAGCAAAGGTCAAGATTTAACGAAAATAAACGCAAAATATAAAGTTTGGCTAGCTTTAGTAGCAAAAATGGAAGACAATAAATGCACAATCTGAGTAGCGTATACAATGATTTGAATAAATTTGGTTTTGGTGACGACAGTTGTGGCATTGTAGCATACATCAAAAACAGGTTAGAAAAGAATGGCTTGTTGGATTCAAAGGCTGTGAATCGCCAAGAAACTTTTGTTGTTTATGGTCTACTCCAACATTACAACCCACAACAGTTTTGGTGGAAAGCAGCTTTTTGATACTGAATTAAACTACTGGCCAAGGACCAAAACTTTCTGCCAGAAAACCTACAGCATCGTAATTTAAGCACTAAGCCACTAACTGAAATGATATGGATGCATTTTTTCTTATGGACAGGTTCTTTCATTTTATTTTTTAGGTCAATAAAGTCAATTTTTGATAAATATGGTCAATTTTTAAAGATTTTTAGTTCAATAAAAAATTGATTACAATGCAATTTTTGAGAAAAAAGAAACGAAGTAAACCGACCAATTTGTCGAGCAGTAATGCATTTCTCTCTGGAGCGAAAGGTCTGAGATTCAAATCTCAGTCCAGTCAAATTGGACACAGTGTTGCCTTGGCACAATGACGTGGAGATGGGCCCTGCAAACTCGTTACATGCTTCGGTGTGGCACAGCAAGTATAACCAAAGATTTGGTAGAAACAAAGGAAGGGATGCAAAGCAAAGTGTAGGGGCTTTTGGCGTCATGTTATCTGCACGTCTAGTTGTCCCTGGTATTAAAATTTTTCAATGATAGGTAACCCATATCAAGTGGTTGAATTAAAATGCTGTTCTGCTTCTCACCCAAGCATGTATAGTATTTTCATCAAAATTTCTGTTGGTAAAACTAGTTTTTGCTAAGTTTTATGTCTAGTCTTTGCTAAATTTTTTGTCATTAACTTTGCATTTAACTTGCAGCTTGGGACAACCTGGAGTTGACTCATGTGTGACACATAACACTAAATCTTCCGTAGTTCAGCTTATTTTCCTGTCAAATCAGGTTAGTAAATTACTTTTTTCATTCAATTTTGTTTTTTGAACATCGCAATGACTGGGAAATGAGTGATAATACACAGACACTTGGTAGGTTCTTATTAAAACAGCCAGATAGCTTTGTTGTTGTGATTGCACATTTATTCCCTTGCCATCACAACAGCTCCAAATGCTGACTATTGGTTAATCCGTACACTTTTTGTAGCAAGAAGTTGTTCATGTTTGAAGAATCTGCTCTTGTTTAGAAGTATTCAATGATCGTTGTTTCTTTGAGTTCTTGTCAACTCAATTTGCTGCTTGTTCGAAGCCACCAAACAGAAATAGTCATTGCATAGCATCATCCAAGGACGCAACAACGTCACCAGGTTGTGGGGTGGGATTGTGGGTTAAATTCAGATCATAAGATCAGGTTCATCGTACAAGCACTGCTCTTACACTTTTGGCCAAGTTGCTTTTCTCTCAAAAGCTTCATTAACTATGTAACTCTGGAAATACGCTTGCAAAGAATGATGCTCATTATTGTGCATTAATGCAAATGTTCCAGTAGAATAGTCGTCTATGCAGCATAGAAATGTTTTGCAGCTTTAGAAATAAGATCGATATTCGATACTGTATAATAATAACTAAATCGGAATCGGTATTACCGGTAGTTGAAACGTCTCAAATTTGTATACTATTGTTTGTGGTTTATTTCTTTTTCAGGGTGCATTACTTTCTGTGTGCTCTGACAATACAATTCATTTATGGAATCTGCGACAAAAGAAGCCTGCCATTCTTCAATCGTTGGAGTTCAAACGTGAAAAGTATGCTAAACCTAGTTTCTTTTTGCTAGATTTATTTGGTAGAATAAAATTTTTTAGATTTAGCAATAAGTTGCATGGTACTAATCAAACATGATCATCAGAATTGGATAATCATAGACTAGTAATTGTAAGATTCCTATTTAAATCTGCATGCTTGATACAGATGCAATATGTCGATATTTTGCAAATACTCTTGAAAGTACAGTGTTGTCATTGTAAACAGAAATTAGCAGCAAAATCCTTGAGCTCAACTTGTTAAATTTTATAGGCCTATCACTGAAGAAATTCCTGTGCTATGCAGAAAGCTTAGTAATGCTCTTTGTTGGATGTTCACTGCAAAACCATCAAAAGGCGCTGTTTTGTAAATATACAGGGTGAGCCCAAAGTAGGTGGACGGCATATGGAATAGGTTTATGCCTCAGTTATATTAATCCAATTGTTCATTTTAAGTTCGTTACAACTATGTTATTTGTGGTATATAATTTCAATTTTATTACTAAATTTGTTTTAATTTTACCTGTTTTCTATTACCATGTTACACTTAATTTTTTTTTACAGTCCACCTACTTTTGGCTCACCCTGTATAAATTAATCCTGCAGAAGTTTGATTTTAAAGATTGTTATTCATCCAATTTTGCATACATGCATATCGGTGTTGTTTATACTTGCCAGTTATAATCATCGCTTAAAGTATACCCGCAATTTTTGTGATAAGTTTAATAATATTACTCAAAACATTTAGCTGTTTATGCTTGCTATTTCATTCCTCCAGGAACCTATTTTTGAATTTGTCATGGTGAAACATGAGTTGGTGATATTATCTCTATTTGGTAACACTGTAACGACACGATTTTACTTTGATTTTGAATTGGTTGGAGTTACTATCGCATGTCGGCTGTGCTATTTTCAGCCATGCTTTGTTAAGTTGTATGATGTATTTTGAAACTTTTTGTTTTTAATGCTTTGTTTTTCAGCGTCACTTTCTGCCATTTGCCTCACAAAAGTTCTTGGATTTATGTCGGAACTGATAAAGGAAATTTAAACATATGCACTGTTGAAACATTTACCATATCGGGATATACCATTCATTGGAATAAAGTGATAGACATGTAAGTGTTTGAGAATTATCAGCGAATATGAATAAACTTTAGGGCAAGGAGCATAACTGTCGGAATTTCTGCTTAATCTATGAACGAACGAACGAGCGGTTTATTTTGTCATTAAAGAATTAAGACACTAAAGCATAACACAAACACTACAATTGGGTCAAAATTATTAATGACGGGGAGGTTGCGAAAAGACCTTGCGGTTGTCTAGTAAAGCAACAACCACCCAAATTTTCTTACCGGTGCTACAGCCTAAAGTAAAAAAGGATTTAAAAAAATATTGAAACAAAAACAGAAAAAAGGTAGTATCATTATTAATTAGTCAAAACATGGTAAGGTTGAGTTGTTAGATTAATTATCATTGTTCATACCTGGTAAAATGATATCAAATGCTCCTTATATTTTTTTCAAGAACTTCGAATGTGAAAGACTTTGATATGATTAGGAATAGCATTCCATATTTTGCACCATTATAATTGATTGAATGTTGATATTTGTACAGTCAAAAACGAGAAAGGTTTAGTGCTGAATTTTGATAATCTGGTGTCTTTAGAGATGACAGAACTTGCTGAAATAGTCATTAAAATTGTTTTGTTAGCGATTATTGCAGTATTTGTAGATAAGTTGTGCTATTTCATACTTGTACATCAGTACATATCGGATGGTTTTAAAATGTGAAATTTAATGTAATATTGAGTAACTCTTTGATCCCACTTGCCTCCATCAATAATAATGCATAAAACTCGATTTTGAAGAATTATTAAATTTCTCTGATGTATTGCCCCAAATCTTTGTTCCATACAATTGATAGGGATGCACAGTGGTGTGATACAATTTTATTTATTTAAATTTATCAAAAACAGTAAAGCCTTAGTTAAAATAGTAAAATTTTTAAACGTTCCGGTCTTGGCTATGACCATCATTAGTAAAAAGTAAAATCTTGTTGAAAAAGATAGGCCATCAAATTCTTTTAGAATAAAAATAGTGCACCATCTGGAGGTGATTCTTGATGCTTCAGAAATTCTTTATGCTTAGTGATGAAAAATAACTATTTGTTTGCGAAGATTTAGTTTTATTAGAAACAAAGACATTGAATAGGCTACTACCATAATAATATTTGTATATTCTGGTATTTTTGTACAATCTGCATTTATTTGGTCGGTCAAATTGATTTTAATGTATCAAAAACCTTTTCACAATCGCCATTCTCGAGATATTATTGCAATGCAATTTATTTGTGCTTTTCTCCTCAATAATACAAAAAGCCGGCGCAATGTGCGAAAAGACTGGGGTTTTTGAAACACTGCGTATTCAGCTATTGTGTCGCAGATGTTTTCGTTCAAATTTTTCTTCAATATATGACATGCCACAATAATCCTAGGTTCTTAGCATCTATCTATAGTCAACAATTATGACATCATAATTGGCCATACTTGTGACATCATAATACAATTGTAACGACAAATTATGACGCTATAATCATTACCAGTCCTTGAGAATAGTCTGGACCAGTGCTCTTCGACATTTTTTTACGTGATATACCTTTTTGATTTTGCAAGAAATTTGTATACGTTTCAAACAACAGACACAGGCCCGGCGGCATGAGGGGGCATTTTGGAGCCTTATCCCCCGAATCACGAGGGTGCCTAAGTGAGAAATATTCCCCCTAGCGAGGATTGTGCCCCGAAAGAAAGTGACAGGCTCGGTGCCACTGGTGTGCATTTCGGGGCCTTGCCCCCCAAAAATACTGTGCCCCCAAGCGTGAGGAAAGTCTCGTTCCAGGACGAAAAACACGAGTGAACACCATTACGAAGCTTAAGCTTTTGCACCGAAAACCTTTTTTTATTGTCACTCCTGAATTTGTGGGCAAAAACCAAGATCCGCACCTTAAGTTTCCATCGCGCCTCGCCAGGCTAGGAGCGTGCCCCCGATTGATAATTGTGGGCCCGAAAGGAGGCAAACGTCCCGTATCCATGTGGCGTAATTTGGGATGAAGACCTTTTTTAGTCTTCACTCCCGAATCTGAGGGAAAAATTTATTTGTGCCCCGCAAATGTTTTTTCTGCCCTCTCCACTCACGCTGCTCTGGCGCCGGGCCTGTGTGGATATGTAGTCTGTAGATGCAGGCAGGTAGCCAGGGGTGAGCAGGAGGGACAGTAGCCCCCCCAAATAATTCCAATTAAACGTCATTTTTAACAAAATTTTATGCAACATATGTATGTGCAGTACTTAAAATACGTTACTTTGTGCCCTCCAAAAAATATACTTTGCCCCCCCCCCCGAATGATTTGACTTAAACGTCATTTGACTTAAACAACACAAAAGGTCGAGCACCCACCTTGCTAGTCACACTGCAGTCTAAATAGATAATGCTATGAGCTAGAAAACTAAGAACAAAAAAATGCAAATAAGAAGCAAACGACTACAAGAATCGAGCACGAAAACAGTAACAACCAAAAAAGAGCTTGATTAACTTAAATGAACTACGAGCGAGTTTGCGTAATTACTGGAAAAGCGAAAATCATAAGCTTAAATTTGTTATTTGAAATTTTTTATATTCTTTTTTAAATTTTTGAAACCAGTATTTTTTGATCCAAATTGAATTGATACCTCAATTTTGATTTGATATATACACTTGGGTATGCGGTATACCCGGTTGAGAAGCACTGACCTAGACTATGTGCATGCCGGGCTCGGTCGCACGAATCTTCATTGACGGCCGCACGTTGCACATAAAACGTTTAGTAAATTCAAACAGCGAACCAACGTACTGTACCCGTACCATTACAAAAAATACGTACCATACCCGTATCGTTACAAAAAAGGCGTACCGTACTTCTTAGCAAAAATTGAGGCGTACCGTACTTACGTATCGTACCGAACTGCCATGGAAGCACGTCTTTTTGGCACGACCATTTCGTCGCGGACCTTTTTGACCCCGCCTATTTTTCTTCGCCAGTTTTCGGCGCAGGTCCTTTTCGTCCCAGACCTTTTCGGCGCCGATTCGGAGCCGTTGACAGTTCTGTTATTTATTCTTTCCCTTTTGTTTTTTTGCCGTTTCGCGCAACCATTAAGCAGGTCAGTGGAACTTCTTTAAAACAATAGAGAGTGACCAACAGTTGTAATTGGATTTCAATAATTTGGTTACTGCTTCATGCTTCAATGACTTATCTGCGTGGTATTTTCTCCGTTTTTTTTCTTTTTTTTGTAGTAAAAATATTTCAGTTTAATTTTTGGATCTTGTACAAAAGTTTTCGCGCAGAAAACCGCTTTCTATTAGAATAGCAGATCGTGCTGCTTTCTGCGCAGTTTGCGCCGCTTTTTGCGTTCGCTCTCTGAATAAACAGGCCTTCACTCTACCATAAATAGTCAAGTATACACCAAGTTTGCCACTTTTTAAACAATAAACACGAAAATTTGCGTTAATGCAAAATTTTTGACAAAAATAGCAAAATAGATAAAAGATTTCTACAAAATTTCGCTGCATTGAGTATGAAGTTTCTCATGCTGCTTTGTTCCTAAATATAAAACAAAGTTTATTCTCGTATACTGAAACTGCGAAAATCTTTGATTCAAAGGTCATCTTATGCGTTTCCGACTATTTTATCGTAATGTCATAATAAAAAAAGACAAAATATTTTAGGAAAAGTTTGCCAATATCTTCGTCTTTCATTTGAGTTTAAAGTTAATTGTCTACTACATCTAGAAAAAGTGGTTTTTAAGATTAAAATCAACAGTACTTCAGCGGAAAAGATAACCGCTAATTTTGTGGAGAATTCCCGATATTACCCAAAATCACCAGAATCTGAGGAGGAAATATTGGCGATTCAGAAGCATTAACTATTCAGAAAATTTCGAAAATATAAGTAAAAAAAATTACTTCTTTTGAACGTAGTGGAGATTAGACAATAAGATTGTTATAACAAAAGTCCAAAACGCGTTTATTATTTTTTGTTATCCTGTCGGTGTTTTTGTGTTTTAACTTTTGAACTCGTAATGTAATGTAGACGTTGAAGCATTGTCTAAACGCTTACCATATCTTTCTTTCATTTTTCATAAGGTAGAGATAAAATCAGAATCTGGATTTTGTACAGGATCTAAAAATAAAAATGAAATATTTTTACCATAAAAAAAGAAAAAAAAACGGAGAAAATACCAATCAGATAAGTTATTGAAGCACGCAGCAATAATCAAATTATTGAAATCTAATGACAACTGTTGGTCACTCTCTATTGTTTTAAAGAAGTTCCACTGACCTACTTAATAGTTGCGCGAAACGGCAAAAAAACAAAAGGAAAGAATAAATAACAGAACTATCAAAGGGCTCCTAATCGGCGCCGAAAAGGTCTGGGACGAAAAGGACCTGTGTTGAAAAGTGGCGAAGACGAAATAGGCTAGCCGAAAAGGTCCGCGACAAAACGGTCGCGGCGAAAAGTCGAGGAACCGTACTGCCATCCTTGGTTAGAGGATTTCATCCTAGAAGACTCAAATTGTGTTCTGTCAGAAATGAAGCAATAAGGTTTTTGCGTGGTCCGTAAATGCTATAATAATCGAGCTTTAAGAGACGAATTTCATAAGAAACCGTATCAAAGGCTTTTTTAAAACCAGGAAGTAACATCCCTACATTGTTAAATTGGTCTTATGAGTTGCTAACTACTTCAAGCAAAGCGTGAGTAGTGGATGTATTTTTTTTTTTGAAATCTATATTGAGTCGGTAGCAGAACTTTGTATTTTTCCAAAAATATTGACATTTGTTAATGAATGAGGTTTTCTGATATTTTTGAGAAACACGTTAAGATTGAAATTGGTAGGTAATAGCCCATTTCTAATGTACTTCCGGATTTATGAATAGGAAAAACTTCGGCAACTTCGCAATTATCTAGAAGTTTACCAAAACTAAACGCAAAGTTCAAATGATAATGCAAATACTGAGCAACGACATCGGCGGAAAACTTGATAAATTCAATGGTATGTCATCATAACCAACAGCCTTTTTAGATCCAAGAGCATTAATTACATAAAAAATTTCGTTTGGACAGGGAGGATTAAGATACATGGATGGACCAACGCGTTTGGAAACAAATTTTTAGATAATGTTGAAGTCGGTTTCTCCATGGGTTTGTGCGAGTTTAGTACCGATGTTAGTTAAGACGCCATAAAATTATTATTCATAATATTGGGATCATCAATAATAATTAGTTCATCCAGTAACAAGTTTTTTGGACCTTGAGTTCGCTTAGACGGCTTTTTGGCCGATAAATTTTGCAGGTTTTCCACGTTTGCTCTGAATCATTAACTACCAACTCAATTTTACTGCTGTAAAACATTTTCTTTGATAATAATTTAAGACTGTTTAGTCAATTAGTGTATTTTTTTAAATGTTGTTTTGTAGAATCATGTGATTAATAATGAGTTTTAAACATTATTCGTTTATTTTTATTGAGGTATATAAACCTTTCGTTATCCAAGGTTTGCTTTTGAGTCGCCGTTGTTGACGGGTTGACTTTTTGAGTGGTGCGTGTCTGTCTATCACTGTTTTCACAGAATAAGCAAAATTGTCAAAGTTAGTTTTGAAATTATCTGCATTTAGTGGTGGTTGTTCATTGACTAAACCATTATTCGTGATTTGCCTTCTTCGAACGCATCAATGTCGAGTTTTGATTTATCACGGCTAAAAATATATGATGATGGACTGAGTGATATACGGTACTTTGATTAATATTACAAAAAACTGGAAAGTAAACACTGATGAAGTCGTTGCGCAAAATTCTGGGCGTAATTTTATGCATGGTGTCTTTCGTTATTAATATGGTTTATTGTGATAGAAAAACGATTAGTAACTCGAGCAGGTAATGTTATGATGGGATATGCAGTGTAAAGCCTGATTCACACCGGCGTCGTTATCGTATCAAACGAGCCTTCTGACGCGACAACGACGCGTATAAACGACGGGGTATTCACACCGAGCAATTGCGTCCGATAACGATACGTTTCATACGATCGCCCGACGAAAGATTTTGCTTGATACGACCAAACGACGAAGTAGGATTGGGTTCTACTTTGTCGTTTGGTCGGTCGCTCGTCGTTTCACCAGTTGAAGTCGTTGGAAAAGTTGAAACTAGGCTTTTTAACTAATGCAAGGTGATTTGCTTGCTAGTAAGCTGTTTTCTAAAATAGGCCTACGGAAAAGAGTTGGAAATTAGTGCAAAGGTAGGCCTATTAATAATAGTTGGAAGTAAAAAAGTGCAAAGATAGGCCCATTTAGCTATGTTCTTTTTACCGTTTATGCTATACTCCAGCTCTCTGGGAATTACACTTTGCCCCAAGGGCTCTTTAGTTTTTGTCAGCAGGCAATCGAAATGCTATTTTTTTTGATTTGCTATCGTAATTTCCATTGTAGTTTGTCACACAATATTTTCTACCCTTGATCAATTAAACTGTTTGCACTTACGCTAACTAGACTGCTCAGAAACGGGAGTAACAAATAGAGCAAACTAAAGTATTGTAAACTATGCATAGCTCCAAAAAAATTGTTATTTAGCTAGGCCCAATTTACTTTTTAAAAAATATGAATATTGACCTTTCTTGGGACAAACTTTGAGCCACAAAAACTAAAAATCTTGAAAAAATAATTGGTTTTAGGCCTAGTTGAAAAGTAGCTTTCAGCAGACTATGTTAAGTGCTTTGGGTTGTATGTAAGAGGTTAGGTCTAGTCATGTGCCGATACTTTGCAGTAAGCTACTGTATAGGTAGTGTGCAGTAGCAGTGAAACTGGTACCAGTACCTACCCTAGAAGTACTTTAGACTGGATTGCTTTTTTTTTCTGCTCTGGAAAAGAAGAGAGAATGGGATATTGAAACTAATTGGTACAGGGTAGGCATGTTAAATCTGAGATGGTTGCTAGCAGCCAGTTGAGAAAGCCACTTCAATTTGGCTTTCCTTGCTCTTGTTTTGGTAGAGTTGGCTAAAGTTCAATTTTGAACTTCAATTGACTTGACTCTTGAAAGCTGAAATTATAAACTAGGCCTACTGGAAGCAATCAATTTCTATAGTAGAGACCTTTCTCAAGTCTTGTTAAATAAAGTGGCCACTTTTAACTATTTTGGACACTGTATCATCAATGGTCATGATCATATACTGTAGTGCATCAATACTTTGTACCAGTACCGATACTGGTCTTGATTACAGATTATTGCCATGATGCATATAAATACTGACCAGTGATTGCTCAGGTACCAATAGGCTACCTTAAACTGTTAACTTTTGTTTATTTTCAGGGACTCATAAGGCTATCTATTTGTTAATAGTCAGGTAGAGGCTACTGGTAGTTGTTGTATCTGTCTACTCTGCAGTTTGTTTTGTGTAAACGCTGAACAATCGCTGAAATGAAATTGTATGATGTTAGAATGATCTTGTATTCTCAGCAGTGGATCACTAGATGCCAAAAAATAGCTGATTTATATACTTGCACGGTGTTGGTACAACACACACACAAAGTTGGCTGTGGTTTTGAACTGCATGGAGCTTTGTTTGTTCTAAGCTCCATGTGGTTTGGGGTTATAGCTACTTTGAAAAATCAACGAACCGGTACCATACAATCAAATTGGAATGGAGAAAACATACTGTACAGTATAGTACCAAATCAAGAGTTGAGTAGTGATAGTTTCCGTCGGTATAGTTCGATTGCCACTGGCAGTTCACGCATATGCTAGTACTGTACCAGTTTGCAATAGCCTACCAGTACAGTAGGCTATCACTTCGAATACGCGAGATCGATTTCTGACAATGCACACATACCTACATAGTGGTACTAAAAATACATGAGCCTGGACTGCACGGGTTTGGGTTAGGTTTTGGGTTTTTGTGCTGCTGCACTTATGATGCTGTATGTTCTAGTACTTGTAGTATCGAGTCAAGTCAACTGACTGCGAACAAACTGACCGCGAAGCAACGATTTCGTCACTGATTTCGTTGCAGTCATTTCGTCACAAAGTGAGGGTTTGGGCAAGATGGCTATGGGAATAGTAAAAATATATTTAGAATCGCAGTTCTCAGCCAATCGGTGTTGTTTGCGGTCAGTTGGTTCGTGGTCAGTTGTCGTGGACCCAGTAGTATGCCATATGACAGATAACAAGTGTATGATATCGGTTACCGGAACAATTTGCGATACGGCAGCATGCGAGAAAATAGATTTCTATAAGCGCACACATACTGTAATACCAATTTTCAATTTGATTGCGCGATATCGATTTCTGATAACGAATGTTGCAATAAACTGCACGTGCTGCATTAGATATCTTTTTCCTCACTTTCTGACCTGCTAACTGTTGTTATTGATGTTAGTCAAAAATTGCAATCACATCAGATATTGAGAGTTGAAACATTTCAAAAAACTCAAACACTGATCTACCGCAATTTTGAGTACCGGTATGAAAATTTCTAGTTCTGCAGGTTTTTCCAGTACTTTTCAGTTATTGAAGTAAGTTCTGCCAGTACTTTCAGTTTTTTGAAGTCTTCTACTTCTATCATTACTCACTACTGCATTAAGCCTACTGATTAACCAACCAAATTTGCCAAATTCAAATTCCACTAGTGTACCAAACTATATCTTATCTACAGATTATTTCTGAAAAACAAAATCTATTTGAATTCATATCATGTTGCTTACAGTAAATTTAAGTTCTACACCACCCTAAAATTGTTAATGCAAATCTAATTTAAATGATATATGGTACTGTAAATGCAATTAATTACTAATCACTTTTTTACTTTTACTGAATAGACTCAAAATCTGTGATCACATCAGTATTTGACTGTAAAAGAAATTTATTTATTTAATAGAAATTCACAAATATGTGAGCTGTAATTTAACAAAAAATCTCAGCAGTTTTTTGAAGAGATTTATTTGGCTGAATGATTCAGATAAACCTTGTATTCCACTCAAATTTATAACAACGTAGATAGAATCATTTCTAAATAGAATTTAACTATGTGGTTTAAAATTTACGGCTTAGCTATGGCATATACTTGGATTTAATTTGATTTTTGTTAAGTATAATATTTATTATTCAAATCTGTGATTACTTTGCCCTGAATCAAGGTACTGGTACCCAGTGATGATATTGGATAATTATAAAAGCCATACCATCAAGCAACCTGAATGCTACACCACCAAGACATTTAGGTTACCATTTAATAATAATAATATATATGGTAAGTATTATGCTTTGGCCCAATGCTAGAGGCCTACCTTTTGCTTTTGGCCCTACTTCCAGGTAGGCCTATACCAGTGAATGAGTTTTGCATTGCAATAGAGGTGCAACTGTGCAACTAAGTGAAACTAAAGTTAAAACTCATCACTTGTTTCCACAATTACCAGTGATACTTGATAAGTGTTTGTTGATGATTTTGGCAAGCACTGCAAAATTAGCAAGTTAACCCGACAAAATAAAATGCATTAAATAGCCTGTAAATTTATCAGCAGCTCTCAATTTAAGCATAGTTTGAGGGAATGGTGATTACTGATTACAAAACCCAAACTTGATAGGCGTATTGGTCTATTACCAAACTGCTATGCAAGCATTACAACCAGCTACAGGTTCCTAGTAATACGTAACGTTTTTGGATTTCCTGATCGGAAGAAACAAAGATGCTGGCGTTTTAACATTTACCGATAGCACAAAAAGTAGCGTATGGTTTCCCTTGGATACAATCGTACGTCGCGCTTGGTGTGAATTACCACATAAAAAAGCGTCGCACCGTCGTATCAGATGATCATTTCAAAATCAGTTAGAACCAGGGGATTCCCCTAACGTTATCGTATCAGTTTTCGGTGTGAATCCGGCTTAACTTAGCATATGCACTGTAACGAAAAATAAAAACGGTTACCACAACAGAACTATTTATTATAGAGTAAATTGTATCAAGCATACCTCAAATAAAACAAACATTGAAAAAACCAATTGGCTTCAAATATTGAAAAATTACCTGCAAACTGAGAATCTTCAAAAAAGATTCGGTTAGGCCGAATTCGTGCATACCCGAATAATTTTTTACTTCTGCCATTGTTGATCATCTGGGAAAATCATTGATTTTAGGCGCACGTGGAATCATCAAAACAGGATTTAGAGAACACTACTCACTTGCTCAGCATCCCTGGAAACGGTAAAGTGAGCGTTGATTAAGAGAAATTCGGCACGGCACCCGATAGTCCCAAATTAACTCAGCCTTAAAGCTCTTGTTTTATTTTCAGATCACAAAAGTCCAATCCCGGTTCTGTGGTGGCCATTAGCGAAAACCCCCTCGATGAAAGCAAGCTATTGATTTCGTACCAGTCCGGCATTGTGGTTTTATGGGATTTGAGAGGCCAATGCTTGCAGCAGAGATTCAAGCAAGACAGCGTATGTTTTTAGTTAGTCGAATTTGCCAGCCCTGTCGTTACACTAAGTTACAATTTGCACTTAGTAGTAGTTACAAGAACGCATCATTGTGCGTTGTTTGTTTGAAGCCAAGTAGCGTAACATCACGGGTTCGGTTTGGTTAAACGCTACACTTCCTCCAAGGTTACCTTTGGACTATCAAAGCTAGCTTAATAGAATTGTAACTTCGTATTGTACTGAACTCCGCCTGCATTGTGAGTTTGTGATTTTGTCGACCTGGTATGTGTTACATCATTAGTTTGTTACAATGTCATTCGCCATTGTGCTTGTGGTATTATATGCTAGTAAACATATTTTTTTGCGGGGCGTCATACTTTTATAAGCGATTTGGCTTTGTAAGTAGCTGTCTTATAGTATTTGCAAATGACCAGGGGTCACATACTATGGTTTTCGGGAGAACACGAATTTTGGTGTTTCGTAAAATTGGCATACTACTGTATGGTCTTCGTTACGAATAAATTTTCCAAATCTTCGTTTCGAAGGTTTTCGTTTTTTCGGAATATATATAAATATTTCACGAACAAAAAAGTCTTGTATTGTTAGTTAGTAACATTTTTTGTCTGTACTATCATTTTTTTACTTCGGAAAAAACCTGAAAATAGCTCAAAATGTTCGTGAATTAGCCCGAAACTTTGGATAAATTCACGAGTGCTTTAGATCAGGGATTCGAAATGGCGGCACATTTCGACATTTCAAGGGGTTCATTACAACCAGAACTTGAATGCTTAAAGTTGTAGGGGGAACCCGTTGACACCATATTGCGGAGATTTGGGGACAAAATCCCATTCAAATTGCGGAAAAGTCCTTTTTTGGTCTTCAAGCGAGGTTTTGGGTTGATCGAGCGTTTTTTTTTTTTGTAGAATAATATCTGAGAATTTAGGGGGTACACGAGCGAACTGATACATGGCCAAAGGGTACCCATGAGCATCAAGTTTGGAAAATCCTGCTTAGACTACTCGTAAATTTTTCCAAAGATTTTTTGCTGGCAATTACGCTTGTTTTGCCAGTTGTTGGTAGGCAATAGAGGAAGAGGCGCGTGCTACACATTATATTGCTTGCTTCATCATGGCTTTGTTGAATGAATTTATGAATAAGATGAAAAAATTTGGGATGAAGGTGAGGAAAATTTGAGATGAAAAAAGACAGTTTAACAAAGGGCAAAACTGATCACGAGTTTGCAGAATTTACCGCTTTGCGTTGTCCACCATTGTCTTTGGTAGCTCTTTCTTGTTAGAACCACCGCGTTTTTACTAATGGATTTCAAATCGAACCATTTCCCTTTATATTTTTTTAACTAAAAATGAATTTTCATCTGTATTACACACTTTAATCCATTGATGGAATCAGTAATTCACTTCCATTTTTGATCCACCATGGCTTTCGTTTTGCAGGCGGAAAACGAAATAGTTGTTAGTCAAAATTCTGACTAAGCTAACAAGATTCCTTTCTTCCTGAGTTAAATCTGCGACTCATTGATTTAATCTGTCAATATAACATGACAAAAAATTTGAAATACCAAGTTTAAGTTTGCTCTCGATTTAAATAAACCAAAATGTAACAAGTACACAGAGCGGAAGAGGTGACTATTATTTGTCGTCTACATTGCCAATAATAGTCAATTATTTAATGATTGTTACGTATTTAATGACGTTTTTTATTCGTGTTTGAACGCAAAAGTAAAGCAAATTGCTTTTACGAACACGTAAACGATGATTTTTGTTCGGAATCATTCAAGAACTTTTTACGAAGAATTTTTAATTGTTGCATTTTTTTCAACAAAATGTCGATCACGAAGAAAATAAAGTTATAATTTCACGAAGAAAAATTATTTTAAACTTTCAAAAAATGTTTGTTAAAACCTATCCGAATAAAAATTTGAAACCCGAATGACTTTCCAAACACGAATATTGGTATTTTTCCGAAGACCATAGTATGTGGTCGCAGGGTATTTTAATTTTTTTAGCATTGCATTTAAATAGCTACAATCCGTGTTAGGGTATGCTCTTCCATGAAGAAATAGACTGCAAAATTCGATTTATCTCTTGCAGATATTTCTTAATCATCAGTTTGTTGTCTCAAAATAATCATTTTTTGCTGTCTTTTAATATGTCCATTTGTAAAAATAAAAAACGAGAACTAAAGGAAACCGAGAAGCAATATTACGCCGAAGTGTGTAACGAGTTGACGGGGCCCATCTCTGCGTCATTGCCCTCAGGCAACCCAGCTGCTTACGAAGAAATGTTGCAGCGGTGGCGAACCATTGGCGACATTGTGTCGGGATCACGTCTTTTCGGCGCCACCTATTTTGTTGCCGGACGTTTTTTGCACAGATCGTTTCGTCGCCAATTCGGTGCTCTTTGACAGTTTACTTATTTAGGGTTAGGGTTAGAGCTTTGGGTTAGTGTTAGTAAAAAGCACAGAATAATGGCGCCGAAAAGTCGTGTTCCCCACTGTGTCCGATTTAACCATCCCTAAATTTGAATATCGCCCCCCTGTGTTTCCTCTAGCTTTAAGGCTAATCGGCGAGTGCCCAAATTTTCTTGAAACAATTGTGCCCAAAGCTCTAAAAAGACGTTTATGTGCCCTAAATTTCGAACTAATTCATTATTAAAGTATACCAAATGTCATATTTCCACAAATTAGTCGAATTTTCTAAGCTATGTGTACTATATTGCAAAAAATTATTTTCCCTTGCTCCAACAAATCGCCGATTTGCTGAAAAAAAAATCGGCTTAGTGGGAACACTACCCCCCCCCCCCCCCCCTGCTCCGGAGACGAACCGCTCGACTAACTGGCCGACGAATTGAGAAGCAGAATATCAATATTGGTGAGCTATCTTGCTTGAAAAACGTGGTTGATTTATTCGAATGCGTTTTTAAAGCTTATTATTTCCTCCAGGATATCCTAAACACTTGCTGGCATTCTGATGGCAAGCAGTTTATGTGCTGCCACAAAAATGGCAGCCTTACAACGTGGAATTGGAAAAATGCAAAACCGATATCAGTCAAATTTCCACACGGTAATATACCACGCTTAATTCATGAAGTTTTCATTTTCTTCGTAATGAGTTGCCGATTTTCAGCGATGGCTGGTGTTAGATTAAATATTTTCCCTGCCGAGGATGAGCCAAGCTACATTTCCAATATGGCTTCTCAGAGTGGATACTGACTATATGATCTCACGGTCCATTCTTAGCCACTCTGACGCTATATGACAGAGACTTTTTTTTTCGCTTCATCTGTGGTAGTGTTTTGTTGTGGCGTGTCAATAAATCAATTTTGAGTCAGAACTTTGAACTACATGACCCACAGTTGCAAGTTTCAAGGTGCCTGGCCGCTGTATTTTCACAGATCTATACTACAATCTACAACTACACTACAGTTCTGCACTGGCTACTTTCGGCTTCTTCATTGCCACCCTTGTATGGCTACTGACTTGTCGACTGGGTTGGTTTTAAGGTGGAAGATGGGAAAGTCTCTTTGCTGAGGCAACTTCACAGGAAAAAACTTTATGACTAGTTAAAAGCAGCTAAAAAGTTGATCTGACAAGCGTCAGTCTTGATTTAAAAATACGTCGGTATTGTGATCAACATAATTAACTGAACGTTGGGTTATTTTTTTCAGCTAAGAACGAACCAACCACGCACCACCCAATTCACAAGGTTCAGTGGCTGTCGACCAGTGCGTCGTAAGTTTTGGCATGAGACAAAACAAGAGTTTACTTAGTTTCTATATCAACTTTTCCGTAACTTTTTGTGTTATACTGATTTTATTTTATTTTTCAAAAAAGTTAGTTGCGCGAGGGCACTGTTCTTAAAGATGATTATGAAATACACTCACACCAGCCCTTCTGCATCCATCTAGCTTCAGAATTTGTATAAGCTAAGTGTAGCGGTCCACATTATTTTTTTACGCGACCCCAAAAATTCATCCTAAATTCTTTGCCGCTTAAACATTTCTCGAATCATTTTTACTTTATCGAAATGTACTCTAATTAAACAATTTTGTTATTCGATTTGCAGGAAATGTAACACATAGATTGCCTATTATTTTGCTTGTAGCGAAAAAATGATTTAAAAACGTAATTTATAATGCTCTTTCTTGAAAGGCAAGTGTTTTTTTGTCGCATTCATTCAGATTGAAAGGTTATTCGGTCTCTCCTACAAAAATACTATGAAAAATTCAAAAAATTGGTAAGGGGCTCCAAACCTTCAAATTTATGGTGGTCTGCTCGATTCGGGAAACCGAGGACAAGGCTACTTCCGAAGGTAATATTACCCCCGGTTTGCTTGTTTGATTTAAATTTGCCTAGTCCTGTGGTCGATTGATTCGAGTGCCTGCTTGAAGAGTTTTGTTGCATGTTGCTGAGGAGCTAGATTTCTGCCACCTTTTCACTTGTTCGAAATACTATGACGATTTTATTTTTGATAAATTTATTTTTATACTAATCGAAACAAAAAAAAAAAAATGCATTGTCGGTGTACTCGTTGCATTGTTAATAGCCTTATTGCTTTGTTGATACTTTTCCAGAGACCCGTTCGTCATTTTTTCGGGAGGTCTTTCAATGGATATGGCGGCTCGTACGAGTGTGACAGTCATGCACGGGCGCAGTGTAGTTGCTCTCGAGGTAGGACATCCACTGGTGGACTTCGTAGCTATCACCAAAACACCTTGGTCTTGTGGTATGTAATGCTATTTGCAATACTATTGCATGCGGACGCAATTTGATTGCGACAGAAGTGTTGTTTTACAATTCAATTTTTAATTTTTCCAATAAAAGCGTCCTAAATGCTGGCTCTTTAATGGCTTCTCTTTCCCCTTGGAAATTTTGTCAGTGTCGGCAATTAAAAACAAAATTAAAAAGAGTTGCTGTTTGTTCTTAGCTCTCCAGGAGTGCGTTACGACGGCGTTGTCAAAATAAAGGGTTTCCAAATGGCGGCTCGTAAGAGTGTAAAGCTCGAATTTGGCGATAGGGTTTCCAGTAAAGGGTTTCCAAATGGCGGCTCGTAAGAGTGTGAAGCTCGAATTTGGCGAAGATGCATTTAAAGTCTTCCAATATTTTGGTCAAGAATAAAAAAAAAAACTAGTTTGAGTGTCCTTAAAAAACGCCGGGTGAGTTTTGTATTCAAGCAGAGTTTAGTATTTGAGTTGTTTGCGTCCCAATTTAAAAGGACTAAATTGACGCCATGGTTGGCAGTTGTTCGACTCGACGTCCTTGCACCCACCTGTTACAATTTTATATGATTAGTGCAAATTAACGCCTTACTATAAATGGTATCTGCAGTAGGATAATATTGGGATGTTAACCAAATCTTTTATTATACTCAGTTGCTCACTGTATTGCGCCGAAGCGTGGTGCGAGTTTTCTGGGCCCATCTCCGCGTTATTGCGCCCAGGCAACACAAGTTCTTTCTGACTGCCCTGTTATGAGTCACTCTTGCGATTTTTCGTGACAAATGTCAGACGAAAAGCTTCGAAAAATGAATATCCTGATTAGAGCTATTCTTAAGTTCAGTGCCACGAAGAAATGTCGCAGCGTTGACAACACTACGTCCGATTTGACCGGCCCGAGATTTGAGTCTCAGACTTTTCGCATCATAGATGAACACCTACTTCTCGACCAATTAGTCGCTGTATTGTAATGTTGATTGGTGAATTTTTTCAATGACAGCGGTGTGTTTTTGCTGTTACTTGTTATGAAACTTGACCGTTGTCAACTGTATTTAGCCTGTTGGCAGTGTGTCATGAGTTCGGAATGTTTTTAAGATCCAAGCGGAATTATTTCTGAAACATTTAACAGTTTTATACTTGTATTGAATTATGTGTTGAAGTTGTTCGACTAAAGATCCTTATAGGTTTTCTGTTTTTCCCTGATATTGGATCTTTCAATTGTTTTCTCTGTTTTGTTCAATTTTATTCTATTTCCGCGCTAAACTTTTTGTTGAATTTCAGACACCCAGGACCCTAAAGAACTTGCAATTTTGACGCAGAATGAATTGGTTTTGGTTGATTTGGAGAGTCCAGAATATCCGTCAATAGAATTAGGTCATTCAATGGACATTCACTATTCCCCGGTGACTTGTTTGAAGTACGTACCGGACCCAAACACGGATTTGATTCCCGGATTATACCAAGTTGCTGATTCGAAACCAAGCAAAAAAACTGCGAGTAAAAAGGTAATTGTTAAAGAATTTCTTTATTTTCCCGAAGATATTTGTTGGGTGGGATTGTAATTCGTTCATTTGCTGGAATCAAATCATACGAAGGCTTACTGCTAACTTTTACATACAAGCGATGCGATGCAGGAGATTTGTTCAGTGTTTCTGCAGCCACCGGGGCCTTTGTGCCACGGATAAGAAACTTCTTAACTAACTAGTGGTTACAGTTTTACATCCTTGGCCAAGTGTTGTTTGCAGTTATATCTTACGGCTTGTAAATTTCTGCTGTTACAAATTTCGAAATCGTTTAGGAATGGCCCATTCGCGGCGGAGAATGGGTTATGCATGATTGTGACGGGATGCCGGAATTATTTGTAACTGGCCACGCTGATGGCTGCGTGAGGTTTTGGGACGCATCTGCAGGTATTTGCTGCTAGTGATAGTTTAATAAGTTTATAGCAACGGTAATTTTGTTTTTTAGGATCCGTTGAAATACTTCTTCGTTCATTTTGCAATTATAGAACAATTGTGCTTTTTTGATATTGTTTGGGGAGGGGGTCAACGTTTTTTGTGGAACTGCGTATTGCTTTATTTTTTCTGTACCGGTTCTTTTGCATGCTTTTACTCTGGGAAAACTTTCTGCCTGACCGTTATTCTCTTGATACGATGAAATATTTGTTTTGTTGATACTATAAGTAGAGAGCTATTTTTAAACTTTTGTTGAATCTTCCTTAGGTCGTAAGAAGTCGGCGCTTAAAATTGAATTGTACTCAGGCGCACAAAAACCGGACACATATATTTGGTCTAAATGAAGTTTCGGAGGTCCTTTAGCGCAGGTCAAAGGTGCCTGGCGTAGTTCTAGTTGATACGAGCAAGAATATATAAAGACCATCAAGAGTTTTGTTTTAATCGGGGAAAAACAGAATAATGAAGGAGGAATCGAGGCCGAGTTGCGAAACCGTGACAAGTCATTATATTTTGAAAAATTAGATTTCTAATTTATTATATGTTTTAGTTTTTCTGAAGTCCATATATAAATTGCGAACGAAGAAATTATTCAAGAAAGACGAAAATTGTGATAAAACAAACGACGATTTGTATCAAATTAACCACATATCAGTGTGTCCTGAGAGTAGAACGCTGGTGGTTGCGAATGGAAACTCAGTTGTGCTGATTTATAAACTTTCAACCCACGAAATTCGAGCTGAAATAAATGTAAGCCATTGTCTTTTCACGTTGCTTTTTATTTCGCTTTGCGTAACATGTACTACAGATTAGAGTCTAGTTTTTTTTTCTGTCCTTTACCTAAATTTCTGGTGAATGACCGAATAATAAACTAGTTAATTCGGTATCAAACTGACCAAAAAAATGAGCTAGATTTTGCGTTCATGATCTAAAATTATGCTTGCAATAATGGAAACGACCGAAATAAATTCTGAAATGACCAAAATTACGTCCGGATTCGGACATTCGACCAAAATTTTTAGAGAAAAAAATAGTCTAGTAGAAATGACGAGCACTTGCTTTTAATGCTGAATGAAGTGCAAGCAATCATCTAAAAACATTTTAAATGGTAACAGAAAATTCATCGAATGCAAATTGAATAAGATGCACCCAGTCATTTGTTCAGTTACAATGCAATATTCACACGAAAATGTAACTGAAATCTACGTTGTTTTATTATTAATTTAAAACTCTATGACTCCTGATTTCCAATTCCTATAACGAATCAACGTGGCGGTTAATTCTAGCGTTATGTAGACCGGCAGAAGTACCGTTTGATTTTAGTTTCTTATGTTATTTCTCTAATGTAAAAAGTTAAAATTAGGTTAAGTGTCAATATTTAAACCGGTGGTAAGCGTAATTACTTTGTAATTAGATTTGCTTGCATGATGCCCCGATACCGATCGACATATCGCCTTTAACGTTGATTTGGAGATGAAATTTCGGTTCGGACATATTACGTTTCAATCGTTAACTAACGATTTTTTAAATTCAATTACCTTAATCAAAACTAGATCAAGTAGAAATCACTAAAAACCACAATCTAGTTAACCTTTAGAAAACTTTTTACGACTCTTCAATTCTTTTTGATTATTGAAACTACCTTAGTATTTATATTAAGGTAACCGTTTCTGGCATATTTATAGGTGAGGATGGTGATTTGCAAAACGCATTGTAATTGTTGTAAACTGTAAAAAATTCTTAATTCTAATGCTTTTTCTTTTAGCAGCTTTGTTTTAGATCGTAGACGTAATCTAGGTGATTCAAACCTAGCTTAAATCTACGATCTTTTATAGGTTGAATCAAAGGCTTAATTTTGAGTAGTCTTTTATTTCCAATATTACAAGATTGTATAGGCTAAGCCTTTATTAAATCTAAGGTGACCCAGCATTGAGTTGCTGACTGACATCTGGGAAAGCCGTAATCAGGGTTGCCAAGAACTTTTCGGCCATATGTACCAGAGCATTGGCTGGATGATATATCCCTTTAAATTTTGTACTATGCGTAGTCGATGTATGTTGAGCTCGTATCATGTTCAAATTTGTGTGGTTGCGTTATGCATGCCTAACTGCCAACAAGTTTTGATAAAATTATGATGCGTTCTTTAAAGTAGTTAAATCTTTAAATTATATATACGCACGTTTATTATGTTATACAGCATAGTTTAATCTTTAAAAAGTGATCCTTATTGTCAAATGCCTCGGTATTACAGCTATTCAGTATGTACTTCTCCGACTGATCAAGTAATCATAAATTAAATTTGCTTCCAGTTTGTCTGGGTTTGCTGACGCATTTAATCCTCCTTAACTTTATGCAATAGCTTTTATGACTTCACTGAAAAATCTAATGTAATTTTATATTAACTCGAACTCTGTCCCTAACCTTTAAAATATTACCAAACATACGCGAATGAAGAATTTTCTCACTGGAATGAGCCAAATCGATTAAGTTAATCCTCGGATTATGTGGTTCTCTGTTTTCTGCATCGTTCAAATTCTCTGCATGAAGCAAATTGAAATTACTTGTTTGAGCACAGAAACAATCTTAGAATTACTTCATTCTCAAGGAAATATAGCTAGCTAATTTTCCAGTATTTTCTCAGTGCTTGCGTGAATCTTCGGATTAAAAAAAGGTAATTCATGTTATGTAATTCTTCGACCTTACATGAAATTTTTCCGAAGACTATAGTCACTGTGACTGTGATTTGTCCTCATTTTTAGTTACTTTGTTAGGTTGAACGTGAACAGCTGCAACTTTTGATCTTTTTTAGAAAGTACTTATTGCTGTTCTCTGAGATCGTTTATTGTGTAGAATGCAATTTGGTTGCGTTGTAGATAAAGTATACACTGACATTACTACTATCTACTATGTTATTACAGTATTGCGTCTGCAACCCCACTGCTTGCATGCTTCTGTTTTCTTACACCAGTTTTTCGAGCGGATCATTTGCTTTTTTAGTTTGTTTTGTATCCGCTGAATTTTTTTTTTTATCTTGGAAGGTCCTTGAGAGTAGCGTAAATTAAAAAAAAGTTAGCCAATGAAGAATTGAAATTAAATGTTAAAAAGCATCTGAAGTGCAATGTTGCAATTTCGCAAGGACGCATGTGAACATGAAGAGTGAATACGTACGCCCGGTTCGTATCAGATTGTGAAGCTGACCAACGCTGTAGTTTGGACACGCCAGCACGTTAAATATGATCTCCGAACGTCGATGCGCACAGACGGTTTGTCAGCGTCTTAAAATTTATTGCATTTTTGCATAAATTTAATGCCAACCTGACGAGACATTTGAAATGCTGCAGACATCGGTTTTATTAGTGTAATTAAAGCTTCGCAAACACTGTGTCCTTTTATTACTTCAAAGAAATTACTTCCATGTTTGATTTATGGGAAAATGTAAAGTTTCAGTGATTTCCGCAAATGTTAAGTCAACATGAGTTGGTCGTGAATAATAGTACCGGCGAAGCCTGGCTCGTTTTTTAAACATTAAATCAATCTGGTCGATACTTTAAAACATCTGCAGGAAACGACTAAGTTCGCTGAACAAGCAACGAACATTCGGATTATTGAAAGTGGCGTAGCTCAGTTAACAGAGCATCGGATTAGTGATCAAACATGGAGATGTTTCATACCTTAGGTTCGATCCCCGAACTAGTTGTTTTTGTCTGTTGTCCTTAACGCTTGGTCACTTTCTATAAGGCTAAGCAGTTTATCAGTTGTGGTTGCCCAACTTGCATAGCAAGAGACTTGTTATCTCAAAACTGCGGTCCTGTGTTGTTAAACAGACTCATGGTACCTGGTATGAAATTGGAATAGGAACAGCTTCACTTACGAGAAAGAGAGCCGAAAAGCAGGTGTGCATCTTATTGGAGGGTAGTAGGCTATGCAATTATGTATCTGTATGGCCTTTCCGGTTCAGTTCATGGTTCCGGTACCCGGTTATTGCTGAAACATGTCCAAAAAGAGCCAAATTACTAATGAAGGGGGTCGATTAAGGAGATGGTATATCACAAGAGGAATGTTGCCAGCTTAATTATATACTCTTTGAACGGAACGGTTGTTTCGGAACAATTTGTTTGGTACAACCCAGCAATGGGCAGGCACCGGGCCCGGCCTGAGATTCGGACAACTGAACGCGTAAAAACGCCATAAATAAAATGTTCCCCACCTTTTGGGCTCAATTTTTTGAGTTATATTGTGTTTTAGCGAAACAGCTTTCGTTTTTTGTTTAGGTGTTGCACATATCGAACAGCTGTGACCCTCCTGATGCTCCGGAGCTTTATGTCACTATTGAGGACCCTTCACTCCTCAGCCCCACACGTGATGTGGCTGGAAATCTGTGGTCGGATGCACAAAATGTGACGGTGTGTCGACGTTGTACTTTATTCTTTATAATTTGTCGTTGTGTAACAAGGCAATATCATTCTTGTATTAAAATCGCCTGAAATACGATCAAATTCTAAGCGAGTGAGGTTTCGTCCAAAATAGAAGCGCCATTGTAGCTTTCTCGTTAGTGAAGGAAAGTTATGGTTCAATCAGTCAAAATGGACGCGAATTTGGATCTGATTTGTGTTGTAGTGGCCAATAAAACCTACTCTGGTCACTGGCGCAGCCACAAATAAAAAAGGGGGGGGGACAAAATTTTTTTATTATTAAAGCATAATTCAAATCCGAAAGGTTTTGGCAAATTGTAACAAATTACAAATTTTTAGCAATAGCAGGCAGGAGTCTTGCCGTCGTTCATGCAACAGACGCCCGAAAAAAATCAAGTAAATGAAAGTGAATAGAATTAAAGTGGTTTCACCTGGTTTTACGATTTCATTTTATTTGACAATGCAGCAGCGGACGCAAAAGACACGTTTTCTTCACGTAGGTCGTAAGCCATACGAGAAAATCGCAGATTGCCGTTATTATTCAGGCACGCTGGCATAATAATTTCAACTCTCAAATGCAGTTTATTGTTACAAATTTAGGAACAACTGAGGCGAATTCGCAAAAACATACGAACAATCCCTGCCTACACCCGAAAATAATTGGTTTGCCAATAGAAAGTTCGTTAATTGATTACTGTTATTATTACTGTTGGTAGAAGTAGGGATCTAAGCATGAAGCAGGAATAATGGAATAGCGATCGAGCATTTCTTACATGCGGTTAATTATTTGATTAAATTATGCGAATCTGAACGCGGCTATCGCTGAAAAATGGTCTCAACGAAATATAATGAGTTTATTTGCACAGCACGCCCGCAAACGAAATCTGGTTCGCGCCAAAGACTACTTGGAATGCTTCCATAGCGAATTTTTTCGGCCCGGTCTATACTGTGCTTAAAATCATGAACGTACGAGCGTATCGTTGGTTTGTTTGAACAACTGACTGCTTGTACGCTGTGGTAAGGCGATATGCCGGGCGTATCCAATTTCAGTTTAAAATAAACTAAAGACGAGTTTTTGCACTCACGATTTTACGCACAGTGTAGATCGGGAATAGGCAGACGGAGTCTGCGCGACTTTTTGCTCGCAACCAGCGCACTCAGTTTAGACTTCGACACAGTTTGGACTACGTCGCCGAACTCGCTGCTCTAATAGACGAGAACACTGTTATAAACAATATGCGGACATTGAAGTTTATCGAAAAAGATTTCCTAAAAATGATTGACTTACTATTCACTTTAATAGACATTTGACATTGCGTAGTTTGAAGTTGTAAGATTAATTCAAACCAGCCGATCACTCGTTCCCCCAACTCCCAGCTGTAACTAAAATTAGGGGATCAAGCTGACATCGTAGTTGTGCTTTTGGTAAACTACAGCAACTTTTTGAGCACTAGTATATTGATTCCGCCGTTTTTGAGGTAAATGTGCTCTATAGACTGTTGATCTAAATGTAGGCTTGCATAAGGCGGTTTAGACCACTTACGTTTGATATCTTTTTCAACGAAAACGCACAAAAAGAAAAACAGGCAAAATGCATGCAATCAAATGACGGACCTAATACAGCATAATAAAAAATCAATTTTGGCGTTAAAGATATATGGAGAGTCGTTCTCTTGGAAGAGATTTGCTTCAGCAATTAGTGATTTCCATTTGTTTTTAATTCAAATATTGTCGAAATTTATTAGGGTCAAGATACGATTTGACTATGGTGACATTTAATTTGTGGACTGATACACGTCAGATCTCGGCTGCCCCAAATTCTCACCAGTATCTGATTCTACTTGCTCCATTTTGGAAAATGACGAGTTTTGCAACGAAATGGATTGCGTGTTTTGTTGCAAAATCGCGCTGCTTTCTGCCTGGTTTTCCGTTCTCCAACAAAAGCAATGCGTTATGCTGATGAGACATTATCATTCAAAGACACCGCGATGCGGGCTACGCAATGATCGAACATTTTCATTGCATATCATTAAATATCAACACTCACAATACAAGCATTACGACTCTCCGGTGTTGTTTGTAATCCTGTGTCAGTCGCCAAAAGGCAACGTGGCTAAAATTCTTGTTTCAATAGAATCAAGTTTATATGCGGGATTGTTGTATTAATGTGACGTAATTGATAACTTTTTCAATCATATTTACTAAAATTGATTTTTCGATTGTAACTCATTTCCATTGTTACGTTAACAACGATGCACTTAGCCTTTTTGCTGCAAACGTTTTTTCAACCCGAATATCTCGAAAACAATACAAGCTAGAGGGCTGAAATTTTTGTGCAAGATAAAGAAGCTAATCACTTTACAAAAAAAAAATGCAAAAGTTTTGACGTTGCTTGTTTGCAACTCAGGGTAGAATTACACTTGAGTTGAGAGCGTTTTTTTAATTAGTTTTTTGATATTTTATCTTTTTTAAATAATTTTTGTGAAATTGTGCACTTTCAAAAGGGGGGACTGGTCCCCCTAATCACCCCCCCCCCCCCCCCCCCTGGCAGCGCCGGTGACTCTGGTTGCTGACAATTTCGCATGAATTGAAATTTCCTCAACACTGTATCGTCTTTCTTTCATTAGCAAAGGCAGTTTGTTCTACACCGCATGTGCAGGGAGCAGTGAACACCTTTGTGATAATGCGAAAATAGAATTGATGAAGATTTTTCAAAATTTTGATTTAGTGTAGTCTGGCTTTAGTCTCTGATTGATATCGGGATCTTAAAGAAAGCTTAATAGCGTAGAGTTACCACAGGACCAAAACATTTGAAAATTTTGTAAAACTCCGTGTGCTATAATCTGGCTTCACATACTTGAGCGAATGTGCATAGTACTTTCGGAATCTCAATTTAATTCTTATCGAGCCATACCTGGTAATTTCAAATTAAATTGAGCAAAAAACTGCCAGAAATGTAGACATTTGATATTATGCCAAATGAACAATACTAAGAATTTGTGTTCTCGCTTTCTGCATCTTTTACGTGGGTAAGGAACTTTGAAAGACTTGATTGTTTTCAATTTTCTGCATATTTTAGTTCTGTAAAATCTGTTGGTAATTTGTACTCAACTAAGGTTCAGGAAGTGATTTATGGTTTTCGCACTGATAAATAACGGCATAAAGTAGCTTAGAGCATAAGAAGGTAAACTAATGAACGTGTGTTTAGGAGGACGATGGCGCACCGGATAGAAAGGAAAGCAACGTTTCTAACCCGGCTCGTTACTCGTGTTTGAGGTGCGTGAGGTTTTGTTACTTGATGGTTTGCCCACATTGCAATTAACTTACAGTACAAACACAGCAGATATTGATTGTGATCTCACAGAAGTTCCTATATCATGACCTTGACATATTGCATCTAATATCAAAATTTTTTAATTATATTTAGCTTTTTTGAATGTTTCATGTATGCTTAGTTAGCGCAGATAGCAGTTTTACAAATTTTTTGAAGTTTTCGGTGGGGCAGTTAGTAAATGTCGCGCAAACGGCAAATCAGAACGGTATTATTATTATGATCATTGATCATATATTGTGCAGGGTGAAATGTGGTGTTGTCCGCCAAAACCCAGGATTTCAAACCGATTTAGTGTGTTTGTTTTGGAATGGAGATGCAGAGTCGCAAACCAAAATCACTTCCATGATGATAAACACATCGCACCACTTGTAAGTGCATCTCTTTTTCTTAAACGAGGTTATCTTTTAAGCGTAGCAGCGAACCCGAACCATGCCAATATGTAAATTGTACTTCTCTCTAATGGCATTTACCTTAATTCTATACCTATTACATAGGTATTTTGCTCATGTTCTGCTCATTGTTTTTTGTTTGCTTTATGGTGATGTAATAATGCTCTATTGTCTTTATGTTTGTTTGACACTGATACTTACTACCGTCCTTAAGATTCTTGTTATGCGCCGAACAGATCTTTAGTTCCCCTTGGTTTGTCGGAGCAGAATAGTGTGAAAAAGCTCTTTTCGGTAAGTTTTGCCCCTAAAGCTTCCAGCGTGTAATGAAATCGACTCGGCTCAAATTCAGTTGTAAAATAAAAATGACTGTACTTCAGTAAGAAACGTTTTTGTGTCCTATAGACTCGCAGTCGGAACGTTTTTCTCTCTCTACGTGGTTGATACGCTGGAGCGGGTGTGCATATTCAACATGCACACGGCGTCGGTGCTCAGATCCATTGATAAACGAGTACAAATTAAAAGTGCGACGTTACCAAAGCCAGGTAATTTGAAACTTCATTGTAGAAAAAACACAGAAGTTTTTTTCACCAGAAAATTTTACTTTAATCGAGGACAAATAGGATGAGGATTATTCAACTATGCAATTTTTGAGCGGGAAGCAACACTGTTGAACTTTTGACTTGATCTCGTCATGGTATGAGCTGCCTTTCAGCATTGTTGGTAAACTTGTGAAACTCAATGTATGTTGCTACTTATGACCTGCGTTTTTACTGTGCCATTTTGATAGATGGGCATTGATTTGCTTGTAACTAACAGAAGGTTCAACAAAAAGTTGAATTTTGGACTCAACATAAGAGTTAATGATAGCGTCATGTGTGCCAATTTTGGGGATTCTTGGTCACGTGATCGTAAATTAGGACCCAAAAAAATAGGGAAAAACGGCGATATTTGTTAATTCGCTGATAACTCAAAGAACACAACTTAACTGATAACTCAACGTGGAAAGCCGAAATTCGGACACAATATAATAATGGAGGTTTTATGCGTACCGAAATTGGGGATGCCCAGTCACGTGACCAGGATTTTGGAGACCGAAAATCGGTAAAAAATGAACAAATTTGCACCAGTATATCTCGGAGGTCATGACCTCGGTAAGTCCCGATATTGATGAAAAAAAGGTTTGTGGTTTTTGAACACACTATCAACCACGTTTCTTGTGGTTATGTTCATGTACCCCAACTTGGATACTATTTTTCTTCCCAAGCTATGTACTTTTAAACTGCTAAACGCACAGTATTCAAACTTTGAGCGATTGTAGATATCAGGCAGGACAAAGTCCCG
Source organism: Trididemnum nubilum (assembly GCA_963965965.1). Lineage (NCBI taxonomy): Eukaryota > Metazoa > Chordata > Ascidiacea > Aplousobranchia > Didemnidae > Trididemnum > Trididemnum nubilum. Next base: position 27,644,511 of record OZ014486.1, read on the forward strand.
CCTGAAATCGTAGGTGCCATGTATGGGGATCCCCCTCAAACGGGTAAAAATTAAAAAAAAAACGCACCTCACAAAACGGGTGCATTGATGTGAGGGTTCCTCCCCAATGGGCCCTCCAATCTTCAAACTTTTTTACTTCTTAGGCTAGATTGACGCATGAAATTTTCAGGGTAGGTTATTATAACATCACGATAGAATAAGACAAAATTTAAGGGTGCTACGATGAGTGGTTCCCCAAACGAGTCCGCCGAAATTCAAAAATTTTAGCAAGTTGAGCTAGACACATGAAATTTTTAAGATAGGTTCATATAACAACACAATAGAAAATTACAAAATTTGGGGTTGCCACAATGATGGGGTCCCCCATAACGGGTCCATCAAAATTAAAAGTTTTTTAATACTCAAGTTAGACACATAGTAGTTTTTGGTAGGGAAATATAAATGAAAGATAAAATTTGAAAAAATAGGGGGTACTGCAATTGGTCTCTCCTCCCCCCCAAACAGATCCTACAAAATTCAAAATTTTTAACCACTCACTGTAGGTAGATGAATTTTTCAGGTGAGTTTAAAAATGCAAAAAGATAGAATATGATAAATTTTTGGGATGCCTCGATGGGGGTACCCCTCAAACGAGTCCTCCAAAATTAAGGGAAAATTTCAACCACTCAAGCTAGACAGATGGAATTTTCGGGATAAATAATAAAAAAAAATTAAAATTTGACAAAACTTTGGAATGCCATGTTGGGGAAACCCCAAAATGACCCCGCAAAATTTAGACTTTTACGCCAAAATTGTCTTTCAAAGTTTAGACTTGTGACCCACTTGAGCTTGACATTTGAAATCTTACGGATATTTGAATGAAACATGATAAATTTTGATGATGCCACATTGGGGGTAAGGTTCTCTCCAAATGGAACCTTTAAAATTTTTAACCTCTCAAGCTAAACACATTTAATTTCCAGGATAGATTATATCAAAAAATATAAACCATGACAAATTTTTTGGTGTCACGTTTAGGGGAATCTCCCAAAATCTAAATAAGAACTACTTGAAATAAACAAATTAATTTTCTTAGATAGGTTCATGTAAATCAAAGATAGAACACGACAAGGGTTGAGGTTGCCATGTTGAGAGGACCTTGCCAAATGACCCCCTTAAAATCGTACATTTTTAACTACTCCAGCTATAGTAAGTTTTTACTAGATTAATTAATATAGAAGACAAAACATGACAAAATTTTGGGATGCCATGTTGGAAGTTTAGTTTTAAAAGGACTTCGAAAGTATAAGATTTTTATCCCTTAAGCTAGATGGCTGAAGTTCTCACAATGAGTTGCTGTTAGAGAAACGTCTAAACGTCAAACTTGAGGATTCCAAATAGGGAGATTTCTCCTAAGTGGACATCCAACATTTAAAGGATTGACGTAATTGAGGGTAATCGTTTCGATAGATTTGAACTTGATGGCCGAGTTTTTTTGCTAGACTGTTCCCTGTGTTGTTGAGAAAGCCTATCTTACTTTTTCTTGTGACTCAAGGTTTTTGATTAATGTAATTAAGAAAGTTTTAGTGCTAAAGAATGAATTTAACGTACAGTATGTTTCCAAATTAGGGTCCCCCTCTACAGCTTGCATAAAAAATTATGAAGTTTTCTTCATTTGACTAATTTGAACTTCATTAACGTAAGTTTATACGAAGCTATTTTTCGTTTCAAATTTCTTTTATTTTCATATCAAGTGAATGAGTTAGATAAACTCATATAGCTAATGATTCAAGAGAAAATTAGATGGATTTACAAATCTGGTTAAAACCTGAAATGCCATTCTCTGTACCTCTGACCTAAAACTTCATAAAACCATGCTGTGGATAGTCATCTCGAAAAATCGTGTTAAAGGGCGTACAGAAAACTACGATGGTTTATCAAGTTATTCTCATCGATTTGTGAGTGAAGGAAGCATTAAGTAAAATAAATTTTGATTTTATGCCTTTTTTGCAGTTTGCTAAATTATACCCCTCAAGAATGCAGGCTATGAGGTAAGCAGGCGAAGGGCCAAAAATAACGTTTTAGTAAAAAATCGTAAATACAACCTTCTTCTAAATGTGTATAATTTTAGTACTTTTTATTTCAATTTATGCTGTAGAGGAGTGGGGGCTCTAATTTCGAAACACCCTGTACAGTATAGTATCTAATACGTTGAATTGCGATGCGAAACAAGGTCTCTGAATCATAAATGGCTGTAAAATGAAATGCACTGCATGTATCCGGCTGAAGTTTGGTTGATGTCGTGAAATTTTGATAGAGAGTTGCTGGGATTTTAAAGACCGCTTTATCTTATTTCATAATGGAATGAAAAACTGTTAAGAACTCGTTAAAGGTACTGAACTTTGGCGTTGTAAAATCTGCTTTTTGATCGACGTTCTCGATTATTTCTGGTAACTTCGAGAGTTAAATTTTACAAAGCTGTTAAAGTTAGGGAAACAAAATTTGAAAGGAGCGCACATAAATTATTGATCTGACTATCACCGACCACATATTTACACATTCATTCAACGCAACCGGGTCACTATTTTGAAGCTTAGCAAAGTTTATTAAACGTTGGATACTGCCGCGAAGTCCCAGGATATTGCTTGCGATATCACGTTCTAGTTTTAAATCATTGTCAGCTCGAACTATTCATGACTATAACGTTATCGGGAAAGTTAGTGACGGTCGTAAAATTCTTGGAAGCAGACCTTGGACTCGTAAAAACTTTAATCTTGTAGTAAATGTGCGACACAACAACGCCAGTTTATGAGCTACTTACAGTCTTGTATCAAAGACTGAACCTCCCTGTAGATACTGCTGTCTTTCGTATTTCAAAAGCAATTAAGACTTGCACTTGAAACAAACTTATCTAAGACTGCAGTTACAGGCCGTTTTTTTCTTTAATAAATTGTTGATGTTTAAAATCTTTATGTTCAACCATCGAAAATTAAAATCGATAGAAAACCGACGTTTCGGGAGATGCGTGAACTATCTGCCTTCATTCTGGCTACAAAATAATCTAGAATTGAAGTTGAATACACGATTGTAGAATTCAATTTGTAGACCAATTGCATCTTCAAGCTTTTTTCTTGTACAGCTAAGCATTATTAAATATTTTGGTATAGGTTCAGGTGTAAATTTTTAACAATATTGTCTTTATTGTTGCAGGAGCAAACGGCACTACACAAAGTGTATTTACTTTTGACACAAATATTACTGTATCGTCTGCAGGTAAGATTAAATTTTGCTTTTTGAAATTGAAAGAATTTTCTGGTATCTGTTTTCATTATATGTCAAATAAATGAAAGTAAATAAATGTTTTTTTTTTGCTAGAATTTGTGTTTTGGAAACCTAAAGCCCCATCTACTCTTCGAGCAAAATGCCAACGCATCTTTTGGTTGCTGTAGCCACAAACCCTGGATGCGTAGACGCTTTTCGTTTTTTTTTCATAGTGCTACTATGCGAACCTTGCACGATGGTTAAGTAGCTGCAAGTTTTCGATAGCATTCGGATTTCAGGTCTCTGGGGTTTGTGGTCAATGAAGATAATCAATGTCGACATGTGCACATAAATGCTTTTGAGATTTTCATTAAAAACATTTTGAAGCTTGGATGCCTTGAAAGTAGTTTTTGGGCTACTTTTAATAGCATTTTTATTTATTCAAAGCCCATTAAATCCATTAAGTTGTTGCAAGCTCCAAAAATAGCTTGTTTATAAATATTGCATGCAGTGACGCACTTTCAATTCAGCTCTCCTGTCTTAATTAAGATGCTGTCCGAAAATGAATTGTTTTCATTGTGTAAATGGATCTGCGAGGAACGTAGTCAACGCGAAACACGCGATTTTAATTCTCGTTGAAAATTGCTGAAAAAGATAATTCAAAAAGAGTAACACAAAAAAATGAGCAAATGAATACCTTTTAATATTCAATCGATTAGTGCTTTAAAAAAACGCTTTAACTGTGGCATATTTATTCATCCATGCATATAACCATCTTTATGTCATTGTGACCAGACAGTCATTGCACCGAACTTTTGGTCAAATGTTCATTGTCGAAATATGGAAATATTTTTTTGTCATTTAAATTTTTTTCAGTTGTTTTCGCAATTATTAGCGATATTTTAAGACGTGTTAGCAAAAATTATGCAGAGTTTTTCAATTATTTTAAGCGCGAAAAAATAAACCTACTCAACAACTGTCGAACGAAATTTACTTCCAAAACTGTGAACTCGTGAATGCTTTTGCTAGAAATTTCAAGCTTCTTAGTGGATGAACAAATTGTATCGTATTGTGTCTCATGTTATTGAGTAGTTTTTTTGAATTGTTTGAAATAGTACATATCGAATTGTCACATATAGGATTGTTGCAGGTGTGATGAGACTGATTTTCGTAAAAATGTCTTGTACCTGATAGTAAATTGCTTCTGATGTTTCAATGGAGTCCCATTAGCTTTTTGTGTTTAAAATTTTTAACGACCATGTGTCTGTATAGTAAAGCCGAAAAATATATCCAGTTATCAGTCTTGAAATTCGGCTCAAAATTTGTATCAAACTTTGCCAGGGAATAAACTTGTAAAGGAAGACAAATAGGAAATCATATGTAATAAAGGAAGCTTTCCATCGTCTTATTTGGCGGTTTTAATTTTTAGTCTACCTTTGAAATCTTTTCGCCAGTCTAATCGCTACGACACATCATAACTCGACTTTGCAAAAAAGCCAACTAATACACTATTTTTGACCGTTTTCGTTGCCGCTTTTGGCGAACAATCTGAGGCTGACGAATAGCTGTGCTGATTGGACCAGAGATGAGCCTAGGCTAGGTGATTTTCCACTGATTTTCCATTGATATAAGGGAAAAAATTTTGCAGGGGCAACACTACATCGAATTTGCATAAGCGATTTCAAAACCAACTTTGCGAAATTATAGGTCTGGGAGTGACAATGTGCCTTTGGCAGGTTTTCTGCTGTGGCTTCGGTACTTAGATGAGTTTTTAAAAGTGGAATTCATCTTAGTAGTTTAAATTTGCATCTTTTAGCTCAAGCATATTTGATTTAGTGCACTTAGAAGAAAAAATGAAAAGTAGGCCTATTTTTGGCTTAGTTGTTCTTTGTAATTATTAGGGTAAACCAACCTGTATAAATTGCTGTAGGTTAGACTAGACTTTACTGTTTTTTATAATTTCTTAATAGGCTAGGCTTACATACCGTAAGCAATGATTAATGTCATAATTAATAGGCTAGGCTTACATACCGTAAGTAATGATTAATGTCAGCTAGCGTGTAGTAGCCCTAGTAACCGTAACAGCGACACCAAACGTAGACAAATTTTTAAAAAAGTGAAAGAAATTCTACGAAATAAGGGAAAATATAAATGCAATAATCTTTTGATGTAGTAATCGTAGAATTCTGAAGTTGAGCTCAAAAATTATTTTAAAAGTAGAAATTTTGTTTCAAGTGCAATAAATCAATAGAACTTAGGCTGCAATGCCCCTTTAATTGATCGCATTTATATCCCTGTGTAGATGACTGTAATGAAGAAGTGACGTTGTCGCTATTTGTCGAAAATCTGCATGTGCTCAGAAGCCATCAATATCATGTTACATGTTTTCCGGTTGATTTTTTCAAAAAATTAAATAAATCGAATTTTTTTGATTTAAATCAGATTTTTTGATTTTGAAGCTTTTTTATTTTTTTTCCGGCGCGGGGCTGGGAGGGCACAAACACTGTTCTGCTTGCGCGGAGTGATGTTTCAAATAAATTTTTAACCTATTTGTTAAATAATTTTTAAATTCATTCTAGTTAGTACACTTTATAGTACCATTTTTTTATTAAAATGGCTTTGGCGCATTTAGATCTGTCTAAAAATTAAGCAATAAGTCAATTTTGAGAAAATAACAATTGCTTGGAAATAAAAATTCTTTCTTACCAAAAAATAAAGTATTGAAACATTGAGATTTTACATTAAATTAATTTCATCAGTTTTCAACTATCTTTATTAGTTGATTTAAATCATCGTTTTTATTGTTTGATTTTATTCATTTATTTAAATCAAACTACGCTAATCAGCAGCTTGTTCAAAGCCTCCAAACGGAAGTACTGGAAAGCGCCTTATCTAAGGACGCAATTACGTGACCACTGACCGGGGTAGGAGTTAACTGAAAATCCTTGATCAGTCGATTAAATTGTCGTAAAACCGACGCTGCGGTTTCGGCCACGTTGCCAACGTTGCTTACTTAGATAGTGACGCCACTAACTTGTTTCAGACGAGGCAAGTGAGGCGAACGGGAAGCCTGGTGAGTCGCGGACGAAGTGGAGAGCGGTGACGAAGAAATCACGGTACGCTACCAAGAGTATCGGCGATTATTTCACGCAGTCCAAATCACTACTTAGCTTCAGGCGCAGTAGCCTGGTGCCCAAATCCCCGACTGGTGTCACAACGCCGGAAATGACGTCAGCACAACGCGCCCAAACCACAATTTGCATTTCGAGTCCGGAGGTTGATCCATCACCAGAACAAGAGACTGCCCCTTCAAGCGATGGGCCCCCCACTTCCCCTCTTCCACCCGATGAGCCCGCCAAAATTAAGTTTGTTTTGGGCGACGAGAACGGGAAGAAGCCCGAACCGGACACGTTAAAACCAGGTTGAACACTCGTAGTGTCGCAAGCTTGCCTGACGTAATTCCTCATTTGGTGGCGTAATTAACCAAATCAGTCGTGCTTATCGTAGTTAATTTTTTCATTTGTTGAAGACTGCTCATCGTTTTACAAGAGAGATCCGCAAACGCACCCCAGATTTCTATTGAACTTGATAATTAGGCCATTTTGTTCAGACCCTAGGAGCGCTAAAATGAGGAGGGAATGCCATGCTATTATGATACCATAGCAACAAGTCAATTCTCAGCGTTAAAATAGCTCCGCCATTAGCGCTGAATTCTAGTTGCACTGACGAAGAATGATACCCTGAAACACGTCTATGCAAATAAACTGCTTGAATTTCCAGCAAATTTTCTGAGCCATCTTTGCGTTTGCAACGAGTCGTTGCCGATTTACCGTATCCCTTGCAAGCTCACGATCTGCACTAATCACATTGGCTCATGCATGATGCCCGCTTATGCACGTTTGATTTGTGCTACATGCCGGTCCGCTATGAAGGAAGGGCTAGGACAGTTGCTGGGTTAACCAATGAAAATAACATAAGTCGATTTTGTTGAACTTGGCTTACTAGTCGGTATGCAAAAGGCAAATTTTTATTTAGTCGCTCAATGACAACATATGGCAATCATAGAAATGGATTAGAATTGCGACAGAGAAGTTGCGAAAGGACCTCGCGATCATTACGTCAAGCAACCACCCTAATTGTCAGAGAACTTACTGATTTAGCCAGTAATATTAAAATGCTGATTTAGCAAAAAAATAATACAGTCGCTTACTAAATAGTTTGACGCACTTTTTGTGTTAGTGTGATTATTCGTATCTGTTCTGCATGCTAATAGTACTTGATCCGAGGTTTTGAGTTTTCTATGGATGTCCATTTGTCAAGTTAATAAAAAAACAAGTTTTGCATTCTGAAATTTATGATGATCTTGAATTGCAGATAATAGATATGTTGCTTATTTGCTTGAAACTAAACTAATAAACAGTGCTTTTATGAGGATGCGAATAATTTGGCAGGAATCCGTAACGTGCACGATCATTTAATCGGCATGTCCGGCGTCGAGCGAAATTTTTGGCCGAATAGTGTTCGAAATTTTATTTCGAGTGCTAAATTTTTGATCTTTCAAAATCTGCTGCATGGAAACAAAACTTTCTGCTGTGTTCAGTTACAGAGTCGGTTCTGAATAGGGGATCGAGCATATCCGACACAGAATCCACTCCACAAGAGCTTGTAACGTTTCTGCAATTCGCTAACAGCTGCACGAAACAAAGTAAGAGGCAAAATATTTGAAACACCTACGTATTTCTGGTAGCCTTCTTTAAGGGGGTAAAGCATCCAGCTAATTCCGGTAGTTTGCAGTAGCTAAAATCAAAATATAATTTTTGAAATTTTAGTTCTGATTTTGGGGTTACGGTTGCAAAGATATTTAACTAATGCAAAGAGATATCGACTTAAAAAAGTTATTGGAAACCCTGAATCTGTTTTCTCATCCTGAACTTCCAAGGAAAAAGAGAGGCTAAGTAATATTTACTTTTCCAGTAACATCACATGACCTATCCAATTGTGGTAAAAACCCTCTTTCTGGAAATTCAGGCTGGAAGAACAAACTCAGGGTTTCCCAAAACTTTTTCGGGGGATGTCTTGTATTTGTTGAATGTCTTTCTAACCGCAACCCCAAAATGAGAACAAAAAATTATATTCCAATTTTGGCTATTGTAAACTACCGGAATTGGCTGGATGCTTCACCCCCTTTAAGAGGTAATCCAAAAAGCTAATCGTTTGCATTTATTCACAAGCTTATGTTATTCTCGTGTCAATTTGGAAAAACACATTTTACCGATACCGAATTATGCTGCACTTTTTCAACATTGTATTTATGATTAAAGAAAGGGATATGGAATGGCTTTATTTTTGGTAACTGGAATCGTTTTCATCAGGCGAGAACTTGCTCCTACCATGCTTGTGGGTGGGAACCTCATCTGGCTACTTCTTCAGCTTCATTGTCCATCTGCCGAGCGGCGACTCAGACCGCGCCACTCGCTCCGTGGTTCTGTCGCCGAGTGGTAAGTTTGTGTGGACAGCATGTTGGATGTTGCGCTAGATCGAACCAAGTCATTGATCGCCAACGTTAGGGTTAGTTGGCGGCTAGTTGTGGACCCTGCTACATTCTCTAGTATGTGGTATTATTGAAAATACAATTTATATTCTGCATTTCTTGCACATTTTTTGCTATTACGCATAAGATCAATCCTAATTTAGCATTAGCCATTGTTTCGTAACATTTGTTCGTCTTGAAAATGTTTGGCATTTTAGCAAATTGCGTTTTCGTCGGTATGGCGTCACCAGGTACTCCCCCTTCGCAATTGCTTGTCAAATGCCTACCATGTGGTATGTTGATTAGTTTCTCTGTTCCTCAGCAACCAATGTTCGTTTGTGAGTTAAACGAATTATCCTTAAAAGTGTCTGCGATGTTGCATGCGGTTTTCTACTTTAGGGTCTTTGTTGAAGATGAAAAGTGGAATAGTCCATTGTAATTTTTTGGATTCTTCTGGTCACGTTATGTCTGCCGGGGCGAGAAATTGGAGAGACCAAGCATGTACAGGGGTAGGTAGTCTCAGTGCTACAACTTCTTATTAGATATGCGGATGCAAAAATTTTAGCATTTGTTTCTTCATTTGCTCGCGTAGGAGCTGGGTCTTGCTCCTGCGGTTGCTTGTAGCATTAGTTTTTTGTTTTTGTTTATTAGATCAGGGGTGCCCAAAGTTTTTGAAGAGCGGCACAATTACTAATTAAATGTTTGGATATTTTTATCCCGAACAATGCACATGTACACTTGTACTGTATAAGCTTTGTATTTTTTTCCAAATTAGATAATTTTTAACCCGGTGCTAACCTTGAATGAAATTAAACTTCGTTATATGTTCACCAAAAATTGAAATTCGTTCAGTTATATTGAAGAACTTTTTATTTGCAACAAACGCAATCCTGATGTGTTAGTATTCCACACCTTCATGTTCAGGATTTTGCGGAGGGAGAGGCTTTAATTAAACCAGAAGGATCTCTTTTTCTGCGTCGAAATATTCAAAGTATCCAGCTCCCGAAGACCGAAGTGTTGAGTAACCTGCTGCGAGTCTCGAACACATTAGAAATGAAATCGTGTAACGAGTTTGCAGGGCCCATCTCCGTTTCATTGCGCTCGGGCGACACAGCTCCATTGGAAGAAATATTGCAGCGGTGGCGAGCCGTTGGCAACACTGTGTCCGATTTGACCGGCCTGAGATTTGAACCTCAGACCTCCCGTTCAGTGACGAACGCGTTACCGCTCGACCAACTGGCCTGTCAGCTTGGGTAAAACTTTCCGAATTATTTGGCTAAAGAGGGCGACCTCAGCCTGCGCAACGCCTGTTACCCAGTGTTGGTGCTATCCTCCACGGTTGCTCTTTTGAAATTTTAAATTTCTAATTGGTGACGTTATTAACCAAATAAAGTTCACGGAAATTGATTGAAATAAATATTTGAAAAAACAAGCGTCAACAAATTTGACCAAAAAAAGTTTTTGGTAAAAAAGTTGCAAGCATCGAATAAACGTAAAAATCGCGAGCCGTAAAAACTTGCTGTGCGGGCCGCACTTTGGGCAGCCCTGTATTAGAAGATGTAGCAGAAAACTTCCGAATCATTCCTCGATACATTGCTACGGTAAAGGCCCTCTTATTAGTATCATATGATGATAGTTATCTGGAAAGTTGTTGATTACGTCATCACATTCAGGTACGTAACCAAGATTTTGGTATGGGGATGCTTGCATTCAAAGAGAAAATTTGTCTGCCTTTTACAGACGGAGGGTTTGGGGCGAAGCCCCTTTTAATGACATTTTGCACGTTTGCAGAGCCAAATTGCTAAGATTGACAAAATTGAATTACCTACTCCCTTCATCCCTTTTCGTGGTTAAGTTTAAAACACGTTTAAAAGCGTGGATATTTGGGTTTAATTTTTTAAGGGGACCCCGTGGTTACGCCACTGGTCATGCTGTATGATTAACGTGGAAGGGGTTTCGGTTTTTTTGAATTTGAGGCAGAAGCGCTACAGCTCTATGAGACAAATGAGTCTAACGACCGTCATAAAGGTAAAACGTTACGTGGTGAAAACTGTCCTCCCAAAACGTATTATTTGTACGTTTTCCTACATATTCAAACGTTTACAACGTTCAACTTTTTCCAGTCAATTAAAGTTGTGCATCCGAGCAAATCGTACGAATCCGGGCTCGATGCAGCGAATCAAACTGTGGATAAACAGTTCATGGTCGTCTGTGCAGAGCAGCGAGCGAAGGTAAGTTTTGTAATGAAACTCGACTGGGTTTGCACTAGGATTAGGTTGACTCTCTAATTTTGCGTCCTGTTGGAAGTTGATAGCGCAAACTAGGTTCTCGGTATCTGCCTTAGCGCTCCTTTTTTGGATATTGTTTCAGGGCTTCCACAGTCGTGGAGAATCATTGAAAATCCTGGAAAAATAAAGTTTCCTGAAAAGTCATGAAAAATTGACAAAAATTTGAAAGTCATGGAAAAATTGAAGTCATTAAAATATTTTGGAGAGCTAAATCAGAAGCACAATTTTAAAATTAATCTTTTTCTGAAACATAATGTTTTTTTTCCACAGTAGTCTACACCAAAATTTAATCTGAACATGTCGAGCGGTTAAAAACTTTGAATTTTGAAGTGGTTTATTTGGAGGTCCCTGTAGTTACTCTACCTGAAATTTTCATCAGTCCAGCTCGAGATGGTTCAAAGTTAAAAATTTGGAGGACCCGCATCTTGACACCTCTAATTTTAATATTTTTTACTAAAACTATTTGATACCTACCCAATGAGAAATTCACTCATCTTGCTTAAACAGTTCAAAACTTCACCCCTAACGTGGCATCCCCGATTTCAGATGGGCTCTAGATATTCCTGATATCTATAATCGGTCAAAGTTTAAATTGGCTGCGTTTAACGGTTAATAACCTGCGATACAAACAAAAAATAGAACAAAAAAGAAAAGAGGATGCTAATCGCAGTAAATAAAAATAGTGGTTGATAGGGTGTTCAAAAGCCACAACCCTTTTTTTTTCATCAATATCGTTACTTAAGATATACCGGTTAAACCTTGTATATTTTTTTTACCGGTTTTTTGCCTCAGAATCAAGACTGAGCGCCGGAAAATTAAATATGCACAAAGTCTTTATCTGTACTCTCGTAATCTTGTTTCCAAACTTCAGCTTTCCACGTCCAGCCGTTTTTAATTATAAGCGAATTAATAAATTTTCAATACAGAAATAACCGTTTTCACCCGGATTTTGATTTCCTAATTCGCGATCGCGTGACCTAAAACTTTCCAAATTGGCATGCATGATGCTTTTTTTTATCCTGTGTTGTGTCCGAAATTCAACTCTCTAGATTCAGCGGTTTTTATTATATAACTGAAGCAAATTTGATATGGATGCTCATTTATCAAAATATCCGAGTGAAAAGCAGTGGTCCAACTTACACGCGCGACCGCGAGTCGCAGTCTCAATAACACGGTATTTACGTAAAAAGTATCCGTTTTTCGTCTGCGTTTTTCCTTTTTCTTTGTAAAAAATATGCGTTTTTGCTCGGTATTTTGATTTGTCTCTATCCTCACTAACCAGGCTATCGTATAGTAAACGAGGGGTGCCAAAAATTTTTGAGGAACGTGTCGCAGTGACTTTAAGCTGACCGCACAATTAGCTCTGGCCGGATGTCTAGTGAGATTTTATGCAAAAACTGTTGGAAATTTAGGTGAAGACTAAAAAAAAGGTCTTCACCATATTTTTATGCGATTTTTCCCGGAGTTTTAGCTGCTGACCAAACGAAATGTCAGAAAATTGATTTGGTTTCTTGCAAAATTTCTATGCTGGTTCATCTCGAAACCACTGGCAGGCTGCAAAATGTCTTATGGCCCGTATAGCGTGGTTTGGGCAGCCCTGTACTAGACAAAAGTTTTTCGAAAAATTTCTTTGGAAAGGGCTACAGCTCTGTTTTGAAATATCGCTCTCATCGTTCATACCCCAAATTTTTGAACAAATTTTTTATCAATCTGTCACAGTCTACTTGGTGCGGGTATGAACGTATAAAAACGCGGACGAAAAAGTGCGTGCTTTTTTCTGGAGAAGGAAACAATGTTCAAAAACAGACAAAAACTGTATACTGTGTAAATCCGCCTTAAAGCGGCTTTTACCGATCACGCGTATTTTTAAGCGGAAATACGCATGATGTCTTTTTCAATGTAAATCCAAAAAAAAAGAAAAAAGGCGAAATGCATGTAGTCAAATGATGAGCATATTTTTGCAGCGCAAATACACTTGATCGGTAAAAGCCGCCTAAGACTGCAACTAGTTTGCAAGTGTAAGAATCAATTAAACACGCATGGCAAAAGTTATAGAAAGGTCATGGAATTTTATTTTGAAAATTGTGTGAAAACCATGCGTTTGCTAGTCTTTTGTCTGGCTGGTAGCTTGCTAGTCAATTAGTTGCACTATAATGTAATCCTCAGGGAGAAGTTGTCACTAATAGTAAATAGCCGTGGAACATTACGAGCGCTTTGGTAGTATGTGGTTGCACTAACTCAAATCAATTTAAATGTTTCATTTTACTCGCTGTATTACGCCGAAGCGTGTAACTAGTTAGCGAGGCCCATCTCCGTGCCATTGCGTCGGGCAACACACCTCCTTTTGAAGAAACGTCGCAGCGGTGGCGAGCCGTTGGCAACACTGTGTCGTATTTGACTGGCCCGAGATTTGAACCTCAAACTCCCCGCTCCAGAGACGAACGCGTTACCGCTCGACCAACTGGCTGATGTGCACTAATTCGTTTCCGTTAAGTCAAAACTTACTGCAGCAATATTTAATGTTTAGGTCTTCACCCTCCCCTCCCAGGCCTGCATCCAAGCTGTCAATTTCAACTGCAGCGTAGTGGGTCAAGTTACCAACGCCAGCGTGGACCCGGTCAACAGCGAGGTGTGTCTCGTCTGCCTCACCACCAATGGATATGTCCTTGTATACGGCCTGCCAGGGTAATTGAAAGTTTTATTGTCTTTATCAAAAGAAAAAATCAAATCTTTCATTGTACTCATAAATTATACTCGCTGTAATACGTGGAAGCGTGTATCGAGTTTGCAGAGCCCTTTCCCGCGTTATTGCGCCCGGGCAACACAGCTTTTTTGGAAGAAATGTTGCAGCGATGGCGAAGTTCGTCGAACGCTAATGCGTTCGTCTCTGAAGCGGAAAATCTGATGTTCAAATCTCGGGCCGGTCAAATTAGACACAGTGTTGCCAACGGAATGCCACTGCTGCGACATTTCTTCACAAGGAGCTGTGTTGTCCACATGCGCTATGACCCGGAGTTGGGCCCGGCGAACTCGTTACACGCTTCGGCTGTAATATACAGCGATTATTATGAAATGAAAGGACGATCGTTTTATATTTTAGCAGTCCACAGTTACTTTTTGTTTTCTGTATCAGCTTCTAACTTATTTTTAGGCCTTTTTCCTTGTGTGAAACCTTTTCCTGGCCGTACCATCTTACGAGAGGTTAGAGGCGTCGTTTTTACGGCTACCTTGATCGCATGGTCTGGATTCAACCCTCTCCCTGGTCACGTCCTTGCGTCCCTGGATAAGACGCCGCTTTACGATGGTAATCTCTGCTTGGTGACTTCGAACAAGCAGCAAATTCATAGGACAAGATAGAACAAATCCACAGGAACATTGAATCAATGGAAACTTGTAAGCAGGTACTAGTCGTAGAACAGTTAGCGTCTGACGCTGTCACTAGGATAAATTAAATAAGCGCTACATCAATAAGCAAAGTTTTGGTCTGTTATTTATTGTTAAATATAATTTGACATTTGTTTTATCTGCAGCTTGAATTTGTTGTTGGAGTCTTCGTACTTTCCTACCAACAGCGACAGGATCACGCACACAATGAACTTTGCAGTGGATGGGCAGGCTGTTTACATGCCTTCGCCTTCCGAGATACAGCGACTAACTTATTCAGTAGTAAGGATTGCAAAATTATCAATGCTTATTGCATGTCCGTTTTCTTGTTCGATTCTGCGTTGATTTTGTAATTTTTATTGTTATTTAGTCGGTAGTCAGACTAAACTAAGGTTCGGAATTTGAGAAAAAGCAATAAATCAAGCATGCCCTTTAAGCAACAAAAACACTTGTCCTAGCAATCTTCAAAAAGCGCACTTTTTGTTCGGCACCAAGAACCTTGTCGAAACTACGCAATTGCGCATGTGGAAAGGGTGATAGTGTGGATAGAGGTGAATTTATTAGTTAGTAAACTGGTTATCAAAACCACGACCAGTTGATCGAGAACTAACGCGTTCGTCTATGGAGCGGAAGGTCTGAGATTCAGAATCGGATATAGTGTTGACCACGACTCGCTAACGCTGCAACATTTCTTCAAAAGGAGAGGTGTTGCCCGGGCGTAATGACGCGCAGATAGGCCCCCAAACTCACTGAATGCTTCGGCGTAATACAGCGAGTATAATGAAAGATTTGATTTGATATTGCGTAGTGGTTTACGCGCATGTCTTTGAAACGATAGGTTCTGGGCTCGATTCTCGGGCCATTAAAATCAGGCACGGCCTTATCTGCCGTTGCGACATGTTAAAAGGAGCTGCGTTGAGCACAGGCGCATTGATGCGGAAAACTAGTTCATATTGCAAAGTGTACTCTTACACAGTTGTTACAAGCTATCGCTTTTTTTTTCTCCACTTAAATATGATTTGTTGACGATTCTACAGTGTCGTCGATGTGGCCTCGTGGTTAACCACACTTTGCCAAAAAGTGTTAACCACGCTACACACTTCGCCAAAAAGTATCAACTATTTTTTTAAAAAGTGCCTATCACCTATTAAACTGCAGCCTTGGTAAACTGTTTGACCAATATGTTAGATCATCGTAGTTTTATTTTCAAAATCGTTTCTAAAATTATTGATCTGATTTGAAAATTTACACCAATTTTTGTGCCCAACGCGAAAGTGTAAATTCTGCCACTCGGGCTGGGCAAGTGATTTCTGATTAGGACGGTGGTAAATTTTCGGAGAACATCTTGTATGGAGTGATAAACTAGCACATAGGCTTGTAAGATAGGTTGCTTCGGGGGTGGGGCAGGGGTTACATCAAGCTTGTCAGGCTTACTGCTTGGTCCGGTGGAAGTTAGTTCAGATTGTGATACGTTATGTTGTCAACTTTCCAGGACACATTTGAAGCAATGCAAGATTTCTCCGGCCATGTTTTCATTCCTCGCCAGGCGCCTGAGAGCTCCGGTGGCGGTTTCTTCAAAACTTTCTTCGGTGGGGGCCTGAAAACTGTCGACAGAGACGATTTATGTAAGTCGAGGCAGGTTTTGCACCGCATCCGCGGGTTAGTTTTGTGCGTGATGTAAGATTTCTGATAATATTTTCGTGGACATTATGTGCCACCGTAACGTTGCAAAATCGAATCAATCATAACTTGGTCCGGTCTACACTGGACGTAAAATTAGGAGCGTAAGAGTGTATTTATGGTTTGTTTTGAACAGACGATCAGTACGCCCAGCGTACTGCCTTACCAGCGTAGATGCTGCCGGTTGGTTAAAATAAACAAGGATACACTCACGATATTATGCACTATGTAAACCGGGCCTATGCTGTAGCAACAATAGTGAAGTTTTTTAGAATTTTGATTTATGTTTATAAATGCTTGCCATATAAACCTAACGAACATGATTACTCGGAAGTCCCTTTCCTGAATACTGTGCTTTGTGTTAAAGTTCTTTCGTAATTTTGTTTGATTTGGCTTACTACTGGCCAATAGGGAATTTTGCTCATTTCAGGAGCGGTGGGATTGAGTTTGATTTCTTGGTAAGTCAAATCATGCACGATGTCGCTAACGGTTTGGCGCTGTTGTGACATTTTTCCACAAAACCGTGCTGTCCTGGCGCAAAGGCACGACCCCGCCTACTCCTTACACGCTTAGCTTAGGCGTAAATCCGAATATAGTCTAAACTTTAATTTTTGAACTCTTCGATCCATTTGGTCGGAATTCAGTTTGTGTTTGGAAAGGTTTATTTCTTCAATCGTTTTGCGTGCTTCTGGCCTAAAGGCTACCAGCGTGGAAGCCTAGGGAAGAGCCACTACAACAGCGATTACTTAAAAACAAGCAATGCGAAAAAGTCATCCTCTCACAGGATTCGAACCTGCAGCCCCTGGATTACCGGTCCACTGCTCTACCACTTGAGCTAGAGAGCTAACGTCCAAATATCGCAATTAAATTATTATCAACGTAGTACTGGGTTTGAATAGACAAAATTAAGCACTCGAAGAGACATCCTCTCTAGCTCAAGTGGTATAGCAGTGGACCGGTAATCCAGGGGCTCTAGGTTCAAATCCTTTGGGAGGATGACTTTTTTGCATTGCTTGTTTTTAAGTAATCGCTGTTCTGGTGGCTCTTTCTTACGCTTCCAGGCTGGTAGCCTTAAGGCTAAAAAGCACGCAAAACAATTAAACATTAAAAAACTCTGGCCTGCAAACGTCAAAACATCACAATTAAATTATTAAGGTTTATTTCACCGAAATTTCTTATCTACTTTTTTATTAATTCTAATTTAAATCTAACCCAAACTCAAATCCTTTCTCTAAACTTAACATGAACTCAAATCCCAATCTTATCCCTTAAAAAGTACATTAACTGCGGCGATAAATATTTATCAGTTTCGTTTTACTCCTTTTAACTTAAAACTGTGAATTAGTCGGTTCCTTTTTTCAGTCGGTGAAACCCGAAGTGGTCGGGCTTCTCGCGGTGTGGCGCAGCACGTGCCCGGTTCGGGCCAATCCAGTCTCGAAGGGCTTCGCGGTTACTCTGGGGGCTTTGCTGCTGAGGTCCGCAAACTGCAGCAACAGATGAGAGAGCGTGGAGAGAAGTTGGGAGAACTGGAAAACAAAACTGAATCAATGAACGAATCCGCTATGAAATTCTCAACCAATGCTAACGCAGTAAGTTTGTACAGTGGCTTCACTTGAATTCATTGCCATTGCAGTTACATCTTTATTTAGAAAGTTGTCTTCGCTAAGAGATTTTGAGTTATTGAGTCAAGGTACCGCCTGTCCACCAACACGATGGAGGCTTCACACTGCCCCTCTTAAATTTCAGAACGTTTCGCAAAGATGCTGTGATTCTAAATTTAATAGTCTTTGGCTTGACACAACTGAGAATTGAACTCAAGTCGATTGTTTTGGTTTTGTTTTGGCTAGCAGACGTATGTGTTGCTACAGCAGCTGCTCTCTTCACTTGACCACTGATCGCTTCGACTCATCCGACCATGGACATAATAGGCTCACTTATTCAAAGCTGCTTCGAAAATTTCAATAATTATTATTGACGGATAAATTTTCGTTTGTAACCTTGTGGCATCTTTCCGATAGATGGCGTAACCTTTGTGCTGTAGTGTTTCAGTGCACTTCCGATTCTTACGAGTGCAAGTCTCTGGTTCGACCCTTTTCCAAATTGGCGTCGGTTATGAACGGTATTCCCTAAATTACTAATCTATTTCTTTTGCTATTGATAGAATCATGTGTTGAAAACAAATCCTCATTTATTCCTAGCTTCAATGCACTTCGATATTAGCCTTGCCTGCTATGCTCGTTTTGAATCTGCGCGAATTTATTGTTGCTTTTTGTAGTTGTGCTAAGCCAATAATTAATCAATGGTTCAATATGAAAGTGTGGTAACAAGGCAACCACAATTTAAGTACGGTAATATAATAAAAATGAATACATTATGAGTCAAATGTTATGAATAAAAGGTCTTATCTGGCAAATGACTAATTTTTACGGATAGATCATTATTATTCATTGTTTTTTAACGGTTTTTTTTTCAAAGAAAATTGGTGGATAAAGATATCTGCCATTTCGTCGTTGCACAACGGCCAAGTTGAAGCATATTGTTGTGTATTCATTTTATGATATTTTGTCGATTATTCTCGTCTCGTGCACTTGGTCGTCAGTTGAAGTTGTTTTGCGGGCAGTTAGTCTGTAAATGGAGGAACACATTATGCGAAGATACTTCTTCATTCACAGCAAAATTTTTATTTTTCAGTTACTGATGAAGTATCGCAATAGAAAATGGTACCAGTTTTGAATTAATCCGGAGGTGTTTGTCATGTTTTTCGTATTTTTTGTTTATTTTCGGCGCAGTATTGTTTGATGTTATTCCGAATAATTCAATCAAAATTTACTGCGAAATTTTGTTAAAATAATTACTTTTATACGAGTATATAATATAGTTAAAAATAATTAATCAATTAATAAGTGTAATTTTTTGCTCGTTTGTTTCAAAGAAGCAGTATGATGGCTATCGATGCTGTGACTGTTTTTGCTCGGTAAATGTTGCCACGATGGAAATGAGTAGGTCTGGTTCACACTTCGCGGACTTAAAGGACGCTGGGCATGGAGTACTCTGAGAGTTATTTGTTTTTATAATTGTAGATCAGACATTAGGGCTGACTACTTATATAACAGAGATGTGGAAGCGGAAAGCGAACAAATTAACAAATCGCCGCTACATTTGCTAAAAAAAACTTACATTTTTGGTTTACCACGATCCAAGGCATTTTTGAATTTAAATTTTTTTGAATTTTAAAATATAAAAGTTTCCGAAGATTTGCTGTTGTATTTTTTAAACTAAACTTTAGACAAAGTCACCCCCAACGACCAGAGACATATACTGATTGGTTTCGAAATCGCGCGCAGGACAGGCGTCAGACCACTCTGCCGCCGTAGCCATGTGTTGAAACGAGCATGCTAACATACAAGAACGTTGAACAAGTTCCCCGCCTTTTTCCCCAACATTTGCAAGCTTTCAAATGACTGGGAATGTTTCAAGCTATACGTAGCAATTATCACGAGTCGTTTTAAAGTAGCAGATTTTGTCTAAATGTCTTGACTCGTTTCTCAAAAGCTGGGACATTTTAAAAAAATCCACTTAATATTGAAAAAGTTTTCAAGGTTTGTTTTAAATTTTTATACTGTGACAAAATACACTTGAAAATTAAACAAGGTGTAAGAATCTTTTATGCGAAGTGGCATTATATGACTTTAACAGATTTAATGGTGTAGAGCAAGGGCGTCCAACCCGCGGGCCAGAAGTGGCCCGCCAAAGGTTTTAAAATGGCCCACGAAAGGTTTTTGCGTTGGTTGATTGATGCCTCCGCGCTGACGTTGTGAGTTGCAGAAAAATACCACAAAATCCTTTTTTAAGACCTTTTTTTTGGTCTTCACCTGCTTTTTGGCTGAAAACACTGATCAAATCTGAGCGAAGACCTTTTTTTTTTTTTTTGTTGGTCTTCACCTATAAATTTTGGCTCGCCAAACTTTTGGAACAGCAAATTTGGCCCGCGGCTGAAAAAGGTTGGACGCCCCTGGTGTAGAGTGTAGACTTATTTGTAATGTAACTGTTTCAACAAGAATAGTTTTGACAATATTATGTGGAACCGGTATTGCAAAAAATTTGTGCTAAGTTTGTTTTTTTGCTGTGCTAAAATTTGCGTTGCCACGCAAAAATTTAAAGCGAAACCACATAAGCGAGAATTTTTAATGAAAAACTCTAAAAATTCTCTTGCGAAGCCCCAGACCCCAAGTAAAAAACTTGCAAATTTCTGGCAATATACGATTGTAAAATTTCGTATGTAATGTGATTGTAACATGCAAGTTACCATGTGGTTGGACGCTTCTTTTTTGCGTATTGTCTTATTAACCTAGCCAGCGTAGTATGGCAGTGAAATTAGCGTTTTGAGCATCCAAGCGAATTTTTTATGATGATATAACTACACATTCTCAGTTTACACGTGAATTTCTCGTTGCCGAATCATCTCGTTCATATTTCATTGAATCGTCATTCCAACTCTTGCACTTCGACTCATTTCACGCCTGTTCTTTTATACTTTTTGAAAATATTGATTACCACGGTACAGTCATGTTTAAAACTTATTAGACGCATAAATGTTATTATTGCTGCTTTGCATTTTGTATAAACTAGTGTGCGACTTACGTGTTCTATGGCATTGTGGACTTCGAGACCTTAGGACTGAAGGCATATTTATTTGGTAATAACGGTGACTGTATCACAGTACATATTGATTAAATAATTTTCTTTAAAAGAATTAACAACCCATCTATGGTAAATGCTTTTAAAGGATAACTTTATGCCAGCTTCCTTTTTTTGTCCCAAATCATTGAACTGATAAAAAATGAATTTCACTATAAAAATCTAATCTTTGCTTAAATAATGCCACCTTTGTGATTGAGGAGCGGAAAAATTCTACCGATACCGTGGCCTAGGTACAAAGATTGCGTTCTGGGAGCGCTGAAATTTGTAATGCAACTGATACTCATTTGTTTGCTGCGACTGCGTGTTTTCTTTTGCACTTCGCCATTTTATAAAATCAGTTTTAATATTGATCGCAAATAAATTATGTTGACAATGTAAATCTTGTATTCATGTGACAGGGAATTACAGGATAGAACTGTGAGCTTTTCTCAAAGTTGAAAAAAAAATAGTTGGAGCGCTCACGTGCGGAATCGCTTTTAGGTAGCCTGAAAAAATGACTAACTTACGGATAGGAATCGAACCAATGCTTGCATAAACTAGTCAGCCAATCTTTTATTGCAACATCTCGGAATAGTTTTGGGCCAGTTAGAAAGAAGTTAACCTTGGTGTCAGAAACCCCATCGATTTGGCCTACAGTTTTCTTGCTGTTCTTATTTTCATTCATTGCACTACGAATTTGAATAAAGCTATTTTAATCCAAAACGTCAATAAAATATGTTGAAGTACAAAAAGAATTGAACAAATGTAAAGAATAGCATAGCACGAAATATACAGACCCGTAGCTAGGGATTAACTTACGAGGCCAACTTTTTTGAGAATTTACTTATCCGGTGGGACCAAGGTTGAGGTAAAAATTAAAGAGCACAATGTTAAACAGCGCTTCGAATCAAAAATAAAAATTTTAGGTTTCCACTAATAACTTTTTAGTGATTGTATTAATATGACGTACCACCCATAATTAGGCTACGGGTCTGAATTTGAAAGCGATTATTTTTTCTTCTTTCCACTTTTGCCCCTCTTTCCATCCGGGGTTGCAGCCTCAGAAGCAGCGAGTGCGGCAGCCGCAGCGGCCTCCGCAGCTTCGTCACGGAGTCGTTTTTCTTCCAGTAATCGCTGTCGGTAGACTTCGCGAGGTTTCAACAACTCCGTTCTAGCTCGGTCCATTTCGTACTGGAAGACAAAATAAATTTCTTTCATTGCTGAGTAGCAGCCAGCGACATTAGGAATCAAATGGCGACAGGAACGTTGCGGTCATCGAGCCTAACAACCCCCTTGATCTCATGTCAATAAGCCAAGATTGAAATAAAAAGTAGGATATTCAATAAAGATGGAAGAAGTGACAGGATACGCATTAAAAAAAAAAAAGCATCAGTATACATTGAAGCAAAAATTAAAAAGAAATTGCGCCAATGCCGTAGAGGACGGCTCAACACAGGTTGTCAGTCTATACAAACCGGCAAATTTATTCAAATACATTAAAACTACAGGACTAATGCATATTATGATGTTATTCAGTAGATGAAGACCAATAACTGTTGAGCAAACCTTATATAACGTTGCCCACATTTTGACTGCTACCAAAGTCATAAACTCTGTAAATTGTGAAACGACAAATCAAAAAAAACTCAATCTCCTACCCGAAAACAAGTGCCGACATTAAACTTATTGGTAAGCTTTGAAGGGATCGTCTTCACCAACTACACCGGTCTACCCAAACTCCTCCACAGTTCACCCCCAATTCCACTTTGAGCTTGATGGTGAACCTGCATTTCTCGGCATGCCTTACGCTGTGTGTGCTCTAAGAACGGTCTTCCGCTACTTATTGCAGCACATGAAATTTAATCATTGCGCTGAGCATTCGCAGGTTCATCGTAGTCATTACAAACGCAACGAATTTCCTTTACATTAGCAGCACACCTGCATCTCTTGGCAAGCTTCCAGCTGCTGCTCTTTCAAGGCCAGTCTTTCGATTTTGTCGTTTTCGCGGAAGCTCTGGTTTCGATTCCGCTTTGAGTTGTGTTCCTCCACCTTTACCTTCTGCTCCTCTTCATCTAAGAAAGCAAGCTCTTCCGCACTCACATAGCGAGCTTCCGCGCCGTCGAGAAGGTGCCTGAAACAAACATTTTATGGGACAACAATACGATTTTGTTAAACGAAACGTCGGTAAATGAATTTGGAGGATAGCAGCGTTTCATTATTCTCTCTTCACAAACACGAAAGGAAAACTGTTCATACAAAACTACGAGTACTATTACAGTGCAATTTACATATCGAATAAAAAAGCCAATCAATAATACTTTCAACATCTAATTCAGAGCAGATATCCTCGAAACACCGGCTGAATTAGCCTGCTATTTTTCTGGGTATAATTGGCAAGCTATGACGGGCATGTGGTGCAACTCATGGAATTGTTTATTTCGTTTTTGTTTTTTTTGACTTAGTTTCAACATTTTCTATTTCTAAGTTTTGGGTAAATTAATATCTTTAACTATTTGTTATCAATCTTACTATTTTTAATGCTTTTCATTGCAACGAAAATTTTTAAATCCTTTACGAAGGCTTTCATCATCTTTTTACTTGAGGCAGTGTTCGTGTTCCTTTCAAACTCGAAACTCCTACGAAACATAGCAACACACCACAGCGCACATGATTCGCAAGTGGAAATAGAAACCTAAGCCATCTTTTTGCAATTTTGGAAAGCTCTGATCTTCAGCAATTTCCATTGTACACTGTTTCAAGAGAATGCTGCTTTAGAATAATAAATTCCTCACCCTACTGTAAAGTGCAAAAAATGTTTTCCAAACTCAAACAAAAGTTTCGAATTTAAAATGGTGTTGTGTGGCAGAGTAGCTTTCCTCGTATCACGATGATAAAGTTTAGTAACATACTTAATGTAAGGAGTGCAATCAAACGGTTTTAGCGTTTCCTTCTGCAGCGTGGGAGGAGGAGGAGAAAATAAAAGTTCGGATTCATCAAGTGCGATTCGGTCTGTAATTTCATCTGTACGCTCTAAAAATGGAAATAAAAGCTGCCATTCATATGACATAGTGATAGTGCATATTTGCTGGCTGCTCACTAGAGGGATGAACAACTGAACCGCTTATTAATCTGGGGTAGTGGATATAGCAAGAACCAACCGAAACAATTGTGTCTAACCTAGACCTTTTTTAGGGCGTTAGTCCCCACTCATTCAATGCCGAATTAAAGAGCCCCGAGCTTAAGGGTTTTTTTTGGTCAAAAAACGAAGCGTTTTATTTGGTCTTTTACTGCAACCCTAGCAGTGGGTAAGCGAGTAGTAAAGACACTTTTTAGCTCTTGGTTTACACCATTTTTCGGCCCAAAAAAGGGCTTCAACGTAAATATTGCTTTAGGGCTCGAGAAGCCTAAATCAATACTAAAATTATCCGCTCAATCAAAAATCCAAGGTATGAAGTAAAATTCCAATAAACGCAAAGGTGGGCTGTAATTACTTGCTTTCGAAACAACTTAATTTTTGATGACTGTAACTTTGTAACTTCGTTACTTTTTTCGGACGCAACAAAATTTTTATCTAGTAACAACTTTCAAAAATTTAAAAGTTACAGTTACTTTTTTGATTGCACGCTTCACAGCGAAAAGTATACGTTTATTTTCATAAACTAAATTTGAACTGGACCATCAAATCCGCTTGTCACTTCACAAACTAACTTGCTCACAGCTGCATGAACGCAAGCCTTGAAAACAAAAAGTCACAGCGTCCAACATAACACAGACAAATCAATTACCTTTTGTCGCACGCGTAACAGAATCAGGCGGCTTTTACCGATTACGCATATTTA
Source organism: Trididemnum nubilum (assembly GCA_963965965.1). Lineage (NCBI taxonomy): Eukaryota > Metazoa > Chordata > Ascidiacea > Aplousobranchia > Didemnidae > Trididemnum > Trididemnum nubilum. Next base: position 27,669,152 of record OZ014486.1, read on the forward strand.
TGCGCAGAACGCAAATTCCTTTTCTCTATTTTTGCATTTGCATTGAAAAAGATATCACGCGTATTTCCGCTCGTAAACACGCGTGATCGGTAAAAGCAGCGTAATTGGGGCTGCTCTTTCAAGCAACGGTAAGATAGTGAGTAATATTGCAAAGAATATTACCGCTTCTGCTACACAGCTAAACTAATGATTACAATGTTTTACTAGTCAGTCATTTCTTATAAAAATCCAATTTAAATTTCGGAGAAAATATGAGTTTAGCATTTAGTTTGATCAGATATATTACAGCCCAAATTAAACGAAAGATATTTAAACTAGAAACGTTTCAGCAGTTTATTCTTAAACCATTATCAATTTCAAAACATAGACAGGTCACTGAAATATCAATGCGAAACAGGGATATGGAAGCGGTGGAAGCAGTTAATTTTTTGAGGAAGCGGAAGCACTTTGACGAAAGAAGCAGGAAGCGAACTCGGAAGCGTATAATTGTTGGAGGTGCTGGAAGCAAAAAAATGTTTTTTTAAATAATGCGCTTCTGCTTCTTCTGAAAACTGAATATTGGTCACCACAAGTTTTGAAATAAAGTTCAACAATAACAGTTATTACTTCTACCCACTATTAACAGAGTGCGCCGTTGGATCTAAAGCTGCTTTGAATTTATGGCCATGATAAGCAGGATATCAATTTTTCGGCCATGCCTCTCCCTATTTAGTAGACTATAGATGGTCAAAATTTGTCATAAATGGGTCGAAACGTTTCGTAAGATGACTCATTTTATGGACTTTTGCGCTGAAAGATCAACAACTTGTTTGAAAATTGATTGCACTAACAGTAGAGCATTAAAGAAGATAAAGAATATTAAGCTAAGAGGTGGCGGTGGTTCTTTATGCTACCTTGATCGCCTCTTTCAATGGTAGGGGGCACAAAGGAACTCCACAGAGACTCAACAGTCCGGCCACACCCCAAGGTCTGAGATAGAAGTCAAAGTTATGATCGAGAGTAAGAGGGACTAGGCGACAAAGGGTAGGTGAAGTTGCTCCTCTGACCAAAAAAAAGCTGTAGTACCACTGCTTAAATTTTTAGCTTTTTTCCTAACTTAGGGTATACTGTAACTGATGCCGCTTACAGTTGCCGGGCTATGAGCTATTACCTACTACGAGCTATGAGCTATTACCGGGCTATTACCTGCTATACTAACTTTGCTTTACTAAAAGGTCACTGATGTGACGTAGCAGCTTTAAAATAATTTCACGTCTGCAGGAGGGCCAGTGCGACTCAAGAAATTTAGAGTTAGTATAGCAGGTAATAACTTTTAAACTGAAATAATTACTCTATAACGTGTTGCGATTTTCCATTTCAAATACTTTCAAAGACTCAAATTGGAAAAAAATCGATTTATGGAAAAAAAATAGTTCATTTCATGTGGTATCGATCGGGCAAAAAGAAAATAATGAAGTTAAAATTTCATATCAAAGTAAATTTTGCATTATACTTGCTGTATTTCGTAACGTGGAACGAGTATACGAAGCTTGTTACGAGTTGTTTCCCAATGATATCTCCGTGTCATTGCGCCTGCTAGCAACGCAGCTCTTTTCGCAGAAAGGTCGCAGCGGTGGCGAGACGTTGGCCACAGCTCTGCGTCCGATTTGACCGGCCAGAGATTTGAACGTCTGACCTCCCGCTCCAGAGACAAACTAATGTCCCAATGAATATACTGTAATAGCAGCCTAAACCTGTGATCTGCCCGCTTTCCTTTCCAATGTTTAAATTTCCTGCTTCATTCTAAGCATGTTGAAACATATAATACAACGTAGACGAATACCATCACTATAATTCGGCAAATGCGGAAGCTGGAAACGGTAAAGTTTGTCTAGAAGCGGAAGCGTTTTGAAAAAATGAGCTGAAATTGGAAGCGGACTCGAAAGCGTGACACTTCAAGGAGCTGCAAGCGGAAGCATTAAAAAATCGACTGCTTCCACATCCCTGATGCGATATGCTATACCCGTTATCAACCAGACGAGAAAGGGTGTTGGGGAAGTAAATTTAGTACCTTAGATATAGGAAATGGTAAAGCTAAACTAAGGGGCAACTAATCAGATAAACGTTAGCAAAACACGTAGCACTCGGGGATGAAGACTTGTCACTGATATATCGGACTGATGAAAACTAACTATTCACTGACTCCGAATTTATGGAAGGATTGCATATGTAGATCAGTAGCGTTTCTTTGATAAACAGTTCTCTTAAGTTATTTGCAGCATCTAAAATTTCGCGTCGGTCAAATTCAATACGGTGGCTTGGGTTTTTCAATAAATGAAAAGTGACATCTGTTTGATAACTGGTCTGAGGATAGTGCTCCTGAAGTCGTGAAGTCACATTTCTGCGTGTTTGTCCGATACAAGATGCGCCACATGAACAGTTTAGTTTATAGTCTACGTCACTGCGCTGAAGTGAGGCTGTTTTGTTTTTGCAGCAAAACCACTTCCCAATACCAGAAGATATGTGATTTTATTTCATTTATTGACAAAGATTAAAAAAGATAATTAAGTAATTCTATTTGAATAAGTTTGATAACTGTTTAAACATAAACCGAAACGTTTCCAATTCAAATATGTTTCATTTAATTTTGGCTTTAATATTACTGATATCAAAATTTTTTTTTGACTCTTCTAAAATATGCTTTATCGCAAACTTCAGAAGTGTGGATTGTGGGAGTTTTTATCAATTTTAAGTCGATTGATTTTGCGAACAAGAAAAAACAAGTTGCTCCAGGATGAAATAAAGACATGTGAAAAACTTTACATCTTTGTAAAACTTCCGAATAACTTTTGTTAGTGGAACATTTACCACTAGATATGGAAGAGAAAAGAACTGTGGTGATAAAAATTTTCCATTTATATCCGCTTAAATAAGATCATTTTACAAACAAAACACAATTTAACCAGCGTAAATAAAAATAAGAGCCAATCGAATTTTCACAGCTTAAACCATGAATGTTGGCAAGTTCTTTTTGTACGTACATTTTACTTTTTAAACTATTCAATTAAAAAGGAATGTCACGTACTGCCCTCCGAAACATCAACTAACAAGCAGAAGGGCGGTAATATGTTAGTGATGTATCGCTAGTTACAATGTCTAGCTCAGTGTGATTTGGAAAATATCCTGAATTTCGGGGTTAAGTAGCAAATAGTTCTATCATCTAAGCATCCTGTTGGACACGTTAGGTGGATGAAGTTAGATGATGCAAGATGGCATAGAGCTAAGTACTTACACAATGCTAGAGCTACAACTACCGATATTTACAAAAAAAGGTGTAGAAGGATCAGAGGTCTGTAAAGAGGAAAACACATTAACAAATAAACAGTAGTAATTATAGCTAACAGACTGCAACGTAATAGTGAGATAGCACGCTGACTAAGCGTAGATTCTAGTAATTTCTAATTGAAGAAAAACTCACTATAATAGATTACAAATTCACATTAATCATAGTGATTAACCTCAAAACATTCGCATTTCTGCTGAATTTTGAAAAAGCTATTCGAAAGAACTTACAAAATCCATTATAGCACTTTTACATCAATGATGCTTTTCGTCTTGAAAAACAAATAAACAAACCACTGGACCTAGAAGGCAATAATAATTTTTAACTTTTCAAAACTAAAGTTTATGAAAAGCATAAAAAACAAACCTGCTGCCTTCTCCTCCTCCAACTCATCATTTTCTTTATCCGAATCCCCAGCTTTCACCAGGTTGTTACTAAGGTAATTGAGCCGCGATTGCATCGCCTAAATAATTTCAACTAGTGGCTGACATTTCAAAGAGTTCACAATCAGGTTACTGCGAATACTACGAAAAAAATTAGCACAGTACTAAAACATAAAATTTTATACACCTGTTAAACTTATAGTTTGTTTCATCCATAAATGGGGTCATATTCAAACGCGATGTTTGAAATGAGGTTAGTTTTTAGTGGGCCGGGCAGTGGGCACGTTTAGCCTTGTCTACGGCCAAAATAGACTAGGTCAGCCAACTGTAGACAGAATTTTCGATCGAAAAGAAAAACTTTTTAGCAGCATCAGTAGTTTTTACAAAGGCTTCTCAATCATTACTAGTTTCCGTGATTTTTCATCGAATTACAAACTAACTTTTTATGATGTTCATAAGTGATAATTATTGTATTTTTGTACATTTTCTCAGGGAGAGGAAGAATGCTACACTTTCAACACCACGAGCTAAATAAACGATTTGAGTTGCGGTTGCTTATCCTAACCCCTGGTGAAGTTTAGTTTTGTTTTTCAAAGCGGTCCAACAAGACTCATCTGGAAGCCGAAGGGCCTTCATGCTACGTTCTTGCACCAACGGCCTAAATTTCTCCCCTGGGTTTGCTCTTAACCTTGAACTTCTACCATTGCCAATGCATTTTCATGGACTGAAAATGACGCCAAAAAGAGAAATTGCCGGTAAATCGGCCAAGAGCTAAGTTACTTGGCAGCACCTTTACTGCTCTTCCAGGCTCTGCTGTCTCCCACGCCTGTTTCATCGCTCTGATTTCCTCCTGCCGCCGGGTGTCCTTCTTGAGTTCGACCTCATCTCCGACCTCAGCATCGGCGACGAAGCGGAGTAGCCAGAAGGCTCGGGATTCGTCCAGCACGATCTGCGGGTACAAAGATGAGCAAGGATTTTAAAAAAAGTGCAACAAGCATCCGACGACTTGTCCAAGTACAAATTCGTTGGTAGAGTCCCAAAAGTGAATTCCATTTAATTTATGGTCTCATGAAAAATATAAAAATCTAGAGTATTATAGTGCACATAACAATCATGTGCTTTATTGATTAGAAAATTCTCTTTATTGAAGCGCAAGGAAAGACAGAAAACTGCGAAAGATGGCTCTTTTGATCATCGTCCCGTGGACCAAATCGAATATAATTTTCTCGTTGCTGGCATCTGATGCTTTCAGATCAGCACTTGCAACTTTCATATGCGCTCGCATGAGTTGCCAAACCCCGTAGAGTGATCTTGGAGCTGCCATAACCACAAAATCTATCGACATCCATTTTCTGCTGCAACGCAAACCGATGTCACAACGTTTCTAACAACTTGGCATCGATTTGCGCAACGGCAGATGCCAGGGTTATAGGACGTTTCCTCGATTTTGAGTCAGATGTCGCCTATTTGAGTCAATTACTATGCCATGCGAGTTCATCACGAAATCAATCCTACGTCACAAGAATCACGGAGAAAATACTGTCGTAGAAGTTGAAATAACCAATTAATATTGATAGATGCCCATCAGAAGCGGCCACGTGAGTGCTGATGGGAACCCACTTTTTGAGTGATGTAGAAATAGCCGATTTTTTGAGGTTGTCTCAGCCATAGGTGTTTTTTTTTTTGATGAAGTGTTGATAACTTTTTCAAGCACAGGGAAAAGCAGGCGGTTCAAACCAACAACCGTAGTAGCATTGCAAGCTTCAGTGTCGCAATGATAAAAAAAGATGCACAAACCTGTGAAGAAGGGCGAGACCCAATTTCCTTTTCCGCTTGCTTCTTGTCTTTGCCTCCTTTCTCGGCTCCAGCCGCTTTCGACCCTCGTTTCCCTTTGTCTCCAGCCGTCCCCTGCTTCTGGGTAAGGGATTGCCGCTGTCCACCTGAATAATGGGGCCTGTCTCTATTGCTAATGTTAGAGTGGGGGTGAGAGCGGGGACTTGATGCACTCTTACGATGATTCTGGGATCGTTTTAGAGTAGGGGATTTCACCATTCTACTACGTCTACCACTATGCACAGCTAAGCGGGGATCGGATTTCTCCTCTATTTATTGAATCACAATGTTGTATTGATTCGTAATATTGTTACAATCAATGCATACAAAAAGTTTCCATGCAGCATGCATAGGTTAGGCATTTTAATCAATGCGAAGGAAAAAAAGCAGGCAAAATATCTAATTAGTGAATGTTCGGAAATTATCGACGCCACATCCTTAAACCCAGACGATTGTTCCTGCTATCTTTCAATTCTCAACGCAACTCGTGAAAAATTTTATCCTTGAAAACTGTTATTTCGATAATACCTTGGATCGCGCGCAGTCGTGGCCTCTGATAAAACAGTGCGTTGTCTTTATAGTGAATTGCAGATGCATACTGGAGAAAAAGCAGGTCAATCTTTAACTCGTAAACGGTGCATATATTTGTTACCTCATAATACTATCCAAAACTACTGTCCCAATAAGTGATGCAGATATACAAACGAGAAAAGTGGCCAGAGCGTACGTAAAGTAGATCGAAAAGCAAACAAACTACGTTGATGCGCTCGACGAAAACACTTTTCGATTTTCGAGTCTAGCGGCCACCCGTTGACCACAAGTGGTGGAGGCTTTGTAGTGACCTTTTTATTGCTGAACGTCAAGTTTAGAAGTTGTTAACACCACAGTTTTATAGTCTTTGATTTGACCCAACCGGTAACCGAACCAGAGTCAACCGTTTCAGTAGAAAATACTCTATTCACTAGGCCATCGGACGAAAATTATTTGACATCTTGCAAAAAATGAATAAATAAACAAAAAACCTACGTACACAAACAGTTCAGAACAGTATAGTAGAACCCAGAACTATTAAAAATTTCGTCTCGGCCTCCTTTCAACTTAGCATCAAACCTGAAAAAGCTTTCAGTTCTTCTTTTTCGTTTTCTTTCAGTTTTTCCACGTAGGCCCACTGGCCTCGAGTCAGTGGCCATGTTTTTCGTTCTATCTTCGCTTCAATGATGTAGCTGTGGGACTGCAACGTGATTCCAATTAAAATCTTGCTCAAAACAACGTAGAATGCAAAGAGCAATAATAACAAAGCTTCAGTCAAATCCGACCTTATTAGAAAGTTAAAATACCAATAAAAATTTAACAAATCAATTTATCTAGGTTTGCCTTTCAAGAACCAGTTGAAGCGTCTAGTTCTAAAAGTACTTAAGTAACAAAAAATTAGTTTTGAGATAATGGCATTTAAAGTTTTTCATATGATCATGAATCATGTTGTGCGTGCAGCGATTAAAAGTTTACCTGTTCTGGATAGGCACTGTCAAATAGGGATTTTTAAGACCATTTACCACTTTATGCAGTTTTACATCAAGAAGTTAAAGGGATTAGTATTTTTGGACTTATACTTTTACTGCAAATATGATGGACTTGGGCACTTTTACTGCAAATATGATAAACTTAGGTACTTTTTCCATAAATGAGTGGACTTTGTTGTTTTTTCCAACATAGTCTACAAGTATAGAAATTGGCCGAAAGGTATTGTTTCTGCTTCAACCACGTGATGCAAATTGTTAACCTGTCTGTTATCTAACACTTGGTTGTCCCTAAGACAGACAGACAGAGACATTTATTTTGCCACAAAAGTGCAACTTCGAATAATTAACTTACGTAATCAACAAATGAATATAAAATAAACACTTAGCGACCAGGAGTCTGGAAGAAACTTTTCAGTCTTCGAGTCAACAAACTCCTGTTGGCATATGCAATTGGCTAAATTAAGAGTTGTGGTTTGCGAAGTCACTGTTTTACATCCAATTAGATTACAAGTTATGCAAAGTTTTGCAAGCGTTACGTATTCGATGTTGTTTTTCACGTATTGAGGCAGCTTTTTTTGAATTTTACTAAGGAAAGAGTTCAAATGTTTTTTGGTAAGAATTCCAGATTTTAACCCCTTTATATTTTATTGAATTTTGACCGGATTTGTTTTGAAAACGGGTAGATGGAGTTTGTCGTCATTTACACTTCTCAAGCGATGTCTACTAACATTAGTCACAAATTTCTAGTAATCATCAAATATCGCAGTCTGTAGGTGATGCACACAGTAATACATAAATTTGGCTACTTCGAAGAAATGAATTTGGTTAATATTGAGAAAATCATACTTTTCATACAATGGTTTAATTCTTTGTTTAAATTGCCTGCAATAACTCGAAGACATTTGTTTTGTAGTACATGAAGTCTGTTTAGAAGATAGTTAGATGTAAAACCCCATGCAATTATTCCATAGCATAAATGAGGGAAGACTAAAGAGTAGTAAACCGACATCAATATCTGTTTAGGGGCAAAATGTTGAAGCCGAAATAGAATACCCAACACCCAATTGATATTTTGGTCTCAATTTTGTTAATTTGATTCGTGAATGACAAAGTTGAATCGATTTCTATGCCCAGATACTTGGCTGTTGAGGTGATATTAATCGGGATATTGTTGATAGCCAAGCTGACGGTCTTAGAACTAATTTTACGGTGAGAAATTAGCTATGCTTGAGTTTTATTAGGATTAAGAGCCAAGCGATTTGAAGTCATCCACTCGCATACAAGCAGTAATTCACTGTTACAGAATTGTTTCAATCCATCTAGACTAGTATCACTAATCAAAAGACAAGCATCATCTGCGAATAATTGAGGGGGGACGTTTTTAGAGCATTAGCCAGATCATTTATAAAAATCAAGAAAAGTATTGACCCTAGGATCGATCCTTGGGGGACTCCGTTAGTAACTAACCTAGTAGAAGAAATGGATTCAGAAATAACAACAAGTTGGGTGCGATTTGAAAGGTAGCTATGAAGTAGGTCATTAGCCACCCCACAAATACCGTAATGATTCAATTTGTTTAGTAAAATGTTGATTCACGGTATCGAAAGGTTTACAAATGTCTAATAGAATTAGGAAAGTATGTTTTTTGCAGTTGAGATTATCATAACACTGGGAAACAATGTCATTTATACCTTAAATGGTTGAGTGATTTTTTCTAAAGCCAAATTGTCGATTGTAAAATATATTGTTCTTTTGGCAAAACTTTCGTAGTCTGTTTTGGATCAGCTTTTCTAAAATTTTGGAAAAACAGGTAAGTAATGATATTAGACGGTAGTTTGTAACTTCTTTTTTGGAACCTGCCTTATGGATTGGAACAACTCGAGTAATTTTAAGGCAATTGGGAAAAATTCCAAATTCGAATACAAAGGAAAATAAAAAACACAGATATGGCAATAACACAGAAGCTAGTTTACGAACAAAAAATGAAGAAATTTCATCAGCCACAGTTGATTTTTTGGTTTTTAGATTAACTATTATGTTATAAATTCCATGTGGAGTTGGTGGGTCAAGATAAATGGAGGGCAGTACAGGACTGATTAAATAGGTTTTATAATAAAATTCGCTTACGGGATTAGTCAAGGTTTGTTGAATCTTGTCAGCAACGCTACAAAAAAATTCGTTAAATGCTTCTGATATAGTGTAAGGATCATCAATTTCTTGATTGTTAACATTGAGCGAAGCAAACGAGTCGTTTTTTTTAGGTTTCGAAGTATATACGAGCTCTCTAATAATTTTCCAGGGTTTTAATTGATTATATTTGCATTTTTCAAATTGTTTAATATAATGCATTCTTTTTGCGGCTTTTTTAACCCTCATCAGGCAATTGCTATATTTTTTGTAAATAAAAATATCGAGGGGTGAACCGTTTGGGTGAGTTTTTTTGTACAATTTTTGTTTCTTTTTAATTGAAATCCAAACTCCCTTTGAAATCCACGGTTTCAGAGCTAATTTGGATTTCCTTCTGGATGATTTGGTGACAGGCGCAAGTTTGTAAATCTCAGTTTTAACTATTGCAATAAATGTTTCGAAAGTTTTATCATAGTTTGCCAAAGTAATACAATCGTTATTAAAAAAAAAGGTAGACAAGGACGACTCAACATTATTGGCTGGGATTTCATTATCGTAATTTCTAAAATCCCTACGATAATAGTTTTTAGAAGTTTGTTTTTTTGGAAAGTTGGAAAAAATTGCATATACAGGAAAATGATTACTGATGTCGTATCGAACTACTCCGGGAGTAACATTTGAGTTTAACGAATTTGGTAGTATGTGGTCGATTAGCGTTGCTGAACTTTTGGTCACACGAGTTGGTACACTAATAATATGAAAGAAGGAATTAGAAGTTAACATGTTATTGCAGGCGATGACACTAGAATCGGAAGACAAAAGGTTAACGTTGAAATCACCTAGAACTGCGCAATTCAACTGACATAGGTTGATTAGCTGCAATATTTCCTCGAGACGTTCAAGAAAAAGAATTTTGTTAGTATCTGGGTGTTTATAACTACTATAAACCTTTTGTTGCCCATTTTTAGAGAGAGAAATAAATTTTCACAACCGACCATTTGGAACTGGTAATCAGTTTCTAATTTGGCATCTAAGTCTTTACTCACGTAAATGGCCACACCCCGTGCATTAGTTGGAGAATTAGCATGAAAGAAATTGTAGTCAGGAATGGAAACAGTACAGCTAAAACCATCTTTCAGTTTAGATTCTGTAATACAGATAACATCAGGAGGAGTCGAGAGTTGATGCAGTAATTCTTATAGACTATCTAAGTGCTTCTGAAGAGACCGACTATTTAAGTGAAACAAAAAAAGATTATCGTTATTAGAAATCAAATTAGATACGTTATCAATGTTATGACATTGACAGGGTTTAACGTTGCACTTTCTCAGCTATGTCTGAAAGATTATCAATTTCGAAAGATTGAGCAATCATTTGGACTCATAATGATGTACACGCAACTAAAATACACAAGCAACAAAATCACAATTTGTCCCTAAGCGCTGAAAAGATTAGAACTTAAACTTAATAAATGGACTTAGGTACAGTACATTTAGCGCCAAAATTCGCAGAATTGGAAATTACTAACTTCCACAAGAAAGAACTTGCGGACTTTGTTTTCAAATTTTTTTTACTCAACATATAGAATGCATGATAAACAACCAATATTCACTCTTTACTCGTTTTTTTAAAATGTGACTTAAGTACTTTTAGAACTGGGCTATTCAATTTAGAACTTCAAAATCGTTTTTCAATTTTTATTAAGTGTAAATTTATGCCCTAATCGGGCTTGGATTCAAGTTTACTCTCGTAATACGGCTGATAAAATGGAGCAAATATGTTGACAACAAATAGCTTACAGCAAGCACCACAGCTAATATCTCATCCAAAACGCACCTACAAAAGCTTTTTTCAGGTTAATTTCAAATATTTCAAATTTCAAAACAATCTCAATATCAAAACCATTAAATCTTAATGTTTAGATCAACCGTCACCCACTTGAAGAGAAAAACCGCGAAACAACCTGTTGGGGGATATTTTATAAGTGTTTTAACTGATTTTAATTTTTAACTTGCTTTGACCAAACGTAATAGAGCGCTTCATCTGATTTGCGGCAAAACATATACTTAATTATACACTTGAAAGTACATGAAAATCAAGAGAAAATACGCGAAAGAATGCGAATAAAAATTATTTGCCACTCGAGTTCCTACAGAAGCAGTTTTTAGACGAAAGGAGAAAAGTTGATTGTGCAGAACAATATATGAAAAGCGGAAGAGTAGCATTGATATGCAAGAAGATAACAAAGGTAAACTTTAGCTAAAGGATACATGCAAAACTTATTCTTAATGCGCCACTCGGGGTTGAAACGATTACCCGATATAGACGTTGTCAAACGAAATAGGTTAGTAAGACGTTATGTCTCTGGAAACTATTAAATTAGATGAGCTTCTTTCACTTCAAGAATAATGTACTTGAATTTATCATTTCATGAAGCACTTACATAGGTGTTGTCGTCATCTTCAACAGCTGGCACTTCCAACACTTCAGGTTTTTTTGTTGCGGGCTGCAGGAAAAAAAACTCGGCATTATTGCGTAATAAATCACGTCACACCATAACTAGAAGATTGTTGGAGAGGTAAACCCTTTTTTCATTGATTTTCTATTAAAGCTCGCATTAACTCAAGCAAGGTTTGACATGGGAGTGTCGAACAGAAATGAGATGTTGCAAGCAGCACGACACGTCCGGGCACCCGGTTGCACACAGCAACTACACTTCTGAAGAACTGTAGCATTAAAGTCCCGGATGCTCCACTTGGCTAATATTATTGTTCTGGCGCTTTCAGACAAATCGAGCCCGGTCTTAAAATCAGTACAATGTCATTTTACTTAACTACTACTGTGCACACAAGCGGTAACTACGGATAACCAACAATAACACAAGCAATGCCGTTGTTATAAAAATATTAGGATATTAGCAGCATCGGAATAAACTTTTAATGAAAAATAAAACGCATCACATCAACCGTAAAGAAGGTAAATAAAGTTTGGACTTCGTTATTCTGCTCTAGCATCTTGCCTCGCATCTATATAAAGAATCAAACAAAAAGATAACTCTTCTTACTGCGCCTGCAGCGGTCACCTACTACGAGAACTAAACCAACCCCTCGAATAACTCAACTTTGAACCACATAGGGCTTCTACTTTCTGACTAAGATCTTTGGTAAGACCTTGGGATATACCCCGACTGTTTTGGTCTCCGCGCTTCCGTCCCTCCGAAAAGATCGTCGGAGAGCACCAACCCAGGGAGCCACGCAAATGGAGGCAACCACAAAAAATTGGAACAAATTATCGGATTTATCATCATTTAAATTCTTATCCGGTGTTGTCTCCATGAATGAGGTAGGTGCGGATCTCGGCATTGCTTTCGCTAGAACAGATTAAATTGTAATAATTTACTTTCATCTTTTTTCGCGAAGTCATTTACCACTAACGAACAACTCAACTTATAATTGCCAAGTTGTAGCGGCTATTCAGTTTGATATTAAATCGAGCCGTGTACTTACCGGAGAAGTTTTTCCATCGTTCTTTTTTCCAGACAACGTCACTTTCTTCCCAGCGCCTTTGCTTTGCGGGGCCGCTCCTTTGCTGTCGCTGTTTGCTGAAAACAACCAACTCTGCAAAACTCAAGCTTTTCCAAAAATTTTAAAACCAACTCACGCAACCATCTACTGATAATCTTGATAAGGCAAATTTGAATCCGAATAAAAAGAACTAAAAACAGGAAGAGGTAGGAAGACTGGGCTCGGTAGCACAAGCACCTCGAAGATGTTATAAAAAATTTCTTTAAATTGACACTCCACTAAGTAATGACCATTCTTGAAGCACCAATAACGGCAGTCACCGCACTAGGTTTGTTGAAGAAATACCCACAAGTGGGGAGTTAAAGCTGTTTCAAGATATCAACAAAGTGTAGGATCAAATAATTTATAAATTAGAATAATTTATCCTCTGACTATTTACTGTATATCAATTAAAAATATAGATTTGTTCAAACTCGTTAAGATTCAATCGCAATGCTTCCACAAATATGTTGCAGACTTTTACAAATATTTCAAACTGATAAGACAGCAGCATATTTGAGGCAGTTGAACTTACAATTTCCACTCGTTGCTCTTTCTTTGTTGTTGGTCAAAAAGTAAAACGCCGGGATGACGCAGTGACCCTTCCCTTTAGCAGAAGCCATTTCCTCAGCGTTATCGTAAATCTGCAAGCCGTCATTGTTAATAATTCCCTGGATTTAGGTGCTCGATGAAAAGTGACGGGTACACTGTATCATTACACAGCTGGAACATCAAAAACGATGTGTGCACATTTAATAAATTATTGTAACGTTTCATTTTTTATTTTTCTTTGCAGCATTTTTCCGAGCAGCGTTTAGCAAAAAAATCAATTAAAGAAAAACAAAAAAAAACGTTCCCGATTCAAATCAGAATTTAAGATGTTTCTCGTTGTACCCTTAAATTTAAGTTGGGTAGCGGTGTATTAAATACTGAGGGATGACACTTAGTGCTTGCAGAAAGGTATTGGAACTGCAGTCTAATCAAAACAAATTCAGCACTGAGGCCCATAGTAATTCGTGAGATGAAAAAGTAAAACAGAAAAGGTGACGTGAACTAAAAAATAATTAGATTAGGCTTGAATAAAGCGAAGGCAAAAAAGGCAAGGCAGAAAAGTCGCAAATTCGTGTAAAAGCTACAGATGGAGAGCAATTTAGAAAGAAATAGAGGCAGTGATCATCTCCTACAAGCACTGTAAATTCTTCTCATGTCGAAATAAATTAGAGAGAAAATAATGCGCATGATGTGAGACCAATGCATTGTCCCTAGCTTAATATTCATGACGTCGAGCAAGAAACAAGCAACTACCCTTGCAACTCACAATCAGAACACTAGAAACATAAGCAAATTTGAATGCAATGCCCAGGACCTGAGTAACTCCAATTTATCGGCTCCGAAGCGGACGTCGACCTCTGGACTAACATGAACCAAATATCTGATGCACGCGGCAGCAACAACCATACCAAAAAAACAAAAACGTTTTATTCACGCACGTATAACATGCCAACACACGTCATCGCATTCATTGAAACAACTAACCTTAAACAAAATGACAGCTTCAGGCTTGCTGGTTTGCAGCTGCAAACTTCCGACCAAACTCGTGTTGCACTTTAACGTGTACCTAAACAAATCAAATGGGTGGAAATCCTTCACAATACACTAAACCCATCACATGAAGTTTTGCAACGGTGGTGACGAAAAATTCCAACACTAGTTGTCATAGAAATTTGGCTATTGCATCACTCAAGCATATTATTACCACATGAAAGCCATCTTAACGACCATGATATCTTTTATAACGAAAAGGTGCTGAATTTTTATGAAAGGTAGACAGCATTCGTTTTGTCCGCTTTTAGACATTATTTCTTTTTCGTGTAAAAGTAGACTTTTTCATTCTTAGTTTTATGGACAAATTTTTTTCAAAAATTTTTGTGAGCAAACGGTAAGAGAGATATTTCAAAATCGTGCTTTACCTTTTTACCCCCGAAAAAAAAAATCGTCTCTGTGCGATGGCTTAGTTGGTGCGGATATGGACAAGCCGGCATTATATCATTACTAGCGCGTTACAACAAAGCATTGGCGCTACCCCACGAATTTTTCTACTATTATCACACTATTTATCTTGTCATAATTGAAGCTATTACCTCAACAATATATGGTCTTTGTTAGGGATGTAATAGTCCTTGATCTCTTTCACTGTGAATACAGAAGTGAGTTGGCTGTTGGTCGGGCTGGGGAGGGGGTGGGTGGAACCGATAAGACGCAATTTCCATTTCCCGGCTGTGAGGGGCTGATCCAAAGTCCGTGCTTCAGCCACGAATGTATAACCTCGCTGAACACACAGAGTGATTGGGATTACAGTTTGTTCATCAAATTGCATTGGCTAGGAAACAAAACCTTTTGGTCTTCGAAAAAGCTGCCACCTGCCTATCACACACGATGATGGCTTTACACTGTCCCTTTTCAATGCTGAATGTCATGCAAGGAAGCTGTGAAAATCAATTTTTTTAGTCTTGCTAGTAGACCCGACCGGGATCAAACCTAAGTATACCATTTCAGTTGCAGACGATCTATCCAGTCGAGCACTGGTTGTTTAGATGCAAACTAATCAAGAGTAGCAGGGTTTAACCATCAATGTAGAGGATCGCAAATATTTTCGAAATGCCAAGTTCCATCTTAAAGTGGTGAATTGAGGCGGGTTGCTGGTTTATGACGTAGGATGCTGGAGGTGGTACAACACGAAAGGTCAATGATTGAAAAAGAAAAGCTCAAAAAAATACAGTTCCACTGAGAGACTCAGAGGCAAGTATCTGCCTGCTTGCAGCTAATACGGTACACCAAAAGATCAGAGGACCTTTGCCGCTTCGGTTTCTTGGAGGTTGCTATAACTCCAATGACTGCTGACGCCGCAACGTGCCCTTGGGTCATTGGGAAAAACAATTTCCCAACCAAAATAATCGATAAAAAATGATATTTTCCACATTATCCCTAATTTTTAAGTGGAGATAAGGAAGAGTTTATTTATGCTACAAATATGGTGACTAAACTGATTTTAAAGTTCGCTCTAGCTAGCCCAGCTGATGCGAAATGACATTTTTATAATATCGTTATCACTATGGTTTTGAAGAGTGTGAAACCTAGCACAAACCGACCTTGTTCTTCTTGTACCACTGAGGCGCAACTTTTTGAAAAACTTTTTTCAGCTCCTCCCCAGTATCGTTATTGATGACGCGCAGCATACACGTGGGAATAGGGACGTATACTCTGGGCACACAAAAGCAATCCTGCTCCACGTATAAAATCTCCCTGAAAAAAAAAACGATGTATTAATCAGGATGTTCATATCTTCGAAGCTTTTTGTCTGACACTTGTCAAGAAGAATCGTCAGAATAAAGAGGGCAGAAAAAGAACGGCTATTTAGTACACATAGGAAAAAAAGCTAGTTGTAGCCTATTTTTTTCTGCGCTCTCCATTCTGACGATTCTTCGAGACAAGTGTCGGGCAAAAGCTTCGAAGAAATCAACATCCAACTGAAACCAATTCTCAAGTTCTGCACCACCAACCAACTTTTCAAAAACGATGTGGTAGGATAGTGATGTGAAAAAACATGCATAGAAATTGAATAGTTTATGAGTTTCAAGAACGTAATCGTCTGAATTTCAACTTCATGCAAAAAGCGAGAATGATTGTCACAATACACAGAACAATTTCAATTAATTTTATTTTCAATTAATCCACTTTTCATGCGCGGTTCTTCATCCCGGTATCTGTTTACTGATGAGCCATGGCAAAGGGAGTGCCAGATAACAAAAGAATCGTGCCAATAAAAGAGTTTCTATGTCAGCAATCTTTTGATGATCCAAATAGACTACAGAGCATGGCTCACCTAAAGACCACAAACCAGGTCCTGGAAGGTTGTTCAGAGAAAGTTCCCATATAGTCAGTGTAAGATATTCGATTCCATTCGTCTCTGTAGAATGGAAACTTTGAAACCAGCTTCCTATTATTTTTCAGTAGATTTCTGTGCAGAAAATTACGTGAATTTATCAACATTTCTTGAATCTTTTTCGTGAATTTATCAACATTTCTTGAAAGTTGACGATGGAGAGTGCGGCATTGAGACGCGCACTACATGTATATTTGTAATCTACGTGTATATTAGTGACCCAGTGTGCTTGCGTGAAGTTCTTTGCGCTGCTGATTGTTCAAAAAAATTATGAAAACGCCCTCAATACCCAACCCGCAAGGTGTAGCGCAAGGGACCACTAACTTGGCATTTTACACGTCACTTCCGGAAAAAGCATTTGAAATTTAAAGTCTTCTCCAATGCTTTTGCTGTCACAACAGTAAACATTCCAGCAAATTCTAATACGCATATACTATAACCAGTGGATATTTGAGTGAAATGTCAATTACAACATAGATTGGTTGAACTTACGAATGCAAAAACATTACGTATACCTCGAAAAGCATATTGTCAGTGCAAACAACAATTAGCGTTTCAATTAATTTTATTTAGTGGTATTTGGAAGACATTCCCATCAGCAGCACTGCAATGGATTGACCGAACAATGACTTAATGATGGAGGATGCGAAGAGACTATCCTGTCCTGCTCTATTAAGTTGACACGATCGCCGTATCTGTACCCTATAACCCAGTGGTTCCCAAATGGGGGTACATGTACCAGGGCTGCATTTTGACTTTTAAAGGGGTACATTAAAACCAGAAGTTTAGTGAAATCTCTGGTCGTACAACAAGATCTTCAGGCAACCGTCACAGTCTTCATATCCCTCGCTATAACACCAACAGATTACAACGAAGTATCAAACATCAAAGAGTAAAAATATGGAACTCTATACCCCTTAAAATTCAAAACCTCCCATTCTCTACTTTAAAAAAAAAATACAAAACTCACTTAATGCAAACGTATGAAGAAAAAATAATTTAATTTACATAATTTTTATAATTGCCAGTTTTTTGTTTTACCTGGTTGCGAATCAGTTTGAATTATTAGTTGATATGTTATTCTCAAACAAATCGGGTGGCTGCTTGACTCGATGACCGATGAGGTCCCCTCGCAGCTTCCCAGTCCCCGTTCGCTTCTTTATACAGTATAACTGACTAGATTACGTTTGTTTTGTTTTTCTTTTATTTGTGTGCTCTATTGTGAATGGTGACGAAAAACAAATACTTATATACTTAAATAATTACTTACAGAACTTAAATTGTAGGGTAGACGCGTAGACACCAAATTGCGGAAACCTTTTTTTGGTCTTCAATCGAATTCGGGGACAAAATCCCATTTAATTTGCGGATTAGACCTTTTTTTGGTCTTAAAGCGAGGTTTTGGGTTGATGGAGCGAGTTTTTATTGCAGAATAATATTTGAAAATTTCGGGGATACACGAACGAATAGATAAATGACCAAAGGGTACCCATGAACAGAAAGTTTGGGAAACCCTGCTTTAACCAGTAGGCTATTCAATGACACAGTGTTAGCATAAATTTAGTCGGGTAAGCAGGCAGGAACAAATGAAAGGAGGATCATACATCAATTATTATATTAGAGTGTATCAAGTTATTTCATAACCAACACATATCTCTGGAAAGTTTTTTGAAAATGATTTTGAGATATCGGATGATATAGCCTACCTGAGTAACATTAGCCCGAACGCTTGTAGGTTGACTTGCAGCGCAGTGCGCACACCTTTCAACACCTCCAACGCTATTCGTTGCTCGTTCGAATTCGGCAGATTCCTCGCACGGAACACTTTCCTCGTGTACGTTCCCTTCCAGTTCCTCTGGATCAGCTCCGCCGCGCACTGCTCCTCCTCCGTAGCGGATCTATCCAGCCAACTCTCCACCACTTCCTTCACCCCTGAACACGACGAAGTCAAGTTTGGTCAAAATTTATTCCAGCAGTAAAGCGCCATGCTTTCTCATACGTGGATGCTAGTTATATTACGAATCATTTACTGTTGTTTTATATTTATTAAAAAACACAGCGAAAAAATGTATCGGCCTGTGCCACGAAGTTTTTGATGCGCACAGAAATCAGCAAGGTCTTAAAACCTATGTTAGTTTGTGTTGCAAAAAAATACTTTAGTGACATAAAAAAATCAGAAAACCGGTACCTTCCGTTGGGCCAGGGGTAATGAGATCAGGTTGCAGATCAAGCATAAAAGTTCGCAGACCAAACAACAGCGCGTTGATCTTCGTCTCCCCAAGCGCTGCTATCACCGTTGCGTATAGCGCGTTGTGCCAACTCTGAAAGAACATTGTCCTAAGTTACTTTTCCTGCAGCGCTATTTTAGGATAACAAGGAATTGCCGATCTAGTTGTAACCCTGTAACTAGATAACACAAACACGCTATACAAAAATAACATCTGATCTGGACTCAATCGACTGCAATTGAAACCGTAGATTTGGGTTCGATTCCTTAACGGGTCAAACTAAGTAACAAGTTGCATAAAAAACACATTATTCATTACAATGCAACTACAGTAACGAAAACACTTTGAACGCAGGAAACTGCGAAGTGACCAAGTTATATGCTTTTGAAGTTGCGAGACTATAAAAATTGATATTTAAAGCTTTGATGCTTGATGTTCAGCAAAAAACGGTGTGCAGGCTCCGATGTGCGAGGTATCAATAAAAAAACAGCTTGCCTTAAAAACCGCAATTAAAGTTACTCTGCTGTCTTCTGGCTAAGATAATTTGATGTATTCTAGTACATCTCACAAAATATGGTCATTAAAAATGATACAAAAAATAAAACCATCCAAGATTTATTTCTATCAAGCCATCTCTAAGACAGAAAATTAATGTGAGTGGCATAGGGGCCCAGGTGAGGCGAAGTTTCATTCAAAAATTTTCACTCTATATCGCAAAAGCTGTAAATGCTATTTATGTTGAGGCCAGACCAAGTTTGCAGCTGAGGCCAGTTTAAATAAAATGACGGCTATGGTCTGGTGGGCAGTTTATTGGTTTCTGACTTTTTCCTCTTTCTTTAGGAACAAAATTCCTCACCAAATGGCAGGCGTTAAAAGTCTAACAGACTTAAACAATTGTTAATATAAAGGCTCTTTCAATAAACAACACCTATGTTCATTCACGATGAGTTGTTGAGATTTTACCAGTCAAAAACAAATTCAAACAGTGTTACATCATAATTGAAATTAGTAGTAAAGAACGTTCTTCTAATAATGCCTACATTTGTTTCTATCTGCACACCTGCACAACAATCCACTGCAATTGACACAAAACACAGTGCTATAACTCGAGTAAAACTTTTGCATACCTGATAGTGCTGGATTAACTGCTGCTTATCTTCAGCGATGTAAGGCATGTGTGCATTCTTCAGTTCTTTGCTCGCAGCTGCGAACTCCTCCTCGCTGCCGAACGTTTCCAAGCACTTGTCGAGCCAATTCATTATGTTATTGGCGGACTCAATGAAGCGGCAGCTTTCCTATTGTACACAAATTTAAGTTTGATGATGACATCAGCACTGGAAAACTGTGCGCTTCCTAGATTTGCAGCTCTTGGAACTAGATATCCACCCACAACGGAAGAGCCGCATACAGAGAGTTTGCCATGATTTTCAAGATGTAATCGATTAGGATCAGGATAAGTGTTGAAATTTACTAAGTCATCTTTTATAGGACCCCAATGCTTTAGTCTATTTTTAGCAAAGGATATTACCCCATGGCCCATACTCTATGAACTACCCAGATTTCGCTATCACGGCCACATATTCTTGCTTGTCTTTTACCCATGCAGAATCGCAGAATTTACCCACAACTACAGACCTCGAACATTTTCTCATGGACCCTTCTGAGTTTCTCCGCGCCGCTGCCCCTCGGAAGAGATCGGGCAGCATCAACCAACCCAAAGGGCAAAATGCTTAGGAAACGCTTACATCTTTGAGCGGGAGCATGATCGCGTCTTCATCGCCAAATATGAACTTGGTAGTGGAGCAGATGTGCACGTGGTAGCCGAGCGGGGAGCTGTAGACGAACCGCAGCACGTGGCGTCCAGGCGGAAGGGTTAAACATGCGGATTTTGTACCTGCAAGTTTCAAAGCAAGTCTTAAATTTTAAATTCGTAATTGAAAGTACATTTTATTCACCAAGTTGCCTTGGTCAGGAGACAGCGAAGGGGCCTTTTGGTCTTCGAGTCAAGCTGCCACCTGCCCACCTGTCTACCACACACGGTGGAGGCTTCACACTGTCCCTTTAATTGCTGAACGTCAAGCAAGAAAGTAGTAAATTCCAATTTTTAAAGTCTTTGGTTTGACCCGACCGGGAATCGAACCCAGGTTACTGTTCAGAAGCAGACGCTCTATCTGCTCGACCATTGATCTCTATCCCCATTATACTCATTATAATGCATCGAAGCGTATAACGAGTTGCAGGTTCCACTTCGCGTTATTGCGCCGGCTATACAGCTCTTCATAAAAAAATGTTGCAGAGGAGTTGATCGGTGGGCAACACTGTGTTACAATACGAGCAATCGTGCGCGCAATGCGGTAAGAGAGGGGAAGAAGAGCCAAACCTAGGATGCCATTCAATGCAACAGGAATCAGCCCCATCACGGCCGCCTGCAGACGGCCATGGGCCTCCTCTTCAAAAGCAATTCAAGTCAATAAACTCACACTTGCCTTGGCCGAATTTTTACCGACTTTTTGGCTTAAACAATTTATGTAAACAGCCAATGCATTTGTGCTTTGGCTGGTCAAGTGAATATTTTTGTGCTAATTAGATGGCCGTATAGGGTTTATAAAAAAAGTAAATGCAACACAATTAGCTTAATCAGTACAGCTGGTTATATCATCGCATGAAACGCACAACGCGGTTCAGTAACACATACATTTTTTCAACAATTACGAGCACTGACTGTGGACGAGAGAAGAGAGGCAAATAATATCGTAACCCCATTCTCCGAAAGGGTGTGTACTTCGGGTAGCATCGAACCAACAGCGTAAACAAAACACGACCATGTACTCATCTAACCAAGCAGGTTCAATACTTCGTCTTCAAATGTATAAAAGCATAACCTGTAGTTTTGATGCGCAGAACAGGCTGCCCAGTGACCAGATTCTTCCAAGTGTATTGCTCAACGACCAGCAAACCCGAGGGGATAACGGTGGGTTCCGGCTTGTAGCTCACCGCTAGAAACACTCATACCGTTATTGTTATTGTCAATACAAATTGGTCGTCACTGCATTTAACGCAATTATTTACAACGTCGCCATGGGCAGGGGACACGAAAGGAATTGCTTGGTCTTTGAGTCAAGCTAACACTTGCCCATCTGTCCGTCACACACGACGGAAGGGGATTCAAGATTTTAAAAAACAAAAAAACGTAGACGATACTAAAGAGAGAGACGTAGACACCATTGCAAACAGCGTCCAGACCAGCGACGTCACCAAACTAAAAGTGATGTAGAAAAAAACTTTCTCCTTTGAGTTCAATGGTAAGACATGCTGTAGCATCAAGTCCACCAACTACAGGAGAGAGTCGAAATATTATACTAGTAACTTCTTGCTGTTGATTTCCACTCATTGCTGCTTTTCTGCGGCAAAAAATTTCAAGCAACGATAAAATAGGCTTTCTAATATTCGGTGAACATACTTCCATCCCAGCAGTTTACCTTCAGAGGCGCCAGCCAGCGACTCCCTGTCGGAAATCCGTTTATCTTCCAGCCCGAGCCACCTCGGCAGCACAGAGAAGCTGACAATCAGCTCGCTCTCTTTAACACTGTCCACGAACAGAAAACCTGGCGATCGCTCTTCGAAAGAATACCCCTTGCAAATACGAAAAAAGATATTCAATAAAGTAGAATAAAATTTGAAGTTTTTTGCATGCCCTTGTGCATTCTTTCAGGGTCGCTTCTAATCACAAGTGATAAAATGAAGTTTTGTTAGGTGGGAAAAAGTCACTGCTTTGGCTCTTTGGCTTGGAATTTAATAAAAATATCGATAATAATCGAAGCAGCAATACATAAAAACATTTTTTTAAATGTTGGAGTTGTTTGATGGTCGAGCGTTAACGCGTTCGTCTATCGAGCGGGAGGCAGGAGGTTCAAACCTCGGGTCAGTGAAATCGAACACAGAGTTGCCAACAGCTCGTCACCGCTGCAACATTGCTTCGAAGGAAGCTGTGTTGCCAGAGCGCAATGACGCGGAGATCGACCTCGCCAACTCGTTACACGCTTCGGCGTATAGAGCAGGTATAATAAAAGATTTGATTTGGACATGTGTGAATGGTTGGTTTTATTTGGTGCTACCACGAACCGCATCATCGGAATGTTTAGTTTTCAATCATTATAATAGGTGAAATAGACTGCAAGGTTTTCAAATACTCTACCTGCATCTGTGCCCAGCTAAGGTTGCTTCTGTTCACAACGAATAGAAAAAAATACAAAACCCCACCTAGGTTATTGAACAATAAACAGCCAGTTTTTGAAAACGCTGAACTTCCGGCATCGTTGTTCATCTCAGTGCTCCACATTAGCATTACCGCACATAGCCTGTTTCAATCCCAGCATATTTCACTGGTAAAATTCGAGGGAAAATTGAATCTCGGCTAAAAGAAGTAGAAATAAAGCAGACAAAATGAAGGCCACTAACTTCGTACGATTTGGGCACCACAGGGCTTTGCGGCGATTTCGTCACATTGGTGCTGGAGGATGCCGGGTTCGCTTGCGCTGATCTGTAAGAGAAGTACATGCAGACTGACAAGTTAGTGTAGGAACACACCAGCAGAAGTGTTCGAACGTTTTGGTGCAACTTTGCCGCAATTTCGTTCGAACTATTCTTCTTAGAAACAATAAATTGAACATTTCAAGCGCTTTAGAGTTTTAAATCATCAAGACATGAACCGCGAAAATGTTTTGGACTTTTTAAAGCAAACACCTATACGGAATTTGCAGCATCACAAAATTCGCTGACAAAACGCCGCCTAAACGGATAGCCAAAAATTTTAAGCGAGCTTTGTCAGCGCGATTCATCAAAAAGGCTTATGCGTATGTTTGATTATTCTAATACAGGAATTCGTGGGTTACTTCTTGTAAGGGTTTGTTACATAGGGCCGCTATAATAAAAAACTCACACATCAACGACATACATCAGTATAAAGTATTTGAATAGAAAGCTGCAAAGGACCTCTCTGTCAACGAGTCAAGCAGCCACCCGCTATTTATTCATGCCAAGCTGCTACCCACAAGAGGTTAAGAACCTTTAGGATTGAGAACAAATGGCTTGGGAGATCGCAAGGTGATTCTCTGTCATCGGGATCTAACTTTAAAAACTGAATCATGGTGAAACGTTTCAACGGAGTTCTAGAGCTGATTGTTTTGCCTCTTAGAGCCACGTCATTGGATTTGTTGAGCTAGAGCACAACGGTGGCAGCATCAAGTCTTCGAAACTTATGCAACGAAAGCTGCTGAAAGATGGTGATGTGAAACGACATTTTGCTGACTGCACTTTATTTAAAAACCTACCCTTTTTTTCCAGCATGAGGCGGCGTTGCTACGCCGGCACTGAGGACGGCTTGCTTGAATTCGTGGGTGGTTTCGTTGTGCGGGTAGGTGTGCGGTTTGTGGAAGATGGTCACGTAGCTAAAACAAAAATTTTAAATTTACCGTTTTACACTGAATATGAAAAAGACACGCCGAATTTTAAAACACAGAATTTTAAAGCGTCATTTTACATTGAAAAAAGACTGTAAAGGGTTAATTTTATTCCGCATTTTTTTCTAGGGTACCATGGTTAAAAACACAATGTTTCTTTAGATTTCAAGAGCACAATGCTTCTTCACCTGCTTATTGCATTGCAAGACTTATTTTGGAACAATCAGTATTACACAAAATAGGCAACAATAAACCGAGTGTCGTAATGGAAGCAAATTACACCCATGACTTATTAAGAAGCCATACGATTGCTTTCTCTCCCGTTGCAATTTTTATTGTTTTTTAAAATAACCATAATTTTTACAGGGCGGCGCAAGCGTTGTAATATTACAAAAATTTAAGTAACATTTCTTCACCTCAAATCCGACTTTACCCGCCAAAGCAAGTGAAAAAGAGGCATTTGGACAACCCCGAGCTAAATGGACCAACTACACAGAGGGTCTCGGATGGAATCGCTTGGGACTCACCCAAGCAAAATGATGGACGTGATGGAAGACCGTGAAGTGTGGCGACTTAAACTCGAGTAACTACCCCGCAACCCTCACCGTACTGAAAATGATACGTAATGAAAAGAGAGAAAAACCCGCATTGAGCGAAAATAAAGAAAAAAGGAAAAGAGCGAAAATATTGCATATTTTCTTCATTTTCCAAGAGCTAAGGTTAGAGTTTAAATCAGGGTGGGGGTTGAGTATGAGGTTAGTTTTATAGTAAACGTTTTAGTTTGAGTTCGAATCGGGTCAGAATTAATAAAAACTGGAGAAAAATTTCCCGGAAACTCGTCTTTTTCAAAATAAAAACCTAATTTTAAGCTTAAAAATCGTGTTAAACCTGCATCAAACTTTGAGTAGCACAATAAATTTTCATTACATCAGACTTGTGATAACAATAGCACTTTAATTTTTAGTCACACGTACCATGTGGTTGTGTAAACGGAGGTGCTTCCACTGTTATACTGCAAAAAATGTTAAATAGGAGCCAACGCAAATAAGGTTAGAACACGGCAGTGATGTAGCAATTGCATAACTGTGCCGTCACTAAACGATATAAAATACTCACGTGAAAGACGTGCAGAAGTCATCAAAATCCACCCACGATTTCTTCAAAAGTTCTTCTTCTACAGGAGGGATTACTGTAACCGCTTCCGCCTCCTCCTATCAACAATATTTTAATTAATCGATCACAATAAACCGGTACCAGAAAGTAAAAACAAATTTTTTACATAGGTGATTTTCACAATCTTTGAATTGACCAATCAAGGGGCGAGTAGATGAAGCGTCTCTTACTGAAACAGTAGACACGGATTCGATTTCCGGTAGAGTCGAAAAAAAACTAGAAAAACTGGTATAAACAGTTTCCTTGCTTGACATTCAGCAATTAAAGTGACAGTGTGAAGCCTCCACCACGTGTGGTAGACGGGAGGCAGCTTGAATCAAAGACCGAAAGGCCTCTTCGCTGTCTCCTAGCCAAGGCAACTTGGTAATTAAACATGTAACTGCAATTAGAATTTCTACAGATTTTGATCATTCTATTTTCATTCTCACAAAGTGGCATTATAATACCCGAATTGGTTCACTAATCTGTTTAAAACTTAAACGCCTGTGAATATCTATGCCATAATATCTGAAGTGTACAACAGACCCCTCACCAGCAAGGGTCTGTACCAGACACCGTTAGAAAGCAAGAGCAGTTTCATAGATGGGTCCGCTGAACCATTTAGACACGGAGAGTCATAGATCAAAAACGGGCCCGGCAGACCATGACTACAGACACTACATACTGTAAACTTTATTCGGTTGGTTGGAATTTGCTAGCTCTTCTCTGGGGATAAATGCATGAAGCAACGGAACGCCACAACACAGAACCACAACGAAGGGGTGGAGAATCTGCGAGAAAGGATAGTGGCCATTTCAACACCTTACAATGAGGTGGAAGCCCCATTACCACACACGCGTCTACTCTTAAAGGCACCCATTGGTCACCAATCACGACCCATTGGGTATACGGCCTCACTATTCTTTTCCGTAAAGGGAAGGAAAACCTTATTTCGTAGCGACTTACTTCTGGAAGGTTTTCTTCTTCTTCCTCTAGTTTATTTGAAACATCATCGATTGTATCACCTAAAACAAAACTGAGACTGCAGATGCTGTGATATCAATAATAATCACTAAGCAAAAATTAAAACCTCGAACGCTTTGAAGAATTCGGTAGTTTTATCTTTCATCAAATAAAAAATCACACTCAAAAAATATTCAAAAATTAAAATAAACAACCAATCCTTTAGTATAATACAATAGTTTTTATTATATTGTGAATTTTTTCTGAGGATATTAAAAAAAAGCGTCACGTGACGGTTCCGCCGTCGCTGTCTAATTTGTAGTTGTTTAACTCCTCCTCTTCCCTCATGACTAACTGCCGAAGAGCAAAACACTGATTTTTAACCCAGAAATTACTCACGCGCCACGTACAATCGCCAAAGCCAAATCAAAGAAGAAACAAAAAATGAAAGTTGAAAAAATATTAAGAGATGGTTCAACAAAACTTGCATTGTTCTGCTGATACATCAGCCGCTACCTTTAACGGCAACGGGGCTTGCCATCATCTGACTGCTCTGGCTTTCCGATCCTTTCCTAAGATTTTCAAGGCGTTTTTGACTCTTCGTTGAAGTAGGCTTCAATTGTATTACCTTTTCTCTGAACAAATTCGGCAAAAATAAAAAAAATAGCAGTAAACTGAAAAACTAAATGTAAAGAAGTGCGGCAGCGATAGCTAGCTGGTCGAGAGTTTGGATAATGACCGAAAGGCTGCTGACCCCAGGTTCGATTCTCGAACTGGCAATGCGTCGTTTTGCCTTTGGAAAATACATTTTACGCTTGTTTCCCATTGGGGCCGAGCAATCTTACACCCGTTGTAATGAACAAGCTGACGAAATACCTGCAAATAGAGCTCTACAAAAAGCTGCTCTCTGTGTATTAGTGTGGTTCGACATACGTATGAACGAATGAACCACCAGGGTATCATGGGTAACGTCATACCTCGACTACAACCTGGCATTAGCAACTTCCACTTTCACGCTTGCATGAGCACATGGAGTCTGTCTGTAAGTGCAACATACAAATGCGTGACAGATGAAACTATACCTGCAGAGAATCTCATCATGCTGCCCAGTCCAAGATACAAGCTTTTACCAAGGAAACTCCTAAACCTTGGTAACAATAACATTCACGAGCCAACACACACCGGCCAGCTGGTCTAATGGTAACGCGTTCGTCTCTGGAGCGGGAGGTCTGAGCTTCAAATCTCGGGCCGGTCAAATCGGACACAGTGTTGCCAACGGCTCGCCACCGCTGCAACATTTCCTCAAAAGGAGCTGTGTTGCTCGAAGCAAAGGCACAGAGATGGGCCTCGCCAACCCGTTACAGCAAGTATAATAAAAGGTATGAATTGATTTGGTTAACACAAACTAGTAATGCTATTTGATGTTAAAAGACCTATTAATCGACAAAGAAGAAACGGAAAAATAAACTGAACAATCGAAAAATGTTTACCTACCCTCCTTCCTCTGCCTCCTCCTCAATTTCATTGAGTGCCATGGAACCTCCCGACATGACAGCAGATGCTGGTTTATCAACAACATTCAACGGAGGGCGGTAACCGATGAATGGGGACATCAGTTCCAACCACTGGTCAGGTTTGGGAGGAGTTGGTTCGGCTAAAATAAAAATTTCGCTTTTATCGTTCCAATTTTTTATCATTCCAATTTTATCCAATTTATCCAATTATCCAATCATTCCAATTTTATCCGGCGTTTTCCTTGAATAGCGGAGGTGGCCGGACACGCCTCGTTCACCTCTGCTAAGTGGCACACTCCTACGCAGTCTTACACGGCCCGATTGACAGTATCTTCATTACTTTTTCGTGAACTTTTGCTTCCACCTACTTTTGGGTGACCCTCTCTGTGTGCAAACTATTCACTTAAAAATCTAGGGCTTTATTCAAGACGTTGCTTTTTTTATTCCTTAGTACATGTCAAGCAGTAGCTTTCGAAGAGGTCAATACTTTGAAAAGTTTACATTTTGAAATAAATGATCGCACAAAAGAAAGGTAAACCATAAAACATAGGGCAAAAATAATGACAATGCTTTTAGCAAAACTACATGACATTGGGGTTTTTCTATCAAAACTGGGGCAAATCCGGACATTTGAAGATGAGGGGAACGTCCAGGAAATACGTAAATTAAATAACTACTATATCGAATAGGCCCATCAACCAAAGATTTTGCTTCAACTCATAGAAGCAAAATATAAGAATAGAAATGGTTTAGTTACAATAAGCGCTCCAAGCCATCAATCAAACTTATGAACATCAAACAATAATCTAGAAGGAATGTATACTGCAACACCACCCCTAATCAAATGGATCAGATTGCGGGCACTGTAGCACATAACTTAATAGCACAAACAGCGCAACACTAACGTTGCGTATTGGACCAATCGACGCTCACGCCGCATGTTCCTTTGTTTTTACTCGGCCATTTTTAAACTAACGAGTGCGAAGTTTCAGACTTTTGCTTATAACTCGAGAACGGTTTGGTTTAGCTGCGTGAAATTTTGACAGCAGTTGGAGGTTAAAGAATTGTAAATTTGTACCACATTTCAAAGCAATAGATTACGTGACTTTGGTTTTAGGACCCGAAAACCGCCCCGCAGGTTTGGCGTAAAAAGCGATCTCATTCAAAAACGGCTTTAAGTACGGCAAAAAATATTTTACATGGTTATATGTCTTAAGATACCTTTTCATCCCTACCAACCCACTTTTGGCCGCGATGAGGTTTTTTTATTTATTTATTTATTTTTTGTTATTAGTTTTTAGCTTGTTTTTTCCTCTTTTTTCTTTTTTTTTTTTTCTTCCTAAATCTTGTACGCTTTACTCCAAAGCCACAAAGCATCGAAATCTAATTTTTGAGCAAAGTTGTTGAGCTGCAAACGCAATTTTGTCTCCCGAAATTTTTTTGGGCCACTTTTCCAGGGGACCCCCAAAACGGGGCCCCGAAAAATCCCTTCTTTGAACGGCTCAAGCTAGGGCGCCATTTTTTTTTATATCAGTTGATATTTTACATACAAATATTTTGACATAGTTTGACAAATTTTTTGACATAATATAGATATTTTGACATAACCACCCCCTGGGGACCCCCACAAAAATCAATATTTTGAACCGCTAGTTTGTTTTGATATCAGCAGATATTTAGCAGAGAAATATTTTGACATAGTTTGGGGGGTACTGCCCCCCCTGGGACCCTCCCCCCGAATTCAAATTTTTGAACGGCTTAACCTAAGGTGCCAGTTTTTTTTAAATCAATTTTTCGAACGGCTAAGGTTAGAAAAGTAACTTTTTGCTCTCACTTGTTATTAAAAAATATTTTGACATAGTTTGGGGGTACCTCTCCAGGAACTCCAGCCCAAACAAACCCCCCAAAAGTCAATTTTTTGAACAGCTAAAGCTAGGAAGCTAACTGTTTTTTATATTGATATCATATGCTAATTGTTTTTGATATCAGCAGGTCTTCAAAAAATAAATATTTTGACATGGTTTAGAGGTGCAGCCGAAGCGCAACATAATTTTCTTTGCAGCCGAAGCAATCACAAATCGTTTAAGACTCACCCTACTCTGAGCGTAATATCGTACGTCGTATACTTTATTTAAGTCGGCACTTCAGATGTACTGAAATTTTGGTTGCGATAAACAAAGGAAACGTTAGACGCATATATGATTGCATCCCTAGTAAAGACTGGGTGTAAAACGGAATAGTGCAGAGTTCCTTTCAAAGCTGACGCATTTGTAGTAAGTTACTTGAAACACACTTTGACTAGTGGTAAAGTAATTCCAGTAAGCTTGTTTAGCAACTGCAATGGGCTACTGAACTACAGTTATAGGTGTAGAATCTTGTATTTTTACATTACTCGCAACTATGGTTTCTTTGCAGCAAATTAGACATTCTGCTTTTTATTAAGCATTTATGAAACAATAGAATGTGCTCTAATCAGTGACACAATCAGAGGAGACTAAAAGGGCTGAAGCTCCCTTGTTAGCCTAGTCGCTTAAAAGATTTAAGCCAAATATGCAATTTTTCAGTTTTTAAACGTATTTGGCAAAAGCTTTCATTTTGTTCCATTAGTTTCCTCACATTCGTCTGGTGACATCGGGTAGATATTTCAACTTAAAGAGTACTGACGCAGTGCGACACAGACAATTGACTTTTCAACGGCTTAACCTGGCGGGGTATTTTTTTGGGGGGGGATTAGAAGCGATCCGTTGATAATTTTTTGACATTGCTTGGTATTTCTACTTATTCGGAGATTCCAAAATGAGACATTTTTGAATAATTGTTGATTTCACGGTAGACAAAAAGTACTTTTGAGCATTACAGAAATAGCTACGCGTCGGTCGTTCACTGGGTTTGCTGGCAAACTCTCATATAGTTGCAGTAGTGTAATGGACTTACGCGATACACGGACCAATGGCCTTGTTTTCTTCCTTTAACCTCGATTACATTACAAAACTATTTACGTCTAAAGAGAGTGCAGCATTTTGTTTTTTTTTTAATCCGTAGCGATTAGATGGTTTCCATTTTCCAAGTCTTCCAATTGGTTCTCAGTGAAATTTGCTGCTTGATCGACACCACTGCCAAGAAGAGACAATCGCCGAAAAACGGATTGCACAACAACGCAATAACTTACGTATCGGTTCGTCACTAGGTGGTGTTTTCTTCTTGTGTGGACGAATGAGTTTCCAACGTGGAACTTCCACTACTGGAGGAGGAGGAGTGAGAGAGCAGGATCGAGTTTGTGAGATGAAGACGGGGTGGGTGTGGAGGTGGGACAGCCCCACCTTGCGGAGTTGCTCACTTGATGCCGCCTAAAAGCAAAGCAGCGGACTTATTTCGATGAAAATTACCTGACAATTTTCTGAACCATCTGCAGTAAAGGACAAGCCCGAGTTTGTGAGATTTTTGCGTGGTGGAGGATTAGGGCCACCTGACATAAAACCTTTGTTTGCTCACAACGTAACTTCGGTTTGAAATTAAAAATGATGAGGGGTAGGTCTACCGACCCTCAAATTAAGGGTGGTCAACCCATTTCAAGGAGTCGGACACTAAGATACTCCAAAAGGTTGTGTCGGATTCCAGTTCAACGAGGAGCTATGGATTTCTACCGCCCTTAGTTTAAATCAGTTAAAAAGTGAACGCGCCAGGTGCATTTTAATGAGCAAAGCGTGCTGGTTGAATTCACTTCCGCTGATTGCTCGCGCTAGTCCACCGCTCTCTTCCGGTTCGGTGATTACCGCACTAGTTCTAAAACTGAAATTCTGAGTTCAATTCCCACGTGACAGTGCTGTGAAAAGCTACGCCTTCGTGACATGCCACATAGCTCTGGCAAAATGCCACGGATAGCCAATTGTGTCACGATTCGGCGTCTTACAGCAAGAATAATCAAGATTGAATTAGGCAAATCAATATTCTACAGTCTAGAACAAGTCCAGCTGTAACGTTTCGACAAACTAAATCAAGCGTCTAATATCAAGCTTACACTTGGAAGTCACAAAATTTCAAAATAATTTCGGTACAAAGCCCACCAATTCCCATAAAACAAAAGCACATGAACTTAATGCAATTTCAAGTCCGCAAAAACTAAGGTATTCAACTCTTGAACAAAACATTTCTGTTAATAGCAAGTGGTCTGGAAAATTCTAACTATACGCTTAGCCGTAAATGTTAAGTAGGTGATATAATATTATGAAGAGTTAAACAAGTCGATTTCGCCTAAAAAGGACCTCCGGCTCACCATCTCCCGCAGTAATGTCATGGGAGCAAGGGTGGTTTGCTGCTGTGAAAACGTTGCGAACATCAACATCTGCACATCTTCTGGCCGCGTAGGAACGGGTTCGTCTGTCACTGATTTATCTAAATTAATCAATGAGATGTTTCAGCATCTGCACATCAAGAGGAAATTTGAAATAAATAGGATTCAAATAAGATAATGTTAATGTAGCGTAAACAAACTATTGTTTATGCTTTCAACTACAACACACAATAATTTTTTTTAATTCTCAGAGCTGAACAAGAACATAGAACGCAGAAAATATAGATACAGTACGTTTACACCGACGCAAAGCAACCAAAATGTGACGTTGTCAACAACTTGCGAAAGTTTCAATCGGTCGCAAACTTTGCGAGCGGTTGGTTAACTTCACTTATACAAAATTTTTGATTAACGGTTGGCCTATTTTGAGTAAGTGACGTAAGCGAACACTCGCGAAGTTTGCCAACCTTCACTTCGTGTCCAGTGTAAATGCACCATTAATCGTGACTGAGCGCAGTCGAAAGTCAGATGTCCAACAGAATAATTCTGAATACAGTCGGTAAAATGAAGATGCATGGCTGAATCGATCTGAGTTTGGGGAGATTATATTGATCATCGGGGATTTTGGCCTTGTAATTTCAATTCCACCAAAATGGTCCAGTTGATAACACTGACAAAGAATTTTAGTAGAGCTGGCAAAGGCAGCTATTGAATCGCTGGCAATCCTTCAACAGGAGTCGAGCTCGCATCAATATCTATCACATCCCGCAACCTCATTCGTGACGACGATTATGATACGTATAACCCGGTTGTTGTGGGCTCAAATTTTTATTGCAAAATAAAATAAACTCAATAGAATGGAACTCAGCCGGGCAACCTGAAACTGGGTGCTAAATGCGACTAGAAATGGTAGAAAGAATTCTACAAAAATTAATTTGGATCGGTTTTTAGTGGTGTTTAAAATTAGAGCAATAGTGTACAGAGGTTGCAAAGATTTAGAAGCTTGTGTCCCCACCAGAGGCGCTGGATGTGAAATTGAAAAATAGTCAAAAATATAAACTGTACACACAAAATTTACAATACAAAATTTTAGATTTTAGAATTTACAATACAAACCATGCAAGTTAGTAAAAACGAATCAATTCAATCAAAATATTTTAGTACAAACTAACTTCAGCAATACTCGTATATTTGCTAATGATTCGAAAGTAGTAACAATTACAAAAGCAGATTCTTCCTACAATTCCTCCCGCAGACCTGCACGCTCTCTTACGCTAGATGACCGTTCTTTATGACAAACTAAGCTAATTGAAATACTGTAATTATAGCGTTGATTAGAAGGAATACAGGTAATGTCCTTGCTTATCTAGTGCAGTGGTTTGGTTCTGCTTTCCAAGTTTTTTCACGTAAGCGAAAAGTTTGTGATCGCAAGGATCGATATCTCATTAGAGCAATAAAAACAAATTAAAGTCGTTTTGAAAAGAAATTGTTTAGTTTTAGAAATTTCTGCGATTGCTCGAGATACTTTTGTTTCAATCACTTTTGTTGCTCGGCATAAGATAATCTTTGGTCGAGCAATTAGCCGAGATATTTAGGGTTCAAAATATGTTCTTCATTGGTGCGTTTTTACGAATAACATTTATTGCTTTGTTTTAAATTGTGCGATTGGCTTTAAAAAGATATTGAACATCACTGACTTTTGATGTCCAGCTTCAATGAGTAACCCCTAAGAATGACACCTGCCTTTCCCAATCTAATTCTAGTCATAATCGAATGAGCACCAGAAAGGCTTTTTTTATGGTCTAGTTTTAAGAGGATGATACTTTTTGCGTTTGGCTGTTAGACCTATTGATATTATGACACAAAAGTTATTACGTAAATACAGCACAGCAACACTACCACGCCACCACGTGGTACCTGTGCCCGATTTGGCTGATGCGGGACGGGGGGTGTGTGGCCGCGACTTACTTTTTTCCTTCTCCTCCCTTTTACGGGAACTCTCCTTACCGGCTTTCCCATCTGGAAAATTAAACTTTTATTGGATTAAACAAATCGATTTATCTGACCTCAAGGCAACGTTTTAGATGATTATTAAGTTAATTGATCTATATTTATTCTCCACTCACAAAGAAGAGACGATGGCACTTTTATTTTGAACGAACCCTTACCCGCTTAGAAATTGATCGTATTCAAAGCTTTCCCGATTAGCTTTTGACTTCTTCCCACGTAAATCTGTTGATTGTTCGAAGCCACCAAGTAGAGATAATCATGGTAAAGCGTCTTCTCCAAGGACGCAACAATGTGACCAGGGTGGGGGTTGAACCCAATCATGTGATCAGGGTCGTCGTAAAAACAACGCCTTAACCATTTCGGCCACGCTGCCGACTTCTTTTTTTATATTGCAGAATGTTACTCGATTGGTCTACGTCAAAAATTCATCAAAAGTTTGATTGAGTGGGACAGAAAATATTGCGGAGCGGAAGCATGGGCACGTCGAGCCATGGTAGCAATCCACTTCGGTCGCAGGTGCACTGTAAACCTCTTGCGTGGCTTTTTAGCGAGGTGGTGGCAACAATTAACACTTCTTCTAGCTTGTTCTAAATTCCTTCAACGATCCGCGTGCATCTTGCCTTGATTGCACAAAGCAATAAAATCACCTCTGCAGCAAGTTCCGGACAGATAGAGACAGATCAAAAAAATCATTGGCACAGCCCTATTGCAAATACGTCCTACCTTTACCGCTTCCTTTTTCATGCTTATCGGTTTTTACCGATCCAACACCGTTGTCCGGTTTTCCCAAATCGGCCGGTTTTGGCGTAGCTGTTGAGGCGGAAACCGCATCTCTAAAAAATAAAAAGATTTGAGAAAAAAAAAATTTATCGCAAAATCAAGAAAAAATATGACAAATGAAGCCTGTTTTTCATAGGCATTCGATTGAGCAAAAACAGAGCAAAAAATAAAGCAAGCAATCAAATCTGTTGCGTTAAACCGCCCCTCCCCCTCCCACCAGCCCAAATATGTAACTGAAAATATGACGTAGGACCAAAGGAGTTAGCAAAAAATCCAATGAATTTCGCTACTTACGCTGGGGTAGGTTTTTCATCGATGCTTGGCAAGGTCCATTCTGGTAAGATCTTTTTCATCAGTTCCCAAACATTATTATTATGAGTGAGTCTGAAAACAATTGCATGAATCTAGTAAAAATTCTAACTTCTTATAATTACCGCATCAAAAACTAACTAATATTACCGGTGGCGGTTAATTACGATATTTGAAAAAATAATGAAAAAAATTCAACGAAATTTATGAATTTTTTAATATTTCTGAATTTCGCAACCATTCAGAGTTCATTGTTTTGCAGCGGCAGATGGCGTAGCGTTAAATAATTGAACTTTAAACACAAATGTGAAAGTTTATTTTCTCCAATTTGCCATTCTAAATTTTGCATAACTTGTACGTTACTACTAGTGTTGAAGAAATGTCTTGTGCCCCCGCTGCTTTGGGTTCATCTTGCCACCGCTAGAAGAAACTCTCAATTTTGATTGGTCTATACTAACGAGCAACGAGCATGAGGAATTAATGATTATTTCCAAATGCAAATGCAAGGATGCGTACCGATCACCAATCCCTTAGCTGCCGCAAGTCTCCGGACGGTCATTCAGTGTTTTCTTGACCTTGATGGAAAAAATTTTTAGTGCTTTTAAGCCATAACCTTGATGAAACGAAGTTACGCAGCCATCTAGCTTCCTTGATCCACACTTTCACGCGCATCAAAACTGATTAAGAAAGAAAACAAACTTACTGTAGCGGAATGGTTTCAGGAATCCATCCAGTGAGGCATTGAATGACGTAAAAATCGCCAGTTTCAGGACCATCCGTTATCGTGTTGTAGCTGAAACAATGCAAGCAGGGTAACCCTAAGAATTAGAACACTGTTTGTTGATATGGGTCAAAAGAAAAAATAGGATTATGAGATAACTGCTGCCGCTTTTTCCGCCATTCTTAGTGATATCTCTAAAATGTGATAACATAACATAACACAGTACACGTCAACAATTAGAAATTTAAAGCCCTTTAGTCTGTTTCACCCGTAATCAAGATCATCAAGGACCGTTGTGTTGTGATATTCGCTCTGGTCTACGCTGTAGAGCACTTTTTTGAATCGGTTGAATTCAAACTCTACTTATCTCTAAAATGTGATCTATTTTGGGTCAAAATTCAACCAAATTTTGCGGATCGTTCCCTTTTCTGTTTTTACACACAATTTAAAGGATCGTAACCCTATCAAAGAAGTTTAGCGGCGATGTGGGCTACGCGATTAGACATACCGTGCTGATATCCACCTCTGGGAACAAAAACACCACCATTCTACATTTGCACAGCAGCGGCTCAGACAGCATAATAAATATCATTCGGCTGCAAACTCCAACACCACTCAACTGCCAATAAAAATCCCAAGAACTGGCTGCTACATATATGGCTGATGATTGGAGCTGGACCGAACACGTCACACGCACAAAAGCACATGGCACTGCTAGCATCGTCTAATCTGTTCCGAAACTCAGCTAAGGGCGACCGAGGTTTGATTAAGAAGCACAAAAAAGAAAATCAATTTCTATACTTTACATGAAAATGTCAATCGTAGGCAATAGCTAAGTTGGTGGAGCGTCGGGTTAGTGATCAGAAGGTTGCTGAAGCCCGGTTCGATTCCCGAACTGGCAGTGCGTCGTCGTGTCATTGGGAAAGACACTATAAGCTTGTTTATCATTGGGGCCAACTAGTCTACCAGTTATGGTGTCCAACTTGACGAAAGACTTTCAAACAACTCAAAAAGGGGGAGCTCTGCGTTGGTGTGGTTACATAGGCGCAGAGTAGTTGATTTATACGGATGGTTAATGACAATGTCTTGAAAGGCGGCAGGAAGAAGGATGCTTTTAAGTAGAACGCAATCCGAATGGCTTTTGATTAACTTACTCAATGGTAGCTACTTTTATGAGAGCCTTCGCTAACAACATGGGCCACAGTTCACAATCACAAGACGTGGAAGGGAGCATCAACTTCCCATCCATATCGAACGGCATCAGGTCATCAACCACGATCTTCCTCCACATCCCCTGCGGAATAAAAGTAAATGTGGAATATAATAAATCTCCACAAGCTGCTCCGGTGTGGACCATTTACGCGAGCCAGTCCAGTGGGGCGTAATGGCATTAGAGCAATGATTGAGTACCCAGTGGGTTGTAACAGGCGGCCAAAGGGGCGAGTAGTTTCCTGTGTAATGATGGTGTGCACACTGCACACTTTTTCAAAGTTGTGAAACTGGCCACTACTCTCTTAAATTTTCCAGCGGTGGTTCTATTGCGTGGCAATTCGATACACTACACTCTTACCTACAAGAAAAAGCAGGGGAATTCCAACCAAATGATGCCATCTTGCGTTAA
Source organism: Trididemnum nubilum (assembly GCA_963965965.1). NCBI lineage: Eukaryota > Metazoa > Chordata > Ascidiacea > Aplousobranchia > Didemnidae > Trididemnum > Trididemnum nubilum. The sequence continues at coordinate 27,706,891 of OZ014486.1, forward strand.
ACTAATTTAACGAACTTCAACACAAGAGTGAACGAAAAATGCAGCGAGTTTAAACGCCACATCACTCTACCTTTTTACATGAGGTTTTGCAATGGCGTTAATGAAAATTTTCAACAACATTTCGTCATAAATAGTGGCTATTGCATCACAAAAGCTTGTATCACGATTAGTATTCCCCTATAAAAGTCTTCGTAATAACCGTGATGTCTTTTACGACGAAATGGTGTTGATTTCGTTCTCGTGAACACCATTACAAAGCCGCTAGTGAAAAGGTTGTAAGAAGTTTTGTTGCTTTCGAACGATGAGAGGTGTTTTAGTGTAGACCAAAAGCTTTTTAAAAACTTTACGTACCATCCAGTATAGACGGACGATGTATTTTCCAAACTGATTGTAGAGAGGAATGTGCCCCTTTCCTGCTTTGCATAGCGAGTAAATGTGCTCCCATGGGCACCACGGATTGACTTCCACATTCTCTGGTCTGAACATTTTTCATTTTAAGTAAACAAAATAGTAAGGTAAAGATAATTAAGTCTTGCGATTAAATCTTCCAGGCGGTTTTTGTACTTTTTTAGGAAAAAATAGCCATTTTAATGCTCTTTCAAATAAAACTCGCTGGTTTTTAAGGCCATTTGAAAAAACTAAATCGCGGAGAGTTAGAAGTCGTTTATAAGAATTAAATTGCTAAAGTCGTTCAGCTCCGTCTATGTTTACTAGTCAAAACCAAAACAAATTAAAAAGCTTACGTACTTAAATTAAACTTTCTGCGTGACTTGGCTTGAGAGAAGTAAAAAAGCTTAAGGTAGTCCTTACCCACATGGTAGGCCATAAGCATCATCAATATATACGAGAAATCTATGAAGTATATATTTTATATTTTGATATATTGTTTATTGTATTTACATACCCTAGAAAACGCGTTTGACAAATGAGCAACAAACTGAAATCAGAACACATTATTTGAAATTCAAGTAATAGATCAAACCATCGGCGAAACGGGATTTTTCTATTGCATATTACTGATGTTGCCGAAATAATGGTTACAAATTCAAAAATAAATTGAACTAAATTACGAAGATTCTAAGACGTGATGTCTCAGTGAACTATTAAATTAGTCTGCCTATTTCTCTTCAGGAATAATTTAAATTGAACTGACTTGGACGGCTTCTTCCTTGAAACATCCCACAGTATCGTTATTTGGCTAATGATTGTCCGCAATAGCTGCAAAATATTGGTTCTGATTAGAAAAGAACAAATCATTTAAAGCCGAACTACGGCATAGGTAATTATACAAGGTGAGCATAAACTCTTTACTTGATTACAAATTTAGGTTACTACCAGTGTGTATAAGGTGGAACTTTCATATTCGTATACCAATACTACATAACTTGAAGTTTTTATTGATGCAAAATTTTTCGCTTTCATGAAAAGTCATAGAAGAGGCACAGTGTGTTTTGTGGTTCCATGAAACAAAATCAGCAATTCGGGTCCACGACAAGTGACCGCGAACAAACTGACTGCGAGCGAACTGACCGCCAACTAACGCTAACCCTAATGTTGGCGATTAGCTGGTTCGCGGTCAGTTGACTTACTTCGTTTGATTCTATTTACCACAAACACGTTGCAAGAAACTTAACTAGTTAACGTTTCAATAAATAAAAAAAAAGTTATACTTTGACATAAGTTTTTGATATCCAACAATTCTTTCCAGTAGTCAAACGGAAAAAAATTTTGATCAAAGGTTTGCGAGAAATTTCGAGCAGATCTTTCATTATACTCGCTGTATTACGCCGAAGGGCTTACGGATTTTGCGGGGCACATCTCCGCGTCATTGCGTCCGGGCAACACAGCTCCGTATTTCGAAACGTCGCAATGGTGGCGAGCCGTTGGCAACACTGTGTCTGATTTGACCAATCCGAGATTTAAACCACAGACTTTTTGCACCAGAATCGAAAGCGTTACCACTTGATCAATAAGCCAGGTTAAAATAATTCGCTCACACAAAGTAGTTTATTCAACTCAATACAATTCGTTTTTGAAAGAGTGCCCAGATTAAGTGCGGCCAATTTTTCCGTCCAATTTAGCGACACGGTTCGTTGATGCCGATTCTAGGTTCACGCCTATTTTTTAAATTCAGGTCTGAACTATTATTATTGTCATTGACCACTGCGAGATGATCTGTTCTAAAACCAGGAAACAAAGTAATTATGAGACTGACTTCACTGTGACAGAGATGCTCATTGGTCTTCATCAAATTAAAGTGGTTTTCATTGTCCACGATAACTGGAATTTTTCCCGCAATGAAATCCTGGAAATAAGAAACTGAAGCTTAGTTGAGTAAATACAAACGAAAAACAGACAACAGACGCCACCTTCCACGTAAGTAACAGCTACACGGTAATGATCCTTATCAATAAAAGGAGGAATAGCAAATTGTTACCAGTTCCTATCTGACGAAGAGGAGCTTGATGTTCAGTTTATGACGTCAGAGTTGTTTCGCGTAGCATTGTATATACTGTATACAGACGAGTACTTTCCTCTGTCGTGACGTAACTTTTTGGATGGTTTTGAAAACTCTACTCAAAGTATAGGTATATATAGACTGTATAAAAACGACAGCATTTTCGATTCTGGCATTCAACCGTAATGGATTCTGGTTTATTTATGGATTCTTATTATGAATTCTAGTTTATCTGATTCATTTACTTTTTAACTTTTTTTCGAGATTAACTGATAGCGATAGAATACCTTTTCGAGAATTAAGTTAAGCTAAATTGAAATGGCAACCACATTGTTAGGTAGCTTGGGAAGGAGAGCAAAGGGCTTTCAGTCTTCGAGTCAAGCTGCCACCTGCCTTCCTGTCTGCCACACACTTCACGCTCTCCCTTTTAATTGCTGAACATCAAGCATGGAAGCAGTGAATACCAATCTTTATAGTCTTTGGTTTGACCCTAAACCCGAGTTTTCCGTTTCAGAAGCACTCTATCCACTCGACCACTGATCGGTTACAATCAATCTTGAAACAGAGAGGCTATCAATCTTAAAAACTTGGAATATTTTACTAAGTTTGGTTGAAAATACTTAGTTGGTGATTGGTGCATCTTTATCCTCCTATCACGAGAAAGCGACGGTGCGCTATATTTTGGATGAATCCGCACCCGCTTAGGAGTTGACCATTTTCCAAGCTTTCCTGTTGACCTTTTGACTTCTTCCCACGTAAATTTGCTGCTTGTTCGAAGCCACCAAGCAGAGATAATTATCGTAAAGCGTCTTATCCAAGGACGCAACAACGTGACCAGGGTGCGGGTTGAACTCATGATCCTGCGATCAGAGTCGTCGTAAAAACGACGCCTTTACCCACTCGGCCACGCTGCCGACAGTTAGTAAAACCATTCTAATAGTTAAATTATACCTGAAGTAAAATAAGCATAACTAAATTAATAGTTCAAAAAAACATCATGTCTAACAATCCTACTTCATTTGGCAATACCTTAATACTGTCTCCACGTCAATGATGGGTAATCGTTTCAACCCCTAGTGACGCAGGTGAGGCGGAGACCCCATCCCGGGAGCATTTCCGTGTTTTGAAGTGAACTGACTTCATCATTGGTGTGAAGAGGAATCGACACAATGCAAGGAATAGTATGATCTCGGAATTAGGGTAACTTGACTGGTAATTTTGAATGCCATGCAACCTAATTTGTAATAGTAAAATACATAATTTCGATCATTGTTACGTAATAACTAATACAACCTGTGGCCGCTTCCAATGGTCGACTTTTAATGAAGCTGGTAATTCGATTCTGCCTTCGGGATCGTCAAAAAATTGCATATTCGGACTTTTACCCTTCTCCTTGCCTTTGGCACTTCCTTCCTGCAAACCATATAAAAGTCTTTTACATGCACATGATCATCATTGTTAGGACAAAACCCAGAAATTATCTCACGCGCTCCTGCTAGTTGACACTTAGCCATTGTTTTACTTATAATCAACTGAATTATTGCACCACAATTAGGTACAACAACAATTTCAAGTTTTAGGAAAACCTGCAGAAATATTGCACTAAAATATTCACTATTCTATATTCGAAATTTTAATTCATTAGCCATGATACTGCGGTATTTACAAAAAGCATGGAATCCTAACAATTCAAGATATGTTTAAAGTCGAAGTTTGCTGTTTCATTCATAAATTTCTTTATAATATACTCAAACTGCTTCGAAGAGTCGTTTAGACTAAATTCTTGGGAGCACTGTGGAATGTAGATCTATGAGACGCTCAGACGACACTCGCCTCCCTTTGTTTAAAAAAACAATTTGCTAACACTCTATTCTATCCTCAGGATCCAAACATTAGAATGAAATACCACAAGATATTAAGATTTGCCAAAGTTAACAAAGTTTTCAAACAAAGATAAAAAAATTATTAGACTGATCAGTATTGAACTTTATGACTTTAATCTGGATCACGGTGAAAAATACTTTTGATTACTATGCTATTTTGCTTGCCACTTTTTAAGTCAGATTGTTAACCTGAACTTAAAATTCTGGTTCCAATACATCCCTACAAGTTTACTGTACAAGGCCCTCAACTCTTCTATAATTGAATTATACAGTGTTTTAATAAAAATATCTACCCATTTCTCGGCATTGATGTCATTTTCATTATATTCAGGCCACAAAGGATAGCTCCGGGCTTTGCTTTTGCTGTCCACAGAGGCGAGGCTCCCCACCACTGACCCAGTCCTAACAAACAAAATTCGGTTTATTTTGGAACAATCTTGCTACTACAAAAAATGGACACATTCATTTTAGCTGAGAATGTGATCTACTTTTCGTTAACTACAATTATGATTAATTCTCACAGCAAACTCAAATGTGTGGATGATATTGAATTTGTTAACAAAAAGGACACTTTAGAAAAATATAACACAAAAAGATTAAAACGAAAACATATCTATCATGAGCAATCAGCAGAGTTTCTTGAGCTTTTCTGCATTGCCATTGTTGATAAGCTGACAGATTATTTCATGAATCATCATTTGTACCAAAAGTCAACTTTCATCCAACCAAAGGTGTATTTGTGTCACTTTATTCTCAAGTCAAATTTGAGAACAAATGTGGATAGAAATTGAGAAAATTTAAGAACAGCCAACCTCAACCAAAATTTATTGGTTCTTAAAAAAAGTGTAAACTGCATTCAAACAGATAAATGTGAATGAATTAAATGTAAAAATCAAGAAAACATACAAAGATATAGGTAAAGATTAAAGACTAAGTAATGTTTTTCAAATAATCAAAAAAAATGTAAAGCAATATATTAATCAAGATAAACATCTTATCATACAAAACAGAAGATAGCTGGTACTTATTTATGGATTCTAGTACTGTATATCTGGTTCATTTTTTGTTGACTGTTTTCGAGAATAACTTATGGCAAAGCTAAACTGAAATAGCAATCACATCTTTATCATTCAAGATGCTTATTTATTAAACGAAGAGCATTTAAACCATATTAAACATAAACAAATATGATGAACACAAAGAATGAAGTCTTTCAGTCAAAGGTTTCATTTATTGACTGTGCAAGTCTGCTGATTGTGGGGTAATCAGCACAGAGCAGTAATTGTTGCGCAGCCGTCTTATTGAGTGATTTGGGTGCACTCCGGATGCCAACAAAGGTGATTAGCTAACAGCGAAACGCGCTCAGAACTTGAATCTCGATTTGGCTCTTTAACTCCTGCCGGATTCTCCACCAAACGTGTAGATCAAATCGTTTTTATTACACGGCCAGGATAAAACAAAGAATGGGTAGATAAGCGAGCGGTTTCAAACTGTTTCGCCCAAACGATGTTAAAGTGACGGAGAGAAAAGGTATCACAGTGCAGACAACAGCTGACAGTGCAGTATTGTGGCGATTTCGTGGTTCGCTCTTGAAGATTTTCAATATTGCCGTTTTCAAATTCAACAACTTACTCAGCTAGTTGGTTTGAACAACAAAATAATTAACCTTACGTCGACTAGACTCAACTGCTAACTCATTGATTTAAATTGAACGCATAAACGTTACAAAGAGGATGTGTAACAAACGCAAAACAGAAAATTAGGTCAGTTTGGACAATTCTTCGCCGCTTAATGCAGTAGCTGTGAGAAATACTGATTTGCATACTGCATTACGTTTAAATCTGGTGAATACTAATTCCTGGGTTCGAATCTCTTCACAGCAAACTACAAATTTAAAGTAGAGACGTGCAATATTTTACAGTAATTTCTATAATTAATAGCAGGGATCCCTGATTAACAGGTTAATGCAACTAGTAAACTATGTTTAAATATGTGTGAACCCCTACTTAGATTTTTGGTAGATTCAAGCATGAAATCAATGAACATAAACATCTTAAATCTGGGGTTCCAAACTTTTTTGATACAGTGCCAAATGAGATGCAGTGATGGTGTGGCAAGCAGGGGCAAACCATAACAATTAAGCAAAATTTTTGCGACAATTTTGTTCAGACAATATTTTAAGGGCAATGCCAAAATGCTTTCGAACCACATTTTGATCAAAAATTATGATGAGGACCAAAGAAAAAAGGTCTTCAATTACATTTTGGTCAGAAGTAAGTCCTTCATCCTATTCACGAGGTATGTTTGGCTTTGTTGGAATTATTGCTCATGATCGCAGCGAGTATGTCTTTAAACTGTGCAAACGGAGCAAGAAGGATAAAAAAGACATAATAGGAATGCCTTGTATCCTTGGAAAAGATGGAAGGCTAAAGGTGACACCGCAGGAGAAAATTAAAGTCTGGAAGGAATATGAGGAGAAGCTGTTGAATGAAGAAAATAATTGGAACAAAGGTATGGAAATAACAAAGGTTGAAGGTCCTTGTGAACAAGTTTCTACAGAAGACGTGATGAAAGCTCTTATTCTAATGAATACAGGAAAGGCAGCTGGACCAAGCGGAGTAACAGTGGAGTTGTTAAATGTTTGCAAAAAAGAGTCTGTGAGAAGATTGGCCGAAGTTGCAAACAATATGCTGGAGGGAAATAAAATGCCAGAAAGTTGGAGAAAGAGTGATCTGATTCCAATTTTTAAAGGAAAAGGAGATGTAACATCATGTGGAAATTACAGAAGCATTAAACTGTTAGAACATGGTTTGAAAGTGATTGAAAGAATTTTTGAAAGAAGGCTACAGAAAGTTGTGAAACTGGATGAAATGCAGATGGGTTGCATGCAAGGTAGAGGTACGACGGACGCTATCTTCATAATGAGACAGTTGTTGGAAAAATATGAGATGGCTGGAAGAGATCTATATATTGTATTTGTGGATCTTGAGAAAGCCTTTGATCGTGTTCCAAGAGAGGTGATTTGGTGGTTGCTGAGGAGAAAAGGAGTACTAGAAAGAGAAATAAAAGCGATAATGGAAATGTATACAAATATTGAAACATCCGTCAAGGTGGAATATACGAGATCGGAGTTATTTGATGTAAAAGTTGGAGTCTATCAAGGATCGACACTAAGTCCTCTTCTGTTTGCGTTGGTGATGGATGAAGTGACTACAGACATCAGAGAAGGAGTTGTAAAGGAAATGCTGCATGCAAATGATATTGTGTTAGTCAGTGATAACTGGGAAGAGGTAGAATCTCGATACGCTCGATGGAAGAAAGCATTATAAGAGAAAGGAATGAAAACAAATGTAAACAGGACAAAGGCTTTTTATACAAGAAGAAATTTTGTACGAATGCAAATGTGAAAGTATCCTTGCTCTGTATGTGGCAAAGGAGTGGGAAGAAACTCCGTGCTGTGTAAAAATGTTAACACTGGGTGCACAAGAGGTGTTCTGGAGTTCATGGAAGTTTAACCAGAGAGAAAGATTTTACTTGCAAAAAATGCATCCCTGGTGTGTTATTTGAAGATGAAGACAAAATGATAACTTTGGATGGAGACAACATAGAAGTGGTGAACAGGTTTTCTTATCTTGGTGATGTAATCAGTATGGAAGGAGGAGCTCAGGAGGCAGTAACATCAAGAATTAGATCGGCATGGAAAAAATTTAAAGAGGTTGCAAATGTTATATGCAGAAGAAGCATATCATTGAAGGTTAGAGGCTATGCTTATACAAAAGCTATGTGAGAAATGCTCTAACTTATGGTGCTGAATGTTGGGCATTGAAAATGGAAGATAAAAGGAGGCTGAAGACCACAGAAATGAGAATGTTGTGAATGATATGTGGGAAAACCTTGAAAGATAAAATGAACAATGAGATAATTCGTGAAATGACAGGTGTAGTGAGATTGGAAGAGTTTCTGAGAGAGAAAAGGTTGCGATGGTTGGGACATGTGGAGAGAATGGATGAAGAAAGGTGTCCAGTAAAGGCACTACTCTAAGAAGTTGATGGGACAAAAAAAGGAAGACCGAAAAAGAGGTGGAAAGAAGTACTAGAACGTGACATGACTGCCAGAGGTTTGCAAATGTTGGATGCACAAGATCGTGAAAGATGGCGACTAGGCTGCAAAAACCAGCTCACCCCTGCATGCGGGGAACCTCTGCTGGGCTCCAAAAATAGAAGGAAGCCCATTCCAGGAGCAAAATGATGATGATGGTGATTGCAGCGAGAATTCTGGTGGCAGGCCTAAATTGAAAACTGGACATGAGCTGGATAAATTTCTTCATGAGTTGCAAATGGTCTGCAAGCCAGCCTTTGTACACACCTGTTTTAAATCAAACTTTGCTTTTTTTCAACAAAATTAATTTTACATTTTGTCATGCCAAATTAGGGTGTTAGTGAACATTGATTTATTGGAATGTGAAATGATATACCAAACTAAATGTAACAACAATTCACTCATATACCATACCTCTTCGTTTTAGCTGGGCCTTCAGCCATATTTGCTTAATTCCAGCAGTCTACAAAGCAGCATTAGGCCTAGCTATTTACAAAATAGAAAAAAACAGAACAAACTAATTCCATGAATAATTTAGTGCATCAATATATTGAATACTTGGGTAGGGAAATGCATGATTTAAAAAAAACGAGCACAATTTGTAAATTTAGGCAGAAGCATAAGAGAAGAAAATTTCCAAAAAACAAACAATCAAAACTGAAAGCTAAATTCAAAATCATAATCTAGTTTACATTGCTAAATAATAATCAATGACAGATTGTTTTGTTAAGTTTTTGAAGGTGCACATTTAAATGCACTATAGGTGAAATAATTGATCTTTCAAATTAATTATATCATTAGGATGGAAAGTTACACTGAGATTTCAAGATAACTTGTTCATATTATATTGCAAAATGCAAATAAAATTCAAATTTATTCAATTATTTAGGAGCAAAATGATTGGAATGGCAAAATCTCAGAATGACGCAAAGAGCCAACACTACTGAATAGCTCTGTTTTTACTACTGACGTTTTGAGAATAAACTTATCTCATCGTCAAAGTTGATTTAACAGTCGAAATGAGCAGGCAAAAAATTTCCATAAAGATATGGAAATTTGAGCTACATAAAATGGTTATACTAACGAATCGTGTAAAGCAGACAAATAAACAAGTGGCAGCTTTGTTTGGAGACAGTGAAGACTGTTCTTCACTGTCTCCAGGCCATGTTAAATTGGTGAATACAGACGCAATTACAAATAAATTACTCTTACTACCGTACCTTCTGATGCATCAGCTGTTTTGATTGCAATAATTTTGTCTCTAAACCTATGCTCAAAGACTGAGAGTATACTAATTACAAACCTGAAACGATTATGAACAAATCTTGCTGTAGGAACAACTTTATCAAGCAAGTTTGTCCTTTAGTTTAATGCTGAAATTTCCAACTTGTAAACAGTTAAAAAAAAGTCATGTGCAGTTCTGTGTACACAAAATATAATTATGTTGAAATGAAGCTCTAAGAACTGCATAATTCAGAATTGAAGTATAGCATCAGCATAAAGAATAAATTCTCAGATTATGTTACATTATCTGAGAATAACATTATCTGCTACAGCAGACTGGTTTCTACTGCTTTTAGTTTTTAAATTTTTGGGGAATCTGCTGGAGCTGAAAGCAAGGTAATCTTCTTCTAAGATACTGAACATGAAATAGTAGTAACTAGCAAAGCAGAAACTGAATATACTTTTAACTTGTGTTGGCAAATTTACTGGTTGACTGAAACTAAGTTTCCTTTAACAACTCCAAAGCACATAGCACTGGTAAGTGGTAATACTGGACTATTAGTATCAATGCATGTAGTCTGCTGATGCTTATTGAAGTACCAGTAACACTTATATTATGGTACAAAATTAAAGACCCGATAATAGATTAGAATATGACAACTATTGCTTCTTATTCTTACCGTACCTTTGCACAACAGGCATATCAAGAAGCTTTACAACTTGTATTTTCAGATTTCTAAATTAGCTTGGGCTTGACAGCTTGTACAGTAGTCTACTGTTACAGTGTCAAGAGTAAACACTGTAAAATGGAAAAATAGCCGTAAGGACTATTTTGTCTCCAAATGACAAAATAACAATTAACATGGGGCTATTTTGCCTGGCAAAATAGCCCCATGTTAATTGTTATTTTGTGATTTGGAGACAAAATAGTCCTTGCGGCTATTTTTACGCAAGTGCCAAAACAGCCCTAAGCCTAATCCTAACCCAAACCCTTATTAAAACTCTAACCCTAATCCCAACCCTAACCCTAACCCTAACCCAAACAGAGGAAAAACACTATTTTGCCTCTGGAGGCAAAATAGCCACTTTCTTTATCGTAGTCCAGCCTAGTGGCCAACTTCGCCAAGTACCGGTATTAATTACCTGTACCAGTAGGTATTTAACCTACGAGCCTATAAACTGCTATATTACTGGTATGTCACTTACTACGCAGTGGGCTATTGATTTAAACACCTATTTTTGAATACGCCAGTCTCAGCATTATTTACACAGAATTTTATCTCTAAACCACAAAATCCCTCCTTAAATTTTCATACCGGTAATTGGTTTGTATACTGCTTTTCCGTGCTTCTGACAAAACGGCTTGAGGTTTCTATGACGATAATTAAAATTTTGTTGCCACCTGGCGGAGATCGCCATTTAAAATTTTCCGACTAAAAGCGCTCGCGTAATTTTAAGGGCAATCAATGCAATGTAAACGGGTACTTTTTTTAAAAGATGAATACCGGTATTATATTTACAATTTAGCATTCAGGTTAAAAAAAAGTTTTCCATTGTGGTTCATTAGCTTGGTTGAACCGCACAGAGCTGGACAGCGCTGTTTCGAGCTTTTAGCTCTCATCGGCATCCCTCAGCTATCTTTTTCAAAGGTATTCCCAGCTGAACAAACATCTTGGCCTAACTGGCAAACCTTATGGGCTTGCACAGAGGCAGATGCTTAGGAGGGAATAAACGATTTTTCACTCGTGGTACTTTAGAAACAAGTGAAAAATCGCTGGATCCTTGTAGTAAGGACAGCCATAGGCTATCCCTACTACAAGGACTCCCCTCTGCGTGACCACGGAAATCAAAACTGCAATATCTTGACGTCCTTCATGGTCGACTCCTGGGAAGCCATGTCAACTTCCACTGGCAGTTACTGCATGAAGGACGTCAAGATATTGACGTCAAGATATCCCAGGAGTCGACCATGAAGGACGTCAAGATATTGCAGTTTTGATTTCCGTGGTCACGCAGAGAGGAGTCCTTGTAGTAGGGATAGCCTATGGCTGTCCTTACTACAAGGATCCAGCGATTTTTCACTTGTTTCTAAAGTACCACGAGTGAAAAATCGTTTATTCCCTCCTAAGCATCTGCCTCTGTGCAAGCCCATAAGGTTTGCCAGTTAGGCCAAGATGTTTGTTCAGCTGGGAATACCTTTGAAACAGATAGCTGAGGGCTGCCGATGAGAGCTAAAAGCTCGAAACAGCGCTGTCCAGCTCTGTGCATACTTGACTTGAGCTACAATGTGAAACATCATTGGAGCTGCAGGGTTGGTGGTTGTTATGGCCACCTAACTGCCAGTGGAAGTTGACATGGCTTCCCAGGAGTCGACCATGAAGGACGTCAAGATATTGCAGTTTTGGTTGAACCCTGGATCCTACGCCTACCGCTGGGAGCGCAAGAGGAACAGTCAAAATTGCTTAGGAAAAAAGAAAAATTAGCACAGTGTATGATATCTTGTAAAATGTAGGATCCTTGTTGAACAACCTGTGAGTGGATGTGATTTGGGTAACTTTAATCAATGATTTATTTCATAACAAATGAATGATTTATTTCACAATGTAATGCAGTAATTGTTGGTTTCAATCGTGTTTTGATTGTGAGTTTGTCGGGCGCGCCCCAATGCTGTCGACCGGCTCGGCTGAACTGCTCAAATTGCATTATGAACCTGTTTTTGAAGCTATGTTTCGTCAAGCGTTCTCCATCTATGACATTTTGTTTTGTACAGCAACGGCGGGAACTGATCGAAGCCTGCATACAGGTTGGTCTCGATGATTTTCCGGTCTTCCCCCCAACATGACTTTATTGACTATGTTGCTTAAACTATATTGAGGAAAACGATGAGGTCCTGGTCTCCAGATTTGGACAAAGTGGTCACGCTGAAAGAGACATTTCCGTATTTCGATTTAAGATTGTTAACGTTGCTAACGTCTCGCTTTATGCGCTTTTCACTGGCAAAAAAGAGAGAACAAGATCATAATAAAATGACAACTCCAAATTTTCTTATGCTGCTGCATCTTTTCTAAATTTACATAACTCGAAAATTTCACCCATCCAGCTTAAACGTTTCAAAACTTTAAAATTTTGAAGGGTCTATTTGAGGAGCGCGGGACTCGACCAAACGAGGTACATGTGGGCATACCAGACATTCCTGCATCTACAATAATATAATCGATCTACAGTCTACGCTTAAGCTTTCTATGTTTAGTAGCTTGAAGGGGGTGAAGCATCTTGCCAATTCCGATAGTTTACACGGGTTAAACTTGAAATGTAATTTAAAAATTTTTTTTTGTTCTCATTTTAGGGCTGCGGTTACAAAGGTATTTAACAAATACAAAAAATATTCACCTAAAATAGTTTTTGGAAACCCTGAGTTTGTTCTCCTCGCCTGACTTTCCAGAAAAAGCGAGGGTTTTACCAAAATTGGATAAGTCACGTGATATTACTGGAAGGGAAAATATTATATTTAGTCCATCTTTTTCCCTGGAAGTTCAGGCTGAAAAAACAGATTCAGGGTTTTCAGAAACTGTTTAGGGAGGATATCTCTTTGTATTTGTTGAATGTCTTTGCAACCGCAGCCCCAAAACGAGAGCAAAACATTTCAAAAATTATATTTTGATTTTAGCTATTATAAATTATCGGAACTGGCTGGATGTTTCACCCTCTTTAACATAAGCAAGCAGCCCGATGAGAGGCGAGAAGAAGAAATTATATAAAAAAGAAAAAAAAATGAAAGGAAAAAACGCTCTGGCGACCAGGTCCCCATAGAAACGCTTAAAGGCGGTGAATCATCCAGCCAATTCCGGTGGTTTACAATAGCTAAAATTGAACTATAATTTTTGATATTTTTTGTTTTAATTTTGGGGCTGGGGTTGCAAAAATATTCAGCAAATACAAAAAGTTGTCCCCCGAAAAAAAGTATTTGGAAACTCTGAGTTTTGTTCTTCCCGCCAAAACCACAGTTGTCTAAACTATTAGGCCTAATAGTTTAGAGATAGTTAGGCCTAAACTATTTAGAAATAAACTATTTAGAAATAAACTATCTCTAAACTATTAGGCCCAGTAGCGTAGCCAGGGGGGGGGGGGCGGGGTGGGCTCGAGCCCCCCCATTGGCTTGTGAAGTATGCAAAATCGCATGTTTTTTGTGCTTCTGAGGCCGATTTTCTGTGAAAAATGGAAAATAGCCCCCCCCCCCATACAAAAAGAGCCCCCCTCAAACGTTTGAATTTGCGAAATTGGAAGAAAAATCACTCTGAATTTTGGCGGAGACCTTTTTTTTTTTTTTTTTTTTTGGAGATCACCTAATTTTGGGCGGAAAAAACCTTTGAATTTCGGATTTCGGCCGAAAAATCACTCTGAATTTTGGCGAAGACCTTTTTTTTTTTTTTTATTATTTTTTTTGGAGATCACCTAATTTTGGGCGGAAAAAACCTTTGAATTTCCGAGCTTTCCGAGACATTTCGTCCCAATTTTCGGACAAACCGTCTGCACTGATTCAAGATCAATGAAAATTCGAGTCAAGGTCGTTTGCACACTTCTCACTCTTTCAAAATAGCCCCCCCCCCTTTTCCAAATCCTGGCTACGCGCCTGATTAGGCCTACCACAGTTCTCTCAACTATTAGGCCTACTGTGGTTTTGGCGGGAAGAACAAAACTCAGAGTTTCCATGAACTTTTTTTCGGGGGACATCTTTTTGTATTTGTTGAATATCTTTGCAACCGCAGTCCCAAAATTAAAACAAAAAATATCAAAAATTATAGTTCAATTTTAGCTATTGTAAACCACCGAAATTGGCTGGATGATTCACCGCCTTTAAGCCCCGCCTGGAAAATTTTTAATCAGCCTTATTGAAACTGTAGCATAAGAATTATGTGGATACGTTGAGCCCCGCCTAGTTTTTGTTGGGCCTCATATGTACAATATTGAGCCTGCCGACTACGACCTTGCCTTCTCGACCTGCAGATCTTTCATAGGCAAACATAACACTTTGTTTGATTTGATTCTGCGTGTATCATATAAGAGTGCTATCATCTAAAGCGAACTTAACAAAGTATGAAATGAAAATCAAGTTACGAGTGCAGCGCATCCAATGATGCAATACCCAAAAAGTTATTCAAAAGCAATCAAGCACAGTTCAAAAAGCAAACACACTGGCAATATCTTAGGAAACTTGTCTTCTTCCCCCAAAACTCTGCCCACTTTGACTGGCCAGTTTATTGGTGCCGGCTTGGATTCCGATGATTTTCTTTCCCTCCGCAAGGGTTTCGTCATCGAAGTCCCTGTGATGTTCCTCAGCCTGCTTAGGCCCCAGAATGGGCCAGTTTTTGTATTTCGGGTCACCTTCATGCCATTCAGGTTTTGTTTGACACTGCAATGATAATCAGATGTAAAATTTAGACAATCATCAAAACTGAAGTTCATGAAATTCGACTTGCAAGAACATACAGTAAGACCCGGTCTACACTGGGCGTAAAACCGTGAGCGTTATAGCGTATTTTTGGTTTATTTTAAACAGAAATTTGGTAGGATGCGATGTTGTGATGCATAAATAAGCATTAAAAAATACGGACGGATGCGATAATGAAAGTTATTTTGATGCAATAATCGGATGCGATTTTAAGCAAAAAGAGTAAAAGGCGTCCTGTGCGGTACAATGATGGATCGATCATATAAATCAAAGCATGTCTACAGTACATGTTCTCAGTAGCGTAGCCAGGGGGGTTAGACCCCCCCACTGGCCTGAAAAGTATACAAAGTAGGCTATCACGTTTTTAGTGCTTTTGAGGCCGATTTTTGGTCCAAAAATGAAAACAGCTCCCCCAACGAAATTAGGAAGCAGAAGTTGTGGACTTGCTGTTATTTGCACCAAAAAAGTGGTTGATTTTTCCTGGAGCGCACCCAAACTTGGTCAGGATAAGTGACTAAATTTTGGTGAAGAACTTTTTTCTTGCAGATCACCTAATTTCGGCCGGAAAAACCGTTTCGATTTTGGTGGAGACTTTTTTTCTTTTGGAGATCATCTGATTTTGGCAGAAAAACCGCCTCAATCTGATTAAAGACTGATAAAAATTTGGGTCAAGTTCGTTTAGTGTTGTTTTCACCTCTCAAAAAAGCCCCCCCTTTGCGAAATGCTGGCTGCGCGCCTACATGTTCTAATCGATCCTAAAATTAAAGGGGCATTCAAGTCAACAGGGGCGGCTTGTAATGAAAGCTGAAAAAGCTGCAGCACATCCTGCTTCGTCTGGTCATTTTTTGTTTGTTGTTTTATTAATATTTTTATTTTGGAGGTTTTCAGCTGTGGCGACCAGTAAATGATTAATCACCTTTACCCCCCTCTCTCCCGCTCGACCGCAAAAATGAGAAAACTATTGCATTTTTATAGCTATTTTAATATAAAAAAAAAGGAAACTCTTGAGAAAAGCTGCTCACTTTGCAGCTTTTATGGTAAAGTCTAGAACATCAAAAAAATGCAACCAGAATCGACACGCTTGAGTGATTTTCCAATTTTAATTTTGTGTGATTGTTCGAAAGTTTTCGGAAAACGTAACAAAGGCATTTCGTTATAAACAATATGCAACAATGAATTAGTTTAGTGAATTCAAGTCGAGCAATTATCAAGAAATCACTCGAGCGTGTCGATTCTGACTGCTTTTTCTTGGTGTTCTAGACTTTACCAGCTTTTATAACGCATTGAAATTGTACGTTGTGACGTCACAGCGAGTCTTTCTTCACTCCCTGTTTTGATAAATAAACAAAAATAAGCTGCGGCTCGCGTAGCTTTTTGGCTTGTTGAGAAATGTAAAAATGTGTTTCTGGATAGCAAACATTGAACTATTGATTTTATGACATCTTGTGCTGTTGTAGGATACTGTGGCTGGTGTAGACTGCAGAGTCGTGGAAGGATATGCGCTAAACTACTGTAGAACGTGATATCGCAATTCGCAAGTGATATCCGGGGACTTCGCGACAGAATCCAAATTTGACTGTATTACGCTTTTAAATAGCGACCCAATTGCGTTAAATGAATTTGTTAATATGTGGTTGCTGATAGTCAGATGAATAATTTAAATGCACCTCTTTCAAATTTTTTTCCCTAACTTTGACAGCTTCTGGTTATGTGCTTCGATATTTAAATGTCTCGTAAAGTTGAAAATAATAATCACGCAACGTCAATTCTATAATTGTACAGCCAAAGCCATTTATACCATTCTTGGTTTGATTAATATTGCAGAGCAGTATTTCTTCGTGGTTAAAATACCTGTCGTAATGATTAAAATACAGAAGTGTACTTATTACGCTTCGGCAATTTTTGCTTAATTAGATCAGATAAAATTTTTACATCGGCGTTTTTGTTGTTTAAAGAATTCCAATTATTAAAGCAGCGGGTAAAACTGCCAGGCTGCCACGAGCGATGTTATGTTAAACCATGGTTAAACACATATTTAACTAAAGAATTAATGTTTAAGGAGAAATAATGTCTATCCATGAGGTTTTGAAAGATGTCTTCAGTCACGCGCTGGTAACGACGGCCAAATCTTGAATCGAACTTTCGACGTCAGTGATACCAATCTAAACTAGTTTTTCTTGTCCGTGCCCGGGGTGCCGCTTTTGCATTTGAGACATTACAATAGATGAGGCATAAATTTTGATTAATCTCAAAAGTGACTGCAAAGTAAATTCTAGTTGACCTAGAAAGCTCATCTTTGGTAATACGTTTAGCTACACTTTTTCATCGCAGTTGAATTTATCGACGACATTGACTTTTTAGGGTCGAAATGTTTTTATATAATTGGCAGCTTACCCTTTCAAAATGGTCACGAGCCGCCACTGCAAGTCAAGTTTTTCACAGTTGACCAAAATGTTAGGGTAATCCAATAATGCATTCTCACCAAATTTGAAGTTTCTATACGCTTACGGTTTTCAAGATATTGCAGATTAACAATTTTCATCTTGCTTCAGTGTTGCCATTTTGTCACTAATGTGACAAAAGGTTAACTTTTAGAAAGCTGGCTTACATTAATGGAAAAGCAGCTAATTTTACGGTTCTAATCGAGCCTTTACTTAGTTTTACGATAACTTTGCTCTAAATCTTTGTAGAGAATCAGAATCATGTAGTAACTTTTTAAAATTTTGTTTCTAATTGGCTACCCAGGCAAAAGTTCTAAGGGGAAAAAGCTTTTCTAAGAAGAAACATAATCTGTTACATCTCGGGAACGGGAAGTTGTAGAAGGCTGAAATTAGGTGAAGTTGGTCTTCGATCCGATAAAATTTTTTAGAGATATCGAGCAAAAATTCCTTTGACCAAAATGCCTTGTAATTATTTTTTTTCGACTTCTTAAATTAAACTTCTTCACTTACAACTCTACCAAGAGCGAAAAGCGTTGCGGTCACTGCAGGAATATTAGAGGCTTCGAATAAATCGACCGTTTGAAAAAGATCCCCCTTCACGACGCCATATTTCTCAATCGATGTCAAAAAGTTATTGATGTTCTCCATCTAAAAAACAATTTTACTTAACGAAATGGAAAAACCACAAATCGGTACGAATACCACACCTAAACAAGTACTGGACAATTTTTGACCACCTTTCAATTTTGTACGTCGGATTCAGATTTTCCTCCGTTGATAAACCGCATCGCTGGCACATAGCCTTGTGTTTTTTGGGTTTGTTTTTCTTTATCCAGTGATTTAAAAAGTACTCGAAAATTGTAATCAAGTAAAAGTTTAGTTACTGACGAAAAAACTACTTGAAGTAAAGTGCAAAGTACTGACCAAAAAAAGTACTTGAGTAAAAGTAAAAAAGTAGACATTTTAAAAGTACTCAAGTACAAGTATTTTTGAAAGTATTCAAGCAAAATAAACAAACTATTCAATAAACATATGACAACTGGTTGACTATATATTCTCATCACTGCCAAATAGCAATAGCCAATAGGTCTTCTAACCTCTAATTCTCTCAGTAAGTCTTGAATTATTAATTTTTGCAACTTTTTTGTTATTATTTTCAAGACAATTCATCAAACAGAACAACAACAGCAAAACTTCGTCATTTGAAAACCATGTCAAGTAGAATTTACGTGGAATCATTTTATAAAATGTTTGTTCAAATAAGAAACTCATTCACTGTCATTGTTAAATTATGCTAAAATTTAAAAACACTGTGGACGATTCTTAGCAGCGTACAATATAATAATCTATTGTTTATATAAAGTGGGTCAAAAGGTGGCATCAATGCTATTTTAGTATATTTTGTAAAAACCTTTTTTGGATTAATTAATCAAAATTATTGTCAAATCAAATCAAATCAAATTTTTCGTTATACTCGCTCTATTACGCCGAAGCGTGTAATGAGTTTGCGGGGCCCATCTCCACATCATTGCGCCCGGGCAACATAGCTTCTTTCGAAGAAACTTAGCAGCGGTGGCGAGCCGCTGGCAATACTGTGTCCGATTTGAATGGTCTGAGATCGAACCTTAGACCTCCCGCTCCAAAGACGAACGCGTCACCGCTCGGCCAACTGGCCCAGTCTTGAATTTAATTCATTTCACAACATGTGAAGGCAGGCAGAAGCCTAATAAACATTACGTCACTAATTCACCCAAAATTACTGTAGTTTGTATACATGGTGTGTGATTTTTGGCTCACTCTGTAGAATTTAGCAATGGAAACGTTTAGTAATTACAGGACGCACTTTTGGCAAATTTATATCTCTGATTGCTTCTTTCATGATTTACTTTCATGATAGAGTAAACATCTATGCCAGTATGCGGTGAAGGGCAGACACCAAACTAAGAAGGTGAAACTAAACCATCTTGAACTGCTTTTTGCCAGAATGGATCTGATACGTACGTGCACTCGTAGCCTAAAGGCATGGCTACAGTCGCTCTGGTCGACTGACCTCTGACGCAAAAGTTGCCAGTCGAAAAGGAAGGAAAAGACAACTAACTTTACTGAATTGAACAATTCCGGTAGAAAGTCGACCGTTCTGACGAATTTGTAGTTCAAATTTAAAGTTACAGTACTTTGTACTTTTCTGAATCAAAATACTACTTAAGTAGCGTTCAGTGGCGGATCCAGAAAATTTTGGTGGGGGGGGATTTGAAGCACAAAACCTCAAAAATTCGGATGTCTTCACCAAAATTGAGAGTGATTTTTCGGCCGAAATCGGAAATTCAAACGTGTTTTTCGCCCAGATTCAGGTGGTCTCCAAAAAAAAAAAAAAAGGCCTTCACCAACATTGAGAGTGATTTTTCGGCCGAAATCGGAAATTCCAACGTTTTTTTCGCCCAAATTCAGGTGGTCTCCAAAAAAAAAAAAAAAAAAAGGTCTTCACCAAAATTGAGACTGATTTTTCGCCGGATTCGTTACGTTAAGGTCGGTGGGGGGGGGTGCATCCCAAAATGGAGCCGAATTATTCGAAACAGAGGCTGATTTTTCGGCCAAAATCGTTACTTTTAGGCTGGTGGGGGGGGATGCATCCCCCCATCCCCCCCCTAAATCCGCCACTGGTAGCGTTACTTCCCTCTAAAAGTAATCAAGTAAAAGTAAAAGTAGCCACAAAAAACAACTACTCAAAAAGTACTCGTTACTGGAAAAAACTTTTTGAGTAATCTACTCAAGTAAAAGTATTTCGTTACTTTACACCACTGTCTTTATCACAGGTCAAACGGAAAGATGCCACCAACACGGTACATTCTGTGACGAAACACAAGAATATTTGCAATAGCCATACATGCTATTGCAGAATTAACAAAGACAATCGTACTCCCAGCGCTGTGAGTCAACGTCTCACTACACTACGCAAACCGTAAGTTTTCACCAACCCTGCATGCGTTTCGTGTTTGTTTTTTTCGGCTATGTGAAGATCACAGAAAGGCGCAGAGATAAGAAGTCGAACTTTGAAGCCAAAGATTATGGGAAATCTATTGTAATGGTGTGATTACATCTTTTTTCATTAAGTTGCCTCGACCAGAAAACAGCAAAGGAATATTTGCCGCCTTCGAGTCAACTTGCCACCTGACCAGAGCCCAACTGCCTGTCAGTACATGGTGGAGGCCTTACGCTGTCCCACTTTATTGCTAAACGGTAAGTAAAGCAAAACTGTAAATATCAATGTTAATAGTTTAGTGATTTGATCGGACCGGGAATCGAACCCGAGTTGACCTTTTTTGAAGCAGACGCTATGTTCTCTGAACACTGATCGATAGACGTAGCCAAGGGGGCTAGGGGATCCGCCATGATTTGAAAACTTTTGGTTCAAGTCCTCCCTTTTATCAAAATCCTGGTTATGTGCCAATACCAGCCCCCAGCTTCTGATCTTCCATTCTACAAAATCTTTGTCCCAAAAAGGCCCTCTTTTTGAACTGATCACGTCATTTACATGTGCTTTGCGGTTTGCCCCCACTTCCCAATCAAAAATCCTGGCTACGCCTATGTACTGATTGGTAATTTACTCGCTACTGACAGGGCCTGCGATGGGGTTTCAGGGGGTACATCGTACCTTGAGCCTGGGCTTAGGGGAATCCGGGCTCAAGGGGCCCGGAGGAGTTCAGGTTTCCGCGTTAAGTTTTGGAATCCAACCATAACACCTTAATCAAATTTGCCAACAGCAAAAATATCAGTCAGCCTATTCAGCAGAGGTGGAGTCCTCGAGGACACATTTTGAAGTCCTTGGCCTTGGCCTCAAAGCCTCAAGTCCTCGAAAATTGCCCTGTCCTCGGCTCGATGACAGCACTATTTTTGAACCGTTGAAATTTTGTTGGAAAACGCCAGAAACCTTGTGAAAAATCTGCAAAGACCTTTTGTTTGGTTTCATCAAGTAAAGATCGCCTGAAAAAAAATTTTTGAAGACCTTTTTCGCCTGAAAAAAATTTTTTGAAAACCTTTTTTTTTGAGATCGCCTGAAAAAAAATTTTGAGGTCCTTTTTTATTTATTTTGGAGAACACTTGCGTCTGTGTCCTTGGTCCTTGGCCTTGGCCTCGAGAGGGTCTGTCCTTGGCCTCGAAATTTTTTTGTGTCCTTCGCCTTGGCCTCGAGCCTTGTGTCCTCGACTCCACCTCTGCTATTCAGTACTGGTAATTGGTCGCTATTTTTGCTACACAGCCTTTAGGGCATCTAATAGTGGCCGATTTGATTAAAAAAAGAGGAAGATGTATCAAAAGCCATACACTTGCACCAAAATTAACGTTTTGTTACATTTCTCTGACTTGAGAGCCATAATTCTACGGTACAACAATGTACGAGGGCCCACATTTCCAGAGATCCAAAAGCATTTTTTCAACCTCGGAGTCAAAGCTGACATACTATACTACTATCATTAAGTAACTCACTCTACCTGTATGAGTTTAATAGGTATTTGGGTTTGTGAAGTCTATGATTGCAGATGACTTCTTAAAACTTTTATCAGTAAAATATTTGGATTTGCGGTATTAAAGTCATTATCGTATTGTATAATATTGTGTCAATGTCATCATCCCCCACTTCACATACTTTCTTTCATGTATATCACGTTTTCTGCTTGTCAATTTAAGCAAGTTTGGTGCTGGGATGTTGTTCCAATGCTGTATTTTACACTCGAAAAAGATAAAAAGTGCTAAAGCTTCCGGGGCTCCTCCCCGGGCCCCGCTGGGGGAGCTCACAGCGATTCCCCAAACCCCCTAGCTGGATTTGAACCAGTTTTATGTCTAGTCGTGTTTTTGATAGGTCCTAACTGCATGTAAATATCGTTATCTCCTCACTTTTAATGAAGATCTACACCCAGCGGACAAAAAATGATTTAACGGCATGGGCCCCGATAAGGCTTGGGGGGCCCAATAAGAATTGGGGGCCCGGTATCGACCTTCGTACCCCCTGGAAAATTTTCTCTATGAGCCCCTGGCTACTGATCGAAAGATCAGTATCCAGGTGCGATTCCATGCGATTCGCTTCCATGTGATATTTTTCAAATGTTAGAAGCATTTTGTTGCCACAACTATACGGGTGTCCAGCGGTAACAATGAAAATATCGAACGTCAGGTTCAGAAAAATCATGGGCATATCGCCGTTTACGACAACAATCTATGATCAAGATTATCAGCATATTACAAAGAAATTCAACGCATACACTACTATGGAACCTGATTGAATGGTCGGTCACTATCCGAAATCTTCTTCACTGCTTTTGGCATGATTTTGTTGACAAGCCTGAAAAAGTTAGAAAAAAGTTTGGTATTTTGGAAAACCACCATTATGCTTCTTAAGCCGCATTTACACGGGCGACTTTTTTGCGTGCGATTTTTTGATACAAATGGATGTGGCAAAGTTGCATATATTCAATAATGGTTCTCATTGTAATAAAAGTTACCTTACTGCTAAAAATGACTGTCTCAAGTTGTTTCCATTCCGATAGTGATGTTCTAAACCTTTTTAAAGCAAAATCGGAGCTGATCTCACTGCGATTTTTTATCGCAATACCGATTCTCTTCTAAAGTTTTCAATTATAATAATATTGGTATGAAACCAACTTAAGACAATTATTTCCATCAGTAAGGCTCCAATTATCATGATCAAAGCCATCGTTGAGTAAATGCAACTTTGCCAGATCCATTTTTATCAAAAAATCGCACGCAAAAAAGTCGCTCGTGTAAATGCGTCTTTAAAGTGATTCAATAAATCGATTTGCAAAAACACCCAACATTTTTAATGTTTAGTCCGGAAATAAGAACAATATCGAGTCTGAGGGGCCAGATTTTAGCATTTTCGTTTCTTCAAGAGTGCCAAATATACCGCGCCTAAGCTGTAAACCATTTTTGTCGAGGTTAAATTTTTTTGGAGATATTTTTTTTTGACGTTTATTAAAAGTGCTTTCAGTTTTTCCTCACCGCAATAAGTCTTCCCCAAGTCATCTAAACCTGGTCATTCAGGTGCTCACTTGCAAAGAATGATCCCATTTCTTAAGTTTTGCTCGTAGTTCTGCGACTCGTTGAACTTGAGATCAGCGATTGCTTCAATCCATTCTTGAGCTTCTTTTTCTTTTGCATAATCTCGTTTCGATTCAATCTGGATATGACGCAGCACTTGTAATGACAGCAATATCGAGAGCCGAATTAATCTACAGTAAGGTACATTATCCTCCAATCATCGTAGGTTTGTATGAACCAGGCACTCTGCGTCTGCCTATCGACGCCAAAGGAGAGAACCCTTTTTTGGTTGTATTTGCAAGTCCTTCGTCAAGCTGAGCCACCGCAACGGGGAGACTGCTTGGCCCCAATGAAAAATTAGCGAAAAGTGTCTTTCCAAGGACATAACTACGAACTGCCACTTCGGGAATCGAACTACGAGTCAGTAACATTTCGATCACTAACCCGACGTTCTATCAACCAAGATATCGCCGCAACTCTTCTTCACTGATGAGAAAGCCACAATGCCTCTTTATTTTGGACGAATCCGTCCTTGCTCTTAAAAGCTTTTTTTTAACATGTCAACTCGACTCTGATTTCTACTGTTTTCATATTTGTTCGAAACAGCAAATAAAGTTAATCATCAATTCATCATCAAGTGCTCGATCCAAAGACGCAACAGCGTGACCAGAGTGCGAATCGAACGCAGATCGTTTAATTATAGTTGTCGTAAAAACGACATTTCAACTTTATTTGCTTAGAGTCGCAACTAGCAGAAGGGGGGGGGGAGGGGCAAAGAGCGGCGCCTATGTGAAACGTTTTAATAAAGCGAGCAGCATAGTGAGGCTTACTTACTTTTCTGGCTACTTGAGCGCTGAGACCATAAGCATATCCTTTATTCGCCATTTTAATCAAATTTAGTCTAATATTTCTAACGTTTGTCAACAGAAATAATACAGATTATTTATACCTAAATTCTTCCTAAATTTTAGCAGCGTAAAGAAAAGAGAAAATGTTATTAGCAAAATCTCAGTTTGATGCATTATTTTCGATAGACGGATATGTCTTTAGGAGCAAGGTTTCTTTGGCCAAAAACTACAAGAGCTTGGCGGAGAGCAAAAGAATTTAACCGAAGTTGACTCCGACTTGAGATAAAATGAAACCTTTTTCCACTTAAACGCAAAATTAAAAACTGAATAAATACGACAGCTTCACATTTAAAGACTGTTTTAACTAAGAATCAAATAGTGTAATCTTGACGGAATAATGACGAGGCTCCGGCGCTTCGCGGGCTCGTGTGGTTTTTGACCACTTAGGTCTAGCAAAAATTGTCTATGAGAAATTGACGTTCCAACAGCTGTTACGACAATTTGATGGTCAGAATAAAGCTGTCTTAGGCATGCAAGTGACAATTATTGGTCGGTTTCAATTCAGTAGTTGATCGACTTTAAATTTGCTAAGATTTCTTTTTTATGTTTGTAAATAAACCAAGGAATCATAGCGCTTCTAAAAACAATTTTTCTGTTTAAAAATTGTCTCTAGCAGATTTGATTTTGCGGCAATATTTCTTATAACTAACACAGAATACGAAGTTGAAATTCTTACTCGCGTCTCATCTTTGAAATGACGCCTTTACGAGTTGCAGAAATGCATTAAAATTCTCAGGAGAGCGAGAATGATGTCATCTGCTATATATGTGGCTGTGAAGTCTGCTTCATTTCTATTCCCATTCGCGCTAAGTCCGCGTAATCAACACGTTGAGCAATGAGCGTTCTCTATTAATGGTTCAATGATTTCGGAAATAACACTTAGCCTGGCCTTTTAGGCCTAAAATGAAAATACCCGCTGTACTTCTGCGTCGAAAATTAGTCAAAAAACAAGAGTATAGGCTACATTTAACATGAAGAAATAAAAAAAATAAAAATAAAAAAAGAAATAGATAAAGGTGGCCTATACTTGTGGGGGCTCATGCAGTGGCGGACCTAGAAAAGTTTGGTGGGGGGGCATGATAAAATTTATGAGCACAAATTGTGTATAATCTCAAAATTTTGCATGCTTATGATTAATGTTCTTGACCTCGCGCAAACTTGTTGGGGATACTTTTGATCCGTCCCATCCCAAAAACGTTACCAGTATATAAAATATTTTTTTTAATTTAACCAATGACATAAAACTAGTTTCATGTCATCGATTTAACCAATTCAATTCAAATTAATAACATAAAACGCTCTTTTCGTCTTTCCTGCGTCAAAAATCGTGTTTATTAAACTTTCGCTATCATAACCGTCTGCATCTACACAGAACAGGCGCGTTGCCAAAAATTCACAATGAGGGAGCTGCTTTGGGGGTCTGGGGGCGGAGCCCCCAGCGATCAAAAATTTTGCATCTTTTTGCAAAAATAACTAAATTTTAACGCTATTTTGATAAAAAATAATGCTTTTAAAACGTGGTGTAGCAATTGGCAGTGCAAACATAATTAAACCGGTTGCATAAATGGGCTATGTGAAAAGTGGCTAGTGGTAAAATTTTTTCTTGTTTACCTGCTGGTAGATCATAAAATCCTATAGTTTAATAAAACTCACACGGAGTAATCTATTTCGACTATATTTTATAGAGAAAAATTATTGGAGGGGGGCTAATGGAAAGATATTTGCGAGAGGTGATTAGTAATTAACCAATACTGAATAGATCCCCCCCTGTTCGTGAGTTTATAATATTTTTGTTGATAAAAACTATGTTAAGCATTTGCAATGAGCTATATTAAATTTGATTGCTTATTTTTGGCCATTTTTCAAAGTTTTTATTGATTTGTGAGTTTTATTTTTGACAAATTAGCCCCCCTGAATATATGGTTCAAAAGATGCTTTAAATCACGTTTTAGTCCATTCTAGTCCAAAAACCAGTCTCAGAAGTGCTAAAAACGTGGTATTTTTCTTATTCTGCATTTTGGTCGACATATCAATAGGGGGGCTGTAGCCCCCCCCCGCCCCTGGCTACGCTACTGGTATTGCGTGTGGTTTGAGCGAAAATGTGCCATAATTGAACTCCGGTTGTGTTAAGCCTTTATCGTTGAAAAGTGCGAGTTGCGAATTTTGCTAGTTTAGCGCTTTCAAATCAATCGGACCTGTAAAAAACTAATTTCTGCTTTGTAAAAAGTTCGCTGTAAAAATAACTTTTTCCTCCCCCCGCCCTACCCCACCCCCCCAATGGCTTCTAAAATTATATCGCAGTCACCCGGCCTATCGAGTAATCACTGATTGCTTTTTTTTTAATGTTTAATATTATGCATATGCACGTTATGTTTAGGCTGGTGGGGGAGGGATGCATCCCCCCCCTAAATCCGCCACTGGGCTCATGTTTGCAGTAGACACGTGACCAAATAAGCGTTTACGCACTTTATAACATACAGTTATGATTTGGTGTACTGCTTATTTAATTTTCATATTTATTTTTGTGTTTATTATTTGCGGTTAATTAAGTTTCAAGTTAAACTCATATTTCACAAAATACAATCCATTAAAGTTGATTTTCGTTATTTTGCTGCAAGCTTAGTATTCTTTGAAACCTTCAACTGTTTAAATGTTTTTGGAATTCACTCTCAATAATCCCATTAGTCTATGACAGGAAGATTTTAATTTAATCGTTCTTGATCAGTATCACAGCAGATTACCAGAGTATCAAAACATTAAAAATAAAAAACTTTATGAAACCCAATTGGGCAACAGCCTGTTTCACCCGTAAATAAGATCATCAGGGGTAAATGCTTCGAGTATCAACCACAGACTGTTTTTTAACTACATATTAGCCAATCCAAATTCGTTTTTGTGAGGCCTTACAACAAAGCTCACAGATATTTGTCGCTGTATTCTCGTCACAGCAACATTTTTACCGCTACCGGTACAACAAGCTTCGATGCTTACCTTATGTTCTTTGGTTGATTCCCAGAGGAGTTAGCATCGATAACTGCACAAATGCATGCTCACATATGGAAAGTGGCGCGACAGTTACGCACTTTCTATTTAAAACTGACGAACGAATTCACGTAAATTGTGAATTAGTCAATCCAAGTCGACTAGCATTTGATAGCTTCTTGATAAGTTGTTAAATGAGGATTTTGGTGGTTGAGGCTTCTTTTTTTTGGGTCTTTTGCTAGGTGTACATTTCATTAATTAGTCTATTACAACTAATTTGACGTGAAAGTGCAGCAACACGATGAGCCATGACCTCTTTCGCCATCGCTTGAAACAGGCCCGGCGCCACGGGGGGCATTTTGGGGCCGTGCCCCTCCAAATCACTGCTTGTGTCCAGGGCCTCAGAGAGAAAATTTTCCAGGGGGTGCGAAGGTCGATACCGGGCCCCCAATTCTTATTGAACCCCCAAGCCTTATCGGGGTCCATGCCGTTAAATCATTTTTTGTCCGCTGGGTGTAGATCTTCATTAAAAGTGAGGAGATAACGATATTCGCATACAGTTAGGACCTATCAAAAACACGACTAGACATAAAATTGGTTCAAATCCAGTTAGGGGGTTTGGGAAATCGCTGTGAGCTCCCCCAGCGGGGCCCGGGGAGGAGCCCCGGAAGCTTTAGCACTTTTTATTTTTCTCGAGGGTAAAATACAGCATTTGATTAACATTCCAGCATAAACTTGCTTAAATTGACAAGCAGAAAACGTGATATACATGAAAGAAAGTATGTGAAGTGGGGGATGATGACATTGACACAATATTATACAATACGATAATGACTTTAATACCGCAAATCCAAATATTTTACTGATAAAAGTTTTATCAGTTTAGCTAGTCGGATAAAATATTCCCCTCTCAAAATCTTGATTATCTTGGCAATAAGTTTATTTGTTAATATACGGGTAATGTACCAGTGCCAAGATTGAGCTGGAGGCTAGATAGACATAGAAAGCAAATAAGGCAGGACTAGTGTAGCCATTGTGGTGGGGTAAATTCAGTGATGGGATTCAGGGGGTTCGCACGGGTTCGCGCGAACCCGTTCTTGGAATGTCAGGATAATCAGCGAACCCGTTCTTGTTTTTTTTACAGAATGTATAATAAATGTATAATGTATAATGAGTAATGTATAATTCTATGAATGTATAATGAGTATGTTGCTCCTTAGACGGGCAACCCATACAACCAGTGATGGGATTCAAAATTTTAAGAACAGGTTCTCTTTTGTATCGTACTTACTAACAACAGGTTCGCTCATTTCCTTCTAAAACTAATTATCTCATCATCTCTACTAAATTGAAAAAAAAACAGTTGATAATATTAATATACGATACAATAACACGATAATAAATAACGTTGAGAAAACAAAATATCTTGCAATTGTTATAGACAACCAATTGACATTTGAAAGTTACATTAATAATCTCTGGTTTAAACTTTCAAGATCAGTAAAAATCCTATTTAAGTTAAAAAAAATATTCTCCCCACAAAAGCCCTAATGCATTTATATTATAGAATGTTCCATTCTCAACTGTTGTATGGGTTGCCCGTCTAAGGAGCAACATACTCATTATACATTCATAGAATTATACATTACTCATTATACATTCATTTTACATTCTGTAAAAAAAACAAGAACGGGTTCGCTGATTATCCTGACATTCCAAGAACGGGTTCGCGCGAACCCGTGCGAACCCCCTGAATCCCATCACTGCATACAACAGTTGAGAATGGAATATTCTATAATATAAATGCATTAGGGCTTTTGTGGGGAGAATATTTTTTTTAACTTAAATAGGATTTTTACTGATCTTGAAAGTTTAAACCAGAGATTATTAATGTAACTTTCAAATGTCAATTGGTTGTCTATAACAATTGCAAGATATTTTGTTTTCTCAACGTTATTTATTATCGTGTTATTGTATCGTATATTAATATTATCAACTGTTTTTTTTTCAATTTAGTAGAGATGATGAGATAATTAGTTTTAGAAGGAAATGAGCGAACCTGTTGTTAGTAAGTACGATACAAAAGAGAACCTGTTCTTAAAATTTTGAATCCCATCACTGGGTAAATTGTTTATGCCCCCTCAGTCACGCTACTCTGGCGCCGGGCCTGGCTTGAAATAAAGTATAGGCTTAGTAAAAATCAATCACGATGACTCAAAATAAACAGTTTGAGTACAAAATAATTGAAAATTATAAGTAATCTCTTTGAAAAAATTTTAAATTCCAGTTAGGGGATATTCTGTAAAGATGATTTCTTACGATAACAAGACTTGTCGATTTCAACGACAATGCTTCATTATTTGCATCCGGAAGATTCCTCTGGTAATATAGACAAAGACATAATAGCCAGACTAGTCGCTCAGAGGGGGCTCAACATCTTTCGTTCAACATTCAAGACCTTCAAAAAAAAAGACCAAAAAATTTTCAGCACCAGTAACAATATAGGGCCAATTGCGTCCACTGCTCGAAATCGGTTTCATTGAAGAAATGAGAACTGCTTGAGGTAACAGAGGTGTCCCAAACCAAACCTTTTTCCACGATTCCTCTTATTCGCGAAAATACGATTTAATGCGTTTGATTTCGTACCATTGGCAATTCTGCATTTCGCAATATTGTAATATCACAAAAGGCCTACTGCAGATCAGTAGGCCTACTGGTAGCCTAGGTCTAGCAGCAGGGGTGCTGAGAGCCGAACGTGGGCCCGGGGCCAGCTCAAATGTGACGGAATTGTGCTTTTTAAAGTCCAAAATAGACGGAGAAAATGCTGCTGTTTGGTCCGAAAAATGATGTGATCTCCAAAAAAGAAAAAAAAAAGGTCTTCTCCGAAATTTCAACGGTTTTTCCGGCCGAAATCAAGTGATCACCGATTGAAATAAAACTGTTTACATGCGACTTCGATGGGCCTTTCACTTCTCAATGTCATTTGGATGGGCCCCCTCTCGAGCTCATGGGCCCCCTAAACTCCATGGGCCCTGGGGTCACTGTCCCCCCCTCTCGGATCCCTGTCTAGCAGTACCGGTAGCCAAGTGTTCGGGTGTGGTTAGCCTACTCACTGCAGCAGTTGCAGTTGGTAAGTTACAGGTATTAAATTAGACCTACTGTACTGTATTGTTGGCTTGTTGCCAGGGCCGCCGAGAGGGGGAGGGCAGGGCCACCGAGAGGGGGCAGGGGGTACAATGACCCTGGGCCCCATGGACTTTAGGGGGCCCCATGGGCTTCAGGAAAGCCGTTGGCTTCAGCGAGCCCAGCAGAGGGCCCATGAGCTCGAGAGAGGCCCATCGAAATGACACTGAGAAGTCAGCATTTGAGGCCTGAAGACCTTTTTTTTTTTGTTGGAGATCACTTAATTTCGATCGGAAAAACCGTTAGAATTTCGGTGAAGACCTTTTTTTTGGAGATCACATCATAATTCGGACAAAACTGCGGCATTTTCTCCGTCTGTCTTGACGTTCACAAAACCGGAAATCCGTCACATTTGAGCTGGCCGTGGGCCCACGTTCGGCTCTCGGCTCCCCTGGGCAGGGGGGACAATGACCCCGGGGCCCATGGGCTTCAGGGGGACCATCATGGGGCCGTTTGCTTCAGGTGGCCCAGCAAAGGGCCCATGGGCTTGAGAGGGGGCCCATCGAAATGACACTGAGAAATCAGCATGTGAAGCCCGAAGACTTTTTTTTTTTGAGATCACCTAGAATTTCGACCGGAAAAACCGTTAAAATTTCGGTGAATACCTTTTTTTTTTTGAGATCACATCATCTTTCGGACCAAACTGCAGCATTTTCTCCGTCTCTTTTGGACTTCACAAAACCGGAAATCCGTCATATTTGGGCTGGCCCCGGGCCCACGTTCGGCCCCAAGCGCCCCTGATTGTTGCACTAGTTTCTGATTACAGATCTGAGATTAACCCAAAGATTATTCTGTCATTTTATTGCTTGTTGTAGAATAACTTTGTTTATTGAAAAAGAGTTGGCAAGAATAGGACTGGTGGGCCAAGCTGGTGTTGTTTTAGGGCTGTTACAGAATAATGGGCAATAGCCTACTAAAGTCTGCGAGAAATTTTGCACAATCAGTCTTTTATGATGTCACAAAACAGCGAAATGCAAGTTTGCCAATGGTACTGTTTAACAGTAGTGGCCTTAGGAATGTGCAAAGTGTGCAAATGCACAGGGGCCCCCCCACTTCTGGGGGCCCCCCCATTTGACCTACCGCGCGCAGAAAAAATTTGATTATGAAAAACTATAGCAAATTATGATAAAAAGTTTATACATTTGTTTTAAGTGTCATTACATATGTACCGGGGTACCCCCTCCCTCAAGATACACTTGTTCCAAATGTTGTTACACATATCCCCCTTTCCAAGACAATATTAGTTTTAACTTTTAAGTCAGATTTAGTAAACAGATAATAAAAATTTACTGCTGAAGTCAACTTACTACTCTTTTTTTTTGCTTGCAACTGTTAGGCTACTCAGGTCATATGCGTAACCAGGGGGGCCCAGGGGCCCCCCAATTGAAATGCTACCCATGATAAAAATGTCACAAAAAAACTGTTGTTTCTTCAGCTTCAGTTTCTTTTAGCATCTTCGCATACAACAGTACACTCGTACAGCAGTAATTAACAATTGTATTGAGCCTGGGGGCCCGGGCCCTCTCAATTTAATTTTTACCAACCAATTTAAATGGGCCCCTACATAATAATTAAATGGGCCCCCAACAACAATATTGCTCCAGGGGGCCAGGGCCCCTTAATTTAATTTTTGCCAACCAATTTAAATGGGCCCCCTACAAGAATATTTATATGGCCCTCTAATTTAAATGGGCCCCCAACAGTAATACTGTTTCAGGGGGCCAGGGCTCCTTCAATTTAATGTAGCCAACCAATTTAAACGTATAACGCGAGTGAAATTAAGCGTTTCGATCCTAAAAGTTGCTAACTGAGGTTCTCATCTAATCTTTTTATGAATGTAATGCAATAACCACGGACGAATTTAACACATGGCACAGTGCTAGGGGCCCCGCGCTCAGATAAGACTTTTTTTGGTCTTCACCTGTATTTGGCACGAAAATATTGCAAAAATCTCAAAGTGCCAGGGGCCCAACTCATTGTAAATCCGACTCGGGCAATAACATGGTTTGTAGGCAAAACTATCTATTGTACATTTTTCAATTACATTTCACCTCCACCTCGCCAGTTTTCATGCAACAAAATACTTTTGAAAAAAAATTAGCTTCAGTAAGGGGAATGCTCATTAAACAAATTTTTGAATTGAGAGAGCCTGGGCCCCTGGCCGTACATGTACTCCTATAACTAGTTGTTTTCAAGACAAAACAATAATCTATAAAGAAAATAATCGACTGAATTGTAATTTACTGCTAAAATATTGCTGGAGGGATTGTACCTTACTTCCCCCTACATGGGCGAAATCACTAATAAAATTTAACCACAAAATGCAAGATTTTAAACGTGGTTTGGACTGAAATTGCAAGCAATAGGAAGACTGAACAACTTAATTTTTTCAATTGGTTTTCAAATGTTAAAAATCTAGTACTTTCAAATGGCTCTGAAAACGTGCAAAATGTGATCCAATGGTATTAAAACTACTTTTTTTCCAAAAAATTACGAAAAATCGTCCAGCGGCTGGGGGCTTCGCCCCCAGACCCCCATAGCCTCCGGCGGCTGGACGCTCCGCCCCCAGACCCCCGTCTGTGATACGTTTGAATTACAGTACACTTCTTTACTTAAGCACGTGTCCCAATTTACACATTTTCGCATTTTAACTAGGCTATTGGTTTAAGCTGTCTCCTTGAACGAGTTCCTAGTTACATGCCAAGACCAGGCCACGACTTCTGATCTTCCATTCTACGATATCTTTGCCCCTCCAAAAAATTCCTCTTTCGAAGTTTCTGATGACGTTATTGCATGTGATTTGTGGTTTGGCCCCCCTCTCCCCAATCAAAAATCCTGGCTACGCCTATGACTCAGGTAGTCGTTTTTCCACTTGTTTTTTTTTTCAACTGCTTTCAGCAACTGGCAGTAATAGGTTTTTGACTAACGTATGCAGTATATCATATGCTAAGCAGTATAAAGCATTCAAACATTATCGCGAAGTACTCAAACATATTCTGTAATAACACTAGCATACTGAAAGCAATTGCTGAAAGTTTACGTTAATTTACTGCAATTATTTGGGTTGATAATCTAGATGAGAGGAACTTATGAACAAACATTTGATTTAATTAGGGCTGCAATAGCATTGGTCTTTTGGTTTTGTTATTTGTGAAATGCATTGTTGCGCTTAATTGCAAGCGCAGATAAATCATGGTAAAGTGGTGTGTAAAGAAAAGGGCCCCCCATTTAATTTGCACAGGGGCCCCCCCTTTCCTAAGGCCACCACTGCTGTTTAATCGTATTTTCGCGAATAAGGAGAACTGTGGGAAAAGGTTTGGGGCAAGCCTTTATTACATTAATTGTTCTCAATTCTCCAATAAAATCGATTTGGAGCAGAATCTCTTTATGGAGATGATTTGGCATAAAAGTATTTGGCGTTATTTCTGTCTAAAGGTGCGTTTAGACCGGACGCGAAGCAGGCCCGGCACAAGGATAGCGTGACTGGAGGGGCAGAAATAAGTTTTTTGGGGGGGGGCACGAGAAGTTGATTTATGTGAAATCGAGAGGGGCACGGGGGTACGAGAAATTTATTCCGATGTGGATCAAACGAACAAGATGAAGACCAAAAAAAAAAGGTTTTTAGTTCAAAATTTTTCACAAATTCTGGTTAGCGTCTCAAAATTCTTGCGATTTTTCAAGTGAAGACCAAAAAAAAAAAAAAAAAGGTCTTCGTCCCAAAAGTTTCATAAAATCCGGTGTGAGTCCACAAAAATTACGAAAATACGGGCGGTAAACACCAATTTGGGAGTCTCAGGCCTCGATTTGCACTCCAATAGCCCCGAGCCTGTTAATTTCTTCGGGGCACAGTCCTCGCTTGGGGGGGGGGCACAAGCAGTCATTTGGGGGGGCACGGCCCCGAAATGCCCCCCCGTGGCGCCGGGTCTGACGCGAAGCAACCAAAATTTGACGTCATCGACAACTCACGAGAGGTTGCAACCTTCGCGAGCTTATCATAAGCGAGGTTCTCAAAAAAATTGAGCTTATCAATAAATGTTTTAAATTGAGCTTATCAAAAATAAACCTAAATGAGGTTCTCGCAACCTTGGGAACTGAAACACAGGCTTTGCGTAGCATTCAAGTTTCAACCATGTGGCTGGTATGCTGCAAAACTTGAAAATCCCATTTGGGTGAAACTATCGGCTGTAAGTATCGCATTTGTTCTCAAGAGGCTCTATTTACATTGTGCATATTTCCGAAGTGTGTTTTTGACCAAATCGATTTACTGATTCTGCTCGAACCCTAACGCAAGGTTCTGCAAAAAGAATGAAAAATTGACGAGCGAATCGGACTCGTTACGGTCAGACGAGCCTTAATCACTCCACGATTAAGAGGACACAGTCGAATCGTCTAAGTATCGTATTTAAACGGAGATAAAATCAGTAATAGATTGTAAATATAACCGTTAATTTCGTAAAAAAGCGGTCCGAGCAGTACAGTAACCTACCGTTTAAGTTTGCATCCCTGTTAAGTTCGCCAAAAACTATTTTAGATCTAGATTCAAGTTTTTCAGATATTTATTGCTAGTAATTTAAAGTTCACTTTTTAAACATGTCATGTATAGTTAGTTGATGCATCGTAGAATCTCTTTTTCGGTTTGCTTCCACAATTACCTGGCGCGATTTTGAATGAGTGTTCAAAAGAATTTTTCAGCTCACTATTTTATCGCCTTACTTGAGCAGTAGCGTAGCCAGGGGGAAGCGGGGGGGCTCGAGCCTGAAAAGTATGCAAAATAACACATTTTTGGTGCTTTTTGCTCCAAAAATGAAAACAGCCCCCCCAATGGGATTGGCGAGCAGAAGCTGTGGACTTGCTGTGATTTGGACCAGAAAAGTGGAGTTTTTTTCCTGAACCTCACCTAAAGTTGGTCAAGAAAACTGCCTGAATTTGGGTGAAGACCTTTTTTTTTTTAAGATCGCCTAATTTCCGCCGGAAAAACCGTTTCAATTTTGGTGAAGACCTTTCCGAAAAAAACGTTTCAATTTTGGTGAAGACTTTTTTCTTTCGGAGATCACCTGATTTTGACTGAAAAATCGCTTCAATCTGATTCAAGACTGATGAAAATTTGGTTAAAGTTCGTTTACTGTTGTTTCCAGCTTCCAAAAAAGCCCCCCCTTACAAATTCCTGGCTACGCGCCTGTACTTGATCTTCCATCTCTGGACTTAAGAACGATCTTCTTTTTCAATTAATTATTCTTACCGGTACATATCCTCAAACGCACAGAAATTGACATTGTCTTTTGTTGGTCCCGGAAATTGTGTGCAGGCTTCGGAAATTGCATGACCACTCTCCATCATCTGCGCTTTCTGCTTTTGTATGCATTGTTTCCTGCACCTCAATATCATCCAAAATCTCTCGCGAGAACTTTTCATGTTTTTGTCATCAATGTAAGTAAACTCTTCTGTAGCGCATTTGTCTATTGGAATATTCAATGCTTCAAAGCTACGCATTAAATCTGCCATCAAATCAACTTCCTCGTCCAATCCACTTCGCAATATTCGTAACTGAGATTTGTTGAACGCATTTTTAATTGTTGCATTCGAAACAGCATCCTAGGCAAGCTTAAAGCATTAGAGCAGGGTTGCCGTAAACGACACCAGCAGGCTGCACCCCGAAGTAGCCTTTTTGCTTGATCTTTTATGTAAGCCTTCAACTAGTTATCAAGTTCGTAAAAATCCAAAACATCTTCAAATGTAAAGAATTAAATATTTATATCTTTCCTTCAGTGCTGCAATAATTACCATATCACCAGCTAGTACAGTTAGGTGGGAAGAACACTTTATTGTTACTTCTTCCACACGCGGGAAAATGACCTGGAGCATTGTCCAACAGTAAAAGAACTGGGCGTCTTTTTTTTTTACTTCAAGACAGAACACATCATCAAAACTACGTGATATTTCTCTGACGCACATAGTGCTTACAAAACAATATAATACAATTAGCAACTCTTGATTTGAACATAAATTGGTAAGTTCGCAAGAGATGCATAAATTCAAGTTGAGAACTTAAGCGGTAGGTTACTGTAGTTCCATACACAGCAGAAGCATTAACTATCTCATGCGCGTTTAGGTCTGCTTATCGGAGTTCCTTCTATTTCTGAGATCTTGCAGCATTAGAATCACTTCAAACTACGTTTATTACAAAAATATAAAAATCTCGAATGAATAATAGCGAACTGATAATAGTATATGCTATTGCACTTGGAAAATAAACGAGTGGACGGTAATGATGTCATCAAACAATGATGTCATCGTCTATGTCAACGTTTGGTCGAGTGAAAAGAACCGGAGGCAACTTCGGTAAATCTAAAAATGCACAACACATATTAGCAGAAGCAACAAAATGCAACCAACGGCCGCTAGCTGCAATGATTGGGGGACTCCAATAAATCGGATGTGAATTCAACTTAAAAGGCCTAATCTATACGTCTGAATGCAATCGCAAGCGTGCCAGCATATCTTTATTTGATTCAACCGGCTGCAGACCACGCACCGCGGAAAATTTCTTAAGTGTACCTTTTATTTTGGCACATCGATTTACTATCTTTCAGACTAGCTGTGTTACCTGAAACGTAACTCTAATAATGCGAGTTCTGCAGAGGAAAAAAGGCAGAGAGAAAACTAGAGCGCGAGACTTTTCAAAAAAGCCGACGCCGTAGAATACTAAGACTAACGTATTTAAGCCAAAATAAAGAGAACAAAAACGACATTTGTAAATATAAGGATACACTTCGGAAAAAATAACAAGATTGAAAAAATCACGAAATTAGTACTCCACTAAAATAACAAATACCGACCCAGTCAGTTCACTGAAAAGCGAACTTGCAAATAACCACGGCCTAAATAAACGTAAAATACTTGAAGAGCTTTTTCAAAATGCAACGCTAGGGCGCTAATTTAACTTTTCTTCGTTTCACCAGCTCTAATATACGCTACGAAATTCCAAGTTGGTTATTACATTGTAATTACATATTATTCACGAAGTTGACTTGGCCAGGAGACAGCAAAGGGACTTTTGGTCTTCGAGTCAAGCTGTCACCTGCCCACCTGTCTACCACACACGATAAAGACTTTACACTGTCCATCATAATACAGAACGTCAAGCAGGAAAGCCGTGAATACCAATTTTTGTACTCTTTGGTTTGATCTGACCGGGAATCGAACGAAAATCTGCCATTTTAGTGGCAGAAGTTCAATTAATTTGCTTTCAGAAAATAACTAAAAAAAAACGTACTAAACGACACAGCCACTAATAATTATAAGCAATCACAGCATATTCCGTATGTTGCTACCTCACATGCGAAATTGTTACTTCAACAAATATGTTCGACAAAATTACAACTTTCGTTGTTAGCAAAAACTCACCAACGAAAGGCCACCAGTTCACCATAAATTTAAATTGACAACAAAATGAGTTTTTGACGACAAAAATTTCAATTTTATCAAATCATGTCGCCAATGGGACAGCATCATTATTTGCAACGAAGTTGAATACTCACGCACGCACTCAACAATTAAAACACCACAGCATAAAAAACTTAAGTATCAGAAAATGTATCAAGCAGTGACAAAGCTGCAATCAGCTCGACGTTAATGAAGCCACATTAAGTAAAAGACGGAGGTCCCTAAAAGAGCTAACAGTACGTACGCACAGTCGTACACTTTTATGTACTAGTCTCGATTTGGTTTTCGAGCTGATTTATATACCTCGCGAAATGCCTTATCTTGGGAGCCTTAATGCAGCTGTGGAGCTACAGAAAGTAGAGCAGAAACGACTAAATGTGCTTTGCAACAAGCGCAGCATGGGCATTTTGCTTTCAATTAGTTCTTGGCGCGATGCTGTAGCTTCTGGCACTGGATCGGCAATACTGCGCTAAATGTGGGCTGGAACAAGGCCATTTTTGGTTCAAAAATTGAGTAATGAGCAACAACAGCGTGATTTTTTACTTTTGATTCTATACAAAAATTGCCTTCACAGCACAAAACTTGAACAAACAGTGCTATGATATGCTACCGGTACTTGAAATGTGAGCAATGATGCAGTATGGTTGAAAGCAAAGTTAAGAGCGTGTGTTACTTCGAGATCATAGCCGTAGGAGGCGGGGGGGGGGGGGGGGGGGGGGCAGGGGGCGGTTGCCCCCCCATTCGGTTCAAAACGTCAAATATTCGGGCAAATAGACTATTTATTTGGGCAAATAGTCTGTGCATTTGGGCACACCATTGGCAAAAAACCGTCTCAGTTTCAATGAAGACCTTTTTTTTTTTGGAGAACACCTCAATTTGGACAGATAAACCGTTCAAATTTCAGTGAAGACCTTTTTTTTTTTTGGAGAACACCTTATTTTGGGCAGAAAAAACCGTCTCAATTTTGACAGTGAAACGTAATGCATCAAGTCATTTTTCGGGCAAAAGTTTGGTGCCCCCCAAATCATTTCGAGCTCCTACGGCCATGTTCGAGATTGATGAATTTAAAATCTTCAAACGTAAATTCAAACCAATCGCAATCAATCATCTACAGCACACCCAGAATACACCGCAAACCGAATTAAAATACAAGCAGCAAGCCTTAATAACAAAGTTAGTGAGGGAAATGAGTGTTAAATGAGGCTACATGTCACACCTGACTAAAATTTTTCTCGCACGCTGGTGGGGCAGATTTATTCCGATTCTGCAAGTTCTAACAAAATAAATATGTGTGCGTATTAAAGTTCCGTTTAAGTCACAATGATCTTTTACGTGTTCATTCCGTGTGAAAAATGATAAGAAACTTCTTATACGCTTTGATTACGTAGAATGGGAGATCTGGTTCAATTCTCGTGCCATCAAATTCAGACAATATCAATCTTCAGCTACTTCGTTGTGCGGTGCGAACCCTTCAGGTGTAATGAGCCAATAAACCGTTAATGGGCTTCGGAGTAATACAGCAAGACCAACAGCAATTATATAATTTGATCAAATAGGACCTGATTTGCATTTGCAGTCATCGCTCTACTTGTGTATTTTCTGCGTCACATGAGATAATGCGTTGTTTTATGCGCCTTCCAATGAGTCTTTCGACATTAAAAAAAACTATATTTCGTATTTGACAGTCAAGGCATGCAAATCGTAAAATGGTTAGGTACCTTTGTTCATTTCGGGTGCTTTCGGTTGATTGTCGATAGGCGCGAGTTTCTTGGATGGATGCACAGCGCCTGGTAGTGGTAAGTTATCCAACGCAGAATTATAGGGCGCGACTTTGTGATTTTTACCAATGCCGTTCTTCTCAGCTATTGGGATCTCAAAATCACCTAGCAAATTAGCAACCTTAAACTCCGGCAGCATACAAGTTGTTGAAGTACATGTAATTAAGTTGTAATTGTAATTGCACATTTATTTACCAACGTGCTCAAGCCAGGAGACAGCGAAGGAATCATACGGTTTTCGAGTCACGCTGCCACCTGTCACCCACGCACGTCGGAGGCTTGACTGTCCTTTTTGTTGGTGAACGTCAAGCAGATAAGCTGTGAATACTAATTTTTCTAGTCTTTAATTTGACCCGACTAAGAATCGAACCCGAGTTTACCGTTTCAGTAGCAGACGCTCTATCCACTCGACCCGTGACCGGCAGCATACTCAAATTTCCAATGCACAATGTAGTGAGTGCTTTCAGGTTACACGCAAGCCGTGTTATTAAAAACATGTCAACTAGCGGCCGCCACTAATAAGCATCCCTTTTTATTGAACATCAGACTTATTTGAAGTTCAGGTCCTAAAAAATTCTTACACACAATTCGAAATCGCTTTAAACAGAGAAGCAGGCAATAAGGTTTAGAAAAGAACAATCGCATTAGACATGCGTTGACTTCATCCTTCGAGAATTAACTCTCCAGAGACATTCTACTTTATATTCATTTTCGTTTCCTAGGATTTCAGGTCACGCACGACCGACTTTTAGCTTGTACTCAGAGTAACAGACAGATCAAGAAAAAAGATGAGGTAATAAAAAGTTAAAACCAGTCCACTAGGCCTAGTTAAGGAGGCTACTGCATGGTACCATATAGAGGCCAAGCATTTTACCCAAGCACTTTAAATTACTGTATTTCAATCCTTGCCTTCCTGTTTAATCAGCCGACTTCTTGGGGCCCTTAAGCTAAAATCGGCTATGCGTGACCAGCGACCACGCCGATCAACGTCAGTGTTGATCACTAAAACTGTCAATTTTGCATTAAGTCAGCGGTCACAAGTCACAACGACGCGTTTCTTTGGAACAGTTGAGTCAATAAAGAATGAGCCAACGGCCAACACCTTTTAATTCAGTGCATTAACCACAGAAACCGCTTTGGTATAACCTGCAGTACAAATAAATTTTGCAAAACCAAAAGCCGCTAACAACTCGCTGGATAAGAAGCATTCCATTCACTTCATCACGCAACAAGGATAGGGTAATTTTGGAACACCGGGGATTCGGCCACAGAACACCAACCAAAAAAATTCAAGCCCTGGTGAGTTTTGCGAACTACATCCTCACCAATTTTAAAACCATCAGTAAGTTCAAGCTTGTTGGAAAGCTTACAACGCTACGAGCTGGTTTAACAGTTGTACTCTTAGCACCAAGCGTAATGACATTAAATAGCAACAGGTAACGACAAGTAAAAAAGCAGAACGAAAATGCCGACGAATAATTATCCATGATTCTACGATGATAGTGAAGCAGCCTACCCAATGGGTTGTAAGACGACCAAATTGTCCAACAACTTTTTACCGGTTGTAGCTGGAGAAAGCAGTGTAAGGTACCAAGCTCAGTTTTTTAGTTTTTTTTGGGGGGGAGGGCATTTATCAGTCATTGACCGAAATTCTTTTGCAAATGACCTAAACCAGTCATTCTTCAATCAGGGTGCCGTTGCATTCTAAACTGCTGTTCGCTTTTTCTCGGAATACCGTTAGCTATTTCAAATTAATTAGTAGCGCAGCAAGTTCGATAGATATCATTCTGTAAAGTCGTTGCTTTGGAGGTCTAAAAACGTTTCTTGCCATAATAAAGGTAGCCTAACCCCACTGCATGTTAGAGGTAACAATCGTTATTGCCAGTTGCGCAGCCAGCACTGAAGGCCTTAGCCAAGTTACTTAGAAAGTTTAACCCATTACGCAAGTTTGTAAAAGTGGTATTGAACTTGACCATGAAGTGGGAAGAGAAAAGGGAAAGCTGGAGGGACTAAAAATCTTTCTGTTTTGGCAATTTTACTTCAAAATGGCTCTAAAAGCGTGCGAATTTATTTAAAACAGGCGTTAAAATAAATATCTTTACCAAAATATTTCCAAAAATCGCCGAGCAACTGGGGGTGCTTAGTTTTTTAACATTGAGTTTATGTTGCAATGGTGTTCCATTGCAACGCCTCGTGTGATTTCGTTCCCTTGGCGTGATTTATTTGATGTGAAGGTTTTTAGTTTCGACAATGGGCGCTTCAAAATCGTTTTGCTTGCAGTGCCGAAAACCAAAAAAATTGAGAATTGCTGATCAACACAAATAAATCATTTCGGTCGAAAATCGACGGAAAATATTAGTTAGATTTTGTATTTCAAAGCTTAACCCTAAAATCATGCTTGAAATGACAAAAATAAATTTAAACCAACCAAAAAATAATGTCCAAAATTTAACTTTGGACCAAAAAAAAACAGGACTAAGCTTTGGTGTGGAAATGGTTACTTTTCTTGACCGGGTTCTCCGACCCAGCTGAGTTTCTATTTCTATACCATAAATTTCTTTTGCTCCACAATCTCAACGATAGAAAAATGATGATATATTGCAACCACTAACCCAACAATTACCTGTTTTAGTGGAGTCGTTTACGAATGTCCAGGATGCATCTGAAACTATTGAGGTGTTGAGCTCTGGAAAATGCCTGGGAGATTCGCAAATTTTGTTTGAAGTTAAGTGACCGTTTGGGGAGGACATTCTGTTCGATTCATTGCCCCGCATCGGGACTGTAGGAGCGCATCTCAGCTCGGGAACCGAACCGGGAATGCTTATCTCATTGTTACTCTCAACATCGTCCAAAATTTCGTCTCCCAAACCAGAATGAACGATTCTCTCTGATGAGTTCTGTGATTCGTGTTTCGTAGACATTGGCCGTTCTTCACTATTTTTCGCTCGGTCCAGAGTATCAGCAACAACTTTGCCACTTATACGACTTCCCACGGAAAGTCTCCGTTCGCTTTCATTCCCTTCAGCAGCCTTGGCAGCTCTGAAAAATATCCAAAATCGTCAGAAGAGAACGTGCAGCAAAACGCACTACAACAAAATGGTTTCCAGACTCGAACGCGAATCAGTTCCATTGCGAACCACTTGATTGCATTGTCAACGAGAAAGAAAAGCGCAAAAGAAGCTTAAATCGCAAGACATGAAGGGGGACGGTGGAAAAATGCTGCACAATATGAAGGGATTAAGGTGCACCAAAACAGTTTGGCGCGTCATTTGCGAGGGATCGGTGTGGTTCATCAGTGCATCAGAGCTAGGCACTGTTTTTTCTTTTTCTGAAAAAAAAAAGGAGCCGAAAAAAAGCAATTTAGAACCGCAACCAAGAACTGAACCAGTAAAAGCGAACGTGTAGGCCTGCAGGGTCCACTCTACACTTGCCGTTAAATTGTTAACCAAGATTTTGCTGAGCCCACGTGACCCATTTCCGAAGTGTAATTTTTCTTTTATCTCGTCGTTTCGCTGGCAATGCTGCCTAACCCTGTAACTCTACAGCAAGGTAAAGGTTTTACAAACGATAGAGACTTCACACCGTCCCTTTCCCTTTCTAAAACAAGTGAAGGCTTTTCACACTGTCGAGGCTTCACACTCTTACTTTTTACTGCGGAACATCACGCAGGAAAGCGGTGAATTCCAATTTTTAGTCTTTGGTTTGACAGACCAAAAATTGAACCAAGTCTACCGTTTATCTATTTGTCTCGATTTACTGTTATTTTGATATAACCTTGCCGTAAAAAAGCATTCTCCGAGCATAAAACAATATTTTCGTGTTAAACCATCTAATGAGGAAACAATAGTTTTAATATTTCCTTTTTGCATTTGCAGTCATTTATTATATGGCATTGTAATCTGGGGTAACAGTTACAATAATCATTTCAAAAGATTGATAATTCTTCAAAAATTGTAAAAATAGCTGAAGGTGGACAGCGGCAGGACCATTGTACACCATTTTATCACCAGTTTCAAATCTTAAAACT
The DNA here is from genome assembly GCA_963965965.1 of Trididemnum nubilum. Taxonomy (NCBI): domain Eukaryota; kingdom Metazoa; phylum Chordata; class Ascidiacea; order Aplousobranchia; family Didemnidae; genus Trididemnum; species Trididemnum nubilum. The sequence continues at coordinate 27,750,816 of OZ014486.1, forward strand.
GAGAGACTTGTATGTATTGTATATGACGTTGCAAAATTAATGCACAAAAACTCGCGGAAAAAAACACCAAATCGCCTAAATTGTCACTTTACTCCTGTTAGCGCGGTACACACATGAACAACACATTTCGTGTCATCTGAACTTAATTTCCTCTTCCCAAGGTACACACACCGGCGCAGCCGGACCCCCCTTTTGAAAGTAAACAATTTTACAAAAATTGTCTAAAAAAGATAAAATGTCAAAAAACTAATTTAAAAACGCTGAACTCGAGTTATTCTACCCTGAGTTGCAAATAAGTAACGTCAAAACTTTTGCATTTTTTGAAAAATTTTTCCAAGGCAATTAGCTTCTCTATCTTTAAAATATTTCGGCCGTCTAGCTTGCATTGTTTCCGAGATATTCGAGTGGAAAAACCCTTTGCAGCAAAAAGGCAAAATGAGTCCATAGCTAACGTAACAATGGAAATGAGTTACAATAAAAAAATTAGTTGTGGTAAATATGATTGAGAAGGTAGTCTATTATGTCACATTAATATAACAATCGCGCATCAAAACTTCATTTTATTGAAACAGGAATTTTGTCACGTTGCCTTTTTGCAACACAAGGTCGAAACAAAACCCGGAGAGTCGGAATGCTTGTATAGTCAGTGTTGATATTTAATGGAAATGTTCGATAATTGCATAACCCGTATCGCACTGTCTTGAAATAATAATGTCTCGTCAGCATACCGCATTGCTTTTGCGGGAGAACGCGAACGAGGCAAAAAAGCTGCGCCATTTTGCACCAAAAAACGCAATCCATTTTGTTTCAAAGCTTATTATTTTCCAAAAAGTAAAATCAGATATAGGTGAAAATTTGGGGCGGCCGAGATCTGACGAGTATGAGTCCACGGATTCATTGTCACCATTAGTCAAATCGTATTCCTACCCTAATAAACTTCGAAAATATTTTAATCGAAAACCTTTGCAAAAAACACTAATTGCTGAAGGAAAGCAAATCTCTTCTAAGAGAATGACCTCCATACATTTTTAACGTCGAAATTGATTTTTTTATTATACTGTATTGGGTCCGTTTCACCAATCACGCGTATTTATGTGTATAAATATACGCATGTCATTTGATTGCATGCATTTTGCCTGTTTTTCATTTTTTGGGGTTTACACTGAAAAAGATATCAAACGTAATTGGACTAAACCACCTTATGCAGGCCTACATTTAGACCAACAGCCTAGAGCATGGCTACTCAACTGGAAGACAGCGGTCCAAATCCGGACTTCTGGAGCGCTAAATTCGGATCTCCTTACTTTCTTGAATTTGCTCTGGGGGTGCGACAAGGGACTTTTTGGGGTGGGAACTCATTTAATCGAATGCGGGGACTAAACCCTTTCAACACTGCGGTGAAGACCTTTTTTTTCTCGACCTGACCCAACGCATTTTCACCTTTTTGTATCTGGACCTTTGCTAAAACTAGTTGAGTGCCCCCGGCCTAGAGAATCCGTTTGTCCGAAAAACGGCGGAATCAATATCATATTGCTCAAAAAGTTGCTGTAGTTTAACTGTTTACCAAAGGCTACGATGTCAGTTTGATCCCTTAATTTTATTTTCGGCAGTGATTGGGGAAACGGGGGATCGGCTGGTTTGAATTAATCTTACGACTTCAAACTGCACAATGTCAAACGCTTATTACAGTAAACAGTACGCTAATTTATTTTTAGGAAATCATTTTCAATCAATTTCTATGTCAGCATATTACACCGTGTAGCTGTGCTGATTTATAACAGTGTTCTCGTTGTATATCAGTGCAGCTAGTGCGGCGACGTTGTTCAACTTGTGTCGAAGTCTAAACTGAGTGCGCTGGTTGCGAGCAAAAGTCGCCCAGACGCCGTCCGCCTATTCCCGATCTACACTGTGCGTAAAATCGTAAGTGCAAAAGTTCGTCTTTAGTTTATTTTTAACCAAAATTTGGTACGCCTGGGCCGAGATTTAGAAATCCCTGCGCCCGGCGCATCGCCTTACCAGCGTACAAGCAGTCAGTTGTTTCAAACAAACTAACGACACGCCCGTACGTTCGCGATTTTACGCACAGTGTAGGCAAGGCCTAAAAATTCTCTCTGGAAGCGTTCCACGCAGCTTTTGGTGCGAACCAAATTTCGTTCGCGGGCGTTCTGTATAAATAAACCCACTGTACTTCGTTATAACAATTTTGCCGCGAACTCTGCCTTCAGATTTGCATTATTTGATTGAGACGTTAGTTACCCACGATTCAGCGAATGTTGCAAGTTCTTTAGCGCAAACTTTGTCTTTTAAATAGCAATAAAAAATTTAATTTTGTGAGATCTGGTGAGCGCGGAGGACATCAAGAAACCCCCTCTATCTGTTTGTAGGATTCGCTCAAGAAATAATTTGGTAGACCTCATCCAAGCCACTCAACCCACAATTTTTTTCTTCAAGTAAACATTTTGTTTTCCGTCAAAAAGTAGATAGATCACGGAATTTTAAATTGGTGGCAACTTCAGTTCCATTTTAATGATTGCTAACAAGCGAACTTTATCTGTGGCATTGGCCTTGTGGTTAAGAAACGATAAGATTCGTGGTGACTTGAAAAGCCGAAACGGTTGGAATACTCGGTTTTGTTTCTTCCACTCTGTGTGGCTAAGATTATTTCAGCTTAGCAGTTCTGAGATCGCTGATCGTAAATAACAGCCCAAACCAGCGCTGTGCTGTCGTGCACCGCAAAATTTCAAACATTTAACTAATGACAATTTATATTTATGATGGGTTAAAAAGCGATTGCTATTTTCAAGTCGATATAGTTCTTACGTTGAAACATTATACGACCACTAAAAACGGGGTAATTATCTAGTCTAGTGCATTATTTATAACTGTTTCTAAGCTGAAACGTAAGCAAGCCCTGTTTTTAAAATATTAATAGGCTTTTGCGCTATAAATCATTTACTGCACAACATTATTTGAAAACGCAAAGCGGAAACAGAGACAAGTCAGAAGGAAAAAATAAATCCGAGAAGATTACAAAAAAATATTTCAGCACAATCAAAAATCGCTTTGCAAGTGGTCATGTTTGAAAGTGGTCGACTGGTCGTTAAGAGATATGTCACCAGTCGGATATCAAACGACTCCGATCTTATGTTCCGCGTAGAAACACAATTAAAAATTTATGAAGAAAACGAAAGTGTGAAGCTGCCAGCAATTTGCCTAATCTCTAACGCACTAATGAAAAATTTAACTTCAAAACTGTGTGTCTGTGCGGTATAATGACGATGGTCGGAGGCTACGTTTGCTACATGCATGAAAGGAAAGTTTTAATATAGTCTAAGCGCAGATGACACATTACTAAAGTTATTTTTCGGAATCTTGCTTTATTTACGAAAATTTTGGTGAATGAGCGAAAACCACTACGCCAATTCTATCAAAAAAATTTAAATGTCAGGAAAACTGACAAAAATTTCCAAGTGAAAATGAACCCCAGAGCACATACATTACAGGTGGGCACAACAATGGGTCCACGACTTTTCGGCGCAGACCTTTTTAGCACCAATATTCGGTGCTTTTTGACTAACCCAAACCCTAACCCTAAATAACTGAACTGTCAAAGAGCACCGAATTGGCGCCGGAACGGTCTGTGCCGAAAACGACCATCACGAAATAGGTGGCGCCGAAATGGCCGCACCACAAAGACGTGATCCCCACAACAATGGCTTACACAAACAATACTATGAGTGGTGCTGGGATATTAGTACAAGCTTTAAAAACCACGCCAAGTTAACAAAGTTGACAAATATTTTGTTGTTCTAAGCAACAATTAAAAAGTTAACACAGTTGAACAGTTGACTATCTCCGATTGAGCATTGACAACTGAGTGAAGGTGAAGCTGATAATCCATTGAACCTCGAGTAGTAGGTCCACAACCGGAAGTATTACTAATTAGTCATAAACGAAATGCTTCCGCCACATTAAATATTTAAAATTTTTCAGGCAACACTCACTCAAATACAATCAATTTCATTTAAATCATTTTACAGATTTGAATGTATTTTCTGACGAGGTTATGAAAACCTAGTACCGGTATGTCAAAAGCTTATCACGAATTGACTAATTAATTAGTAGCATGTTTCTTGACCTTGAGTAATAACATAAAGCAATCAACATCTATATGTTACTGATTATGAGCAATTTGAAATTTTTTGCCAGCTATTGATAATGAAACGCCAAGTGAACATCAGAAAGTTGTGAGAAAAATGTTTGTTACTAGCAAAGACTTTCAAGTTGTACCCTTGAAAATTTTAAAGCTATTATTGTACACGAAAAAGACGATATGAACAGCGCTTCAAACTTAGAAACGCAGCAGTACACTTTCTACAAAAGATCTCTCTCAGCTAACGACGCACTTAAAAATCAGCATTAATTTAGCAACAAGTCGCCACTTAAAATATAGTAATCCCTTGCTGGGCAACGTTGAAGCGAATTGTGATAGAAACTTATCAAAGGTGGCTTTAAAATAGCAAAATTTATCAATAAAAAATTCTTACTCTTTTCTTAAGCGAATTCGTTCGCGTTTTTCAGCCATTTCTTTTTCAATTTGTATATCTCGTTCTTTAACATCTCTCTCCACTCTTTGATTGAGCGTCTGGTAATGTTGCTCTATATCTGAGAGAAGCCACTTCAAGCCGTTCTTTATAGCTACATCTTTCTTACCAAGAATTGCCGAAGTCATTTCCTGAAAGGAATTGTGCAAAATGAAACACTGAATTCCTATTAAACAAAATTGGTAGTTTCAAACGAGCATCGAACCGCCCAATCTTCACATCGTTGCGCCTCGGCCACACTCCTTCTTGTAAAGATGTTCTGGTTACAACTTCAGCTTCACCAGCCACTTAACACAAAAAAGCGCCCCAATATGCGAGTGCGGCGCTGAGAATCAAATGGCTGAACGCAGAACAACAGACTGCCCGCTCTACTCTCCACTTCTTGTAATTGTAAATCAAATCTTTTATTATACTCGCTATACTATGCCGAAGCGTGTAATGAGTTTGTAGGTGCCCGTCTCCGCGTCACTGCACCCGAACGAAACAGCTTCTTTCGAAGAAATGTCGCAATGGTGGCGAGCCATTGGCAACACTGTGTCGAATTTTAAGGACCGAGATTTGAACCTCAGATCTACCGCTCCACAGACAACCGCGTTACCGCTCGACCGACTGGCCGGCTCATGTAATTGTAACTACATTCTATTCACCAAGCTGTCTTGACCAGGAGATAGCAAAGGGACTGATCGTTCAGTCTTCGAGTCAAGCTGCCGTTTCCACACCTGCCTATCACACACGTTGGAGCTACAGCAGTTAAATCAAGTTTTTGAGCACAAAAATTGCACATGTGCAGTCCTTCTGCGGTGCACATGCGCACTTCTCACGTGCACATCACAGGTGTACAAACTGCACATGTGCAATTATGATGTGTACGTTTCAAGTCAACGTCGGGATGTGCTCATCATCAGATAATGCGTATTGCGTGCATAAGTGCATGTGCACACTTAAGAGAGCGACTAGTTACTCAGCTGATTCAGATATGAGCTGAAATGCCTCGAGTACACTAGTGCACAGTATGCAAGAGAGTAGACTCTAGACTCGTTGCTCAGTTAAAGCGTCTTGACTGTACACAAACGCACGTGCACACGTTAGAAGAGAGTAGACTGATACTAGGCTAGCTTATCAGTTGATGAGAGATTGGAAAAATAGCTTTGGCGTGCATAGGAGCATTTCATTCAAAGTGAACGTACACATCACTACTCACTAGTGCACAAACTGCACATGCACATGTGATGCACATGTAAGAAGTACACATTACAAGTGTACGTCCACTAGAGGAGTGCACAAACTGTACATGTGCACTTTTCGGGCGCAAAACCAAATTTAACCCCATCTTCGGTTGAGGCTTCACACTGTTTCTTTTAATGCTGAACATCAAGCAGAAAAGCTCTGAATACCAATTTATAGTCTTTGGTTTGATCCGACCAGAAATCTAACCCAGATCTACTGTTTCAGTAGCAGACGCTCGATCCATTCGACCATTGATCTGTTTATGGTAAAAGATATTGATCGGTTTGGACAAAGATATAACCAGCTGTCTGGAAGAAACCGGTCCGAACTAACGAAGAAACACGAACAGGTGGTTGCAACCAATTAAGTTCTAATCACCTGATTTTACTGCTGAGGATTTGTTTTTTCCGTCAAAACTTTTGATCAAATGTCTTAATTAGAAAGATAGTTTTTCGGTATATTTTTTAATTTCTGTGACGATTTTGTAATTACAATTGCTTGAACTGAATAATTGCATGCATAACTATGCTAAATGCAGATTTTGATATTTTTATCGAAATGGCTACTTTTTTCCGTCATCAAAAATTTAGGTCAAAGCCAAACAATAAAAAAACCTAGGCTATCTAGTGTCTATGATTGGTTTTTAACATGCCTGCCATCGGCCCATTGAGCAGAAAGAAAAAAATAAACAAACCATTTTGTACAACGCAGAAGAGCTCTATCGATAACGCAGTAACGAACAATACATACCACTTTGCATAGGCACTTGTATTCATTTACCATAGCCTCCAAGTTGAGTTGCCGACTGATATCCACTTCATCCAAGGCTTCGTGCTTGTCCTGCTTGTTCGCAAACCTATTACCAACATCAACAACGTTTTAATGCAATGCGTTTGCTTAGTTAGCTCTACTAATACAAGCATATCGTAGAAGTGACATTTTAACAAATTTTTCGACTTTTCTAAAGATATGTTTGTTATATCACGAAAAACCATTTGCAAGGATCCAACAAGTAGCTGACTCGCAGATAAAAATCAACTTTGTGGTAACGCTGGGTACGAGCACACATCAACTTACAGCAAAAGAGGCTTGCCCTGTATTAGATCATTGCAGAGTAACTGAGATAGTTCTGTTTTTGCTTCATCCAATCGTCCATGATCTGCTGAGTCTACAACGTATATGACTCCATGTACTTCAGCACAATAGTTTTTCCATATTGCCCGAATCTTCTTTCCACCACCAACATCGATCATTGTAACAAGAAAGTGACCTTTGAACAAAATGGTTAAAAAAGTTTGTTTTGTTTTTTCAGAATTTTTTGTCAAGTGCCCAAAATTGGAAATATATAATGGCCAAGCAATCAGTGGTCAAGGGTCTGCTACTTAAATGGTAGACCTGGATTCGATTGCCGATCGGGTCAAATCAAAAACAATAAAAATTGTCATTCACCGCTTCCTTGCTAGACGTTTAGCATCAAAAGGAACAGTATGAAGCCTTCACCACCATGTGTGGTAGACTAGTGGGGAGGTGGCAGCTTGACTCGAAAACCAAAAGGTCCCTTTGCTGTCTTCTGGTCAAGGCAACATGGCAAATAAAATGTAATTACAAAATATTCAAAATCAAATAGAGTCAAATAGATTAAATCTACCCTTGCAAATGAGGGGAATAGTGGAACATGGTTTGGGGCACCTCTTTATCACGTCAGGTAGCTCTCATTTCTTCAATAAAACTGATCTCAAACAGTATCTCTTTAATAAACCACAACCTCTGCTTTGCACCCAAGCTAAATACCACCAACGTAACTTAAATTCCAACCAATCATTGGCTTTACACTCTTGACTTTTGTAAGAACCAGGAAATTTTGAGTTCAGACTGGATGTTCTTAATTTTTTGCGAATTTTCAGCCTCATTTGTTCTTAGATTTTAAGAGTATTGATATCAATTTTAACAGCTATGTTCATATAACTGTTTATGCTTTGTAAGTTGGTCACACCATTTTTTTCCTGTTTTTACGTAAAATTGCAGAAGCAAAAAGGAAAGTTTTCTCAATTTGAACGATGTCCAAATACATTCATAATTTTCTGTATAGTGTGCAATAATATAACTCTTTATAACCTTGGAACAGCTGCAAGTTTAAATTATTCCTAAAGTGAAATAGGCAGAACTAATTTAGTAGTTCACAGAGACATCACGTCCTACAATCCTACTACATTTGACAACACCTTAATGCTGTCTCCACTTCGAAATGGGTAATCATTTCAACCCCTAGTGACACAGATGAGGTGGAGCCCCCTATCGCGGGAGCATTCCCATGTTTCAAAGTCAATTGACTTCATCATCAGTGTGAAGAGGAGTCGACACAATGCAAGGAATTTTAATCCCTGAATTAGGCTAACTCAACCAGTAAATTCGAATAACCAGGCTATCGTCTTCATCTCGTAACCCCCAGCTGCTAAAAAGGCAGACCACAATTTTTTTTTCCACGTACTGCTCTGGACTCGAGTTTCGCGTAATACCAACGCTCATCAACAAAAAGCTAAACTAAGCTAGCCAGCAAACCGAAATTCAAAATCTGAGTAAACTAGCTTGTAAAATTAAAATCAAGATATGATTGCGAAAAATAATTGCAATTGTGACCATGGTAACCCCCCAAAAAAAGGGAAAAAACTGAACTCTGGACAGGGGACCAAGTGGGCTAATAAACAGGAATGAAAAATTAATTGAATAAAATGGGCAAGGGGACCAAGTGGATAAGGGGGTTGGTGAGTTAAAGGACAGAGATAAACAATTCACCCCGTGCGAATACAATATTTATTTAGGCAGAACTAATTCAATAGTTCACAAGACATCGCGTCACATATCCTAAGTGATATTGCACTCGTGCTGTTTATGCAGTGGATAGTCTCTCAACCACAAACAACGATAATTTTACAAATTAAATTTAAAAAATGCTGCAAGTTTGTTTGCAAATACTAAAAAATCACTGAAACTTGATTGGTTAGAATCAGTACAGAATTTAGCTTCTCTTCTTAATTCTAAATTTAATCTTTTTTGTTTTGTTCTTAATAATTTTTGCTGCTAAGGCTGGCATTGTTCTTAATTTGGTCTTAAATTTTTAGCAAAAATGAGCTTTATGCTCTTAGAAAAACAAAGTGTGTACCTATCGTATATCCTAAACCAGGCATACCCAAAGTTTTTGAAAAGCTGGCCGCACGACACTTTTACTAAGCTATTGTGGGCCGCACAATTATTCATAAATGTTTGGAATATTATTATCCCATACCAGGGGCGCACCCAGAAATTTTTAAAGGGGAGGTTTGAATTTTTCAAAAAGCAACTAGTACCCAAGTGCAGTTAATTTAGTGATAGTCAAACAGGGTTTCGCGATAATAGTTGCATCGATACAACATTTGTTTATTCAAAAACCTTGTAATAACGATTTTGAAAGTTGTTGGTTACGTAAAGATTGAATGCAAGATAACAATATACCCCCATGGGGGCCTGGGGGCAAAGCCCCCAGTCGCTGGGCAATTGCCTACAATTTTTCGGTAAAAAGTAACCATTTTAATGCCATTTGAATGACATTTTGCACGTTTTTAGAGCAAGTAGAAAAAGCCAAATTACTAAGATGGAGACCTGGGGGTGAAGCCCTGAACAATTCTTGCAATTTTTCAGATAAAAATAGCCATTTGGATGATGTTTTGCACGTTTCTAGAGCAATTAGAAAAAAGTAAATTACTAAGATAGGGGCCTGGGGCAAAGCCCCCAGCCACTGAGCAATTCTTGCAACTTTTTAGAGAAAAATAGCCATTTTAACGTCATTTGGATGACATTTTGAACGTTTTCAGAGCAATTAGAAAAAGATAAATTACTAACATGGGGGCCTGGGGTCGAAGCCCCCAGCCACTGAACAATTCTTGAAGTTTTTCAAAAAAAAAAAACGCCATTTGGATGACATTTTGAACATTTTTAGAGCAATTAGAAAAAGCTAAACTACTAAGATTGGGAAGACTTTGAAAGAATTTATTTTGCTCAGTCTAATTAGCCCCCCCACACTTACTGGTATAGTCCAAAATATGTTTAAATGCTGAAAGATCGCAAATTTGGATTAAAATTTTTTAAATCAATACGTTTTTGAATTCAAAAAGCTTGTTAGTGGCATAGAATTTCAACACGGCTTTCATTAACGCCAGAGATATAATTTCCACTCTTTGAGTAATGGGTAGTCAGTCTTGAAAAAGGCTGTTTTAGATTGAACATTTTCATCCAGCTCTTTTCATGAATCTACGCTAAAATGAAGAAAAACTAAAATGTGATGCTACATATAGATAGAGGTTGATTACACTGAAATAGACAATGGGTTGTTATTATGACATATGATGCTGCAAAATCTAAAATACTATAAGGTTAAATGCAAAAATACAGAAAAAATCGTTTGGAAACGATAGCTCTGACGCTATTAAAAGCAGCTTTTAAATTCCTAAATACGATTGCAAAATAAAAATCTGAACGTTTAAATGTAATTTGTCATGGTTTTCGTCTTAAAGCAGTGGATTTGCTTGCTTTTTTTTTGCAAAAGTGCATTTGGCTTAGTAGGTTTTTTTACACAAGGATGACTTTTTTCACCAAATGGCGTCTGTCTCTTTTATGGTCAAGCTCTGTTCTGCTCAGAAGTTTATGATTGGGTATAATATTATCCATTACTCAATGCATATAACAAGTACACATAGTTACGCAATATATTCGTCTAGTAGTTGAAACACTGTAGAAGCAATATTGTAGCTGAAACAAATGCAAAAATCTCAATTACTTGCCAATATTTTGCGGGATCAAATTACAGCCCTAAAACAACATCTCAAGTGATTAACAACAACTTAAGTGATTATTTAGTGAAAAGTAAATAGGGCAAAGTGTTACAAACTGCGTTATATCAACAAAATTATGTTGTTGTTTGAGTTCCAAAAGGGGGGGGTTCGACCCCCGAAATCCCCCCTCCTGGGTGCACCACTGTCCCAAACACTGCAAATATGTAGTCTAAGACCTGTGTGGTCCTACCAAATTATATAGTTTTTAAATCAGTGCTAACCTTTAATAAACTTAAACCATGTTTTATATTCACAAAAATTAAACTTTGTTATTATAAATTATATTGAAGAACTTATCATAGCAAACAAACACAGTCCTGTGTATCACACATCATCATATCCAGGATCTTGCTATGGGTGGAACTAAATCAAAAGTATTTATTTTTCTAAGTCAAAATATGTATCCAGCACCTGAAGACCGAAGTGTTAAATAAACTGCTGAATGTCTTAAACGCTTTATGAATGAAATCTGGGCCCTCTGCCCCTCAGCCACCAGCTGACTTTTGGATTTCACGAAAAGATTTGCCATTTTTATGCCGTTCGGAAGAAATTTTGGACATTTTTCAAGCGGTATGTGCCAACGTAGATTAAATCTGATCCAAAGATTAACAAAATTTAACAAGAAAAGTTTGGACAAGTTGTTTTAATTATTGTGCAATTCAAGGATAAATTCTCTGAACTTGCGAATTCAGTTTATTTCAATTCAATAAGCTCAACGACTAAGGAAACAAAAAATTGATAATCAGTGGATTAAAGTTAATCGATGTTGGTGCACACGGCCCTTAGAGTCACTTGAAAAAACTGAATTGCTAGGCCATCTCCCCTTAGATCAGGTCCAAGCACATTTAAAAGCTACAATATTTAGCAAAACTTTCCAATTGTATGATTAAAGAGGAGGCCTCAGCCCCCACAACGCCTGTTTCTCAATCATGGCTTCACTATTTTTAAACAAGTGTTACTTTCTAATCTACTCCTTGAGATGTCTTTAACCAAATAAAATTCACAAAAATGATTGAAACTAATGCTTGAAAACAACTAACGAGGGCAAATATATGACAGAAACAACAACTTTTCGGTGAAAAAATTGCATGCACCAAAAGTAACTTAAAAGTCTTGAGATGAGTTGCAGGTGGATAAATCTTATTGTGCTCTGGCACTTTGCATAGCCCTTTCCTAAATCCAAAACCTAAAGCTTGTGAAAAAACAAGTAAATGAAGGTCCATTTCTTGCTTATTTATTTTATTTATAGCCATCTCATGATCAGACATACCAGTACTAATGCAACATTACCAACTTCAATTTTTTTCTTTCGGTAATTAGGTTAGAAAAATCTTTTGAAGTGATAGGCTATTAGTTTGACAACCTCATTCATTTTATTCTTGACTTCTGCAATAATAGCAAATGGAAATAGCACAAAAAAAGATAAACTACACAGTTAGCATTTCACATCTGGAAAATTTACTTACGAAATTTGAATTGATCTGAAGAATAACCAACCGTGGGAGCAATAACATTGATGGGTAATTTTTGTAAAAGTTTTGATACTGTGGTTTTGCCAGCATTATCCAAACCAACAACTAGAAGTGACACTTTTCTGCAAACAAGAAAAGAATCAGGTTCCAGTTTAAAAATAATCATTATATCATAATCAAATGTCATACCACAACAAAACTTATTATGAAACTGAATACAATAATTGGGCAGTCTTAAAGCGATACTACTCAAATTGGTTTTATTGAAGAAATGTGAACTATTTAAGGTAATACAGAGATGCCTCAAAGATTCTTCCACTATTCCCCTTAGCTGAAAAAATAGATTTAATCTGTTTGACTCTGTACCATTGCCAACTTTGCATTTCTAAACTTTTGTGACATCAGAAAAGGGTGCCTTTGTAAAGTTTCATGCAGAATAAGAAATGCAATGTTTGATAATCAAACATTGTGTGGCTTATTCTGTAAGAAATTGCCATTTAACAAATTTTTTTGCAGAATAAGCAACGCAATGTTTGATATTATGCAAAAAATTTTGCAAGATGTCACAAAAGCAAAATGCAGGGTTGTCAATGGAATGGAGTCAAATGGATTAAATAGATTATCCTGGATAAAGGGAATAGTGGAACAAGGTTTGGGGCACCTGTTTATTTCCCCAAGTAGTTCTTATTTCTTCAATAAAATAGATTTCAAGCAGTTTCTTTTTAAATGAGAAAATATTAAAAGGGTATTCAGGATATTTTTATTTAAATTGCACTGTAAAATAAATTTGGCAATTTTTAGAATATTTTTGCACCAATTTTATTCACTTCAGCCGAGATATCATGAGATAATTTCAATTCGTTTTACTCTAAGATGAGGGAGAAACACTTTCGAAGCTCAAACCACAGTGCATAAAAATCGTTCCAAATGACAGATTTATGCAGGCAAGTAAGCACCTTTGTTAGTGCATGCTGACAACTGCAGCAATCCTAAAAAGGAATTGTTGGGATTGACTTTGGGATCTGACTTTTCTTTTAAATAAACATGGACTTGTTTTCAGAGACTTTTCGCTAAACCTTAAAAGAGTTAAATGCTTTGCATTTTAAGTTTACAATTTGAAAAGTTGATTGGTGGTACAAAACTTGAGAATTGCTTTGATTAAAATATTCATGTCTTCAAAGCAGCTGTTCGTCTGGCTATTGTCAAGAGGAATCGTCAAAAATGGAGAGTGAAGGAAAAGGAGCGGTTATTTTCAAAAAAAAGCCGATCGTTGATTGGCTGGAAAAACATCAGTGAGAGAGCATCATAAGTGCACAATCTTTCAGCTGTACACTAGGGTGTCCCGAAAAAACGAAAGTGTTGAAAGTTTGTGCTTCATCAGTGATTTTCAGATCACATCACTAAAAAAACTTCCCTCAAAAAATTTCTACCCAATCTGATGATGCTTAGGGGCGGTACCACCCCCCCTTTTTATTAGCGCTTACCCCAAAATTTGATAATCGATTATTTTGGCAAATTTTTGAGATAAATATGTAATGTCACCATTCATTTTCAATGACTTTTGATCAGGAATTCGATTATATTGTTAATTAAACTCTAATGTTAAATTTTATTTTACCCGACTTTCTTAAATAGAACAGAAAAATCCCATGATAGAGCAAAAGTGTCCTACTTTGGCATATTTTTGCTGCTCAACTGAAACTGCAGCCAAATTTATTGAAAGAAGTATTATACATTATGCATTGGTAGCACATGCTAAAATCCAGAAAAATAGTTGTGCTAGAATTAACAATAAAAAACGAAATCATGCACTATCAGTAGGGCATTTCAAACACATCACAAATAACCCAGTAAGCCCAGCAAAGTACAATAATATCCTCAGTATCAAATTCACAAACGTTCAAGTACTCAGGATATTAATATCATGAGCAATTGAGCATTATGATCAGTGCACATTTAATTGCAGTGAACGCTTCTGTTTGAAGGCGAAGCTCACTGCAATGCGGTGTTTACAGCTACTTGAAATACCATCAACTAGGTACCGGATACAACAGAATCAAGACAGAAAAGTTCAGAACAAGCTAGTTTCAGAATAATCATGTGCCTACAGTTTGCGTTCGATTAATTACTCTTGACAGTGAGCTGATTAAAAAATCATGTTTGCATGCAAGTTGCTAACAATGCACTTGATTGCAATATGCGCTAGGCTTGATAGGTCCTGATAAAGTAACCTTAACCTGTAGGAAAATTATTTTCAATCAATTGCCGATTTTTTTTTCTTTTTCGAAATTATTGTAAGTCTTTTAGTAATTAATTAGCTTGACTGTACAATGCCACAGAGCTGCCAACTATACATAACTTACAAGCTGGAAGATTTGAGAGTGACCTGTGTAAAGATAAAGATCAGCACCAGAACTTTTGCAAAGAGCAGAGCATATGCCAATATCACGAAAACATATAGCAAAAATCATAGTCAGTCAACATGCTATCAAAGCATTCATCAAATGCCTTAAACAACCTGGTTTTCTTTTATGTATAAACAATTGCACCTACTTTCAGATGTTTTTAAAATATAAAATTGATTTGTTGCTTTTCATTTTCTTCTATTTTAACACGAACACAAAATAATGGTGTATATCATTTAATAAAAGTATGTTCTGATTTCTGAATATTTTTTGGACCTCCAAGGTTACGTTTGACTTTGAACATGACAGGTGACAGGCTAAGGTCATGCAGAGAAAGCATTTAAGAAGTGAATCCATCGGCTTCATACCTATTAGCACTTATACTGTAATTGTTCAATCAGTTGCTTAATTTTGCTTATTACTGTAACCAACCATAGAGTGTATTATAAATTCTTTAATGTTGACATATGACTATTTCTAAATGTCATTACTGCATTTTGTTACTGTTAGTATTCTACTGTAGGCCTACGAATAATCCAGCTACAGTAAATCTGTCTCAGATAAAATGTCTGCTTAGCACAGTAAGATTAAATGTGATAGATTTGCAGTTCAACTTGGTTCAACGCTAACGATGCCTGGTCAACAGTTACTGAATTTGACAAGCTATTGCACTCATTTGTTTTTTAAATCCACTAATATCAATCAACTTACAAAATGATTGCAGTTTTGGTCATGGATTGGACAGGCCATACAATAGGACAGTAAGTTCGTGGCGAGATGGGTTAATTGTTCAAACAGAACTCAGAAAAACTCAAACAGGGCTCAACATATTTTGCACATAATTAAGAAGACAAAAAATTTAAAAAATAAAACCGTCGTCGGCAAAAATTTGGGCCAGTTTTCAAACATGAGGTGGAGATTAAAAAAGCTAGTCCTAGGTTAAAGTAGAATATATTTTACTTCTAAGATAATGGGAGACGTTATTTATTGCTAAGATAATGTGTCACTAGACAGCACCTCCATCATGTGAAACTTTTCCAGACAGGGCTCAAGTGTTCCTGCTTGGCCCTCACCTCTGGGTACAGGCTTTCGATAGGAGCGATCAAGGGAATACTTTAATTGAGTGAATTGTTAGCAACTTGCATGCAAACATGATGTATTAAATCAGCTTGCTGTCAAGAGTAATTAATCGAACGCAAACTGTAGGCGCATGATTATTCTGAAACTAGCTTGTTCTGAACTTTTCTGTCTTGATTCTGTTGTATCCGGTACCTAGTTGATGGTATTTCAAGTAGCTGTAAACACCGCATTGCAGTGAGCTTCGCCTTCAAACAGAAGCGTTCACTGCAATTAAATGTGCACTGATCATAATGCTCAATTGCTCATGATATTAATATCCTGAGTACTTGAACGTTTGTGAATTTGATACTGAGGATATTATTGTACTTTGCTGGGCTTACTGGGTTATTTGTGATGTGTTTGAAATGCCCTACTGATAGTGCATGATTTCGTTTTTTATTGTTAATTCTAGCACAACTATTTTTCTGGATTTTAGCATGTGCTACCAATGCATAATGTATAATACTTCTTTCAATAAATTTGGCTGCAGTTTCAGTTGAGCAGCAAAAATATGCCAAAGTAGGACACTTTTGCTCTATCATGGGATTTTTCTGTTCTATTTAAGAAAGTCGGGTAAAATAAAATTTAACATTAGAGTTTAATTAACAATATAATCGAATTCCTGATCAAAAGTCATTGAAAATGAATGGTGACATTACATATTTATCTCAAAAATTTGCCAAAATAATCGATTATCAAATTTTGGGGTAAGCGCTAATAAAAAGGGGGGGTGGTGCCGCCCCTAAACATCATCAGATTGGGTAGAAATTTTTTGAGGGAAGTTTTTTTAGTGATGTGATCCGAAAATCGCTGACGAAGCACAAACTTTCAACACTTTCGTTTTTTTGGGACACCCTATTGTACACGAATTCTTTTTGCCAGCATAAGGTGGGGTTAAAAAGTTTGATAAAAGTGGCTTCAAGAGCAGATTCATGGAAAGGAGAGTGGCCTTGGGCAAAAACATGGAATCCACTGTATTCATCATGTTGAGCACAAGCAAGATTTTGCAAAAGATCAGTCCAATGGCTGAATCAGAAGCAAGAGACTGGGTAATAGGCTGAATGGAAATAAAATCTGCTGCCAAACTGTGCTTTTCCACCGTGGAATCACATGTCCTTAACTCTACCAACAAGCTTCTCTCCGCTACCAACAAAGTTGTACCGGCACTGTATGCTTTACAAAAAAGCAACATGATTTATCTATTCTCATGCCACTGTGACAGTCAGGATGTAGGTCGTACCTCCCAAAGGCTGCAGAACAGACTTAAACAACAAGTTCCCACATCTATCCGCTCTTGTTCTGCTTCCCAGAACCGCTTACTTTCTGCCTGTCAGTGTGAATCTTCCAACCAGCCTAATACCCAGTCTGTTGTTTCTGATTCAGCCATCGGAGAACATCTTTCACAAAATCCTGCCTGTGCTAAACATTATGATCATAGTAGATTCTATATTCTTGCCCAAGGCAGCTCTTCTCTCCATCTATCTGCTCTTGAAGCCACTTCCATCAAAACTTCTAAGCCTGCCCTCTGTCGACAAAAAGAATTTGTGTACAGCTTAAAGATTGTGCACTAATGATGCCATCTCAATGGTCTTTTTCCAGCCAATCATGGCTCGGCTTTTTCCACAGGGTTCCCACGCATTTGTCAACAAAAAATTCCCTGCTTTTTCCATACCTAAATTTGCTCAAAACAAACTAAGCTTTAGTCATCTGAAATACATAAAATGCAGTTATTTTTGCATAATCCAAAAACTAACTCAACAGAACTCAATTGCAACATGGATGAAGACGACTAAATAGGCCAAAGTAGGGGGCATTTCTTAACATCTAAGTGATTGTTCATGGTGTTAGGATTCATGCAAGATGGAGGCAATGCGGCATAGTGCCTAGGCCACAAGTGCAATGGTCGTATCCAAGCAGAATTCTCACTTTGGAATAATTAAGGTCAAGCAGTTTACTTGTTGTAGTCAAAAGAAAGTACGAGGTATAGGCTACTCAGCACTACATGGGTAAAAGGGGAGCATGTTGCACTTGATCAAACACAAGAAACACTTTGTGGGCAATGAATGGACTATTATGAAATGCTAGTAATTCTGCAGTTTACAAAATAACAAGTACCTACAAATGGGAGCTGAAAGCGTGGTAGAGGGGTGCAACTTCTGCCTTGCCTTTTATTTTCTCCAATCAGGGAAAAAGGGGGGCAAGTCTTTGTCCACCTAAATTGGTACTATATCTACAATACGAATACAAAAAAATCAGACGTAAACTTCTCACGATAAATTTTGAAATTCAAAAAGTGCCCTTTTAACATCTAAACTTTACCTTTTTTTAATTTTGCAACTCTAACAAAAAAAAACTTCAGGTGCCCAATGCCTGTGTACCTATGCAACATACTCAAAAATATCTCACTTGAATTATCAACTTGTTTGTCTATCATCACATTTAACAACTCAAGAAGAGTATCTGCCATTCATTTTGTATATAGAGTGACTATTTTACCAGAAAATCTATAGAGAAAAATGGAGAACTGCACCGCACCATATCTTGGACTGTTTTGTTGATTGTAAAGTTTCTGTGAAATAAAAGCTTCCTTTTGTATATCTGCAATGATCTCACATTCGATACTGCTCTCAACCGTACATAGGATAAGTAAACTTTGCAGCCCCTACATTGCGAGATAACAATTGGCTAATTTTGTCATATTATATTCTTAATTCTCAAATAATATTCTCAATCTGTCTGTTGCAGTTAACTCAAGAGCTACCCCTCCTTCTTTTTTCTGCAGATTACCTTGAACAGTTTATGTAAAAAATGTGTGAAAAAATGAAGTATATCGCACTATTTCGATTATTTATACTAATTCACAAAGCATTCAATTATGTACATTAAAACTTGTAATATTTTCTGAATAGTAATACAATCATGCTAAAGAGTATGCGTAACTTTGCAATCTTTGCTCATAGCGCATATTTTATAAGCGCGTAGCCGTAGGCAAGTAAATCTCTCAACTTAACTTAAAAGCCAAACATGACCTAGGCAGACAGCCTACTGCAAGCTATCAGTGCATTATTCACGTGTAGTAGGTTAACAATCTCTGAACTTCATTTGGATGCAGCAGCTGTTGAAACAACCTTCTTCGGTGTTCTGCTAACCTTTTGCGTGCTGCCAGCATATACCACACTATTCCTCATTTACTGCTAGTAAGCTACCACTACTTGAATTCTTCCACTTTCTTAATTGCCTTTGATGTTACAATACTCTTTAACTACAGCATAATAATAATATTAAATTAAACCTTTGTTGAACCTGTATTGTGATGAAATAAATCGGCAGGACCACCGTTCTTGAAGCTTTAACACAACACATCCAGGTGTGTTATTACTGTTTTTATGCACTTAATAGAAGCTTTAGAAGACAAACCAGATATTTAATATCTGTTCCAATCTCGTTAATTTCTACATGGTGCAGTGCACTATTTTCGCAAGACTGTTTTCCATACTTACTCAATACTAGCACGCACTTTTCCCGACTTTTTCCCGCTTGGGAAATGCCTTTACAAATTCCAGACTTTTCCCGATCGTGGAAACCTTGTTTCCTATAAATAGCTGCTCTTTTCCTGCCCTTTCCATTCTGACCATTCCTCTTGACAAGAGTCAGACAAAAAGCTGCTTTGAAGACATGAAAATTCTAATCAAAGCAACTTCACAATTGCAGTAGTTGTAAACCTAACTGGCCTCCTGACCTTAGAATATTAGGCATAATTATGCAATAATTGCTTAACACTTGCTGGTTTTCTTGGATTAAGCAAAAAAGCGATGCAACGTTTTCTTGAGTTAATTAGGTGAAGAGAATTTTGTCTTAAAGCGAAAACTTCACAAAAGCTAGCAGACATTTGCCTTTAGTTTGTTTAAAAAAGTAACATGGTTAATAGTTAGCAGCTCAGTGGAAGAAACTGACGAGATTTGGTTTGAACCAAAAAGTTAACAATTAAGAAATGAGTTGGTAATAAAAAGATTTACGACATAAGAAATAATTTCTTGGTGATTTATTTTGTTTTTGCATGTTAGTCAAGTACTTAATAATACTGCAAATAAAAATTATTTTGAGTTGGACAGCACTGGAATTGAAACATGCGTAAAATTTTACATTACATATGTATAACTTGGCACAAAGCAGAAGCATTAAAGTGCAAGAAGCACAACACTTGAGGTACAGATACAATTGTGAACCTACTGCATAAGCAAAATAGTTTCATCTGTTTATTTTCCAAGAGCACTGACAGTGAACAATTAGACTTAGGCCCTAGTATTTTTTTCCGGCTGAACTCGAAACACCTGATATTTTTTGCCAAACTAGAATTCAAAAAAATTAAACTAGAAAACTCAAAGTTGCTAAATTAGGCAGAACTCAAACTTGAACTCTGATAAAAATCAATTGAGTTCACAGCCCTGCCACTAATACATGCACATTGCACACCATTTAATGTTTGTACGTCATTTTGGGATTCCTGATGCCAAATACCGCAGACCACACCATGCTATCCCACAGGTTCCAAACTTCTTGTCTTTACAGCTCCTTTAAAAACTTTTAGAGATACCACAACTCAATTTTCTTAAATGTCTATATTAGTAAGTAGGCATTAGAATCACCAAGTTACAACCAGTACATTACACTTACATTTCTGACTTTCTCAAAAAGTTGTGGCAGTTTCCCATTTGACAAGAGAGGAGTTGAAAGGTTAGCAAAAACCTTCATCAGCATAAAAGACAAAAATAAGCAGCTAATGACTCTAAATTAAATAGAAAGACTTTATTTCACTGGTAACTTTATTTGTTTTTTTTACTAACTCTGACCCAAATCTAGCCTAAACTCAAATCTAAAACTAACCTGAATTCAACCCTGGTTCAAATCTCGGGCTGGTCAAATTGGACACCGTGTTGCTAACAGCTTACCACCGCTTCGTCTTTTTTAGTTTTCTTTGAAAGGAGCTGTGTTTACTGGGCGCAATGACGCGGAGGCAAGCAACTTAAACCCTGAGACCATAATCTTAACCCTTGAAAAGCATACAAAAAATGATTAGATGAATATTCCTTATTTCCCTTTTTTCTCGTTTAACTTTAAGAGATATATACTGCTTAAAATCAGGTTTATTGGTTCAGTTGCCAATGATACAGAGTCTAGCAGATTAAATTTATTTTTGCGGATAAGGGGAATAGTGGAACAAGGTTTAGGGCATTTCTTCGTTACCTCACATAGTTCTTATTTCTTGAATAAAGCTGATCTCAAGCATTATCTCTTTAAAATTTTCTGGTGAAATAGTCATTCCCAATCAAACTAGAATAAGACATCCATAGCAATAACTGGCACTTTGCGACAGTATCCACTTTCGCTCAACTAGAAAACTTGAATGCACTTTAAAATAGCTGCCCAATGCGTAACCGGGTTTAAGGTTTTTGATAATCAGATTAGAATACATAATTATGCAGTAACTGTTGAATTTTGTCATGTTTCACTAACTAGAAACTGGAATACGATCGTGGTTACCAGCTTTAAAAATATATATCTCTGCAAAGAGTATCTATAAACACCATTCAAAATTTTACAACTCTACTCAGTTTTCACGTTTTGAGGAGTTTACAGCTATGTAACCATGAAGCCAATTTTTATCAGCAAATCAGCATTTTTATTATGCACATGCTAACTCCTTTTTGGATTTTCTATTGTTTACTATGGGAAAATTAGGTCAACAACTTATAGGTAAGAACATTTTGGCATGGCACAATCATGTGCAGCCAATTATCCATCGAGACATACCAAAACAAAAAAAATTTCAAAAAAAAATTAAAAAATTTTTATCCAAAAATTTTTTTTCAAAAATTTGATTTCCTTTATCATATTTTTTCAAAAAATTGTTTTTTCCACTGCATGTTCACGAAGTTTTATTTTCTAAGCCAGACGTGTGAAATCTCTAGCCAACGGTCCAAAATTCTGTGGTGCACTGGCACAAGTTTCTTGTATAATCTTGGCACATGCAGCAAGCCACGTGATGTTTTATGGTTATTTTTAAGTCTTCCTGTACCAAACAATACAGTACAAAGTATTTCAGCAGCTAAGGACTTCTCTCCCAGCAGAATCCTATTCATGATCATTATTACACTTTGTTGTAAATATAGTAAAAGCAATGTTTAATTGGATATTTTTAAGTTTAGTTGTTACAATTTTTTAATTAAATTTAACTCACACCACAAAAATAAAACAATAGCTTGAAGCAGTATGCAATTCTGTACTAATGATTAAACTTCAAAATATCCATTTAGTTAAACATTGCTTTTACTATATTTACAACAAAGCGTAATGATCTTAAACAGGAATCTGCTGGGAGATGAATCCTTAGTTCCTGAAAAACTTTGTATTGTATTGTTTGGTAGATTTAAAATAACCACTAAACATCACGTGGCTTGCTGCATGTGCTAAGATTACACAAGCAACCCATGCTCGTTGCCTGTGCACTGCAAACTGCATAGTGCATATGTCTGGCTTATAATATAAACTTTCGTGAACATGCAGTGAAAAAAAAATTATTTTTTTTTGAAAAAAAAATTTTTCGCTCTGGTGCCTAAAAGTCCTGGCACATAATAAGTCTCAGCACCTAATCGTCTCGTGTAGAGGCTGCTGTTACGTTACATAGGAATAAAAAAATCACTAACCTAGCCCTAATCTCAACCCTAAACCGAGCCCAAACTATAACCATAGCTCTAACCCTATCGCTAACCCTAACCCAAACTCAAAATCCAATCCAAACCCTAACGATAATTTAAAAAATAAAAAAGAGTAAATGTGCCAATGAGTGCTCATTTTTTGCTCTCTTATTCTCTTTATGGGCATTATGTAACACTAGCTCCTTCCAAATTTAAAACCAAAAAATCAAATTCTTATTTCTAAGTAATCAATTATATGAAAACAACAATTTATAATGATATTGTTAGTATGCTTGATTTTAGACTAAATCATATGTTGTGTGTTTTTTGTTTGATCTACAGTTGTGTTTTATTGACACTGTCAACCACATTATTCTACTAGGAAAACTTGGATGTCAATATGGTTTAACTGATACTGTTTTTGAATGGTTTGAATCTTATTTGTCATCTAGGAAGTATAATGTCAAAATCAATAATTCTTCTTCGCATGATGTCAATGTTTCATAAGGTGTTCCTCAAGGGTCTATTTTGGGCTCACTGCTATTTAGTTCGTATGTACCCAAAATTGAACATGTTGTACAACAGTACAATTTTAAAATCCACATCTATGCAGTTTTAATTTGTATGTCAATTAAAAGTTGAAGCGTGCTTTTTGATAGCAAGCTAAACTTTTCAGACTATTCAAAAACAAAGTGGAGTCTATAAGTTACAGTAATCTCAGAAATTTGTGTAAAATAGCATCCAAACTATTAGTAAACCTCAAAATTGAACTTGTTCATTCCATGATTTTGTACCATCTGGACTATTGTATTGCTTTGTTTTATGGACTGCCAGACTGTATGTAGCATAGGCTCAAAAAAGTGTTGTATGCTGCTGTTTGCTTTATTTTTAGCTTGAAGTATTCTCAACAACACCATCATATGCTACCATGTTTGAAGAAACTTCATTTTTTACCTATTACCGTATATACTCGTGTATAAGTCGACCTCGTGTATAAGTCGATACGCATTTTAAGAAAAGAAATTACATCATTAAGGGTATTACCCGTGTATAAGTCGATTCCGCAATTCGAGAATATTATGGAATAATTACTAGTAACTTGAAGAGCAAATCGGGTAACTGATCGAACATTTAAACACGTGCAATTAAGCAATCGCTCGCTACTGTGTACTACTATACTGTTAAGTAACTTTAACAGGTTTGCATATTGCATGCATACCAGTAATAATGATGTAATAAAGTAATAATGAAGTTTTCTTTTCATACCACATTCAACTCGACTCAGCAGCAACATGTCTAAAAACATTACTCGTGTATAAGTCGACCCCAAAAATTTTACCTAAAATCGGGTCCCAGAAACTCGACTTATACACAAGTATATAAGGTAAATACCAAATTACCCTAAAAATTGCATTGAGGGTTTTTAAGTATTTAAAGCCTTAGCGCACCCAAGGGGGTTGAGGGTCAAAACCTCCCTTTTTTGAAATCAAAAAACAACATAATTTTGTTGATATAACGCAGTTTCTAACTCTTTGCTATATTAAAATGTTGTTTTAGAGCTGTAATTTGATCCTGCAACATATTTACCAAGCAATTGAGATTTTTGTATTAGTTTCACCCATAGGCGTCGATTTTTTGTTGATTAAGCAATTTTTGAGGGGGGAAATTTATTTGCAAAGTTTGGTTGAATATAATAATTCTATTTTAGTCCAGAATTTTGCTCCAAAATTCAGGTAAAGACCAAAAAAAGGGTCTTCACTGCATTCTGGTTCAATCTCAGTTCGAAGTTTTGGATTTCTTAGTACCGATTCACCTTAATTTTTTAGTACCAAGTGGGCATTACTTGCCAAAAAAACGTGAGGGCCAGACATATTTTGCCCCTTTGAGTGTCAGACCCGAGGGGGCACTGCCCCCCCCAGAAATCGACGCCAGTAGTTTCACCTACAATATCCCCGGGTACTGAATAATAGATATATCATACTCAAGCATAAACTTCTGAGCAGAACACAGCTAGACACTAAAAAGAAACAGACGGCCATTTAATGAAAAAAGTCACCCTTGTGTAAAAAAAAACTACTGAGCCAAATGCACTTTTGCAAACAAATCCGCCATTTGAAGATGAAAGCCATAACAAAATTACATTCACACGCCGAGATTTTTATTCTGCTAACGTATTCAGAAATTTAAAAACAGCTTTCAATAGCATCAGAGCTATCATTTCCAAACATATTTTTCTATATTTTTGCATTAACTTTATGTTATTTTAGATGGTATTTGCAGCATTATACGCATATTAAAAATAACCCACTATATATATATCTCAGTGTAGTCAACCTCTATATATACCACCGCATTTCAGTTTTTCTTCATTCCAGCATAAGATTCATAAAGAGAGCTGGGTGAAAACATTCAATCTAAAACAGCCTCTGTCAAGGCTACCAATTTTTCAAAAAATGGAAATGATAGCTCAGACACTACTAAAAGCTATTGCGGAATTTTGTACCTGTAACACAATTTTTGAATCAAAAAAATTTATTTACTTTAAAGATTTAAGCCCAAACCCCAATCTTTCAGCATTTAAACATATTTTGGACTTGACCAGTAAGTGTTCAGGGGCTGATTGGACTGAGCAAAATAAATTCTTTCAAATTTTTCCAAATCTTAGTAATTTAGCTTTTTCTAATTGCTCTAAAAACATTCAAAATGTTATCCAAATGACTATTTTTTGCGAAAAATTGCAAAAATTGCCCAGCGGCTAAGGGCTTTGCCCTCAAGCCCCCATAACAGATAATCTGTAATGATACTTTTCTCTTGCACACAATCTTCACAGCCAACAACTTTCAAAATTGTTATTACAGGATTTCCGAATAAACAAATGTAACAAAATACAATTATTACTGCAAAACCCTGTTTGTCTATAATAGCATGCATTTTCATTAATGGTTACAAAGAATTAACTATAATTGTGTACTGGTTGCTTTTTGAAAAACTAAACCCCCCTTTCAAATTTTCTGGGTGCACCTCTGGTTTAAAGCATTGTGCTCCTAGTTACCTTCAACAATTAATTGCTTTGCGTAAGCCATCTGCTGCTTATGATTTTTGTGGTAACTCTGATGTGCTTTTGTTGGAAAAACAATAGCTATTAAACTAGGTGCAACAAAGCCGAATCATTTCTTTCACATGCTTCAGTTACTTCCTGGAATGATTTGCCTCTTGATATTTGAGAAAGTAGCAGCATTTTATTGTTTAAAACTAAATTGAAGACCTATTGTTTTAATATGGCCTTTATCTGTTCATCGATGTGTATGATATTAATTAGAATGCCTCAACACTATACCTGATACTGTACATTTGTCTCTATAATCTCTTTACAAGTCCTATTTGGCATTTCAAATCTGTTCACTTCTGCTTTTTAACCTGTTTTTGTAAAAAGTGCCCCTTAGTCAGATGTTAGCTTCCATTAACTGTGATCTTGTCACAAAGTGGTTTTGTCATCAGTGATTTTCCCACAAAGTGAGAGTTAGGGCCAAATCTGAGATAGCTCTGGGGATCAGTGTTCCCTATAAGCGCAAAAAAGTATTGAAAAATAAAAAATATATTACGTCATTTTTGCAAATTTTAACTACTGCAAAGCGGTGTTTAATTCCGGCGTTTTTTTTTTTGAGGAGATGCAATGTCTTGTGCAGCGCGATGACCATTTTTTTGTTAACCACCTGCAAAACACAGAAAGTAGTGGGTTCGAAGTGCAATGACCTTTTTTATTTTGAAATCACCTTGCAAGTCGCAGAAAATAGTGGGTATGCAGCGTGATGACTTTTTTTTTTGAATTCAAAGCTTTAATTTTAATAAAACAATAGCAGGCTATAATACAGTTTAGGCCTAATCTGTATTTTCCGGCTTCAGAACGTCGTCTGTTGCATAATCACTCAGGACTTTGTGACAAAATCACTGCACCGACAACTTTAGCTTCTTGCTGTCTCATCTCAAGGGATTGACAAATCGCATTTTAATATTATTGCTATTAAGGAAGTGTGAAGAGCAACAGTCTGGTTTTCCGATACGAAAAAGCTGCTGCACTGGCAGTAGCGGTTGTTACATTCTATTGCTTTTTCCTCATTAATTCGAGTTAAATTTGGCACTTTGATACACTTAATGCATTGCCCCGGTGGGGTAGTGGTAAGGGCCTGTGTCTGCCAAAGCTTACGCGCGGGATCAATTTCCGCTGAACGTGCCTGGCAAGTCTTGCGATTACATACCGGTAAATTTGCTGATTTGTGCCAAGTTCTTTTATTCTTTTGCTTCAGTACCTTGCATTAGAGATAAGGTTTGGGCAGCTATGCCAGCCTGAGAGATAGCAAATCCAACTACAAACGCAATTGACTAGTGCAGCCAGTGCAGCAGCTTTATTATGTTGGAAACCAGGCCAGTGCTCTAGACACAGCATTATTACTAATACATCAAACAGGCCTAATGCAAAGTCTAACTTTACAATGACTTCACACATTCAAAAATTACATTAATTTTCTCAATTCTAAACTTTCTATAATCCTAGGTGTATATAATGGTCAAAGCCAAATACTCTTCACCAAAAATTACAGACTTCTTTCGTAGGCCAGCATTCTCTGATTCTACCTACACTCTTTCACCGTTATTTAGTTTAGGTAGTAAAGTACGGTAACTATTTCACCAAAAATTTTCAAGTTAAAGAGAATAGCCTATAACGAAAAAGAG
Organism: Trididemnum nubilum; assembly: GCA_963965965.1. Classification (NCBI taxonomy): domain Eukaryota; kingdom Metazoa; phylum Chordata; class Ascidiacea; order Aplousobranchia; family Didemnidae; genus Trididemnum; species Trididemnum nubilum. The sequence goes on from OZ014486.1 coordinate 27,777,934, forward strand.
AAATATTCGTCCACGCTTTTTCCATTTGCTTTTTTAGGGGTTAAGATTAGGGTTTAAGTTAGGGTTTGGGTTAGGGTTCGATTTGGGGATATTTTTAGATTAAGCATTTAACTTTGGGTTAGATTTGAGTCAGAATTGATAAAAAACTAGATAAAAATTTCCGGTGAAATAAAGCCTTCCTTTAGTTTATTGTATTGCTGCTTGGTCTTCTATAAATCTATCTTTGCAGAGAACTGGAATACTAAAGTGCAACAAGGTTTGTGGTACCACTTCATTACCTTAAGTCTGAAGTAGTTCTCATTTCTTCAATAAAACTCAAGGCTTATCTTTTTAAGCTAAACAGTCAATGTACAAAAAGGCAAAATGACTTTGCACACGGAACATGTGCGCTACGGTATCTTTTCCTTAGGCTAGGCACACACTTTAACCTTTTTAATTGCGCACGTTCTTAGGCACACAAACCTCTTCACGCAGGCGTACGGTAATTACCGGTAGTTCAGAGTTGAATTCTCTTGTGACTTGTTTTATTTACCACTAACTGACAAACCACCTCCATACATCCGACACTATTCAGTTACGGTACCGTATTTAGCTTAAGCTATTCCTGTCACAACCTGTGTACCAACTACCAACAAATCTATAACCTAGTTCAGACAATTAAGCTGACCACTCAGAAACCTTAACCTTTGTCGCACAAAAATTTCAGTGGCCTAGTTCCCCTATCCATTCCGTACTATAGTTTACTGCTGTTGCTACCAACACTTTTTATTCTGCGTTTGTTGACTCATGATACACTTCGACTAAATAGGGACGTCTAGTGGCAAATATGATTCAAGTTGCGTTTGATTTTATTTTAATTTTTTTATTTTTTGATTTATGCATCTTTGCGAATATCTTTATCCCCCTGTCACTCCAAAGCGACGGTGACACTATCCGGCGCTCCCTTAAAAATTGAAAAGTTTTCTTTAAAAAATTTCCTTTAAAAATTTAATTTTTCAGTTGACTTTTGAGTTCTCAGCATGTAAATCCAAAAATCATGTGCTTTTGAGTTCGCATCTGGCTTCTTTTACCAAAATTCTTCCGCTTCCTCAAAAAAATTAACCGCTTCCAGCTTCTGCTTCCACATTCCTGTCCTGAACATACATAGCCCACTAACAGAAACCATGCAGTGCTTTAAAAAACGTTTCAAATAAGAAAATGCGCTGCTCTTGTGGTGTGAAGGAACTGATCATGTCCAGCTCGTGCAAATGCTGCAATTACGCAGATCATCAGAGGTGGAGTCGAGGACACAAGGCTCGAGGCCAAGGACACAAAAAAATCCGAGGCCAAAACCAAGGCCAAGGACAGCTCTTCCCAGGACAGACTCTCTCGAGGCCAAGGACAGGAATGCTTGAGGCCAAGGACCATGGACACAGATGCAAGTGTTCTCCAAAAAAAAATTTTTTTCAGGCGATCTCCAAAAAAAAAGGTCTTCAAAAATTTTTTTCCTTGGGCTAGAGTTACGAAGCAGGGGCTTTTATGTTCAAGCCTATGCTGCTGATCTAGCAGTGTTGGTAACTGATGCTGAGATATGCTTAGGATCAGAGGTATGGCCCAAAACTAGGCTTTGGAACAAGAGCTACACATTAGCAGCAAGAAAACCGAAATTGTGCAGTTCACTCACAAACGGAATCCAGATTTGGGTTCTGTCACGAATAATAATTTTGAATTCCTGATTGGCCATTCGCTGTATTTTAATGCGCACGTGACTGATTTACTGCTTTTGCCGCTTTTTTTTTTATTTAGAATATTCGAGGTATTCTGGATAATTCCTTTCTAGTATTTTCTACTGTCTTCTATTAGTCACCGGAATAATTAGTTGTTTACATGTCTTAATTGCTATATTTAGACTTGAAGTTTGTGATGTCATAATCATGTTGAAATCTTATCGTAAGCTCGTGTATTTTTTTCTATTATGACGTATCATGGATTGTTCTGGGATATTCGATAACTTTTGCCGTAGTATATATTGGCGGGTCGTTTTTCATTGGATTATTCTAATATTCTAAAAGTGGATGATTTTTAGGTATTAGTTTCGTAAGCAGTAAAGCCGAGTTTTGTGTTTCTGGGGTTGGCTCGTATAGCCGTTTAGTAAGAGGTGTGTGTGAGTGGAGCGATTTTGCTCAGTGAGTTGGTTTGTGTTTCAATGTTAAATAGCAGAGGTGGAGTCGAGGACACAAGGCTCGAGGCCAAGGCCAAGGCTAAGGACACAAAAAAAATCCGAGGCCAAGGCCAAGGACAGCCTTTCCGCGGACAGACACTCTCGAGGCCAAGGACAGGAATGCTCGAGGCCAAGGCCAAGGACCAAGGACACAAAGCGCAAGTGCTCTCCAAAAAAAAAAAAAAAAAGGTTTTCACAAAAATTTTTCAGGCGATCTCCAAAAAAAAAAAAAAGGTCTTCACAAAAATTTTTCAAGCGATCTCCACTAAAAAACGTTTTCCAAAAAATTTTTCAAGCGCTCCACAAAATTTTAACATTCCAAAAAATACTGCTGTCCTCGAGCCGAGGACAGGCCAATTTTCGAGGACTTGAGGCCTCGAGGCCAAGGCCAAGGACTTCAAAATGTGTCCTCGAGGACTCCACCTCTGTTAAATAGAAGTTTTAATTAAGATTGGTGTGCTGCTTTCTGAGATTCAAGAAGCTAAAGGAACTGTCAACTGCCATTTTCGATTCGTCAATTAACATTTCAGTCGTTCTCTAGTTTCAGCCGACGTGGGCAATTCTAGGGATTAAAGATTGTACTCTAGCCAAGTATCAACGATCGCGACAGGTTCCTTGTCAAAGAGTGGTTCAAAACTTGAACGTTTCTTGGAAGCAAGGCTGTTAGCAGTGTTAGGTGTTACTCTGGACAGCAAGCTAACTTGGAAACCACATATTAACCGAATTATCCGCAAAGCAACTACAGCATTAATGCAATACGGACAAATTGTGGGTAAAACGTGGAAAATAAAACTGATCAGTGGTCGAGTGGATAGAGCGTCTGCTACTGAAGCGGTAGACACGGGTTCGATTCCCGGTCGAGTCAAACCAAAGACTATAAAAATTGGTATTCACAGCTTCCGTGCTTGACGTTCAGCAATTAAAGGGACAGTGTGAAGCCTCCATCGTGTGTGGTAGACAGATGGGCAGGTGGCAGCTTGACTCGAAGACCGAAAGGTCCCTTCGCTGTCTCCTGGCCAAGGCAACTTGGTGAATAAAATGTAATTACAATTACAATTAAAGTCTATGATGAAATGGATAGGCCTATACACAGCTATGATACGTCCAATCGTGTCGTATGCATGTGTGTCCTGGGCTGGCGGTCATAACTCAACATACGTAACTCTTATTGAGGATTTCTTATTGGCCGAGGCAGTGTGTGGGTCATACAGAATCATTTTTATTGGGCTCTGGCTTGTCAACCCAGTTGGTTCCTTTGGGAAAACGAAAAGCCATGTTGATGTTTGCAATGAGGCAAGAAGATTCTTACCTCTGCTGCAAATGCCAGCAGACCGAATAAAGAAAACTAAGGTATTCGAGAAAAATTTCAAATGTCAAATTATGGATAATAAAAAGAATTCTATCAGATTTGAAAGGATTTTAAATTAGAACACAGTAAAGTTTTACTCTGATGGCTCGAAACTAGATGGGAGAGTAGGTGCGGGTTTCTATGCGGAATACGTAAACAACTCCCCAAAACAAGCATTTTTCCACCTTGGAATTTACAGTACTGTGTTTCAGGCATAGGCGTAGCCAGGATTTTCGATTGGGGGGGGCAAACCGCAAATCACATGCAATGACGTCATCACAAATTTTGCAAAACAGGAACTTTTTGTAGGGCAAAGATATCGTAGAATGGAAGATCTGAAGCCGTAGCCTGTCGGCACTTAAGAAGGATTTTGGTAACGGGAGAGGGCGAAAACTAATACTTAGAAAGTGCAAATGTCTAACTTAGGAGACGAGTTGAGTAAGCTAGTATACTCGAACGTATCTCAGCCGCCGGTTGCTATGAGGGGTCTGGGGGCAAAGCCCCCAGCCGCTGGGCGATTTTTGTAAGTTTTTGGAAAAACAAAGCTATTTTAATCTCATTGGATCACATTTCGCTCGTGTTTACAGCCATTTGAAAGAACTAGATTTTTAACATTTAAAAGCCAATCAAAAAAATCTAATTGTTCAATCCTCCTTTTACTTGTAATTAGTGTCAAAAGCATGTTTAAAACCTTGAATTACGGTGTAAAATTTTAATCGTAAGTGATTTGGTCAATGTAGGGGGAAGTTAGGCACATTGCTTCCTGCAATATTTTAGTAGTAAATGATAATCCACTCGAAAATTTTCCTTACAGATTTTTGTTTTGCATGAAGTTAACCAGTTATAGGAGTACATGTACGGCCAGGGGGCCAAGGCCCCCTCAACTGAAATTCAATAATTTGTTCAAAAAGCATTTTCTCTAGTTATTTTTTTAAAGTATTTTGTGCGTAAAAACTGGCGAGATGGAGGTGAATTGTTTGGATAACTCTGACCCAGAGAACTCAGATCTTGGAAATTGATAAGTGGGTCAATTTCCAAACCCGCCTATTTCCTCGACAGTAAAACAAAGTAGATGTAGTCTCAACAGACAACTTTATTACAAGCAAATAAAACAGTCAATCAAAAGCATTTCGCAAGACGGGCAAAGACAGGGTAGACTGGGGCAGACGGGTTTTTTAATAGATGCGTCGCCAGCACTAGCAAATGCATCAACAAGTTTAACAAACGTATCTCAAAATTTCACTGAATGAATAAAAACAAAGCAAATTGCGATTTTTAAAGCACGCACAGACGAAGGTATATTTTTTGTTATCTTAATAAAGCTAGAAACTGGCTACACCCAAATGACATTACAGAGACAATAATTTCAGACATCGATTTCCTAAGCAGCATGGTATGGCGGAAAAACTAAATAATTTGTTAACATAGGCTTATTGCATGCTGTGTAAATTTTCTTTATGACTACTGGGTCGTGAGTTCATGCCCTGGGTAGTCTCCGGGCTCCCAGCTGCTAGGTACCCTTTATGAGTAAGTGCGGCAATAACTATTCAACTTTTGAAACGGTAACTTGATACGCGTTAGGTAATACAGTTTTAAAAAACAGGTGTATATAAGACGAACTTTCGACCTTATATGCTGGCGACGGCAGGAAAATTCTCCATTGTTATTGAAAAATGGTACAATAGACGGTTACGCTTACTAAACATGTTATTCCCGGGCCGGATTTACATTGCGCGGGGCCCGTGGCACTTAAGGGATTTTTGCAACATCTTTCTGCCAAATATAAGTGAAAACCAAAAAAAAGTCCTATTATCTGATCGCGGGGCCCTGGCACTGTGCCATACGGCAAATACGGCGCTGGTTATTGCATTAAGTTCATAGAAAGTTTAGATGAGGGCGAGAGGTAGCAACGTTTGGGACAAATATTATATATTGTTGATTACTGTTGTAAGCGTGTACTGTTGTCCGCAACGATGCTAAAAGAAACTGAAAATGAAGAAACAAGGCTTTTTTGTCAAATTTTTGTCATTGGTGGCATTTCGGTTAAGGGGGCCCGGGCCCCCTGGGCCACCCCCTGGTTACGCCTATGATTTTGAAATAAGATCGTGCCCATAAGTTCTTTCATAAAAAATAATAAAAAAAACATTTAAAGCAAAATTAAAATAACTTTTTTTCCAAAACGTGGAGGACTCGAGTCAAGTCACTTGACAGTTTTTTGAAACCTCCAAGAATTGCACGACATTATTATGACGTGGACATGTGGTCGTTATCAGAGGTGGAGTCGAGGACACAAGGCTCGAGACCAAGGCCAAGGACACAAAAAAAATCCGAGGCCAAGGCCAAGGACAGCCTTTCCGAGGACAGACCCTCTCGAGGCCAAGGACCAAGGACACAGCTGCAAGTGTTTTCCAAAAAAAAAAGGTCTTCAAAAAAGTTTTTCAGGCAATCTCCAATTTATAGGCGTAGCCAGAATTTTTGATTGGGGAGGCTTAAACCACAAATCACATGCAATGACGTCATCAAAAATTTGCCTGTTTTTCACTTAACCAGGATTTTGCAAAGGGAGAGAGCCTCAACTAATATAGTTGAAAAGTGCAAATACGTAACTTTGGAGACGTTTTGAGAAAGCCAGTGTAACTCAAACGTATCACAGACGGGGGTCTGGGGGCAAAGCCCCCAGCTGTTGGGCGATTTTTTGTGATTTTTTGGTAAAAAAAAGCTATTTTAATGCCATTCAATCACACTTCGCACATGTTTAGAACCATTTGAAAGCACTAGATTTTTGACATTTGAAAGCCAATTAAAAAAATTTAATTGTTTAATCCTCCTTCTAGTAGCAATTTAAGTTCAAAACACGTTTAACATCTTGCATTTTGGTGTTAAAGTTTAATTGTACGTGATTTGCTCCAGGTAGGGGGAAGTAAGGTGCATTGACTCGTGCAACATTTTAGCAGTAAATGAAAAGCCACTCGAAGATTTTCCTTAGAGATTTTTGTTTTGTCATGAAAATAGCCAGTTATAGAAGTGCATGTTAGGCCAGGGAGCCCAGGCTCCCTTTATTGAAGTTCAACGATTTGTTCAATCAGCATTTTCCATGGCTAATTTTTTTTTTGAATATTTTGTGCGTAAAAACTGGCGAGGTGGAGATGAATTTATGAATTGTTATTGAAAAATAGTACAATAGATGGGTAGTTTCGCTTACTAACCAAGTGTCAGGCGCGCAGCAAGAAATTCGCAATGGGGGGAGGCTGTTTTGGGGGTCTGGGAGCAAATCCCCCAGCCGCTGGAGGCACGGGGGTTTGGGGGCGAAGCCCCCAGCGCTCGCAAATTTTGCATTTTTTTGCAAATATAACTTAATTTTAGAGCTATTTTAATAAAAAATAATGCTTTTAAAACGTAGTATAGAAATTACCAGCGCTACATGATTCAACTGGTTGCATTATCGGGCTATGTGGGAAGTGGCTAATGATAACATTGCAGTTCTCTTGTTTACATGCAGGTAAATCATAAAATCCTATTATTGAACAAAACTCACACGGAGTAATCTATTTCGTCTGTATTTTATAAAGAAAAATAATCGGGGGGGGGGGGGGCAAATGGAAACATATTTGAAAGAAGTGATTGGCAATTAACTAACACTGAGTAGCCACCCCCCTTTATTCCTGTTATAATATATATAATATATAAGAGTTTATAATATATTTGTTGATAAAACCTATGTTTGGCGTTTTTACACTAGCGATCAAATTTGATTGCTTATTTTTGGGCATTTTTTAAAGTTTTCATTGATTGGTGACTTTAATTTTTGACAAATTAGCCCCATCTCTGAATATATGTTTCAAAAAATACTTTAAATCACTTTTTAGTCAATTCCAGCGCAAAAGACAGTCTCAGAAGAGCTAAAAACTTGGTGTTTTTCTTATTCTGCATTTTGGTTGACAGGCCAATGGGAGGGATATAGCCCCCCCCCCCCCCGCCCCCGGCTACGCTACTGGCCATGTTATTGCCAATCCGGATTTCCATCGCGCTGAGCCCCTGGCACTTTGGAGATTTTCGCAACATCTTTCTGCCAAATGTAGGTGAAGACCATAAAAAGTCTTAAGATTTGAGCGCAGTGCCCTTAGCTGGTACTGCGCCATAATGTGGTAAATCCGGCCTTGGTTAATGCATTACGTTCATAAAAAGGCTAGATGTGATCCTGAGATAGCAACTTTTAGGATGAAAACTATCCATTTCTTCCAGATTTACGTTTAAATTGGCTGGCAAAAATTGATTTTAGGGGGTCCCGGGGCCCTTGGTCTTCAGTATTGTTGTTCGCTACTGATGTAAGCGAAAAACGCTAAAAAGAAACTGAAACTGAAGAAACAATAGGGTTTTTTGTCACATTTTTGTCATTGATGAAATTTCAATTGGGGGGGAGGCCCGCTTGGCTAAGCCTACGCTCCAATTGCGCAAAATAAAAAAGGTATTTACAAATTTTCCGCGAGGTTTCTGGCGTTTTCAACAAAATTTCAACGGTTCAAAAATAGTGCTGTCCTCGAGCCGAGGACAGGGCAATTTTCGAGGACCTAAGGCTTCGAGGCCAAGGCCAAGGCCAAGGACTTGAGGTTTCGAGGCCAAGGCCAAGGACTTCAAAATATGTCCTCGAGGACGTCCTCGAGGCCAAGGACGTCCTCGAGGACTCCACCTCTGGTCGTTATTACTATTACTTACTTTTGTACGCATAAATCCTAAATTAAAAAAACTGCAATTCCGGACAAGGACAACATACTGGCTATGCTCTCGTATTTATCATTGGTAGTATTTCAATTGGGGGGTTTGCATTACCGCCTGTGTTATAGCATTAAGTTTATAATAACGTTAAACGAGGGCCTGAGGTTGCAAATTTTAGGACAAAATTGTTAGATTTCTCACAGGTTTTACATAAAAATTGTTAAAAATTTGAATTAAGGGGCCCCTTGAGCGTCAGTCAGGGGTCCCAGGGCCCCCTGGTTGTTAATTAGGGGCCCTGGGACCCACTGATTGTCAGTTAGAGGCTCCGGGGCCTTCTGGTTGTCGGTTAGGGTCCTCGGGGCACCCTGGTTGTCAGTTAGGGGCCCCGAAGACCCCTGTTTGTCAGTTAGGAGCCCCGTGGTTGTCGATTAAGGACACCCTGGTCGTTAGTTAGGGGCCCCCTGAATGTCAGTTATGGGCCCCGTGGCCCCCTGATTATCAGTTAGGGGCCCCCGGACCCTTGGTTGTCGTTTAGGGGCCCCGGCCCTCTGGTTGTTAGTCAGGGGCCCAAGGCCCTCTGGTTGTTATTTATGGGCCTCGGGGCTCCCTCGTCGTCATTAATATTATTGTTAATTAATGTTATGTGCGTAATTACTGAAAAAAAAACTGCAACTACACATCGCTAGGCTATGTTGTCATAGTTTTTTTTATCATTGGTGGTATTTTAATTGGGGGGGGGGCCGGGCCCTCCCCTGCCCCCCCTGGCTACGCCTATGGTTTCAGGCAGAAGTCTTTGCTATTTCAGAAGTGGCAAAAAAACCTGCTTTTGGAAAAATGCGCAATCAAAGTATTGTTCTGCTGGGTGATAGTCAGGCAGCTCTCAAAGCACTCATAAAGTGCACTGTAACATCAATTACAGTGCTCAACTGCATTAGAAATCTAAATCAGATAGGTAAACAAAACCACGTCAGTATTGCCTGGATTCCTGGACATGCAGGGGTACATGGTTACGAAGTGGCAGACTATATAGCCAAATCAGGATCTAAATCAAAAATACATAGTCCAGATCTTTTAATTACAGTCCCGTATGCGAGCTGTGTTAGCACGGTTAAGAACTGGTCCACAGATAGATGGAAATCTATGTGGAATGAACGGAAGGACTGCTTGAAGATGAAGGAGTCTGTAGATTGGACGTCTTCTCGGCTAACAATACGTCTCCTTAACCTTAAGAGGCCTCAATTAAATAGAGAAAAGCAAACTTTAGCTGGGCACTGCAATCTACAACGACACAAGAAAACTACAGGTCGTGCTGAGTTTCTTTGTGTTCAAAATGTAGCCTAGAGGATGAAACACCGAGTCATCATGTACACAATTTGCAAGCTTTACCAAGATATTCGTCTTAAGTATTTTGGAATCACCAAAACCACTGTTCACAATGTGGTAACGAAATGTAACATTAACAAACTCGCCACGTACTTAACGGAAGCAGGAAGGCTTTCTGAGTTCGACTAGTAGCCAAACAAAACAACAATAACACAGTCGCAGTGGGTCCAAATGAGGCCTACGCAATGTGTAGGTGGACTTTACCTAACGGTAACAGACTCGCTTGCACCGCTGCCCATTAATAATAACAACAGAAATTTTTTTCAGGCGATTTCTAATTGCGTAAAAAAAAAAGGTCTTTGCAAATTTTCCGCAAGGTTTCTGGCGTTTTCCAACAAGATTTCAATGGTACAAAAAAATAGTGCTGTCCTCGAGCCGAGGACAGGGCAATTTTCAAGGACTTGAGGCTTTGAGCCCAAGGCCAAGGACTTGACCTTCGAGGCCTAGGCCAAGGACTTCAAAACGTGTCCTCGAGGCCAAGGACGTCCTCGAGTACTACACCTCTGCAGATCATGTATCAGATAATTTATCCGTTCAGACCATGCCGGGGGGGTGGCCCGAGAGTTGAGTCTCCGCGGAGTTCCTTTGTGCCCCGCTTCTCACAGGGGGTGAGATAGCACAAGAACCACAACCACCCCTCAGCTAAATACATACAAATTTGGGGTTCAATGACGTGATAGCTTTGCAAAAATGTGTTAATTATTAACCAGGGAACAAAATCAAACAACTGCATTTACCTTTTTGAATGAATATATTTGCAAAGATTTGATTCAAGCAAGAATTATTCTTTAAGTTAAAGTGATTAGCCTATTTATATGCTTTGCTGAAAAGCGGGTTAATTATTATGATAACATAGAAAAATTAATTGGTCAGCATTCAACAGTTCGTAAGACTGATGGCAGTAGAAGAACCTCAAGGTTCTGTAACCTGCTGAACGAAAGTTGCAGATAGTCAATCCATTAGCCAAACTTGCTTTTTGATATGTTTTCCGTTATATTTGTGTGTTGTTCAACTTTTCAACAAGTTAAGTTATTCCTGAAGTGAAATAGACAAAACTAATTTGATATAAAATAATTGATTACCAACGTATTTGTGCCGTTTTTTCATTGTTTGACGTTTGATAGCTTTAACGGGAAAGATTTTGACTGTACGGGACAAAAATTCGGCTGTGGCAAAATGTAGGCTACTGTAAACATCAAATTTGCATGCGTGGCTCAAACCATAGACTGTTTACTAGTAGACTTGAAACTGGCAATTTTGTCTTTCTTTTTTCACGGTTTATTTGTTCCAGAATACGCCGATTCGTCCAATCAGCATAACTTTTTTTCTTCACCGTTCACTCGTTTTACGAATATGTACGATCAAAGAGGTCGAATACGCGTAATCGCAAAAAACCTTCGTAACAAGAACAACCTTTTTCTTCAATCCTTTTCTCTTTTTCTCCGATCGTCTTTTTCTAATCTACTAATATAGAGTCTATGTTCAAACCGACGTAGTCATCTGGTAAGCCCCGGGGTTAGGATGTTTTTGCCAGGTTTCCATACCTGTCAACTCTCCCGATTTCGTCGGGAGACTCCCGATTTCGAGGATTTCTCCCGATCTCAAGAAAAAATCTCCCGATATCATGATTTAGCTTAAAATTTTTTGAGTGTAAAAATGAAACAGAGTTTTGAAAAATTATTTAATTTTGTTTGCGAATATTTGTTTTTTTTTGAAAGGGAAAAAATACAGTTCGATCCCTGCTTCGACTGATTTGATATTTTTCAAGAGTTTTGATTTGAAAATTAATGTGTGTTCTTGCTTTCACGTAACGGGTAACATCAATCCGAATTGTTAAGAATTTACAAATAACAATGGCATGCACAAATTACAGTCTCTGGTACCGGTCATTGCAACTGTGAAGAGCTGAGCTCCTTTATTGGCATCTGTCGGAGAAAGTGCTAGTACTAATAAGCGCAAAGGAGATGGTCAACGAGAGTTGCAAGAAGAGGCGAATGAAAGTAAAAAAAGAAGTATAGCTTTATACAAGTTTTGTGGTTTTGTGGGGTGGGAGAAAATAGCCGGTGAACAAATTTTCAGCAATCCTGCTGCATTTATGAAATCGTTCCTGTGCATACCTCACCCAAACGCATCTACCAAAAGAACCTTTTCCATGGTGCTGAAGATTTTAACCGAAAACAGAACCAGTTTGCACAATGACACTGTGTGCGCGCTTTTAAATTGCAAATTAAATTGTGACCGAATTGCAGCTGGCTTTAAACCTTTCAAACTACAGTTGAATACTGCCAAATAAGCCACACACAAATATAATTAAGCCCGCAAGAGTTAAAGTCATGCCCGCAAGTACTGTAGAAGCAAATGCTGAAGGTAAGGGTGGGGAGGCGAAAGCTAGTTAAGAGGGAGGGGGGGGCGAAAGTTAACTAACTAATATACCGCTATACACGTAAAATGATTTTGTCTAGGCCGGGGGCAAAATTTTTTTCTGGGGGAATAGGCGTCGCCAGGGGGGAGGCCCGGGCCCCCCCGATTGGAATGCTACCAATGATAAAAATGTCATAAAAAAGACTATTGTTTCTTCAGTTTCTTTTAGCACCTTCGCGTACAACAGAACACGCGTACAGAAGTAATTAACAATAATATTGATCTAGGAGGCTCGGGTCCCTCAATTTAATTTTTGCCAACCAATTTAAATGGGTCCCCTACAATAATATTTAAATGAACCCTCATTTAAATGGGATCCAACAATATTATTATTCCAGGGGATCCGGGCCCCTTCAATTTAATGTTTGCCAACCAATTTAAACGTATAACCTGAGTGAAATAAAGGGTTTTTATCCTAAAAGTTGCTAACTGAGGCCCTCATCTAACCTTTTTATGAACGTAATGCAATAACCAGGGACGGATTTAACATGTGGCACAATGCCAGGGGCCCCACGCTCAGAAAAGACTTTTTTTGGTTTTGATCTGCATTAGGCAGGAAAATATTGCAAAAATCCCAAAGTGTCAGTGGTCCAACTCAATATAAATCCGGTCAGGGCAATAACATGGTTTGTAGGCGTAACTATCTATTGTACATTTTTCAACAACAATTCACCTCCACCTCGCCAGTTTTTGTGCAACAAAATACTTTTGAAAAAATTAGCTACAGTAAGGGAAGTGCTCATTGAACAAATTTTTGAACTGAGAGAGCCTGGGCTCTCTGGCTGTATATGTACTCCTACAACTGGTTGTTTTCAAAACAAAACAATAATCTACAAGCAAAATATTTGACTGGATTGTTATTTACTGCTAAAATATTGCTGGAGGCAATACACTTTACTTCGCTCTACCAGGGCCAAATCACTTACAAAATTTTACCCCAAAATGCAAGATTTTAAACGTGTTTTGAACTTAAATTGCAAGCAAAAGGAGGACTGAACAACTTAATTTTTTCGATTGGCTTTCAAAAGTTAAAACTTTAGTACTTTCAAATGGCTCTGAATACGTGCGAAATGTGATCCAATGGTATTAAAAAAGCTTTTTTTCCCAAAAATTACGAAAAATCGCCCGGCGGCTGGGGGCTCGGCCCCCCAGACCCCCATAGTCTCCGGCGGCGTTTTAATTACAGAACACTTCCTTACTCAAACACGTCTCCCAAATTAGACATTTTCGGATTTTAACTTTTGGTTTAAGCCCTCTCCTTCAACGAGTTCCTAGTTACGCGCCAACGCCAAGCCACTGCTTCTGATCTTTCATTCTAGGATATCTTTGCCCCCACAAAAAATTCCTCTTTCAAAGTTTCTGATGACGTCATTGCATGTGATTTGTGGTTTGGCTTCCCACCCCAATCATAAATCCTAGTTACGCCTATACTTGGGGGGTTGCGGGTCTGGTTAAAGTAGGCGTGGTTGAATGATATTTCCCTTTTATCGTTCAGTATTTTTTGGAAAGCTTCTGCTGCGCTGAATGTAGCATGACTTTTTACGCCATGTGTCAGTGAAGTGTATGAAATAGTACTGATGTTACCGGTTACCTGGTACTGTATGTAAAATAAAAATACTGCTTGGTTTAGTTAGTGTGCCTTTAGTAGCTAGAACTGCTAGAACCTGAAAAGGGAATGTCAAAATTTTGGTAATGGACCAACATTAAACGATGACAATGATTATTCAAGCAGTAGAAGCAGAAGGGAGGTCTGTGGGGAGAAACTTTCCAGCTATATGAAACACTGGGTACTACAGGCTGCAGTGAGGGATTACAACATAAGAAGAAAAAACACAGTTTAATCACACAAAAACAAATGATTTCAATGCAAATCGAATTTGTAAATATCGCATAACTAAATTATTGTTTATGAGCTACACAAAAAGGATTTAGCATAATCGGTGAATAATCTTCACGCAAAACAACTTTATACAAAATTAGTACCCATTTTGTAGTTGTAAAGATCAACAATAATTGACCCTTGCTCCAATCAAAACTTTGATTTCAAAATTCTAAAGCCCTTACCCCTAATTTAAACTCAAAAACCACCATCTTTGAAAAAGTACTGCATGAAGATGTCCTACTAAGTAACCGCTGAATACTTCGAAGACACTCTAGTGCTGATATACAATGCGGCAAATACTACATCGTCTTATAAAGCCGCTACACAGTACTTGCATAAAATGATTACTTTTTGAAACCAATGCTGATTTCGTTCAGTAGCCATGTAATTCCAGCGACTTTCTGTTCAAAAACATAAGATTTTTAGAGAAGAAACATCAGATAACATCTAAACTATAATACTAATGCAGTCAATACTACATTGTCTTATAAAGCCGCTACACAGTACTTGCATAAAATGATTACTTTTTGAAACCAATGCTGATTTCGTTCAGTAGCCATGTAATTCCAGCGACTTTCTGTTCAAAAACATAAGATTTTTAGAGAAGAAACATCAGATAACATCTAAACTATGATACTAATGCAGTCAATTTTCTACAGAAATATCCATGCAGGCCCGACGCCACGGGGGTCATTTTGGGGCCGTGACCTCCAAGCAAGAAATGTGGCCCCTCAAGCGAGCGAGAATTGCGCCCCAAAAGAAAGCAACAGGACCGATACCATAGGGATGCATTTGTGATAAAGACCTTTTTGTTTTTAGTCTTCATCCCCAGATGTGAGGGCAAAATCCGTTCCAAAGGATGTTTTTGTGCCCTAAGCGAGAATGTGTCCCCCAAAAGAAAGCAATAGGACCGACACCATTGGGGTGCATTTGTGATAAAGACCTGTTTGTTTTGTTTTTAGTCTTCACCATCGAATGTGAGGGCAAAATCCGTACCAAAGGAGGTTTTTGGGCCCCCAAGCAAAAATCGTGCCCCAAAAGAAAGCAACAAAACCGATGCCATTTTGTTCTTTTTTTTTTTGGTCTTCCCCCCGCATGTGAGGGCAAAATCCGCATCAAAGGAGGCTTTTGTGCCCCATGCAAGAATGTGCCTCCAAAGCAAAAATTGTGCCTCAAATGAAAGCAACAGGACCAACGCCACTGAGATGCATTTGCGATAAAGACCTGTTTTTTGGTCTTCATCCCCGATTATATGTTTTAGCCCCCTCAAAATTTTCTATGCCCTCCTCCTCCCCAGCACACTACTCTGGCGCCGGGTCTGCATCCATGAATAGAAGTGAAATAGGGCTGAAGATTGTTTTCTAGGAAGATCACACTATCACATCTCTTTCAACCGTTTGTTTTGGCTTGGGTGAAGACCTTTTTTGTTTGGAGATCACCTCATTTCAAAAGCTGCTTGCCAAATGATAAGCTTTAGAATGGATTTAGCTTTTATCATCTTTTTTCGTAATTCGCATCAAAATTTTGTCAAACACATCAGATTTCCTGCTAAAAGCAAATTACCGCAGATTTCCCTCAAAAGCATCAGACATAAGATTGCAAGTTGAAAACATCAACGCTGACATCACTGTCTGCAGCTAAACTGGTTTGATTTAGATTTGGATTACATGGTATGCACTAATTGGCGCTATTTTAAATATTTGAAAATAAGCCAGGACCTAGAAAAGTATATTGAAGAATATGCACTGTGTATTTGTAATACTAGCTACTTTTTTTCAGCATCTACACCAATTTGCCAATCAAGCCCTCAACGACCAGTGTTGCAAATTTGCAACATCACTTCAAATCGTTTTGCTCCGAAACACTTTGCTTCAAGTCTACTTCTATAAGCTAAGCAAATATGAAAAAGGCTGCGTTTCGCAGCCAGTGGTAGGTGGAAGTGAAATAAGGTGCACATTTGTAACAGTGGGTGTTTAGGTAACTTAACAGATTTGTAGAATTAATTTATTCAAGCACAAGTTCATGTTCAACGCTCTAGAATCTATGTTGCATATTTGCAACGTGGGGCGCTACAGGGTTAAACAAAGTAGCTAGATTTAGTAGGCCAAGGCTATTTAAAAACAGTAATGTGTGTTAAAACAATAATAATTACCATTAAAATGGCTACAGCACTAGGTTAGTATATAATCAAGGGCAATTTTATCTCTGGGGTGCTGTCAGTCTGTAGCCTATCATAATTGTGGTGAGTATTAGATCTCACTTGCATTAAAATTACCAGGCTATAAAACTGAGTAATCTTTTGCTCTCAGTATTTTTGCATCTTGGTTATTTACATAGATTAAAATTATATTGAGAATGGTTGATTGTCAGTGACTGAGCCAATGGAAGGCTGTATAATGAGCAGGCACGTCGATTCCCGGGGGGGGGGGAGAGAGGGGGGTCCGAACCTCCCCCCCCCAAACATATGCACTGAGGGGATCCAAAGAGTAAAGGATCAGCCCAATAAAAATGAACAGGTTTGCTGTTTACCATGAACACTAACAAAATGACATTTTTGTCTTGACAGAGTTTTCTTGCTCAAAATCTTGAAAACTGTTAATCACAGCGCTAGGCCAAGATTTTACAATGATATTCAAAATAATACGAGTATGTTTATCTTCTATCCAATATATTGCACACTTTTTATTTGTGACCGTTACAAACTCTCAGGGCCTACGAGAGGGGGTTTAGGGGGTACATCGTACCCGGGCCCGGGTCTAGGGGGGCCCGGGATTAGGGGGCACGGAAGAGTTGAGGTTGTCGGGTTCAGTGTTGGACCAAAATTTTTTTCATACCTGCCCATTTTGCGTCCCTGACTTTGGGCATAAAATGGGACCAAATTTGAGTGAACACCTTTTTTTTTTGCTCTTCACCTACTTTTGGGCAAAAAATTTTTTTTTGCACTTTACCTAACTTTGGGCAAAACATAGAACCAAAATTTGAGTGAAGACCTTTTTTTGATTTATTTGTTTGTACTTCACGTAATTTTGGGGGCCCGGCATCGATCTTCGTACCCCCTGGAAAAAGTTCTCTCTGAGGCCCTGCAAACTCATTATTTGTGACTGTATGTCTGTCAGTGAAGTCAAGATGAGGAAAGTCCTTACTATTACAGCTGGGCACTGAGGGGCGAGAGCAGACTGAGACTCGCAGCGTCAGAGGAATATAGGTTAATGCTCGTTTTTCCGTTGCTGTTTTGCGCGCAGTAGAAGTTAGTACGAGTAGTAATCTTTTATTTTCGAGCAAAAACAAATATATAAATTGCAAATTCAGCAAACATTTAAAGACAAGATTTAGCACGGCGAGAAGGAGCGACAGATTAAAGCAAGAACGTCGCTTAATCAAGCGACACGGTCGCCGAGTCTGCTCCTCCTCTTAGAAATAGTACAAAATTCGGCTGTAGGGTTTCGACACTAACGGAAAGTTTTGTTTTGATTTTGGTAATCAGAAAAAAATGAAAAAAAATGTTAAAAAAAGAAAAGGA
The DNA here is from genome assembly GCA_963965965.1 of Trididemnum nubilum. NCBI lineage: Eukaryota > Metazoa > Chordata > Ascidiacea > Aplousobranchia > Didemnidae > Trididemnum > Trididemnum nubilum. Next base: position 27,795,401 of record OZ014486.1, read on the forward strand.
AAATCAGGAAAAAAAACACACACACACAGATAGGCCTGCATTTCAGTATCCAGACTAGTAAACAGAGGTGGAGTCCTCGAGGACACATTTGAAGTCCTTGGCCTTGGCCTCGAAGGTCAAGTCCTTGGCCTCGAGGCCTCAAGTCCTCGAAAATTGGCCTGTCCTCGGCTCGAGGACAGCATTATTTTTTGAATTGTTAAAATTTTGTGGAGCGCTTGAAAAATTTTTTGGAAAACGTTTTTTTGTGGAGATCGCTTGAAAAATTTTTGTGAAGACCTTTTTTTTTGTTTTTTTGGAGATCGCCTTAAAAAATTTTTGTGGGGACCTTTTTTTTTTTGTAGAGCACTTGCGCTTGTGTCCTTGGTCCTTGGCCTTGGCCTCGATCATTCCTGTCCTTGGCCTCGATCATTCCTGTCCTTGGCCTCGAGAGTGTCTGTCCTCGGAAAGGCTGTCCTTGGCCTCGGATTTTTTTTGTGTCCTTGGCCTTGGCCTCGAGCCTTGTGTCCTCGACTCCACCTCTGCTAGTAAATAATGGTTTCACTTGTCAACAGGTATGAGATTTCAAAAGTAAAGTTTTAGTATCTCTGATGATGTTTTGTCACTGGAAGTTAAAACTTTATCTCTTATATGTCTAGGAACACTAGTCCAAATTTTAACACAAGAAATTTTAAACGATTGATTTGTTTTTACCAACGATGTTATTTGCACATAAAAACTTTTGGAAAAAGCACTTCTGGTCACGTACGTATGAATAGAGGATAAAGTTCTAAAAATCGTTAATTGATTGCCACAAAATAGAGGCAATTTATTCAAATTGACTTTGGCCATAAATTTGGCAACTTCTGACTTGTAAATTTCATTGATATTTAGGACTTGCAGTTGTTCATATAATGGTTTTTGGTTATTCAAATTTACCGGTTGAGTTAGCCTAATTCAGGGATCAAAATTCTTTGCATTGTGTCGACTCCTCTTCACACTGATGATGAAGTCAGTTGACTTCGAAACACGGGAATGCTCCCGCGATAGGGGGCTCCGCCTCACCTGCGTCTCTAGGGGTTGAAATGATTACCCATTTCGAAGTGGAGACAGCATTAAGGTGTTGTCAAATGAAGTAGGATTGTAAGACGTGATGTCGCTGTGAACTACTAAATTAGTTCTGCCTATTTCACTTCAGGAATAATTTAACTTGGTTTTAATCTAGTTTTTGTACCAAATTTGTTGCATAACTCGTATGATACGATTTTGTTTGACGTGTAGTTTGGGTTTAATGATTTTGGAAAAATTTCCGCGGCAAATAATAATTGCATATTGGAGATGAGAATATGCCTCAGGATAAAATGATAACCAATATGGATGCCATCCAACGTGAAAAATATAGCTCTGAAAAAGAAAACCTTCAGGTAATACTGTCTTATTTACCATTAAATTCTACAAAGAACAAATAATCTTAAATGCAGTATTATTTTTAATAAATCAACTTAATTACACAGAACCGAACTACAATCATCAACATACAGTAAGACTAAGGTTTTTGAGAAGTTTTTGCTTAGTCTTATTCCACCCAGCACAAGCACTTTATCAGATCACACCAGCTTAGAATTAAACTGAGAGAAAAAGTTTGATAACTTATTGTACAGCATCTTTCCAGCAGGGGTGCCGAAACCTGGGGGGGATTTATCCCCCCCAATAATTTGACTCTGGTATCCATCTGCATCCCCCCCCCCCAATAATTTGACTAAGGTCTGCATCTGAGCGCTGGATGATGTTTGGATGTTTTTCTGGTCTTCATTTTAATTCGGGGACAAAAACTCTTCATTTCTCGGTGAAGGCTTTTTTTTTTGGTCTTCACTTAATCTGCTTACGTGAAAAAAATCGTGGTCGAGATTCATCCCCCCAATGTTGAAAATTGGGCTAAAATTGCAAATTATGCCCCAAATGCTTAACATAAATCGGCACCACTGCTTCCCAATTTCCAAAGTGTTCGATGTTCATGAGCCTGAGCCAGTTAATGATACAGGAACTTCAGTTAAATGCAATGAAAATAATTAAAAAACTCCGCACCGCCTGCTTCCCCTTATGGGTAAATGTATCCAAAAGCATTTACTCCGTTTCCCCCTGTTGGGTAAATTTACCCATGAGGGGGAAGCCGTCTATATTGAATTTTTTAAATTGTTTTAATTTCATAGAGCTGAAGTTTCCTGTATCGAGGAAAATTTTGATATTAATCAGGGTTCATTCTTAAGCTTTGCACACCACTAAAAGTATTTTTTCATTGTTTTTCTTTTTTTAAAGATTCGAAAAACGGAGGAATCCAATGAAAGATGTGAACGAAATCGAGATGAAGTTGGTTCTTCATCGGTATTTGATGACGTAAAAGATCACGTTGAATCCCTCGAAAATACCAGCAAAAATAATACAATGCGGTATGACGATGAAATTATCTGTAATATATGCAAAGCAATTCATTGCCGATCAATATTTCATCATTCAGCATTACAACTGTGAATTCAATTTTGAATCTTTTCCTGCAACTTAACCCTATTTTTAACGAGCTATTTGACCAACACATTTTGCACGAGGTGGGGGCGAAAATGCCCCCTCTGTCTAACTCCTAAACCAACAATCATGTGGACACCAAATATGGCAGGCGGGTTTGCGTTCACCAAAATTTTTTAGAAAGTGTGGTTTTGAGCTTTTGACGTAATCGCAGTGACGTCAGAGCCATAAATGACGTCATTTTTTCAATGGCGTCATAAGCGGTTCAAATATTTTACATAGGTTTGTTTTTTGATGCTGAATCACAAAATGCCTAAGTCAAAGTGATAACGTCACAAAAAAGGCTTAGGACGTCATTTAAGTTAATTAGGAGCCAAAATTTGCTCAGATTTCGTAAAGCGACTTCGTGAAACCTCAAAATTGGGGATCTTTCCCGCGCCTTAAAAACTTCAAATTTTCACGAGTAATTTGTGAATAAATTTGACTCAAAGTCAAGTTAGTTTAAAGAAAGAAAATCATGTTTTTGAACGGATTTCATTAAAAAAACAAGAAGTGCATTTTTGCCCTCCCCTCACCCGTGTAAAATAGGGTTAATATAGTTTTCATTTCTTAAGAGTTACCGAAGATCGTCATAAGTTGAACAAACTTAAGGATTTATGCAGACATTAAAATTTCCTTTTGTTTTTAACAATTTTTTTTTTTTTTTCAGAGCAATCGCTTATCCTGTGATAGCTGTTGGTAACTTCTGTAGCAAGCACAAAAAGTATATCTATTGGTTTATTGGAACATTGATCGCAATAGGTGAAGATTTTAGCATCGTTTTTGTTGCAACAGGGTTTAGCATCGTTCTGTATATGATTGCTGTATATAAGGGGTCTCTAAATTACGGCCCGCAAAGAAATTTTATTCGGCCCGCGCCACCAAAATTTCAGCAGCAATCACGAGTGAGACCATGTCTGTGCGGTGAACAAACGTTTTGTAATTGTTTCGTTTTTCGGTTTTCATCGTAACTTTTGGAGAAAATTGTCCCATAAATGCTTAAGGTTGAAGGCTGGCTCGCGCACATCCTCGCTGCATTTCATTTGGCACTCTATCAAAAATTTTTGAACTCCCTGCTGTTTATTATCAATATACATGAATGAAGAAAGCAAGAAAAATTCTTAGTGATAGTGTACTTCTGTACCATTTTTCTTCTAGGACGGTCATGCCAGTTTTACAGCGGTTACAGGATATAAAGTTGAAGTTTGAAACATCAAACTCAGGCCAAACTAAGGTGAAAAATCCTTTTTGTCACAAAGCCTAAAGTCATGATCGCCATTTTTTCCTAACGTGTTAGATAGTGGTCTGTACTGCATTTTTGTTCAGAAAGCAATAAATTATTGAGATTATTAGGTATCCAATTTTTAGATCAAAATTTTCCTAAAAAAGCTGTTTAAAAGTTATTTTGTAACAGTACGATTTAGCGCCTTTGCACAAAAGTTGACAACCCGATTAGCTACATTCTGAACTACCAATATTAATAAATTATCTCAAATAAACTTTTCGATTTATCATTTCTACTGATATGATTGAACAATATAGTCATGTATTTTAGGTCTCACTGCTTACATGGGGGTGGCAATTGACCGAAATTTTTCTCGAGCAGTTCCATTTCTGGTGATCTGGTGTTTAGTGGTGGGCTACAATATCTATGCTTTTATTCGAGATCAATTTGGCTACAAAATTGTGAAAATCTGCGAGCCAGCAATTGCATTTTTTGCCAGAAATCGTAAATGGCTGAAATGGTATATTGGGTTTTATTGAGTTATAGGCCATTTACAATAATTATATCAATCAATAGCGTATTGCAATCAACCGAATGAGCAAAAAATAACACAAAATTAAAATCAGTAGCACAAAAATAGCAAGCAATAATTGTTCAATTGAACAGAAGCTGCGAAGTGACCACTAGCGGTCGGTCATCGAGTCAAGCCACGGCCAATTTTATTCGAAAATAGAGCTGTTTGGCGTGCGTTACTGAAATCGGTGAGATTTAGTTTTTTTATATTTTAATCGTAAGTAGATAAGAGATGCTTTTTTTGTTTTATTTTAAATCGATTATACGGTAATTTTTCTAAGTTCTCTGTGACCAAATTCCATAATTTGACTCCTTGATATTTATTATCATTTCGCTATGGATAATGGATGCAGTAGAATAATTTGGAAACCCACGGCTACCAACTTTTTCCTGTTTCGGATTCGTTCGATCAAAGCTTACAGATTTTCTTCTGGCCTGCTTGATTAGGCTTTTGTCATGCTAAATAACTTACTGTAAAAATGGACAAAATTTTAAAATTAGATCCTGCAACTTTAACTTTTCCCTCTTGATTTAGTCTTGGGCAGTAAAAACAAAATAAACAGATGAAACAATCAGGGATGTGAAGCGGCAATTTGTGAATCGCTTCCGTTTCCACCACTTGATGACGTAATTTTTGCTTAAAATTTTTTATGTTGAAATTTTTTAGCAAATATTGTTTTCCAGAATGTCAAAACTAAACGTTTTATGTTATCAATTATCATCATCTTAAAAATATGATAATGAAAACAAAATGTTATTGGTTTGTCATCGAAAGGATCTGAGCACAGGTTTAGCCAGGAATTCGGATTGGACTGGCCCAAAATCAAAATGTTCAATCACGTGGTCAAATGGTCATGTGCTAAAATAAGGAGCGATTCCTTATTGGTGTCTAGGGACGGATTTTCAAGCGCTTGGGATAATACTGTTTTAGTCACTTCTGTTGCGAAGTGTCATTATTTACAGTACTTACCAACACAATATGAGAATATAACTGCCATATAAGACATGCATTACATAGCATCATGTTTCAAAATTCTATAATATTATACTTTGTTTAAAAGACTTTATTTATAAGCTCTTCCTGTTTACTTTTGCCAGAAGAAATATATTGTTACGGTGAGAAAAACTAAATGCTGGAGCTGGAAATTTTATTCATGTTAATTAGTGAATGTTATGTTATATCAATATAAGTCCCTAAGTTTTTGACAAAAATGAGCAAAGCGCCCAAAATTTTGAGAAATTCTTCAAAATCTTAGAACTAAAACAGTGAGTTTTTAAATACTTTTTGATTGGAAAATGAGTTGGTTGGCTGCATGGTTCAATTTTGAATTGATAGGGGTGGGGCTGACCCGGACCTATTCTGAACCATAAACCTTTAATGCAAACGCTGGTTTATTGAACAATAAATTTTTGTCATATATTTTACAAAAAATTGCACCACATTCAAATTTTTGACGTTTGATATGAAAGGCCAAAGTGGAAACGGTACCCTTTTACCGCTTCCAGCTTCCGCTTCCACAGAACTTTGCCGCTTCCATCACTTCTGCTTCCACATCCCTGCAACCAATTACCGACCACTTAGACGAGCGGTAACGCGTTTGTCAATGAAGCGGGAAGTCAGAGGTTCAAATCTGGGCCGGTCAAATCGGACAAGGTGTTGCCAACGGCTCGCCACCGCTGCGACATTAATTTTTCTTCGAAATAGGGGCTGTATTGCCTGGGCGCAATGACGAGGGGATGGGACCTGCAAACTCGTTACACACTTCGGCGTAATACCGCGACTCAGCAAATATAATGAAAGAGTTGATTTGATAGATGAACCAAACAATTTTAGCATTTCGTGACAAATTAATGCAATCAACAATCAAAAACTTTGTTCTGTCAAATATTTATTAATGAGAGGGAAATACAGTATTGTTAATTAATGATATTGAAATTATTATTGGTCGAGCGGTAACGCGTTCGTCTCTGGAGCCGGAGGTCTGAGGTTCAAATCTCGGGCCGGTCAAATCGGACACAGTGTTGCCAACGGCTCGCCACCGCTGCGACATTTCTCTGAATGGAGCTGTGTTGCCCGGGCGCAATGACGCGGAGATGGGCCCCGCCAAGTCGTTACACGCTTTGGCGTATTACAGCGAGTATAATGAAAGAATTGATTTGATTTGATTTGAGATTGAATTTCTTAATTAACCGACCTTAAATTTACAAAGTGATTCTCTTTTATGTTGGTAATTAAACTGAGTAATCACTATCATAACACATTACACGTCACATAATACACAAAAGTTTAAAATCTTTATAAGTATAAACTTTGTGTATATTACGTGTACTGTGTTATGATATCCGCTCTGGCCAACGTTGACGAGCACTTTTCTGAATCAGTTGAATTCAAACTCTTCTCGTTGAATAATCACTGAGCATTTAAAAGGAACTTCCTCTTTTAACAGGATATTTGTTATCGGATTGATTGCTGGCCTAGGTGTCTGGATTGGTTTGGACACGATAAAAAGGCCGAACCAGCTTATTTCTGGTGCTGGATATCTTGTGCTTCTATTTGTTCTCTTTCTAACTTCGAAACATCCCGATCGGGTATGCATAATCCCCGATAGCAGAAGTAAAATTATGATTTAGAGTGTGACATAACCAAGGCTGTGATCAAAACCCAGGAATTACCACTAGGGCTAGTTTTTGCTAATAGTTGATTAGAAAATGATTGATAGGCTTAACGTATTTAGGACTTCAGTTTTTCCCTATGCACTGAATGTTTTCCTTCTACACTTTCAAAAGTTTGTTTGTTTGTGTCAAACACTGCTTTTTCCAGGAAATTGGCGTCCAGTTATGGTTGGATTATAGATCCAAATTGTACTTGCTATGATCGTTTTACGAACTTCGTTTGGCTTTGACGCCTTTAATTGGCTTGAAAATTTTGCTTCGACTTTTATTAGTTATATTGTATTTTTAGTGGCCTGTTGGTCGAACTGCTTAGAGAACCGGAGATTAGAACTCAATTACCGGGCTGGTGGAATGGGACACAATTTTGCTACAGCGCTCCACTTTGTTCAAAAAGAGCTGTATAACCCAGGCTCTTTGACGAGGAGACGGGCCCCCGCAATTTTGTTACACGTTTTGGTATAATTTTGCTTTTTTTCTTTGTGTATTTCAAACACTACGTTTTTTCAGGTAAGCTGGCGTCCAGTTTTGTTTGGATTATTGATCCAAATTGCACTTGCTATAATCGTTTTACGCACTTCGTTTGGCTTTGACGCCTTTAATTGGCTTGGAAATTTTGCTTTGACTTTCATTAATTTTATTGACGCTGGAGTGGAATTCGTATTTGGACCGTCATACAGAGACCATGAGTTCGCTTTCAGGGTATAATTACATAGTGTATGGCTGGTGTTGCAGATATTCAAAAGACAATGAGATGCTTATTACCAGGCTATTACGATTCAGCACAAGGCACAATTACATTTGCGTGATTTGCAATTATCATTAGTGTTAGTTCAGGTATTTTTTGTTTCATTAATACTGCTAATTTTTCACGAGAAAATTAAAGTTGCATTGTACTGTAATAAAGGAAACAGGGTAATTCTACTTGCATTAGTTAATCTCTGAAGAACCCCTTTATAAAGCCTACTGTAAATTGAGATGTGCTTTGAAACATACCGGCTAGTTGGTCGAGCGTTAACGCGTTTGTCTCTGGAGCGGGAGGTCTGAGGTTCATATCTGGGCCGGTCAGATCGGACACAATGTTTCCAACGGCTCGCCACCGCTGCGACATTTCTTCGAAAGGAGCTGTGTTGCGCGGGCGCAATGACGCGGAGATAAGCTCCGCAAACTCGTTACACGCTTCGGCGTAATACAGCGAGTATAATGAAAGATTTGATTTGATTCATTTAAACATGTTTGTGTTATGTCTTAGGCAGAGCTAGATTTACCATATGGCAGAATGGCACAGTGCCATAGGGACCCTCGCTTAAATGATAATTGTGACAAAAAGTTGGTCAAGTCCTATTTTTTCTTTTCGTCGCTATCGTAATTTGGCAGGAAAATACATCGAAAAACTGTCGGAGACCTTTTTTGCAGAGGTTTCATCCAGATTTTTTTTAACTTTATAAATGGGGGGCGGGGCCAGTTATTACCCCAACAAATGCTTTTGCTCCCCCCTCAGTAACGTGTTTTTTACTTCCAAAAAGTGAAGTTAAACCTCTTCACTAAAAATTTCCACGAAATTCACATCAAAATTGCCACTTAAAATTTCCGACAAAATTTTTTGTTGATTGCTACTATAACTGCGAAATTGCCCTCATTGAAAATATCTTAAAAAATGGCCTGGTTTCACCTCTCCTTTTTAGCGGAGGTTTCATCTCCCTAGAGCCAAAATTGCCACGGGCCCCACGCTATGTAAATCTAGCCCTGCTGGTCTAAGGTGAACGTCATATTAATTAATTTGCTCTCTAGCCCGGTTATCGAGAGCTTTTTAAAACTCTAATCACACAATTCGTTGAAATCAAACAAATTTATATTGGTGATTAAATCAGTTACAAAAACAATAACGGTTTATCATCAAACTTACCAAATTAGGCTAGACTACTTTCGCTTACCAGGTGTACTAAAAAACTTACTTACCCACTAGCTAGAAATTACTGTCAAAATGGCTTTGATTTTCATGTAAGGATTTTCATAATATTTACCATAATATATGGAGTACTGTAGTACGAGCAGAAGCAGTTCAACCAAGCATCTTAGTAATATAATGTTGATAAACAATGCTTATAATCCTGTAGGTTTTACCAATCATAATTTACATCAGTGCCTTCATTTCAATCTTATACTACTTCGGTGCTATGCAGTGGTTAATCCTTAAGATTGGATGGCTGATGCAGTTTTCACTGGGAACAACCGCACCTGAATCAACAGCTGTTGCAGGTATTTTTCTTAGTAGCCTAAATGCTAACTCATTGTAGGTATTGGGTCGCCTGTCGGGGTTAATAAATGCGATGACGTCCTAGTTGCTGCGTCGATAAAACCTAACTAGACCGGGCGACGCTTTGGTTGAGGTCCAGTGGTCACCAGACGTGTACTTGTGGTCGATTAAAGCAGACATATTAACACGTGTTCTGGCATTTATAGGAAGCAGAGTAGAGCAAATCTGCTTGCCACAGTTGTAACAGCTGAAAGGTAAAAGAAACTCTTCGATGCGAACACGGTTTATAATATTGGCAATTTTTAGCCCAGTGTTGCCAAAAAGATTTCTCTGCCTGTAGAATGCAGACTTCGATGCTGAAATCCAGTGTGCGAGTTAATGTGCTAGGTCAGCGTTGCGTCAGATGCAATGCACATTGAGTCGCCAAAGGGGGATAAAACTCCACATCATGGATCAGGAATTAGTAATGCTGATGGGGGACGGGTTCGTGTTATCAATTCATAGACTCTCTATTTAGTAGACTAGAAACTGACGAGCGTAGAAAAAGAGAAGAGCATTGAAGAAAAAAAGTTTGCTTTTTTTGCAAAGTTTTTTTGCGGTCATGCTTTATCGACTGATTTGATTGGACATATTCTCAGGGCGAGTGCACCGAAAAGAAAAACGTCACGCTGATTGGACGAATCGGCATATTCCATAAAATTGAACCGTGAAGAAAAAAAGACAAAACTGTCAGTTTCTACGCTACTAATAAAGAGTTTATGGTCAATTAAAGCGATGAGCAAAGTACAACCCTTAGGCTGGAGTGCTTCATCCACGATTACTGTTGTCTGCGAATGCCGTGAAACTGTCACATTAGATTCCAAACATAAACATTAAACAGCGTAGTTGTTGTCGCGTAAGAACCAGAAAATAATGTAAAACTAGAAATGCAACATAACGCGAAGTGCACTTTGGAGAAAAGCTTACTGTGCTTAGTATGAAGTATGAGCTCAATGTTTACATACTTTCTAAGAGATTATTCCAAACAAACGAATAATCAAGCAAATGAAATTACTAAGGTTTGACAAAGTTTACTAGTTTTTAAAAGAATCCCTTCTAGATACACAGTTTCTGACAAGGCAACTGCTGGCGATCTTTGCAGTTACAAAATAAGATTTATTAAACGTCTAATCAGCCACTCTCATAATATTTTAATTTTGTCATAACGAATGTTTGTTGTAACAATTAATCTTTTTGATGTATATTTTACTTCAGTTAGAGAACAATAACATTCAACAAACGTAGTTTTTGGTTCGTTGCTTCATATTCAAAATCATTTTACATCATAAGAAGCAATACTAATGTTTGAAATTCCATGGTTCTTGATATGTGGCAAAAAGTCATTTTTATTGCTGACACTTTACGCTTATTTTCCATTGGGGCCGAGTAGTCTACTCGTTATATGATGAATCTGGCGCGAAACCAGGATTTTGCTAAAGCGGGGAGGCTTGAACAAAAATTTCAAATATTTTGTTTTTAAAATATCTCATTTAGGCTGCTTGCTGAGCAAACTGAAATACTAAAGAAAGGGGGTCTGGGTGCCCAGCCGCTGGGCAATTTTTGTGTTTTTTTGGCCAAAAATAGGATTAAATTGCCCGATCTCTTCATCCTTTTTACTTTCAGTCAATTCCAAAACACGTTTTAGCACTTGTATTTTGGTGTTAAATGTTCTAAGTGACTTGGCTACGGAGGCCCTTGTGGTAGCCCAGCCTGACAAAAGCAGAAGTGTGGAAGCAATCAATTTTTTTATTGTTTCAGCTTCCAGCTTCTCTTGCGGTGTCACGATTCCGAGTTCTCTTCCTCTTTCTTGCTCTTAGAATTTTTTGCTTACGATTCCGGCTAAAATTACTCGCTTCCGAGTCCGCTTATACTTTCAGCTCATTTTGTCAAAACGATTCCGCTTCCAGACAAACTTTAACGCTTCCACATTTGTCGAAATTACGTAAGCTATTTTCATCTAAGTTATATTGAATGCTCAATGGCGCATTGCTCAGAATGAAACAAAAAATTTAAATAGTGTAAAGAAAAGTGGCAACTTTATTGGTTTAGGCCAATTCTTTTACAATAGACTCTTTAGCTTTTAGCAACCGCTTTCAACTTCATTAATTCTTTTCCGCTTTATTGCATGAAATGAACACTTTTTCTTCTCTGAATCGATTTTTTCCAACTTTGAACCCATGAAGATATTTAAAATTGAATATCCCACCAAACTACATTAATTGCTTCAGTAAGTTATTTCCAACTGTAAATAAATGTGAAATGCTAGTAATTCTAATTTTTGTGAAAGTCACCTCTAGTGGCACTGGCCTTTCGGCTCATGTGTGATATCTTAAAGCTGCCACATCAAACCAGAGGCTTTTTAGCAAAGTTGCTCATAGTTCGGCATCTGTCAGCGAAATCAGATACAACTAAGTTAAGGAAAAAGATAAAAATTTATGCAGCGGAAAAGGAACTTTTTTTTGATCAGGGGAGGTAAATTGACAAGTAACCCTTTATCTATTGTTGAGCCTCTTTTACTCTCTATCCATCTTTGACCTCTGGCTCAAACCTTAGAGTGTGACCCGAGCCTTGAGTCTCCACAGAGTTTCTCCCTGCACCCTATCCTCGGAAGGGGCAAAGTAGTATGAGAATCACCACTTCCCTTAACTAAGTATTCAACAATTGTTTGAGTTGCCGAAGATTTTGGGGTATGACGTGGACAAGCAAAGCCCGTATATAGCCTCTAACTAATTTTAAGGATTTGGTTTCGCACAAAATAGCTATTTTCAACAATATTTGAATAAAATATCACACAATTTTTGTTTAAAACATTCAAAAAAAATATTTAAAATGATTTGATTGCAAGCTAGGTAGATTTTATCGCTTTCAGTTTCGTATTTACTAATCATGCTTAAAACATATTTGAAACTTGCGTTATTATTCAGGAAAAATTTCAATTGACTTGCTTAGAAAAGCTTCAGCTTCTTTATCGTCTTTTGTTGCTCTAATGTTTGTGTTCTGTAATTTTTTTGAATTTTTTAAGCCAAAAAAGATTTAAAATGATCAAAATGAGCCAGCATCTAAAGAAATTTTTTGACCATTTTTGACATAATTTCAACCGACCATAGTTATTAGTTGGGATAGGCATCCAAAGCCCATATGATGACCGAAACATTGATATCCTACTTATACCATAGCCATGAATTTAAGGCAGCTGTAGTGCATATCACGCACATCTATTGTTACTCGGTAGGCAACTATTATTGCTAAATTTTATTTAAAAACTTGCTGTTAACCAATAGCCAGTTTTGAAGAAGAAGAAGCACATTATCTTTTAATAATTCCTTCCGCTTCCACCTCCTCCATATTTCTGCTTCCGGCTTCTTTTGTTAAAGTGCTTAAGCTTCCTAAAAAAAATTGACTGCTTCCGCTTTCAACTTGTGCTTCCAAATCCCTGGACGAAAGACTTGCTAACAGAACCAACCAAAAAAGCTTAGAGTTAGTGTGGTTAGGCAGACGCAGAGTGCTTGCTACTAAGAAAGTTGAAGTGGATGATGGGGAAAGACTTACTGTAATTGTTGCGCTGATCTGACTCCTGACTGCGCAAGTGTATAGCAACCATCATTACACTTGCAATCGATCTTGTTAACAGTAATTTTGTAAAACAGTCAAACTCTACCAACTGTAAAACCTCTTAATGGTAACAACTCTAACAGTAAAAACTTAAACTCGAAATACTCCGTAAAACTCGGAGAAAATGCACAACTGTAAAACTCTCAAAAACTCTAAAACAACTCTAAAAACTCTGTTTCGCCACGCCCAAAACAAGCTATGCGTACAGGTTCCATTTCTGCCTCTTTTGTCCTAATGACGTCAAAATTTGGCAAAAAGAAACTAACTTGAGCTCGCGCTATGGGGCGCCGTTTGTGTGTACTGATTTTTGCTATGTTTTTTTGATTATTTAAATAAATAATCATTTTAATTAAATATGCAACACCAAATATTCAAAACAAATATTGTAAAAATAAACATTGTAGAATTTTTGGATATTTATTAAATAGTCAATATTTTTGCAAGTTTATTTTTCCTATGTTTATTTTTGCCAGTTTATTTTTGCGTATTTATTTTTGCAGGTTAAGTTTTGCCGGTTTATTTTTGCAGGTTTATTTTTGCATGTTTATTTTTGCATGCTTATTTTTGCATGTTTATTTTTGCCGGTTTATTTTTGCATGTTTATTTTTGTGGGTTTATTTTTGCATGTTTATTTTTGCCGGTTTATTTTTGCATGTTTATTGTTGCATGTTTATTTTTGCATGCTTGTTTTTGCCGGTTCATTTTGCATGTTTATTTTTGCATGTTTATTTTTGCCGGTTTATTTTTGCCGGTTTATTTTTGCATGTTTATTTTTGCGGGTGTATTTTTGCATGTTTATTTTTGCCGGTTTATTTTTGCATGCTTTATTTTTGCGTGTTTGTTTTTGCTGGTTTATTTTTGCCGGTTTATTTTTGCCGGTTCATTTCTGCAGGTTTATTTTTGCATGTTTATTTTTTGTCGGTTTAGTTCGTGTCCATGGGCAATTTTTGCTTGTTTAGTTCATGTCCATAAATAGCGGGATTATAATAACATGATGCGGAAGAGTCTTCAAAATTGTGTGATGGAGAGATGGTAAGAGTTAAGAACTAGGGCATTTGCCGATGCACTTTGCAGCTGTTCGGCTTCAACGTAGGCATACCCGAGCGCTGTTCGAGACTTTTCAGTACAGAGTGCCGGAACTGTGTTAGGTGTAGGCTACTGATGAGTTAATGGGCTACAGGAGTTAACCTGTTAAGGTATCGTTCCAGTAATACCGTGTGCTTTCTGCCTACCTACTTTAGCCTATCTGTTTATGTAAAGGCTAACTTATTAGCAGATTAGTAGACAGCACAGCGCAATTCTGCTAACCGAAACTCCGAAGCGGGTGAGGATTCATCCGACATATAGCGGCACCGCCGCTTTCCCGTGATAAGAGGATAAACATGGATTCAATCAATCAATATGTTATGAGTTTGGTAGGTCTACTGGCAGACTGGTAGCGGCAGGCCCTGATATTGCAAAAGGTAACATTACCAAAATGTTCCCTTTTGCAAAATATGATATGTTAGTTCCAAATTGTGCGGTAGCCTACTGTATGATGTCAACAAAGGAACATAAAACCCTCGATTAGCTTACAGGCTTAGGCTATCTTAAAAATTTGAAACTAAGAAGAAAAACAGCAAATACGTTCCTTTTTGCAATATCAAATTATTAAATAATACGCGTGTGCTGTCTACTAATCTGCTAATAGGTTAGCCTATACATAAACAGATAGGCTAAAGTAGGTAGGCAGAAAGCACACGGTATTACTGGAACGATACCTTAACCAGTTAATTCCTGTAGCCCATTAACTCATCAGTAGCCTACACCTAACACAGTTCCAGCACTCTGTACAGGAAAGTCTCAAACAGCGCTCGGGTATGCCTACGTTGAAGCTGAACAGCTGCAAAGTGCATCAGCAAATGCCCTGGTTCTTAACTCTTACCATCTCTCCATCACACAATTTTGAAGACTCTTCCGCATCATGTTGTGATAATTCCACTATTTATGGACATGAACTAAACAAGCAAAAATTGCCCATGGACACGAACTAAACCGACAAAAAATAAACATGCAAAAATAAACATGCAAAAATAAACATGCAAAAATAAACATGCAAAAACAAACCTGCAAAAATAAACCGGCAAAAATAAACCGGCAAAATCAAACACGCAAAAATAAACCGGCAAAAATGAACATGCAAATATAAACCGGCAAAAATAAACCGGCAAAAATAAACATGCAAAAATAAACCGGCAAAAATAAACATGCAAGAATAAACATGCAAAAATAAACCGGCAAAAATAAACACAGCAAAAATAAACTTGCAAAAATATTGACTATTCAATAAATTTCCAAAAATTTTACAACATTTATTTTTACAATATTTGTTTTGAATATTTGTTGTTGCATATTTAATTAAAATGACTATTTATTTAAAAGATCAAAAAAAACATAGCAAAAATTAGTACACACAAACGGCGCCCCATATCGCGCGCCCACAGATAAAAAAAATAGAAAACCATTCGTTTTGGCAATCTGAATCACTCAAACGAGGCAGATATGGAGCAACGCTGATACATCGCCAAAACATGGCACAAAAGCAAGTTGAAGCGTTTGGAATTTGGTTCACTCGGACAGATCATCTGATACATGATCTGTGTAATTGCCGCATTTGCAAGCGCTGAACATGATCAGTTCCTTCTCGCCACGCTACTTCGTACGAATGAACATTGAACACGAATCTCGCCCTTCGCTTTTTGTAAGTGGAATCAATCGAGGTGTTGGCTCAGCTTTGTCCATTTGGTGTTTTGTCCTTTTGGAATTTTGTCCAATTCGAGATTTTGTCCGTTCGGGATTTTTTCCAATTCAGAATTTTTTCCATTCTGGATTTTTTCCAATTCGGATTTTGTCCATTTTGGATTTTGTCCAATGCGGGATTTTGTTTTTTTGGATTTTTGTCCGTAAATGATTAAATCAAATCGTTGATTCTGTATATTGGTTTGCATAAAGTTTTTCTCTGAACTAGGGAGTATTTTCATTGGAGGAATGGAGTCTGCTCTGTTAATTCGGCCGTACTTTGAGGATCTTACTGTCTCAGAAATACATGCTGTGATGATGTCAGGTTTTGCAACTATATCTGGAAGTGTGCTGGGAGCTTACTTGGGGTTTGGTGTAAGTCAATTTATACTTTTCTTGTTGAGTCTTGATCTAACAGAAAACTGAGCTGTCGATATAATTAATGCACAAATTTACTAACCATAAATCCCGCCCGACGACATACCTAGTAGAGGTAGGGTTTGACCATAAACTCCTTATTTAGTAGGCCGAAAACAGACGTGCGGAGAAAAAGAGAAGAGCATTGAAGAAAAAAAGTTTGTTCTAGTTGCAAATTTTTTTTGCGATCACACGTATTCGACTGATTTAATTGGACATATCTGTTGAACGAGTGAACCGCGAAAAAAAAAGTTACGCTGATTGGACTAACCTGCATATTTTAGAACAAATAAACCGTGAAGAGAAAAAGACAAAAATGTCAGTTTCCAGTCTACTAATAAAGAGTCTATGGTTTGATAAAGATAGAGAGTCTGGTTAATACGCATAAATAAATCGCTTTGAAAGTTTTGATGATTTTCGGTTGCAGCTTTTGATTGCCATTTACCATCATCCTTAATGTACACTCAAAGAAGTTTTCGATGTTTGAGCAGAACTTTTTTAATTTGATGCTATCACAATGTCTCTAACAGCTTTCAAAAGCATTTTGATTAGTAAGTATACTTACAAACTCCAGAATGTATCGTTTTCAAAAGCATATTTTAGGTGAATTAAGAAATAATATCATTGACATAAAATTTACGAAAAATATTTTTTTGTTTTTGCAGATTCAAGCTGTGTACGTCATAACATCTTGCGTTATATCCGCTCCATGTACTTTGGCAGTGTCTAAGTTGGTATATCCAGAGACAAAAAAGTCAAAATTTACTTCTGATGAAGGCCTAACTTTGGAAAAATCGTAAGGACTGCTGATCTTTTTTTTTCTGAAATTTCCAACTGAAGAGGAGTCAATGATCAGAGATCAGAGCAAACTATAACATTAATTTATTAACTGTCAGATTTAGACTTAGTCTCTGACCTCTTAATGATTTGTTTTGCGTTTACGGAATGATCAAAATTCCCTATATTTTAGTACCATTTTGTCTAAGATGACTAAAGAGTTAATGGTCTTGATGAAGTGATCATTAGCTTCCACAATAAGTGCTATGTATCTCATTTAATTTCTTTACATTTTTTAGCTTAAATATACGAAGAGATTTTAATAATTCTGATTACAAACATTTTGTATGAAATGGGACTTATGGCCATAAACTTCCCCTATTACCCAGTAAATAGGTTCAGAACTGGAAAGTTATCATAAAAAAATCCAAAATTTTTTTTGCAAGGTTTAGATTCTTAAGTAGTGGCCATAAAATTAATGCCCTTCGTAATCCTTTTTTTGTTTTGATTTAGAGAGCAACGAAATATTACAGAAGCAGCATTTGTGGGTGCATCGCAATCCATTCCGTTGGTATTATGCGTTGGTGCAAATCTTATTGCCTTTTTATCTTTGCTGGCCGCAGTTAATGGCTTTCTTGCATGGTTTGGAGGTTTACTCGATTTTTCTCAACTAAGTTTTGAGGTAATATTTTAAGGTAAAAATTTGAGGTAATAAATTTAATTTGAATTAATAAGTCAACATATGAGGTGTGGAGGAGGACTAGCTGTTTACGCCACTAATACAAGAATCAGAGGTGGAGTCCTAGAGGACGTCCTTCGCCTCGAAGACGTCCTCGAGGACACGTTTTGAAGTCCTTGGCCTTGGCCTCGAAGATCAAGTCCTTGGCCTTGGCCTCGAAGCCTCAAGTTCTCGAAAATTGGCCTGTCCTCGGCTTGAGGACAGCACTGTTTTTTGAATTGTTAAAATTTGGTGGAGCGCCTAAAAAGTTTTTGGAAGACGTTTTTTTCTGGAGATCCCCTGAAAAATTTTTGTCTTTTTTTTGGAGAGTACTTGCGCTTGTGTCCTTGGCCTTTGCCTCGAGCATTCTTGTTCTTGGCCTCGAGAGGGTCTGTCCTCGGAAGGGCTGTCCTTGGCCTTGAATTTTGTTTGTGTC
The DNA here is from genome assembly GCA_963965965.1 of Trididemnum nubilum. Taxonomy (NCBI): domain Eukaryota; kingdom Metazoa; phylum Chordata; class Ascidiacea; order Aplousobranchia; family Didemnidae; genus Trididemnum; species Trididemnum nubilum. The sequence goes on from OZ014486.1 coordinate 27,813,438, forward strand.
CTTGGCCTCGAGCCTTGTGTCCTCGACTCCACCGCTGACAAGAATGCAAACAGATCTTGTATTCTTTAATCTTCTAGAGCAGACAAACCATTGTGCATTGGGAGAATATCAGTTAGTAAATACTCTCATAAAGAGCTATAAGTGCAAAGAAGTAATTGTCAATACAAACAATTATCGTAAGGCGATATTTAATACCTGCTCTGCGTGAAATGGTTGAATTAGCGGTGGTGTTTGTAGATTAAACATACCTGGGCGAAAATTGCAGGAATTTCCACGCTTGCATTAGTAACGAGTATTTCTTAAGAAGCGCGAATGAACAAAATACTTGCTAAAAGCTAGAAGTTATTTTTGCACGTGCATTTTAAGCTTTGCAAACTTGGTAACGTCATTCTTGCTCGCTAAGTTGCTTGGAGCGATAACAAAACACAGCCGGATTAAAAAAATTCACATTTTCCTCGCCAACGAAGATTTTTAAGCACTTGTTAAGCTTCCAAGAAGCTTTATTTAATTCAAAAATTTGATGGGAAAATGCTTGAGAACTTTAACTAAAGCAAAGGTTAGCTGAAAATTAATTAAATTGGTCGCTATGTTTGCTAATAGACTGCAAAAAAAAGCGTTTTGTGTAGAGAACCATTTGCTGTATTGCAGGCAGGCCTATAGATTTTTAACACATTAACTCAACACCATTAGAACAATGATTTTGTTGAAATATTTATTTTTCCCAAATTGTAGTAGTAGCAGTACACGATCAAACACACACGCAATAGAACAATAGCACTGTTCATACTGTTCATGGATATTCTAGTTCTAGTTTTGTGTTACTTTATAGACCATAGGTTCTCAAAGTGCTCCGTACGTAGCCTCAGGGCTCCGCAAGAGAAACCTAGGGTTCCGTAAGCTATTCGTTTACTTATTTGTTTTTATTTTAGAAATTTGTTTTAGGTCTCTGTAAATAATGGTCAACCTCTTCAAGGGCTCCGTGACACCAAAAGTTTGAGAACTCCTGTTATAGACAATGCTTTTACAGTAGGAATATCCCCGCAGAGATCTAAAAAAGACAAAATCATTCCATTGTTCAAAACCGGAAAATCCAATAGTTTGACTGACTGTCGACCTTTATCTATTTTAACTTGTTTTTCCAAAATAATCGAGAAATTAATTCAAAAACGATTGTCTCCTTTTTTTTTTGAAAACCATTCAATCCTAAGTAAAATGCAATACGGATTTCAAGCTAGCAAGTCAACCCTCATGCCATAGTAGATGTATTGACAACAGCTTATGAACATATAAACAACATAATGAATCCACTGGCTTAATACTATTGGACTTCATAAAAGCGTTTAATACCGTATCGTATTCAACACTTTTTCATAAACTAGAGCATTGTGGAATTCGTTGAGTCACAAGCTTGACCTACTTGTGTCGGATGCGCCATATATGACGTATTGCCAATTCTACGCTCTGCATTAGTAGTTGGAACGACCGACGCTTGCATCGCGTGTTCCTTTGTTTTTACTCGGCCATTTTCCAACTAACGAGTGCGAAATTTCAGACTTTTGCTTATAACTTGAGAACGGTTTGGTCTAGCTGCATGAAATTTTGATAGCAGTTTGAGATTAATGAGTTATATGTTTGTACACAATTTCGAGGCAATAGGTCACGTGACTTTGGTTTTAGAATCCGAAAACCGCCCCGCAAGTTTGGCGTAAAAAGCGGTCTCAGTCAAAAACGGCTAAAGCACGCCAAAAAATATTTTATATGGTTGTATGTCTTAAGATACGCTTTCATCCCAACCAACCCAATTTTGGCCGCGATGAGGTTTATTTCTTTTTTTTCCTTTTTTTTTCTTCCTAATTTTTGTACGCTCTTCTTCTCCTAAACCACAAAACATCGAAATCTAATTTTTGTGTGAAGTTGTTAAACTGCAAACGCAATTTTTTCTCCCGAAATTTTTTGGGGCAGCTCCACCGGGAACCCCCCAAAATGGGGCCCCAAAAAATCAATTTTTTGAACGGCTCAAGCTAGAGTTCTACTTTTTTTTGATGCCAGCAGATATTTAACGGACAAATATTTTGACATAGTTTGGGGGTGCCACCCCCCGGGGACCCCCCAAATGAACCCCCAAAAATCAATTTTCTGAACAGCTCAACTTAGAGTTCCAGTGTTTTATGATATCTGCAGATATTTAACAGACAAACATTTTGACATACTTTGGGGGTGCTACCCCCCCCCGGGATCCCCCCCAAAAATCAATTTTTTACGGCTCAAACTAGAATGCCAGTGTTTTATGATATCAGTAGATATTTAACTGACAAATATTTTGACATAGTTTGGGGGTGCCACCCCCCTGGAGACCCCCCAAATGGACCCCCAAAAATCAATTTTTTTTACGGCTCAAGCTAGGGTGCCAGTTTGTTTTGATATCAGCATATATTTAACAGACAAATATTTTGACATAGTTTGGGGGTGCCACCCTCCCCGGGGACCCCCAAATGGATCCCCCAAAAATCAATTTTTTGAATGGCTCAAGCTAGGGTGCCAGTTTGTTTTGATATTAGCAGAGATTTAACAGACAAATATTTTGACATAGTTTGGGGGTGCTACCCCCCCCCTGGACCCCCCAAACAGACCCCCAAAGATCAATTTTTTGAACGGCTCAACTTAGGGTGGCATTGTTTTATGATATCAGGAGATATTTAACGGACAATTATTTTGACTCTACTTTTCTGGAGGTTCCATTATCAGATATTTTTGAATAATTGCTGATTTTACGGTAGACAAAAAGTACTTTTGGTGTCATAGCATTAGCTATGCATCGGTCGTTCACTGGGTTTGCTGGCAAACTCCCATCTAGTTTTAGCTTAATTTTTTGTCCAAACCTCTTCTAAATGCCTTTTTATTGATTCATAGCTTCTTCTAGCAGCTTTGCGTCAAAATTTTATACAAAGACTAGGTAGCTATATTGTTCTATTTTCAGGTTATAAGCGCTGTTTTTCAGGCATGTTTGGACAGATTTTGAGAATATGATAGTGTTCAAAGTAGCTACAAGAAGCACGAAAAATAAAGAATAGATTATGATAGTAGGCTACAGAATAAATTTATTACTGTTCTGTGTTTTGTGCTCATGTTACTTGTATATTTCAAAAATTTACAATTTTTCTATCGAAAGTTGGTCACGTGACATGTAATTTAGGTCATGTGACTTTTAAGTTTGATCATGTGACCACTGAGCACTGACCATACTAAAATGTATGTTACTGAGCAAAGCAATTTCCAATCAATTTACAACTAACAATTCTCAAAATTCAACATCATAGTTGAAAATACGTTGCATTATTAGTGATTACGCCAATAATATAGCTGCAGTTTCATTCACCCAAAATGATGTCATTTGCCTACTTCACTCAAATTAATGCAAAATCAAACGTTTAGAAGATTTTTCAAAAAATTTTCAGCTATTACATTCATTTCTTTCCTTGAAAAGTTCCTATAGAGCTATGCACAATCATTAGAATGTGTCATTTGAGCTGAAAGTCAAACTTCGTAAAATTTCTAGGAAGATGTGACGTCATTTTGATTACATCAGCAGTGTACTTGACTACCAATGTGGCAAAAGTTTTAATAATATTGAAGTAAATTTCATAACCTTTCAGAAAATGTATAGTTTGACGGAGTTTTAATGTGCTGTGAGTGATTACATCCTTTTTGTTAGATTGCTCTCAATTTGTTTCTCACCACAACTCATCATTTGATACATTAATAAATAGATTTGGTGTACCGCACGGAAGTAATCTAGGCCCTTTCTTATTTTTAATGTATATTAATGATATCCATTATGCTCTAAATCCAAACCCAAGACTATTCGCCGACGATACTTGCTTGAACATCAACGCGGTTATCCCTTCTATCTTAATGAAAAAATGAAATCAAGAACTAACTACTATACATCAATAGACCACAGCCAACAAAATAACAGTAAACCCCAAAACCTCAATGCTAAATAATACCCCCTAAAAAGACTCATTCCATATCTAATCTTTCAATATATTTTAACGCCTCATGGATAAAGATTAATGACGCAGTTAAATGCTTTGGTATTGCGATTGATAATGAATTGATCTTCAAAAAACACATTAATGCGCTTACCACAAAAATATCTCTATCACAGGGTGTCGTATGCAAACTTTGTCATATTTTACCTAAATCAACACTTGTATGTAACTTATATACCATTCAATGATTCACCCTCATTTGCTCGGTTGAATCACGGTTTGGAGAAATACTTTGGTAGTGACTATTTCACCGAAAATTTTCAAGTTAAAGAGAATAAAACGAAAATGAGAAATATTCATCAGCGCTTTTTTCATTTGCTTTTTTAGGGTTTGAGATTAAGGTTTAAGTTAGGGTTTGGGTTAGGGTTCGATTTGGAAATAGTTTTAGAGTAAGCATTTGAGTTTGGGTTAGATTTGAGTCAGAATTAACAAAAAAAACTAGACAAAAATTTCCGGTGAAATAAAGCCTTTCAAATACTTTTGACAAAAATACTTAAAAAGATTAGCAATTCTTCAAAACAAAGTAGTAGCAGTACGTTTATTTTGGTTTCGAAAGACGTCACCATTTTAGAAATAAAAGCACATACAGCGAAATATAAATTACGACTCTATTTATATGGCAGTTATTGTCTTTCTAGTGAGAGGCTGCGGAACGACCTTAGTCCACTTCTGGTAGAATTGGCATGGTCGTCGAGTCTGCAACCTATCACCAGGTTGCAATTTTATCAAAAACTTACATATGCAAAAAATGTTACACTTTTACGATACTAAAGATAAGGCATTATCATACACGCAAAAAAATCATCCACGAAAAAACAAACACGGCAATTATGCTTTGTGCTGATTAACGTGGAGATATTCTTTTACATGTTTAGTAAATATACGAATATTTGAGGATAATTTTTCAAGTCGGATGGTAATTCATTCCACAGTTTCGGTCCTACATAGCGGATTGAACGTTGTGAGATGGTGTTTTTTGTGTTAAAAGGAATTATCACCAAAGGCGTATCTGGTAGAGTATGAATGCACATTAAAAGGTAATTCAAAGAAATCACTGATCCAAAGATATAAAGCAATTAAAATAACTTATGGAGCCCAATGGCGTGATCAAGCAACACCATCTTATTTAAAGCTGCAAATTCTAAAGCTGAATGATGTATATTTATACTAAGTTGTTAAGCTAATGCATAAGCACAGGCGTAAAAAATTATTCATGAATCTTTTCACATTCGTTGCCCCGGTCAAAGCGATACACATCCGAGGTACTCATTTAGCATCATCCGAATTAAATCCTTACCTACCCAGATACAAATCTCAAAAATTACAAAAAAAGTTTAAAATATCAAAGGAGTCAAGATAAGAAACTCGGTATCACAAGACATAAAAAAAAAATATTACCCTCTAATCAATTCAAAATAAAGTACGAAAAGTATTTACTCTCAAAATATAAATGAATATTTAAACACTAAGAATGAGCTATTAAATAAACTAAATCACAGCCGTCGATAACGCTTTTAAAGATAACAAATTTTAACAATACTAAATTAAAATAGACCGACCAGTTGGTCTAGTGGTAACGTGCTGTTTGTCTCCGAAGCGGAAGGTCTAAGGTTCAAAACTCGGGTCAGTCAAATCGGACACAGTGTTGCCAACTGCTTGCCACCGCTGCAACACTTCTTCAAAAGGAGCTGTGTTGCCCGGGCGTAATAACGCGGAGATGGGCCCCGCAAACTCGTTACACGCTTTGGCGTAATGCAGGGAGTATAATGAAAGATTTCATTTGACTTAAATTTAAACAGCAAACCTCAGTAATTGATTTAAAATTATAAGGTGGTTACTCGACTTAATAACCAAGAGGTTCTTCACAGCTTTCTACTACATTTCATTTTATACAAAATGCTTGTGTTTAAGTGATTTTGAAGTGCAAAATAATCGTCTATCTATCTATCGAACTTAAATACTTAAAATAATAATGAATTAACAAAAACTATCACAAGTGCATCTATTTTCAAAGTTTGTAAATACAAAAGGGGAGCAAAAAAACGTTTTGTGTCTGTAATTTGCAGCATACATTTTTGGACAATTATAAGCACTTTATTTGTTTGATGCCTCAAAACAAGATAACGACAAAAGCTAATTAAGGTTTTACTGTATCTATTTATCTGAAGTGATTATTTTTTTGCATCGAGTTTCAAAAAATGTTAATGATATACTTTGCTGTTTTCAGTTGATGTGTTCTTACGTTCTAATGCCAGTTACATATTTGATGGGAATAGAATGGACTTTCTGCCTCAAGGTAGAAGTAAAAGTATAAGCACGTATGCAATTCTACTATAAAAAATCGTCTTTAACATTTGCATTGCTATGTTAAGAACTATTGTCTTTAGTTTCAACAACGATTTTACAAAGCGTATGATTCAAATCAGCTACTAGAATAAATTCCTTTATAATTACTAGTTTCATAGGCTAATGCCAACTAAGGTGAAAGCCAGTAAGGGAGCTAAGGTGAAAACCAGCACAAAGAAAAACGAAAAAATGCGACGATTTGGCGATCTAAGATCAAAAAGCATTTAGCCTTATTGAATTTTGAGAACACAAAATCCGTTGCACGTAACGGCCAAAATTTTGACATAAAAGAGCATCATCAGTTCTTACTCAAATAGAATCAATGCACCGTCTATATCCCGAAGGTTTTGTAATCAAACTGCAGTTTTTTTTCATCCAATGTGAATGATTCTGCTATCTTTTAAGCGGCATTTACACGGGCGACTTTTTTGCGACGCGATTCGATTTTTTACGCGTGAAAATCTCTCTCGCAGTGTGGTTACTCACACGACACGAGACTCGCTTGGCGTCATCGCGTTTGGCAAGAATCGCCGCCGTGTAGGTAACACCTGCGATTTGCGATGCCGATTATATTTTGCGCGACTCGATGCAAGAATCGTTCTCGCTCGTGATCACTTACACGAGGTCGACTTCAACGTCTTGAGAGTCATAGGGCAAAGTCGCGCTCGTGTAAACAGCAAATCGTTAGCAATTTACGAGTCGCCCAGGCATAGCGCAATGCACAAATGCTTTGCGAGTCGCTGGCTGTGATTATCCTAAATTTACTTCATAAAATATTGTGTTCATAGTACAAAATAGCAGAGGTAGAGTCGAGGACACAAGGCTCGAGGCCAAGGCCAAGAACACAAAAAAATTTCGAGGCCAAGGCCAAGGACACAGACGCAAGTGTTCTCCAAAAAAAAAAAAGGTCTTCAAAAAAGTTTTTCAGGCGATCTGAGGAAACCAAACAAAAGGTCTTTGCAGATTTTCCGCAAGGTTTCTGGCGTTTTCCAACGAAATTTCAACGGTTCAAAAATAGTGCTGTCCTCGAGCCGAGGACAGGGCAATTTTCGAGGACTTGAGGCTTCGAGGCCAAGGCCAAGGACTTCAAATTGTGTCCTCGAGGCCAAGGACATCCTCGAGGACTCCATCTCGGCAAAATAGTCTGTAGTACTTTTACCGTGATTAATTGTGATTTCGATACTAAATTTACTTTATATTAGTTTGAAACGCAGAAGTAAAAAATTTTTTTGTTAATGCTGGCACTGGTCTACTGCAGCATGGACTTAGAAGTCCATGACTGCAGATACGGCAGTCATGAGCTGATAACTGTGAAGCTAATCAAGCAGGACTTCAATCTTTAATAAAATGTATGATAAATTAACCACAGATAACAGTACCTTAGCTGTATTCTGCTTTTGTAATACCGTAAGTACACTTTTTTATAAGAACCAGTAAATTTTGAGTTGAGGCTGGCTGTTCTTAATTTTTTGCCAATGTTGAGCCTCAGTTGCTCTTAAGTTGTTCTTAAATTTGGAAAGCATTGATGTCAATTATGGCGGCCATGTTAGTTAATTCCTAATGATCTGTCTGCTTTGGCAAACGCCTTTTTTTCTGTTTTTGCAGCATCATAAAATTGCGGAAAGCGAAAAAGCGAGCACTAATTTTCGCTTGCACGAGAGCCAAAAAGTTTTTTGTTACCTGCGCAGTGCGCATTAGCACTCTATAGTTCCAGAATTGTGGCAATTTTTGCTCGTAACTACCAGAAAACCTCTCAAGCTTAATTGCTCTGAATCAGTACAGAAGTTAGTTTCTTTTTTGATTTGGAATTTATTATTTTTCGGTTGTTCTTAATGTAATTTTTTTTGCTGAGACTGGTGTTGTTCCTAATTTGTTACTAAATTTTGAGCAAAAATGAGCCTAGTGTTCTTACAAAATTTTTCTTTTATAAAAAAGTGTAATCAATTTTGTCATTGCTATTATTCTGACTCAGCAAAAACAAAAGTTAAAAATCTGAAAACCCTAGAATAGCTAAGACAATGAATTCACAAAAAATGGCATTCGGACAATACATTTCGGAAATGAAGGTGCTTGTTACAGAAGCCCTCCTAACACTGTTGACTGTAGGTGCTCCAGCGAAACTCTGAAGCCTTCACCGTGTCCGACTGGGAAAACCACAATCGAAATTCTCCAACTAAAACTGTATTGTTCAGACAAAATAAATAATATGGAACAGTACGGCATGGCAAAAAATAAATGAGTTTAACCTGAAAATATTGAACTAAAAGAGTGCCGTATGAGCGATCTTCAAAATAAAATACATCCGTTCCTAGAGCGGGGCAACTCAAAACAGGTCAATCGGTGCTGTTACAGTGCTAGCAGTGTAGGCTCACACCCTATGCTAAGTGTTTGAGTCCAGCACCTTGTATACAACTAACATCCACTGGTTTTTGTCGGCTAAAAACGTGTTAGCGTTTCCTTTCTTTTCTAACCCGAGATTGCTAGTAGTCTACCGGTATCTCTTGCGGTTAAAATAACCACAGTTAAGTGGAGAAACATAACACCTACTGCACCGCATATTGTAATTAAACATTAATTTCATGAAAATGCTGTTTCTAATCAAATCATGTTCTCAATTTCTAGTGGTTTTATGGCGTTTTTTCATTTGAATAACGCCAGGAGTGAGTTTGTTGACCAGAAGTCACAGACGTATTTTTGCACCGTTTATAATGATTCATCCTCCCCACTATGCTTACTGTGATTGCCTAACGTTTAGCAAATGCATACGCTGCTTATTTTATTTTAGTGGATATTGGTGCTTTGTAACAGCTGTGGTTTAGTAGCTCCATAACAAACTTACATGAAAACACATATTACATAAATACTATGTGGATTTTTTGAATGTTGGTTTAATTGAAAAAGAGCCAGTACTTCTGCAGTGACAAAAGGCGCCTGGTATCACTGCAGGAGAACTCAAAAAGTAAACTTATAGAAACAAAAATAAAATTTAACCATTAACATTTCGTACAAAATGACAGCACAGATCTACTGTAAAATACAAAATACTTGTGCACAATTAAGGAAATAAACAATATGAATTTGTCAGTCACACATACTTGGAGAAAAAGTAATTTCAAAAGTGTTTTTAGAATTAACTGCACAAAAATGTCGATAAATTTTATTATTTTACCAAATATTAGGTATAGCCTAACAAAAATGAGTGGCGGTAGCGAAAAACCAAGACCAAAAGGGTAAATGACAGAACTTTATAATAAATTATAAGCATTAATGCCCGTTTGACTTTGCTCCATCCAAGCCAACTCAAAATGATACAGACAGGGGTGCCAAAACAAGGGGGGATGGGAGGATATATCACCCCAATAATTTGGCTGTATCCCCCCCAATAGTGTGAGAATGGTCCACATCTGCATCCCCCCCAATAATTTGAATGGGTGTACATCTGAGCGTAAATTTGGGGGAAAAAGTGCTCTATTCTTGTTGAAGACCTTTTTTTTGGTCTTCACCTGAATTTGGGGAAAAAAGTGTTCTATTTTTGATGAAGATCTTTTTTTTTGGTGTTCACCTGAATTTGGGGAAAAAGTTTCCCATTTGCTTTTTTTTTTGGTCTTCACTAAATTTCCACACCTGAACAAAATCGTGGTCGAGGTTCATCCCCCCAATGTTGAAAATAGGGTAAAATTGGGGTAAAATTGCAAATTAACCCCCCCCCAATGCTCAACAAAGATCGACACCACTGGATACAGAGTAAGAAAGCTTTTTCGAGAATTTCAAGCGTTTACGTATCACACATTCGGCACGAGCAGCACGCCGCCGTTGCTGCTTCATCCTTCACCTTGCATTTTCATTGCAAGTTTTGACGACATTAGCTGCTTAATAGTATTCATTTTATTTCATTTTACGCTTGCGTTGGCTTCATACATTTTCTTTTTAAAATTCCAAAGCGCGATTGTTTTTAATGCAAAAGCGTCGCATTTGAAGTGCTTTTGCAGCAGTTAGCATTAGCAAATTTAAAACCAGCAAGACGCGCTTTGAAACTATCTCGCACCGAGTAAGTAAATCAGTACGATAGCAAATCTTCCGTCGACCGATTTTGCGAGAATCACTGGCACGCAGTCGCAACGTCTAAAAGACTTCTGCGATTTGCAATCGAATGCGAGCGTCGCGTTAAAATCTCTCCGGTGTGAGTGACTGCTGCGATTTGATTTTTTGAGGGGCGTGTCTGGCGATATCGCGCAGACTAAATCTCACGTAAATTTTGCGCCGTGTAAGTGACCTACGCGATTTGAGAAAGAAAAACGGCAAAATGTCGATTCTCACAGCTAAAAGTCGCCCGTGTAAATGCGGCTGTAATGTGAAACACAAGCAAGAAAGCCGTTAAAATCAATTTCGGATTGTAGACATTTCTTTTGAAAATCTACCCAACGATTGCAGATCCAATCCATTCAGAAAGGCTAAGCTAAGGGATTGTTGAAGGTTTCTGATTGTACATTAACCCTAAGTTTAGGCTGCTGAGCTTATGGGAACGAAAATTTTTCTCAACGAGTTTGTTGCGTATGAACTACTTGGAGAAATGATCGAAAAACGTGATAACGGTACAATACCTATGAGGGACCCAGTAACTGGGAAACTTAACTGGGTTGATGAGCGAACAGAAGCTATTATTACCTATGCTTTATGTGACTTTGCCAACGTAGGATCAATCGGAATCATGTTAGGAACAGTTGGTAAGTTTTAAGCGGTTTGTCTGAATCATTTGTGTTGGCCGAGCCAATTCGTGCATTTGTCTGGAATATCTTGTTAATTGCTCATTACCATGGGTAATATTGCATAATGAATAATACCGCGAAGTAAAAAGATTTTGCTTCATGTTGCGTTTGTCTTCGCTTTGCTTAACTCTCTGCTTTGAGTTGTTATTCAGTGTTGTTTTATGCAATATTATTAATAAAATGACATTGAGACTCATACATAGGCATAACCAGGAGGGGGCCCAGGCCCCCTTATTGAAATGCCACTAATGATAAAAAGGATGACAAAGCCTATTGTTTTTTCAGTAGTTTTTTTTTAGCACTTTGGCGTACAACAGTACACGCGTACAACAGTATTATTAATAATGTTAATATTGACGACCAAGAGACCCGGAAGTCCCTATACAAATTTTTGACAACCAATTTAAATGTATCACCCGGGAAAAATTCAGGGTTTTTGTCCTAAAAGTTGCAGCCTCAGGCCATTATCTTACTTTGTTTATGAACGTTATGCAATAACATGATTAGTAACCAGCTAATGTACCAACTTTATTTTGCAATCCGCACCTCCACCTCGCCAGTTTTTACGCGACAAAATATTTTTGAAAAAAAAAAGCTTGGAGAAATGCTTATTGAACAAATTATTGAATTTGAATCGAGGGGGCGTAGAATGTTCTCTTAAAACTGGTTATTTTCAATGAATTCAAAGATCTCCAAGACAAATCTTTGAGCGAATATTGCGAATATTTACTATCACGAATATTCTCTTCTAAAATATCGCGAATATTCACTTCTAAAAATATTGCATCTTGCAGAAGGCATTGTACCTTGCTTCCCTCATCTGGACCCAAGCCACTTCAAAATTTAACCCAAGAATGCAAGATTTTAAACGTGTTTGGGATGGACTTCACCTATAAATACAGGAAAGAGTGAACAATTTAATTTTTTCAATTGGCTTTCAAATTAAAAAAATTTAGTTCTTTCAAATAGTTTAAAAAAAGTGCTAAATGTGATTCAAATGACATTAAAATAGCTATTTTCTCCAAAAAATTACAAAAAATCGCCCAGCGGCTGGGGACTTTGCCCCCAGACCCTCATAGCCTCCGGTCGCTGAGACTTCGCCCCCAGATTCTCGTCTGTGATACGTTTGAGTTACACTAAATTGGTCACCGCGCCTCCCAATTTAGATATTAAAAAACTTTTGGTGTAAGTCCTTCCTTTTAGTTAGCAAAGATCCTAATGGTTACGTACCAAACCAGACCCCAGCTTCTGATCTTCCATTTTACGGTATCTTTGTCCTATAAAAATCCCACTTTCGAAGATTTCTGATGACGTCATTGAATATTATTTGCGGATTCCCCCCCCCAATAGAAAATCCTGGCCACGACTATGGACTCTCAGCGCACTAACTCACATCACCTTCATGGTTTATTGTTTTATGGCTTGAAGAATAATGAAATCAGCAGGCTGCAAATGGCCAATTGCTATGGAGCGCCGTTTGTCTAAAATATTTGTTTCATTTTATAAGGACAAATTTTGCTACGATTTGACATATCTGCTGCAATATGACATATTGCAACACTATGTAACATATCTACTGCAATATGACATATTGTAAGGCTATGTAACATATCTACTGCAATATGACATATTGCAACAATATGTGATATATTGCAACGCAATATGTGACATATTGCAACGATATGTGACATATTGCAACAATATGTGATATATTGCAGCGCAATATGTGACATATTGCAACAATATGTGACATATTGCAACAATATGCTACAGAGTGCTGCGCAATATGTGACATATTGTTGCAATTATGTCACATATCGTTGCAATATGTCACATATTGTTGCAATATGTCATATTGAAGTAGATAGGTTGCATATTGTTGCAATATGTCATATTGCGGTAGACATGTTACATAGTCTTACAATATGTCATATTGCAGCAGATATGTTACATAGTGTTGCAATATGTCACATTGCAGTAGATATGTTAGTCATATTGCAGCAGATATGTTACATAGTGCAGCGCAATATGTCATATTGCAGTAGTTATGTTACATAGTGTTGCAAGATGTCATATTGCAGTGGATATGTCAAATCGTAGCAAAATTTGTCCTTATAAAATGAAACAAATATTTTAGACAAACGGCGCCCCATAAATTGCACCAGCAATAACTCGTTATGTGTTTAAAGTGAAAGTAGTTCAGACAACAGGATATTTTTTGCTCACAATGCTAGTCTGTTTTAAAAAAACAAAATTGTTTTTACAGCTATTCCATTCCCATTGTGACTAATAATGGAAGCGCTTAACAAAAAGTTAACTATCGAAGCATTTTAATTTTTTACTGCAAACTGTTTCAGTAATCATAATGCACACAGAGTAAAATGTCTTTCGCTTGCCATTGCTGCAAGCGGTGCAAAGAAATTAAACTGATTAAAATTAGCACTCTGACATACTGCAGCAACATACTAAATTGCCCAGCAATTGTTAATATGAAACTCATTGGTGTTCACACTTAATTATTTCATTTCAACTTCTTTTCCCAGAGCGATAAATAACAATAATTTGTACTCTAATTTGGAAAATTCATTTCTTGCTGTCATTAAACTAAAAACAGTATTTGGAAATTAGTAATGCTGTAGCAATTTAATTGCAGGTATTTTGGCTCCCAAAAGACAGGGAGAGATGGCAAAGATTGTTGTCAGATCTCTTGTGGCTGGAATTTTTGTTAGTATCTTGAATGCATGCGTTGCAGGTAAATCTTGTTATTGAACTGTCAAATAGTCTACCTTAAGTGTAGGTTTAGGTGTTTCAAAGTCTGTAAAACTGTGAACATATCAAGTTTGCAACGAATTCATTTCGTTTTTACTAACAGTGCAGCTTGTTATGATTTGCTCACCTCCATTAAAATTTTTGATTGCAGCAGAAGACCTTTCAGGATATAGATCACATTATTCCAATAGTCCTTGTGTAGATTAACTTTTTACTGAAAGTGCGGCCGAGTAGCATTAATGTAACAACTAGACTCTGAAATCGCAAACGATATCCGGAGACTTCGCGAGGATATTCAACTTTACAAATATAGAGAACTATTGACTCCCCCCATATAGGTGGCGGAACCGGGGAGGCAACCACCTCCACTTTTTTTACGCATTTATTTCTAGAATAATACCTCTGAATAAATGTATTTGCAACTTAATTCCATAGATAGCGAAACCATAAGAAAGCGCTGACTCACACTTCTTAACTGAGGAGTGGGGGAGCACTGGCCCTATACTTTATGCACTGACTCAAAATAGATTTTTAGACAATCACTCAAAATAAATTTATTTGTAGCGCAATTTCTCGTACTGGGCTTTACATGGGATTGATCCCATTCCCGATTGTGATGCTCGTGTAAGGAGTACGATGCCTTTGATAAAGTTTAATAAAGCGGTTATTTTGGCAACAATGATGTTTACGTTATTTTCTCGGATAATAGTTGTATTACTCATCACGCTTTTTTTGTAGCAAGGTATTGAAGAGGTTTAAATTTTCTTTGTTTTTGCTCCTAAAACTGGTGACGGTATTCATTGTTATCATTATTTTAAAATCACGCTATAAATTTACAATATCGTGTGTTCGGTATTATTGACAAATTACAATCACTCTAGTGATCGCATAATTAACTGCTTTGAAAAGTCGTTTGCGGTGTAACCTAAAAACACGTGGAATAGTGAAAAGATACTTTTGACAAAAATGTGATCCTTTTTCGTAGGAAAATGCTAATCTATAGAATTATTTACGTACAAGTTATGTACAAAATTTTTGAAACCAAGTTGAAACCAAGCCAAGTTACGTACAAAATTTAACTCTAAAATGCAAGCGTTTGAAGGTGCTTTAGATTTGACTTGAAAGTAAAGGGGGCTAGAGAGACTGGACAATTTATTATTCAAATTGGCTTCCAAATTTTGCCGTTTAGTTGTTCCAAATTGCTTCAAAACCGTGGAAAACATGGGATCGAAACAGCTTTTAAATGGCAATTTTTTCCTAAAAATTACAAAACTCGACTAGCGGCTGAGGGCTCTTTCCCTGTCCCCCGTCTGTCATACGTATACTTAAGTTACGCAAATTTTCTCAACAGTAAAATTAGATATGTTTCTTGAACAACGAAACTTTAACTTTGGCTTCAAGCCCCCTTAGCAACCTGTCCTGCTGGAGCGCCTTGATATACCGATTAGTGGTTGAGTGAATAGAGCTTCTGCTACTGAAACGGTAGACTCGGGTTCGATTCCCGGTTGGATCTAGCCAAAGACTATAAAAATTGGTATTCACCGCTTCCCTGCTTGACGTTCAGCAATAAAAGGGACAGTGTGAACTGTGAAGCCTCCACCGTGTGTGGTAGACAGGCGACAGCTTGACTCGAAGACCAAAAGGTCCCTTCTATGTCTACTGGCCAAGGCAACTTGGTGAATAAAATGCAATTACAATTATGCAATGAATGGGAAAAAAATGGTCGCAGTTTTGGCTCCTCCCGCCACTTTAAAATGACTCCGCCATCGCTGACTCTCCTTTAAATAGCGTCCCAATTGCTTTAGGCAGGTTTATGGTTGTTGATACACCACTTTCGAATTTTGTTATGTTTCACTAACTTTAACACATTTGTGGTTAACGGCTTTCAGGTTATAAACGTCTAAAAAAAATATCTATATATGTGAATCAAAATTTTACTACTCTGCTCAGTTCTCTCTTTTCAGGGACTTCTTAACAATTTTAACTCTACAAGTGCGATCTTTAAAATTGCGGCGACTTTCAAGCAGTATATCTACAGTAATAACTCGACCAAGTCGGTTTGAAAACAAAACCCCTGTTAAAACGAAAATTTTGACAGTAATCTTTAGCTGCGATAACAACAGCAAAAAAAAACAACATTTCAATTGCAAGAAAAAATTTTGATCTGAAAATAACCGTACGATTTTCGAATTTTCTATAGCCTACATATCCTGCCGAGAAATTCAACACACTTTTCTTAAATTCAAACCTACATCCATTGTGAACCCGCTGCAGGATTCTTTAAAGAATATTTATAAGAAAAGTTCTCATTTTTCTCCAAATTTAAAAACAAAATTAGCAAAATTAGAACAATGCCTACATCAAAATGGAAAAAGTAAAGAGCATAGCCAAAATTTAAAAACAAAAATTCAAATTCTTATATAGTGATTAGGTAATAATGCAGAGTCTAACTTCAGCGATTAAAAAACATTAAAATATAATGCTGATTTTGTATGAAGGCAAAGTTTGTTTTTTATTTTGCTAGCATGTAGGGTAGTTATAGAAATGAAAAGCCAAAGTAAAAGTTGTTGCTTTTGCGGTTTTATGACTTCGCTTGATAATGCACAACGTATTCTTGGTGCATTACCACACAGATGGCAGTTTTAAAATCAATCAGCGTTCGCATTCGATCATTTTATTTTTACTAATTTCTAAAAATATGAGAAATTATTTATTACTATTAATTTTTAGTAGATAATTTTAACAAATAAACAGATATGTCTTCATGCAGGATTCTTATACGACCCTGTACCTATCATTTGTGATAATATGCTGGCTACTACTAATTGGACTTACACAGAACCTTCAAGACTGTATCAGTGCTGTGCTCCACTAGTAGACAGTTTGTAAGTAACATGAAGAATTAAGTAGTGCTGTACTAAATTTTCTATGTACTGAATATTCCGGTTATATCGTTGAATGCATTCCATTTTCAATACAAACATACCATAATTAATGTCAAACTACGATTATACGTACCATTGAATGCATTCAACATTGCAATCAAACGTTAGCATTATTGCAATTCAATAAGATGTCACTTCTTCTGTTTCATATATCACCAGTAAGCAGTAAGTGCAGAAAAAGAGTATACAAATTTCGTATGTAAATAATTTTTGAGTTTTGCTTGTAAACTGTGTAATGGAAGGGAATCTTTCCGTGTACAACAGTACAGTGAACTTGTTGTAAAGTTTCACTTCCATTCTCGTACATTCTATCAATATGTGGTGCAGTTGATAATACCTACCTTGCCTCAGAATTACCAATACTGTTGTTATCGTATGGTTTGAGGCTCGCTTCATTTGTATTGTACGGTTTTGAATCCCACCGCTGCCTCTATGGTAACTCAAATTACTATCATGATATAATGGCGAAACACAAAGTACCCACTACTTATCAACATAAGCAACGAAATATAGTCTCAAAGTAGCAACAGAATAGCATCAAAGCAGCAACTTAAAACGTATCTCTAACGGATTTGGCTACGCAGGATTAACGTAGACATAGTTGCTTGTGACAGAAATATTTTTTGCACAGATCACTCAACAGCTCTTTGGCTAGTGAATGCTGCAGTTACCCTTGGAACATGACAGACTACGAATTAGACTGCAAACGCTTTGAAGTTTATAAAGTGTAGAATTGGGTTTTAAATAAAGTGACTATAAAAATTACGTTTTGAATGTTCTGTTTATCGAAGAATTTTATCCATTTACACAAACCTGCTTGCTACACAAACAGCCGTTTCTTTTATAAAGAAGATATACACTAAAAACGTTGCGTTTTTTCATTATTTCACTCCCAAAAATCAAAATCTGTTCTATTCTAAACACAAATTAGATCGCATGTTGAATAACTTGATCCTCAGAAAACTTTTCGTGTCCCAGTGAAGGGAGCAATTCCAAAATATTTCCTTTTGAAACCACTCCGCAGGTTTGGCATAGGCTACAGCATTAACAGAGCTAAAAAAAAAAAAATCCATACACATGCTACTAAACAAAACTTAGACCTAACAATTGCTGTACTTCATCGAACTTTTGTTCTAATCTCGTTCAGTAATGAGTAAGAATTGAGTACTTATAATGAAAAGTAGTTCTAAAAAGTGCTTTATGTTCAACGGCAAGCTTCTGTTAAATTGTGTGACGCTGCGCCGCGTGTTTGTATTTTACATTAGCTACCTATCGCGAAATGACGCCGTCGACCTATTTGCACTTTCAATTTGTACATGTCATGCATAAATTTAAAATGTATTCAATGCCATTGTCTATAATAAAATATTTGTCTCCGAAGTAACTATTACATCAAAAACAGTTAATGCTCTTGCTTAACCGTCCAAAAATTGTCCCCTGGCCAAGGCAACTTGATGAATGAAATGTAATTGTAATTATTCGAAAATTGAAGAACTATTGCTTGCTTGAATAATAACGGCAATCTGCGATTTTCTCGTATGGCCTAAGTGAAAAAACGCACTTTTTTATTCGCTGATGCGTCGTTAAATAAAGTAAAATCGTAAAACTACTTTAATTCTTATTTTTTTCGTTTAGTTATTTTTTTGTGCGTCTGCTGCTTGAACGACGACAGGACTTCAACCTGTTATCGCTTAACCTTTGTACAGTAGCTTGATACAATTTACCTAAATAAAAGCTTTTCGATTTGCATATGCTTTAATCACGACAAAAAATTTTGTCCTTCCCCTTTTTTTATTTCTGGCTGCGCCGGTGGTAGTAGTCAAGCAGATACAACTTAAACCTCCCAATATGGGATTAAAATAAAACAATGCATTTTGCAGTTAGAGCAAGAAAGCCTATGAATGTTTATCCAAAAGTTCCCTCGCGCAGTGAAAGTTAATCTATAATTTTAGTTTAAAATGCAAGCATTATTAGCAAAGATTAAAAAATTATTAAGGCTGCAAATTGTTATAGTTTAATTAAATAAATTTTGTTCAGATGTTAATTCAAGAATCTTGGTTGATTAAATCAGTTTTTGATCAGGTGTTATTTTAGATTAATCCGATAAGTTTGTTCAAATGTTATTCTAATTGATTTGATAAGTTTAGTTCAGATGCCAGGCCTATTCTATAGTATAATAAGATTTTAGTACCACAGATTGTAGAAGTATGCTAACAAAGCATTTTGAGTAAGATAATAATATTGTCAGACATTGCAAAACGGTAGAAATTCTGTTCCTACCGGATATATCATCGTGCTCGGGACATATTCGTATTGACAGGGCCGCAACTACGGGGGCAATAGGGGGCGGCGCCCCCTAAACAAAAATTCCGCCACCCTAAAATGCCCAGCATGCCCACCCAAACTTCACTTACCCTTGCGGCAAGTTTCAAGATGGTGGCTTTTTTTTTGGAAACCGACAGAAAACTAGGAGATAAGTAGAACAATTTGGCAAGATGACGTTTTTTTTTAGAGATCAACAGAGAACTCGGACAAAAGTAGACCAAATTGGCACGATGACCTTTTTTTATTTTTGGAGATCAACAGAGAACTCGGACAAAAGTAGACCAACCCAAAAATTTTGGCCCCCCAGAAACAAATTTTGGCCCCCCCAGAAACAAATTTTGCCCCCTAAGAACAACGTTCTAGTTGCGGCACTGCGTATTAATTGACATATAATTTTGTTAGTTATTTTTTTAGAACTTTTGCGTATAGGAGGACGTTGAAAGTCCTCGGCCAAGAACTCGAAGATGCCTTAGAACCTCAAAATGATGATGCTGATAGTAGTGCAATATTTTGTTTGGTCAAGATACACTCTTTGTAATTTACGATCAAAACTCTTGACAGATGATGTCATCAAAAAACGTTTGTGTTGTCATCACTTTGATTTGAGCAATTTTTGGTTAGGAGCCAAACAGCTAACCCTTATTCACAATTTGGGTCATCAATGCTGAATATGTCATTTTCCCAAAACTTAGAATTTGGCAATGACGTCACCAAAACGACGTCATCGATTTTAAAATAAATTTGTTTATACCTGCTCTTAAAAATCGATTACGATTCAAAATTTGGCTCTTCCCTAACTTTTGCATTGGCTGTTGAACAGTAAAGACTCTTTGACATCTGGCAGATTTTAACGGCCGAAAGAGGAGGAAGTTTCGAGTCCAAAACATGGGGATTTTTTTTGATGACTCAGGACGTGGTCCTGAGTCATCGTGCCAAATTTCAGCTTATCATAAATTTTTTCCGGGTTTGCATGTATTTTGTCGTATTTCTATCGGACTATTTTAGGGAGTTTTTGAAAGGCTGGCTGCAAAAAATTTCAGATGATAAAACTGCGTTTGCAGCTACACAACTTTACATAAAAGTTAGATTTCGTTGTTTTGCGGTTTAGAAGAGTAAGAGCGTACAAGATTTAGGAAAAAAACATAGCAGCCAAAAGTGGGTTAGAAAAGATGAAAGAGTAATCTATAAACAATAACCATGTAAAATATTTTGCCAAACTTAAACCGTTTTTATATAAGGACGTTTTTTCGCCAAACTTAAGGGGCGGTTTTCCGACCCTAATACCAAAATCGCGTGACCTATTGCGTCGAAGTTTGGTACAACAAGAATCTCAAACTGCTGTCCAAATTCAGTTAGACCCAATCGTTCAGGAGTTATAAGCAAGAGTATGAAACTTCGCACTCGGTAGTTGCAAAATGGCTGAGTAAAAACAAATCTGAGAGCTGTAGACTCTGAGACCGAAAGGTCGATTAGTTGCCTCCCCCGTCAAGAATTATTTCTATTTGGAAAGTCTCAACCAATTTTTATCTTGTTGTTTTTGACAGTGTAAATAAATTGTTGATTGAACAGGCGAAGCGCAGGGGCGGATCCAGAAATTTTTGCAGGGGGTCCGCTCAAGATATAATAAGTTTGCAAACGTTTTTGTACGACCAGCCACCATGTGTTACTCCGAAAAATAATTTTGTACACTGGCTGTTTAGTTTAGCTTGGCGCATAGCCAGAAATCTGCAAAAAGTTTTTTTTTGTTTTTGGCGAACAGAAATATAAAATTATGATCACATGAAAATGCTAATTTACTATTCGATGCAGGTTTCATAAGAACTCCAAATGATGACTTCTGATCACCTCTAAGGGTAGAAGTGATTCATGAATCCTGCAAGGACAAAAAAAAGTATTTCGTAAATTCTGATCGCCAATTTTTAGCATTTTAGTCAGCAACAATTTTCAATTTTTTAAGATTTGAGATATGATTAATCCGTGTCAAAAGGACGCGTCCCAATGCGGTCGACCGGCTCGGCTGAACAACCTATCAAGCTACTCTCCGGGTTGACTTAATAACTAATTGATCCGATTGAACTTTAACTTGTGATTACGTTGGAGCTGATGCTACAGTATCAGTCTTTTGAGGTCTTCTCTGACCGTATTTTAACCGGCTATCTTAACCTGAAATAGAGCGGCATTAATACACAACCTCAACCGGTTAACACGCCGCGGCTTTTTCCCATCAAAAATACACGCACAAGGAATGTTAACTGGTGTATATTCCAAATAGCAAATGCTAACACAAAAACGCAAGAACAGTTGCACGGAATATCACAGAGCATAACACGGTATATGTATGTGTAAATTTCATCCAACGTAGGATATAGTTTTTGATCATAACACCAGTAACTTTACGATGTTATCCATGTCCAAATCCTTAACGGTAGGAGAGTTGATTGAAAAGTACTTCCGACCTCTTTTGAAAGTTGGAGAGGAAAAATCGGGGAACTAGCAGTCAGGTCATAAACCCAAGCTTTAACCCGAAAAAAATGGCCAAAAATTACTCTCCTAAAAGGCTGAAGAAAAGTATTCGAGAAAATGATTAGGTCCTGCTATATAAAAATAACATAATTCAGACCTATTCAATAAAACCCTACACGAAGAAATTTTCGATTCAAAACTCATTAAGAAATTCAATTGTTGAATAACATGTAGCCTAACTTAGTCCGAGATAAGAAACTGTGCTTTTTACACGACTGCTAGAGCTAAAAAAAAATGTTTTACTTCACACAAAATTCTAAGAGTGCAGTATTCACATCAGAAGACAAACTCGATAGGGTTTCTATAATTACTGCAAAACTATTGGATTATATTTGGGTCATATCTTTCTAGGCCAACCGTTCAAGAGACATTCTGTTGAAGCACGTCGTCGTACTCCTCGACTTTAGAACAACAAACACGAAATTACCTTCAGTGCCATCGTAACGCATCACTGATTACATTGTCACACTAGCTCCTTCGTAACGCGAGAATCATTGATACGCTACGGTGGCAGACAGCAACTAACATCAGTGTTTCCCGTTAAAATCGCCATTGCTGCGCTGAAGCCGTGGGACATGACGATGCGCTTGGAATGTTCGGCCGGGAAAATGGAAGTAACACAAATATGCATCAATAGTATTTCGCTAAATCTAAAAACACCATTGAATTAGCCTGGTTACTTCTTTCAAAAAGCTCTCAATTTGCAACCACCAAAAAGTACAAAAAAAAAAACAACAAACAAATATTCACTTTTGATTTTTTCAAAAAACTAGAAAATGACTGTGAAGACTACACGAAGCATAGTAATTCAGCCACTTAGTTCAATATTGCACCTGAATTCTTACGTGCTTAAGTTCAGGATCATGGGATACGTATTCGAGTGTTGCAACAGAAATCTTTGAAACGGCGGTAACTTTGTCCCGCACAGATAGAGCTAAATTTGGAAGGTTGGTGGATGGCTGGTACGATTGTGGTAGAAAGTATCCCCCATAATCACCTTCTTGATCCGCAACTAAGCGGTTGTACGCCACGAAACGGAGTTGCAGCAGCGTTCCCTCTAACTTTTTGGATAATCGACAAATGCCCAAATTTTCTTAAGACAAATGCGCCTTAAAGCTAAGCTGTAAAAATATTTTTATGCGCCATTTGTTTTGTACCAATCCAGAATCAAAGTATACCAAAAATCATATTTCCAGAAATTTGTTGACTTTTTTGGAACTCTGTTTGTCATAATACAAAAATTATGTGTCTTTGATACAATAAATCGCTGATTCGCTTAGAATAATCGGCTTGGTGGGAGCACAAGAGTAGCAGAATGCGGTCCAAAGGAAAGCTTTGGTGCTCTGGTTCCCTAAAGGTTTTGAAAAACTACCCAGCCCGTGTAGGCTAAGGTTTATTTTTTGGTCATTCATCTAACGTCTCAACGAATACCCGAAAAAACTTGAGCCATTTCGGTCAAAATGACAAAAAATATTGCATATTTCGGACAAAATCCATCAAATTGTACTTGTAGTTTTAACAATGGCCAAAAATATTCCCAATCCCTACAATTGACTGTGAACAAACCCAGGTGAAAGCTGAGGATTATAAACTCGAATTTTCTTGAATTATAATTTGGTTTTTGGAAGAGTTTTCTTTCAATTAAACGCTGGAATGTGAACAGCATCATTAATCGCTTGCTGAAGCAGTCCACAGCTGAACAACAATTAGTGGTAGATCACAAAAATATGCTTTTGACGAAGGGGTCCAAAAGCTTGAAACTTGAACTATAAACACATTGCTACTCAAAAATCTGCTATAGGTAGACGATACAGCATTTTCATGTCAGAAAACGTTCTGATTGACCCAAATTCAGTAAGGAATGGTGATTGATCAATACAGATGTACAGAGTGACTCTTTCAAAGCTTTTTGCCAGTTGCAGTTTTTATTTTCATGTTCATTGTAACAATCAAACGTTTTAATGCAGTGTTTAAGTAAAGACTTGTCGAAATCGCATCATTGTCGAAAAAACACGTACTTGCGATTAAAGCAAAAATATAAAATCACTTCCAGGCAGGTTGGTGACTTGGTCTAATGCATGACAATCTTCTACACATAATGCAGACATAACATACGAGTACAATTGCAAGTTAAAATTTGCACTAACGATGCATGCAACACGTTAACGAATGCAAGCTTAGAAGAGGGTTGCTTATAAGCGTGGATTTGCTACACAGCAAGTTACAGCATTACGCAGTCTTCCAATCCTACGTGCGTTGGTTTTAACTAAACCCTACCACTCAAGAAACATCAACTTTTTAACAAAGTTTCAACACTAGTTAAAAATAAATGCATTTCCGCCTTGGCGAGAGTTCAGTGCATCCCAGCTGAATCCCTCCAGGCAGCAGAAACTGGTAAGATACCGTGTGAAACGCTGCAATGTTATTGGACAAAAGGCGCCAGCTGGCTCCTGATATATTATATCAGTTGGCCTTTCCAATCGCGTTTCACTAACTGCACTTTAAAACTCAGCAAGGTAGGCCAGGAACCAAAATCTTGCTTAATAACCCCGGAACGACACGCTAACAAAGCAGAAGCCTTGAACAATATAACTGGATACTTGTAAGCTGTACGCTATGTATATCAAATCCACGCTCATTGCTAAAATGTTAACAAGAACAGACGTTTTATTCAAGAAAGGCTTCATTAAAAAAGTCTAAAATGACTTTCTCGAAAAAACAAGAATTAACAATGAGATATTGAGTAGCTATTACTGTGCATTATAATTATTTACAATACAAAAATCAAAGAAGCGCAGCAGCAATCTGGAAAAAGTTCGCTGAAATGAATTTACTTAACGTTTTTCAAAGCGGAGGAGAGCCAGTCGAGACCTTCATAGAGCCCGTCTCCAGAGGTGGCGCAAGTAGCTTGGACGTACCAGTTACGGTTACGGCATGACTGAAGCTGCAGTTTTTCTTGCAGCTCCGACACAGATATGGCGTTGGGCAGATCCTGAAAATAATGAGAACCCTCATAATACAAAGGTTAGCATTCGGAAGCTACCTACATTTTTTCGATCATCGACTCAAATTTTTAGTGAATGATCAAAAAGTTACCATGTCATTTCGGTCTAAATGACAGAAAAAAATTGGAAGTTCTGCTTATTTTTGCAAGGAAGGCCCAAAATTGCACTAACAATCACAAAAATGACCTGGTGTTATTCAACATAACTGAAAAAAAAATTACATTTTCCTTTATTACACTGAAAACTTTAAACGAAAAACTAAACCCAGCTCGAAAGAAACTAGTTAGATAAAATTCTACACTTGTATGTAATACTAATCCGTTCACCACAAGTCCCACGTTTTAAAGAAGGTTTGGATGTGCAATTACGCATAGACCTTTGGTGTCTACCCTAGATGATTATTTGTATCAAGTTCTTCACAGGCTCAAGATCTTAGTCTTACCTGCTCACCCGCGGGCAGCTACGCTACGTCTAATTCTGCACTCTGTTGAATAAGTTTGAACACTACACTTGAGAACCAACTTCAAAACGCAAATGTATGAGAAATATATGCTCTTAACAGCTTCATATACAAACCCAGTCAATGCGTCAATAATTCAAATTCGTCGCTATGCTTTGTGCATTACCATGTTCTTAAATCTTTAATGTATTACCACATCAATTTGCTTTTAAATCGAGGAGGCAAGTTGCGAAATTAACAAATTTTAAAATGCTCCTTTTAAGAAAACCTTCCAAACAAACACCAAAGACGTATATGCAAGTTAGTATATTCTACTACAGAGCACCTGCTTGTTGGCAAACACCAATAGAATGGCGTCTCTCAATTCATCTTCATTGAGCATTCGAAACAATTCTTCCTTCGCTTCTCCAATTCTTTCCCTGTCATTGCTATCTACTACAAAGATGAGTCCTAAAAATACAAATGAGTTTGAAAAGCACCTGCACCAAACCACAAAAAGCCACTTGCCACGATGTGACTAACATTGATTTTGAAATGCATTAAAAAATTTCACGGTACCAATCGAGCACTGAAACGTACGCAAAAACACAAAACAACTATAGTGCAGTGCCGTCACCACAGCAAACGTACTGAGGGGGCACTAGCTGAAAGTGGGGGGGCACTAAAATAAGCTGAACTTTTGCATTTAAAAACTGATCTTCAGATCTTGTACGGCTACCAATATGCGCAACTTAACAATTCTGTATTCATGTCTAAAAAAGGAGAGACCAATAAGACCAGCAGCGTTTCTTGGCTTGTTTCGTCTGCGGCCCACAACCGCCTAAAAAATCTATCTACAGCAGTGAATGCTACCAGACACGCAACCAGGATTTTGCTAAGAGGGGTGAACGAAAGTAAATTTTTTGCACAAAGATTGTCTGATTTAGGCTCTGTGCTAAACAAACTAGTGTAACTCAAGCGTGTCACAAACGGGGGCATAGTAACTAAATATATAGTGAATGTGGACGGAGGTCTGAGGGCGGAATCCCCAGCCGGTGGGCGATTTTTACGTCATTCTAATCGCACTTCGCACGTTTTAAAGCCATACGAATCACTAAATTGCTAAAATTCAGAAGTTATTTCAAAGAATTAAATTTCTTAGCCCCTTTAGCTCCCCCTTACTTCAGATCAGGTCTAAAATACATTTACACGCTCGTATTTTGAGGTTAAATTTTTAAGTGACTTGGCTTAGGGAGCCTAAGCCCCGTCACCCTGGTTGCGCCACAGATCGCGAC
Source organism: Trididemnum nubilum (assembly GCA_963965965.1). Taxonomy (NCBI): domain Eukaryota; kingdom Metazoa; phylum Chordata; class Ascidiacea; order Aplousobranchia; family Didemnidae; genus Trididemnum; species Trididemnum nubilum. Next base: position 27,839,903 of record OZ014486.1, read on the forward strand.
CTCAAAATCTTGAGTGTACTTTAAAAATCAAAACAGCTGGTCTTTGAAAAAAATGTTTTCACGTATTGTTTCATGTCATGATCAGTAACGAAGTACAAGTAACGATTCTGCGGGCTTACTTCTCTCTTCCGCAACACATCCGTAAAGGTATGTTAATAAGATGGATTATTACGTCAGATTTATGTACAGCAGTTCTGAGTTGGTTGCCAGCAATTTCATAAAGAATCAAGAAAACTTTAAAGAAGGATTATGTTTGAACGTATTTACTCCTTTTACCATCATTGTTGTTGTCTTGCAGTTACGTGATGTTCCAAAAACAGTAATTTGAATAAACAAAATGGGGGGCACAAGCAGTCGTTAGAGGAGGCACGGCCCCCCTGGCCCCCCCGTAGCGACGGCACTGCTACAGGGCAATGCGATATCTGGGGACTTCGCGACATAGCTATGTTGCGTCAGTTACTTTACACCATCAATGCATTTTTTCGCCTACAATTCAATTAAACATTCCATTCCAGCAAACCATTCAACCACCCACCAAATGCTGGTAAGTGCAAATGTTAATCATTTTTTTATATAGTTTGTTCATTGCTGTCATGTTTTGTTCATTACTGAACAAAAACCAACGTGACATCCCTAAACTTTCTCATGTTTCATCTTTGTACCAATCCAAAAACCTTCACTTTTAGCTAAAGCCATTGAAAATTTCACATTTCGAGAAGCCATTAAGGGGAAACCGCCAACATAGCACCGCAAATTTGGTCATCTTTCTTTATCCTGAAAATTTCACCCATTTAGCTCGAGCGATTAAAAATTTTAAATTTTGGGGCCGTTTGGGGTAAACCCTTTACGTGACACACCCTGAATTTCACACGAGCACTAAGCTATAACGATATCTAGAACTGCTCAAATTTGAACTTTCTAGATTTCAATGTCTGTACTAGTAGATAGAATCTAAAAGAATTTAAAATACAAAAAAACGGACGTGTTGTATCCAAATTTCAACTTTGTATATTCAACCGTTTTTGAGTTAAAAGCGAACCAATAAACTTTAACCCAATTTTATACGGGCATTCTTAACTTTTTTGGAAATAAATCTCTAACTCGATATTGAGTCAAATTTATTCACAAATAACCTCTGAACATTTGAAGTTGCTAAAGAAAGGGAAAGTTTTCTACTTTCAAGGTTTGCCGAAGTCACTTTTCGAAAGCTGAGCATTTTTTGGTCTGAGTTTAACTTAAATCATACCATTTTGTGATTCAGTTTTAAAAACAAACTTTGTGCAAAACTTAAACGCCTATGACGACAGTGAAGAAATGACGTCACTTTTCAATCCTATGTCCGCGCGTCGTCACTATAATGACGCCATTAACTCAACACCAACTTTTCTAAAAAATTGATAGATGCCAAACCGCATGCCAAATGTGGTGTTCCCATAGCCTTCGCTTTAGGAAGTATATAGTAGGGCATTTTGCTTCTCCAAATGCGTTGGTGACATAGCCCGCGTAAAATAAGGTTAAATACTGGTATGTCGCCAATCATCGAGTAAAAACAACAGGTTATCTAAACGCTCGCGCCCGTCGCGAAGTCCCAATGAAATTTTGAAAACCCTGGCTGTTTAATGTGCGATCATAATATTGTTGGTGTCATTCTCCTACATCCCTTGTTTGCCTCCTTGCATTCAAATGCGTTGAATTTGTACTGTCTTACATGCGTATCACTTTACTTACCACAACTCATAGAATTCATGGTGTGAATAAATATCATCCGTATTTTGCTTATTAAAGCTAATTCTATGAATCAACATTCACGTGCTAATAGTGACCTTTGACTTTTCAACTTCTACTCGTATATGAATTACCATTAACTGCGAATATACGTGTAGGTTACAAAATAGAACCAAGAAAATTACAGATATTACAGTTTCTAATCCAAACAGACAAGGTCCAGTCAAAACTAGGCGCAAAATCGTGAGCCTACAAGAATATTGTTAACTTATATTAACCAACTGGCAGCTTCTACGCTGGTATCGGGTACGACAGGGGGAATCGAATTTCAGTTTAAAATACACTAAAATACGCTCGTACGCTCACGATTTTACGTACAGTGTATACCGGACCTGAGGGGTATCCATGCATAAGACGTTAGCCTCAATGAAGCTGAAAAACGCGATGCTTCAGGCTTTTTCGTAATGTGTTGCGTTACTGCATAGAAACGTGTAGTGCTGCGTTACTCCATATACGGTTGTCCTAGAGCGTTTTAGTAACGAACAATAATAACTAACTAACAGGCCTACGGGTAATTAACTTGTGAATTATTTTTTGAAACACAAAATTTATTGCTAGTAGAGACCACACGATTATGTCTGGGGTCCTTCTTTTTCTCTTCCTTCATTGTTTCGCCCTTATGTGGAAAACCGACAAGGTCAATCTGAAAATGCTAGAATTCTGTACATACAAAAATTTGCATCTAGTGAACATTCAAATAAGCCTCCATCATCTTCTCGACACTCAGTTGTTAGGGCTAAAATGACGAGTGGTTTTCCTAACCAATAAAACCAGGACAAAAACATAGTTTTATTAGATCTTGGAGTCGTGCTTACCCTTAAGGCTGTTAGCATATGATACATTAAGCCATTAGGAACTACTTCATACAGGACAAACCAAACTTTAATTTTAAGTTACATTCGTGGTAAAACCATTCCTCGTATTGCAAATGTGATACGGTAGCATAACATGTGGCTAGCCCGTCTGAACAACATGTGGCTAGCCAGAAAAAACTACTTACCTTGTGTATTTTGATAATAATGTCTCCACAAGGGCCTGATCTTGTCTTGACCACCTACATCCCAGACCGTAAAGCTGATGTTCTTGTATTCTACCGTTTCAACGTTGAATCCTAAACAAAGCAATCAGCTGCTGAAGCAAGATCGTAACAATGATTAGTTTTTTGTTTGAAAAATAAATAGTAACATTAAAGATTTTGAGAGCCGATATCAAGGACAATATAACGAAAACATGATGGGAGATTACATTTGGGGATTGATTCGGGAAAGGGATTTGGAGCATAGGCGAAAAAGCCGGAAAACAACACACTTTTAACTAAATTGTGAACAGTATTTCACACAAGAACCATGGTCTGTGCTACGTGGATATTTTGAAGCAGAACATCATTTTTAAGACCAGGTTTAAGTTTGGGATTACGTTAGAGTAAGGGCCAAAGCGTCTGGCCTGGCAATAAAACGTCTGCGTCAAAAGGTCGCCTACCCCATCAAACAAAACGTAAAATGCTTTCAGAGGCTCATCAAGGAAAATTTGTAACACGAAGAGAAAAATCTATAACACAAGGTCATGCCGAGCGAATGTTTGAAAAATGATTAACCTTAACGTGAATTACAGTGTATACATCAAAAACGCTCCTAGGCCTATAACTTGAAATGTTAGATTCGACATTAATGACCTTACATGGAATTAATTTTCATTAGTATAACTAGTTCTTGATATTGCACACGTGTAATCTCAGTTTGGGTTTCTATTCCTTCATCCCTCCTCTCCGCACCCCATCTACACATAGTGTGCTGCTAGTTTTATTTGCATGTGCTAAGATCTTGTACTTAGTGTGTCATTTCGTTTAAAAAATTACCGGCTTTTTGCACCAAATATTTCATCTGTTATAGTGTAAGGTCAGCTGTTACGCAACATGCCAAGCACCTACATAGTAATCATAGCAATTTTGAATAAATCGTTCTTCTGACAACAAAATCAAAGTTTAGATCAAATTATGATGATATTTCGTAGTTTTAGGGTGAAACCAATCAGGAAATATCAATTAGAACCCGGGAACAAAAATTGTGTTACACGATGTAATAATTCAAACTAGTACATGTAAAAATTTAAAACAAAATCAAATTAAGTTTCCACAGTTACAGGTATTCACTTTCAAGTCGAAGTAGCAATAACCGGTCTCGCTTTATTCATTGATTTTAGTTTTAGCCTGTTTTCAGCATATCGCTAAATTACAAATAATGGCAACACGCAAGCAATTGTTAAATTGCATTCAACGGCTCAATAGATCGCTATGTTTCGATACGATTACAAACAAAATTAAATACAGTAGGTTTGAAAGCTTTGATTGGTGCATTGTTTGCTGCAAAAGTTCTTTTATACGTCTAGTTTTTTGCTTTCCTTAAAATATAGTCTCTATTTTGATTTTAGATTTGTAACAGTAAATTAGTTTAAGGCAAGCCACAAGCTATGTACCAAAGCATGCAATTTTAAATATTGCATGCGTGTTGCCATTTGTTTTATGTAATTTAGCAATATGAAAAACGCGAATAACTAAGCGGCGAAAGCAAGCGGTGATCGCCGGTAGGTATTGGCATTAAGTAATGTAAATCAGAGTGAGTTTTTGATATGATATTGTACGCACTATTTAGGCTAAATGTTGAGCTATGAGAGTAAAAGCAAGATGTGAAATCCATTTAAACAGAGAGTTACCGGTACTTGGTTCAGCTGGTACTTAGTAGGCCTAGGGTAGTTGTAGAATTTGCACTAGATTTGAAAAGAAGTTTTTAAGACTATCAATAAATTACCGGTTGGTAGTTTAGCTGCTTTGCTTGTGTGTTACTGGTTGTTAAATAAACTATACAAGACCAGACCTAACTATACATGCATTGGACTAGCCTTGAGCCCACCAGCATGCTTAATATTGTATAGCATCGCTGGCTGTTGCCAAACTAAGATATATCATAATGAAATGAGGAAGAGGCTATGAAAGTAGGTTATGTATTTGCTATTCAGCAAGCTGGCTCTGCTTAGTTCTGCAATTAATGTTATTACTTCGGTGTTATTGAGCCTACTTTAGTGTTATAGTGTTAGCCTAGTATGGTATCGGCTACTGGTTCATATAACACTGCTAGACCTGTCACTGTCTGTAGTAACACAAGGCTTGTACTTGGACAGTAAATATACACATTAACGTGTACTAAGGAGAGGAGGCCTAATTGCAATAGTACACATTTATTAGTGTAAGTTGCTTTTTCATTTTACTGCCTGATAGCTAATGACGTCATCAAAGCTGATGACGTATCATAATTGCATGCTTTATCTGAAATGCCACGCTACGCCACTGAGGTGCGTACCATTAAATTAAACAAAGTGTTGATTGTGATGATTTTAAAGTGCTAAACTAAAAAAAGCAAGCAACAGCTTTCTCTACTTACACTACAGCACATATTTTATTGCAACAAAAGCGGAGCTAAATTGCGTTTTGAAATAATCTTGTTTATGTTAAATACGCTCTATTTTGTTAGCTTGCCCGTCGGACAAGTTAAGCCGAAAAATAACTTGCCTGAGGCGATTTCAGCTTGCCTCGGGCAAGCGTTACTTTCGAACACTACAGTCCGTCTCAAACAGTTATTCTATCTTGTCAAGAAATCACTAGTATTTTTGCATCCATATGGTATATTAAACAAGATAACGATGATACCACATTAGCTCTTATTTTTTGGCTTTGCGTTTCCAAAATAATAACAGACTATTATAGCTGTTTAATACCGAAAAAAAAACACACTACAAAGATATAGAAAACCAAAAACGTCATTCATTAAGTCTAAATCCTCATATTACTTTAAAACACTGAATAAAGCCTAGTGTATCAAGAGCAAATCTTACCAATAGTTGGAATGGTTGTGACAATTTCTCCAAGTTTCAATTTGTACAAAATTGTAGTTTTCCCAGCTGCATCAAGCCCGACCATTAAAATCCTCATTTCTTTTTTGCCAAATAATCCCGTAAAAAGTTTTGCAAATACACCTCCCATTCTACTGATATTTATTAGCAGACAGGTACTGACATCAATCCTTAACCTAAAATATGAAATGTTAAGATGAATCATCTAATAACACAGATTCTAAATACCTTAATTCAACCACGTAATTTTAACACCTGTTTTAACCAAGAGAAAGATGTAGCTCTTTCTTGAATTCCAAAACGAAAGTCACAAAAAAGTTAAATTTTGAATGATGGGTTACAAACCGTTTCAAAATCAAGTTTCAATTTTTTTTTTAATTAACTCATAAGACGATCGCAGTACAATTAATGGAGTTTCTGAAATTAGTGCATTGGTGTTAAATAAATAGGCATTAACTCCAACCTTCTTCACCAACCGTTTCAGAAAAATTCAACTTCAAACGCTTCATCGTCCACCTGACTTAATGCAAAATCGACGATTATTCTAGTGAGCAACACTGAGCAACGTGATCAGTGGTCACGCATGGCCGGTTTTTAGCCTGAGCCCCAAGTAGTCTGCTGATCAAACAGGAAGGCAAAGATCGAAATACAGTAATTTAAAAGCAAAAACAAAAAATCTAGTCTATATTATGTATGGCACCATGCAGTAACCTCCTCAACTAGGCCTAGAGGACTGGTTTCAACTTATAACCACGGCTTCAAACTAGAACTTGAACTCGAAAAAATTCGATCTTTTTGCCAAACTCGAAAAAATAATTTTTCTGCATCCATATGAACTCGAAGTAAACTGTTTGAGTTCATTAAAAAAGAAATTTCAAGGTTAAAGAATTGCCGTAAACAAGTATCTTTTGTTGATCAAGCTGTGTACATTGAGATTGGGTTCATTTGTTTAGGTCGTGGCCACCTAGAAAAACAGCAGTTTACAAAAAGAGAGCGATTACGTCGAAAGTATTTTTGCCCACCTGAACTCGAAAAACTTGATATTTTTGCCGAACTTGAACTCGAAAAAAAATAAATTAGAGAACTTGAACTTGATCTCGGGCTTGAACTCAAATAAAACTCGATCGAGTTCACAGCCCTTATAATTAAGAGTAGGTAGGCTATCTAAATTTGATTATTGTGCTATATGCTATTCTTTACTAGTACGCTATGTACCTCAGTTGAATAATGATGCAGCGATGGTAGTCTCTGCATCTAAATTAGTACATTTCTCAACCCTTGTCGTCCTGTATGGTCAGTAGGCTACTATAGAGCTCAAACTGAAAGTCAGCCATAAGCGACAATGTTAATCAACATCAATATTGCTGTTGTCCAATAAAACTTAATTGGTTTGTTAAAATCGGAGAACGCAATAATGTGTGTGACAAAGAACATCTCTGGAACAATTGGGTCAAGAACAGTGGAGTCAACAACTATCTAACATAATACGATTATTTTGCCTGCAGTTCTCTTTTTACAAAAAAATAGAGGAGATGGGCTAAAATTGTTCACTGAATTTTTAAGCTATCTCAATTTGCTCCTTTCGCATTTAAAATTGACTAAAATGAATTCGTTGAACACAAATATCACATCAATATCACGCTGCACACATATATAAATGCGCCGCTAATATTAAAGTATACTTTTATGAACGATATTTAGACAAAAACCAAATGCTGAAACTAACAAAAAAATTCACGTTAGAGATGGGCGATGGGAATAACAAGCTACTAAAAGAGAATAAAGTCAAAATCAATGACTGGTTACTAGATTAAAGGCTTCAAAATAAAATTCCTTCTAATTTTGATGGTCCATGAATTTTGGAAATATCAAACATGAGTAGTCAAAAACAATTTTTTTCAGTTGAATGAAGCACACATTTCTACTACCCCAATACATAGCAACACTGAAATTAATGAATTTCCGAGCATAAAGTTTAAATAATCTCAACATAAAGCAAAGAGCCAAAACTTGAGCAAAAAGATTTTTACTGAACGTTTCAAGACATCACTTGTCTTATCATCAGCAGATAAATGATGTAGATATGATAAATATAATCAGTAATAAAAAAAAAAAGTCAAGGTCAATAATAAAATATGCTGTATCTGCTAATGATAAAACTAGTAATATTTTGAAACGTTCAGTAAAATGTTTGCCCTAGTTTGGGGTCTTTACTTTATATTGAAATCAATTTCTATTTCGCAGCGATCAGTGCATTCATTTTCAAATTACACATGACGTATTTTTGCGAAGACTACCTAAAAAAATCAGTTCGCATGGCTTAACTGTTTTACTTAAACAGCGGTAACTATTAACCAGCTGAGAAAAAGTCAAAAAAATAAATGAACAGCCCTTTGAGTTACACCACATATGTGTCATGATAGCCTACCCACAAAATATAGCAGCCTAGCACAGCTGCTGCCTAGTCTTAAGAAATTATTAACCACAGTAGTTGCTTTTAAAAATAACGTACTTTTAGAAACCGTTTGACCACTTCTGATAAGTAAGTAAATTTCGCACAAATAAAGCTAGTATGAAATCCACTTTCTGGACAATAAATTTAAAATAAAACTTACACTATACATTGTACATGAACCGATGTAGCGCGTATTGGTATGGCAAACCTAACTTTGCTATAAGTTTACCCTTGGATTATTATTGCTCGTAAAAAAAGCTTTTTTGCCATTTCAGATCAGCAGGTTGATTTCAACGAATTAAGATTACTTGATTATTTCAACTGTTTTAAATTTTTCGACGAACTTCAAAAAAGCCAAAATAGGTTCAAGCCAAAGGTTCACAATACGATTTCATACAGTGCATACGAGCACGAATGTTTAGTACAAATGTGTAGAAGCAAATCCAAAAATAATTATTGTATTGCACGAACCGCAATAGCATACAACTTCACAAAACTTTTCATTGGCACACATTCGAAATTTTTGATACCTATGGATAATTTTTTTTTTCCTAGCAATGCAAAACTCCAGAGAATATTTACTAATCGATTTTGCTTCTATGAATTAAGACATATATTTCTGAATAATACAAGACTCTTGAAAGAAAAACGTAAAAACAAATGCGCTTGTTCGAGGGCCCACATGAGTAGTGAGTGAATGAGCCAATAAAACAAATGAGCTGCAAACGCTATCTTATATGTTTTTCTAGTAAGAAATAAAATACTTTCAAAGTTTATAAGTGTAAAATTGACATAGCATAACACATGCATAATGAATACTACTTGATGATTTATTGCCCTATGTCAATCACATTAATGAATTTCAGTACTGGTATGTATTATAAAAACAATGCCAAAATATATAAAATAGAATAATAAATCACTTTTTACCATTAGCAAAAACATGTATACATTCCACGAAAAAAAGTTAAGTTTTTACATAATAACTGAATTAGATATTTTTTCAATGTGATAACAAGTGGAATTCTGAGATCTCATTAAAAAAAAAATTATGAGCTTAAATCTACCACAAGGAAATATTTAAATAAGCAAACTTCAAACTTTGGTACTCAATAAGTCAATTCATAATTTTAGTCTCAGCCAAAAGTCATTTTCATTAGGATAATTATTTTTTTGCTCAGTCTTTTCTTCAGAAGTATAATTTCGAGTTTACCAGTATGTTATTGCTATTAATCTGCTAGAAAAACGTTCCATTCTATGTTAAGAGTACAATTTAAGCACCACCAACAATTTACTTGCTACCATATGAAACAGCACTATTTCTAAGTATCACAATGAAATCTAATACATACTATATCTAATACAACAAACAAAGACAAAAACGTCAGCCTGCTAAGATAATTGCCCAAGACATTTTTAATCTAAATTAGTTTTTTGTATGAATGGTGTCAATGGTTCAAGCTCCAACTTTGGACGAATTTTTGAAAGATTTACTCAAACCACGTGAAAGTTAAACTATGTACAAAATAGAAATAGAAACATTTCTTTCTTAAAAACAATTTTTTAAAGTTTTCTTGAAATGCCAAAACTGACTTGGGCAATTTACTTAGCAGGCTGTCCATATTAAGAATACTGGATAAAGAGGTTTCAGTACAGTCCACCTTCTTGAAACCCAATGAGGTACTTAGATGTTACTTCAAATACAAGGCATAATCAATCGATTTAAAATCTGAATTTTTGAATAGTTTTCCGATTATTTTAAAATTTATTGTGGTCATTTTCATAATGCATCGATGATTTACAAATTTTTATGAAAAACACGCAAAATTATGTATTGTTTTTTTGGTAACTGTAACTATAACCAGTAATTTGGTTTTGGTTATCCACACAAATATTTAAGGTCAATAGTAAAAGCAAAACTAGCTACAGATTGTGTACTTTTGTAAAAGTATGATTTGATACAGAATTTTTCCAACGCATGGTGCTGAAAGGGAAACAAATGAAGCTACAGAATATGTCCATTGTAGAAAGAAACATCGCAACAGATATCTGTCAACATCTTTCTAGCACGAAATTTTGCCATTGTCAAAATTTGGAAATAATTTTAGGTTGTTTTGAAATATTGTTTTATCATTTTCATGCAATACATTAATTCAGATCATTTGAGCCGAAATTCATTCAATGATTAAAGTGAATAACATTAAACGCATACAAAAATTTAACATAGACATCAACTCCTCATGTCCACAAAATCAAATAAGCAAGTTATCATAGTACTTTAGGCTACTAAAACCTAACTATCCAAACGAAGCAGTAAGCACCTATTTAATTAATAGTACAGCACAATCACATATTTGATAGGAAGCACACATTTTTACAGATTCAAAAAACTGACTACGGGGTTTCTCATGTCAAAATATTTGCCTTCCTAAATATCTACGAACATTCAAATAATTAGCTCTCTTGCTTACAACCATAAAAAATTTTGATTTTTTGAGTTCCCAAGAGGTGGCACTCCTTAACTATTTCAAAATATTAGTCTCTTAAACGTCTAACTACAACCAAAAAAATTGGGTCTCTTGTTGAAATAAGACATTCAAAAAACAAATTTTGGGGTTCCATTTTCAAGGGGATCCCAGGGTTAACAGCAAAAATTTTTCAGGAAACAAAAGTGCGTTTGTAGCTCGACAACTTCACACAAAAATTAGGATTCAGTGTTTAATCGTTCAGTGAAGTGTAGAAGAATAAGATAAAACAACAAATTGGAAAAAAAATCGAAATTTTGCATGGCGAAGTATCATAAAGCAAAGAGAGTTGGTAGATCCAATGAAAGCTATTAGTATCATGTATTATAGTAAGTCGGCAACAAAACACACAGTAATGAGTTATCATTATGTTGACATTGCATTGAACTAAAAATTCAAGCTTTGCACCTACGTGAAAAAAGCACCATAATTGCAGCAGCTCAGTTGTAACTGAAACTTCAACGCAACTCAAAACTCGATATAAATGTGTTTTACACAAAGCAAACTTTTGATATAATGATTGACTTTTTGACCTATACTGGTATTAAAAAAAGCCATATTCAATTATTCATTAAGCTGAACTCATGTCGATGTTAAGTTAACATTTCAAGGAACTGCCAAGAAAGGTTTTGAGTTAAGGTAGAAGCATTAACATTTAATCAAAAATACTCATTTCAAACAGTAATGTAAGCTCTTTTTTCCTTTATTTAACAAAAAACAAACTGGAATGAAATTAGTCTAAATTAAACAAATATAAAATTTTTTTCCAGTGTAAGTAAAAAAATAATATTTTTATTATTACACATATAAGCAACTGATATTTGTACAGTACCTTGTACGATCAAAATTATATCAATCTAAACAACAATAATTAGGGTAAATGCTGTAAATACTAAACTATACCAGTAGCAATTGTTCATGAGTAAGAAAGCTATTGTTTTACGTTAAGATAGATTTTTTAATTCATTAGAAAGCCAGTCAAGGCCTTCATAAAGTCCATCACCAGAAGTGGCACAGGTTGACTGAATATACCATTTTCGAGTCTTCATTGAATTCAGCCCAAGATGCTCAGTCACTTCACCAGCAGAATAAGCATTAGGTAAATCCTGTAATCAAACAAGGCATACAGTAGATAAAGAAGCCTCTAGTTTATTTTGAATGTAAGTGTATTTTTATGAAAATTATCATCAACGAGTGTCACTGAAAATTGTGACTAGTCTAGAAACAGCTGACCAATGATCATGAACTTAAACTTGCATTAATTGCATATTCCATTAGATAAATCAACGCAACTAAAAAAGATAGAAAAAAGGCCATCACAAGTGGAATCTTGGCCAAAATACTTGACATTAGACAACCAAAAAACAAAAATATTGTTATAAATTGAAAAGTCCCTTCGCAGTCTCCTGGTTACAGCAAGTAGGTGAATAAAATGTAATTTCAAATCTACTACAATAGTAAATCTCATGCATACAAAAACCACGCTGTTTGAATAAAAGCATGTCACAAAACAATCCAATACATTAAAAAATTGTTCCATTGTAATGACTTGGTAAAAACCAGACATTTGAAGGTAAGTGTTAATGTTCTTCACAGCAATCTTAAGAATATAGTAGTGTAACATATTCATACTTGTTTATTGGCAAAGACTAGCAGCACAGCATCACGTAATTCGTCTTCATTTAACATTCTTTGCAGCTCTTCTTGTGCTTCTCTTATTCTTTCTCTGTCATTGCTATCCACGACAAAAATAAGACCTAAATTGAAACATACAAATAACTCAAACATACAAAAGAATTTAGCATAAGGAGCACTTTTAAGGGTCTGCGACTTTTTGATTAAAACAATGACATGGTGGTAATCTGCTGTAAGTAGCAATTTAAGTTATAAGAAGTACAAAAAGTCAATTTGTAAACCAAACAAGGATCAAACACAAAAAGCAATTCCTGGGCATCAAAAAAAAAACGCCTATCAAATCCACCACAAACAGATAACTTCTGCAATTTTTTTTTCACAGAAATTAGTTCCAGTGTACAAGAACATTGTGAAATGAGTGAGAGCTCAAGAAAGTTTAATTACTTATTCAACGAAATAAAATTTAGTGTAAAATACAATTAAATATCCACAATGTCATCTAAATTTTTTTGTAAACTGTTAAACTTACCTTGAGTATTTTGGAAATAATGTCTCCACAAGGGCCTGATCTTGTCTTGACCACCTACATCCCAGACTGTAAAGCTGATGTTCTTGTATTCTACCGTTTCAACGTTGAATCCTAAACAAAGCAAGATTGCCAACTAAAACTAATTTATAAAAATGCTATAAAAACTAGACACAGAAATGGTGTAAGAAACCAGAGGTAACGAAAAAAGGAAATGAATCTCTGATCGTAAGACTACACAACTTCTACACATATTGCAAGTTCTCATAACATTCAGTGGAAAGAATATTCATTCTCATTTATCAAACACCACTTGTTTTAATCCATTTCTTTTAAAAAGTTCTAAGAGTCACATTACTCTTTGTTGCAACTTATGTAACCCTAAAAAGTGCTAAAAGTCATAGGCTATCAAAAGCTTCAAAGTGATGTTGAGCATAACAAAAAATTAAATTGGCTACCATTGACTCTTTAACATTTACATACCGGTATTTGAACGAAACTGAAGATAAGTTTTTAAGTATCCATATAAAAATAATTGCTACCTCTAGGTTGCCATTGATTTAAGTATATCCTGGAAAGGTGTTTAAACAGCACCCGCATAACCTAAACCAGTTGTTCTCAAAAGTTTTGCTACAATGCAATTATAAAAGTTTGCTAGACTTGTGACTAAAAAGGTTCTGCATAATCATGTTTGCTAAAAATCCCAAAAATTAGTCACAAATCATGGTCTGATGCTTTTTGATATAATCGAAATATCTACAAACTTGTCAAAAAATTCTGAGCAAAAAAATAAACCCAGTTTCAAGGTTATTTGTGCACAGAATGTCAGCAAAAAAACTTTTTCAAAACAAAAATTACAGCCATTTTAACAGAAAATGGAACAATTAGCAATTTTATGAAATCAGCCAAAAATATGTGAAAATTTGTAGAGCATCATGTGGTAATACAGTAATTTAATTCAATGGTTCTCAACCTTTTTTCAAAGTGACCTAAATTTATAAAAAAAATCAAATGTGTAAAATTTTGCGACCCATGTTTATACTGATGCATAGTTAAATTAAAAACTATGTAGAAAAAATTTTTTATGGTGACAGAACTGTGTTGAAAATAGTAAACAGCTTTTCACTGAACGTATATTTATGAATACAGTCGAAACCGGTTAATTGCATAGTCAATTTGTCAAGCCTTTTTATGCGATTAACCGAATTATGCGTTTAAGCGAAAGTGCGAAGTTCACATGATGCGCGACGCTCGTTACGCACAAAAACGTCACACGTCATACCTACAAGCGCATACGGATGCGATCATCTTATTCTTACTCAAAAACGAACGCAATCGTCTAATTCTTACTCAAATAGTAAACAAAAACAAGCCAATGAAGGATTACAAATTTGTTTATTAATTTCAAGCAAAATATTCCGCGATAGTTGTTTGTTTAATTTTATTCTGCATGCTATCTTGCATTTGTCTTTCTAAACGAAGAAATGTGTCCATATCGGCCCCTTCAAATGAAACAAAAACAAGTTAAATGAAACAAGTTAAAAACAAAAACAAGTTAAATGAAACAAAAACAGTGCGAAGTGCAAAACTTAGTGATTGCGAAATGGCAGCCATGTGTTATTGTTCCTTATCGGTAATTGTCTTCAAAGAACATCAATCACATCGCACATTGCCTTGTTTTGATCTCTAATTGGCGGCGGCTTTCATATTGCGATGTTGGCAATCGGCAAGCTTGTTATGTGCTTTGCTATGGTTTATTTCCGTTAAGACTTTGAAACTGTCCGTTTCTGTCGCATATATTTTGAAATGTTTTACACAGCCATTGAATAAACCCTTTATTTCTATTCATTTAAGCGGATTATGCCATAAACCGCTATGCGATTAACCAAACTATTTTCTTAACAAATGGTTGGCTATGGTTTGGGATTTACGATCTTTATGCGATAAAGCGGATTATGCGATAATCCGGTATGCAATTAACCGGATTCGACTGTATTTGCTATTTAGCTTTCAATATCATAACCAATTATGCCCTACTTAGTTCGATATACATGATCTTTGATTTCTAGTCTTCATGCACACAAAGTTTCTTCTCTGCAGGAGTTCTATTCTAACAAAAGTGTTGCAATATATCATTTACTAACAGTACTTCAAAGTTTTTTTTTAATTTTGCGGTCTCCAGCAGCTCAAAATTTCACTGCAGGAGTTTTTTGTTTAGAAAAATGCAACAAGGGTGACTACTATGAAGCGACATTGCGTTTATTTTATTATTGCTTTCTGCAACTTTCACTCTTTGTAGATGTTTACAAAAAAACAACAAGCGACCCCAAAAAATTTTTAGGCGATCCAACTTTGGATTGTGATCTGTAGATTGAGAACCATAAATATAAGTGGCTCTAGGAAAAAGAGAAAAATGATGTTAGCATATGTGAGTTTGTCAATGACACACTGTGTCATACTGTCTAGAAAAGCATTTTTCAACCAGGTGGTTGCGAAGTTCTTTTCAGGGGGTCGTAAAGTTATCTATAAAACGTTTCCTTAATTGCAAAGAATTCTGAAATTTTCAAAATCTTTGCAGTGATGACTTTTCAGTAATGTTGTAGCAAGTTGTCAACCGGTTGTTGGCCAAATATTACAATGCTATGTGCAGTTTAGTTGGAAAGCTAAATTGCTATCACTTGTTCAAGTGGAACGAATGTATCATATGTAGGTTTTATAAAAAAATCAAAATTGAGAGAAAGGCACTGCAAAGATTTGAGAAAATTCAAGTGATGCAAAACACTACGATGTTATAATTTAAATGTAAACTAAAAAAAAACATGTTCAACGAAGTTAAGCAAAACGTTGTTGGAAAGTTTTTCTAAGTTAACCTTTAGTATTGAGGAGTTGTGTTTAATTGTCAAGCATAACATAGTGTAGTGTTGTAAATATTTCAGTTTTACACGTGTTATGTACAAGAAATGCAGATATCTTGAAGAGTAATTACATCACAAAGGACTTGAAAATTTTTCGATGTCATGAAGCGGGTCTCAAAATCAACTACTTGATTTTACAAGAAATTTCCAGCAAGAAAACGCTGCTGCAATGCAGGCTTCTTATGAAGTCCCACTTCAAATTGCCAACCAGAAAAAACCTTATACAGTCACCGAAACCCTCATAAACCTTGCCTATTGAAAGCACTAAAATTAGTTCTTGGAGAATCTAGTGAAGCGAAAATAAGGCAAATATCGCTTTCCAATGATACAATACAGAGGCGTATTTCAGATATGTCAGAAGATGTAAAAGAGCAGGTGATAAATGAAATGAAAGCTTCTTCATTGTTCTCCTCGCAAGTGGATGAAACGACTGATGTTGCTTCATGTGCTCAATTGTTGGTTTTTTAAGATATTTTCATTTGGGAGACGTCCAAGAAGAATTTTTGTTTTGTAGTGAACTGGAAACCACCAGTGCCGCAAAAATACTAAAATTGTAATCAAGTAAAAGTTTCATTACTGACAAAAAAAACTACTTCAAGTAAAGTACAAAGTACTGCTAAAAAAAGTACTTGAGTAAAAGTAAAAAAGTAGTCGTTTTAAATGTACAAAAGTACAAGTATTTCTGAAAGTATTCACACAAAATAAACAAACTATTCAATCGACATATGAAAACTGGTCAACTACCTTCACATCACTGCCACAAGCGCTTGGTCTTCTAACCGTTCATTCCCTCAAGAAGTCATGAATTATTAATTTTTGCAAGTTTTTTTGTTATTATATTCAAGACAATCAAAAAGAACAACAGCAAAACTTCGAGATTTGAAAATCATGCCATGCAGAATTTACACGTAATCATTTTTAAAATTTTTTGCTCAAATACTAATTCACTGTCATTGTTAAATTATGCTAAAATTTAAAAACACTGTGAATGATTCTTATCAGCATTTTATAATCCACAGGATGGCCAAAAGCTCACAACATAGCTATTTCAGTGTATTCTGCGATAACCTTTTTTGGATTAATTAATCAAAATTATTGCAAATTTTTTGAATTTAATTTAGGCTATTTTGCAACATGTCAATGCAGGCAGAAGCCTGATAAACATTACGTCACTAATTCACACAAAATTATTGTAGATAGCCATTTAGCTAGTCTTGGTCTCTACTGGGACGAAATTGATCGTCATGTTGAAAACAATATATTACAGTACCGTACATTAATGTCTATTGCATATATGGTGCATGATTTTTGGCTCACTCTGTAGATCTTAGCAATAGAAACGTTTAGTAACAATAGTACGCATTTTTGGCAAGTTTATATCTCCGATTGCTTCTTTCATGATTTACTTTTAACAGAGTAAACATTTATGTCAGTAAGCAGGGCAGACACCAAACAACGAATGTGAAACAAAAACCATTTAACTGCTTTTGGCCAGACTGAATCTGATACGTACGCTAAGGTGTTGCAGTTGCCCCGACCTCTTCGGATTTTTTCTACCTTTTTCAAAATAGGAGGTTGCCAAAGAAAATCAAGAGTACAAAGTTTGAGAAAAAAAATTGAGGTTTACAGGGTCGCACAGAGACGTTTTTTACTTAGGATTTAGTATTTGTTTTATTTTGTGCCGCTAGATGGTGCTATGTGAAACCTTTGTTACTAATGAGTCATTGCAAAATTGAACATTAACTTTTGGGCTTACGCATTCAAAAAAACTTCACTACAACTTCTAAAACTGTTCAAGTTTATGTTTTTTGTTTTTTTTTTTTCAGAATTATAAGAGGTCAAAATTGATCACGTTTCTGTGTTGGGAAACTACAACAGAAACTCTATTTGAGTTAGACCAACAGTATCTATTTTGGCTTGCTGTGTAAAACAGAGTGAAACATAGCCTACAATGTTACATACATTTTCAAAGAATCACGGTGCAGACTATGCTTTAGGCCTAGTTATTGAAATCTATTAAACTGCAGTTCTAACTTAGCTATAGTTACAGCAGCTTACTAAAACCATATTTGTTATGTTTTGCTGTGTATACTATCAAAAGCATAATTTTTCCCACCACGAAGCTGGAATTCCAACAATTTGTTAGTAATAAAAATTATTGAGGAAGTAACGAAGCTGGTAGATGAAACTAAAAATTTGTACAAATGCAACTTTAACAAAACAAACAGTAGAAAAGCAAACAAAACCATAGAAAATTTCAAGGAAAAATCTTTCTCTCTTCATTGCCCTCTTTCCGGTGAGGGTTGCGAGGGCAGCGGTCTTCCATTACCCCCATCATTTTGCTTGAGTGAAGTCCCAAGCAATTCCACCCCAAATCCTCAACGTAATATTGATTCATCTACAGTAGGGTGTTCCAAAAAAACAAAAGTTTTGAAAGTTCGTGCTCCGTCAGCAATTTTGGGTTCACATCACTAAAAAAACTTCCCCCAAAATTTGATAATCGGTTGTTTTGACCAATTTTCGAGATAAATATGTGATGTCACCACTCATTTTTAATGACTTTTGATCAGGAATACGATTACATTGTTAAATAAGCTCTAATGCTAAATAAGCTCTGATGTTAAATTTTATTTTACCCAATTTTCTTAGATAGAGCAGAAAGGTCCTGCGATAGAGCAAAAATGTCCTATTTTGGCATATTTTGCTGCTCAACTGAAACTGCAGCCAAATTTATTGAAAGAAGTACATTATACATTGGTAGCACATGCTAATTTCCAGAAAAATAGTTGTGCTGAAATTAACAATAAAAATCGAAATTATGCACTATCAGTAGGGCATTTCAAACACATCACAAACAATCCAGTAAGCCCACCGAAGTACAGTAATATCCTCAGTATCAAATTCACAAGCATTCAACTACTCAGGATATCAATACCATGAGCAATTGAGCATTATGATCAGTGCACACTTGATTGCAGTGAACGCTTGTATTTGAAGGCAAAGCTCACTGCAATGTAGTGTTTACATAGCTACTTTGAAATACCAGATACAACAGAATCAAGACAAAAAAGTTCAGAACAAGCTAGTTTCAGAATAATCATGTGCCTACGGTTTGCATTCGATTGATTACTCTTGACTGTGAGCTGACTTAATAAAATCACGTTTGCATGCAAGTTGCTAACAATGCACTTGATTGCAATTGCAGTGTTTCCTTGACCACTCCTATCGCAAGCCTGTATCTAGAAGAGAGGGCCAAGCAGGAACACTTGAGCCCTGTGTGGAAAACTTTCACATGATGGTGGTACTGTCTAGTGACACGCTATATTAGCTATAAATAACTTCTTCGATTATCTTAGAACTAAAATATATCCTACTTTGGCCTAGGACTAGCTTTTTTAATCTCTATCTTGTGCTTGAAGATTGGCCCAAACATTTGCCGAGGACGGTTTTACTTTTCATTTTTTGTCTTCTTAATTATGTACGAAATATGTTGAGCCCTGTTTGAATTTTTCTGAGTCCCGTTTGAATAAGTAACGCATCTTGCTTCAAACTTACGGTCCTATCGGATGGCCTGTCCAATCCATGACCAAAACTGCGATCATTTTGAAAGTTTGATTTTAGTGGATTTAAAAAATAAGTGAATGAATGGGCTTGTCAAATTCACTAACTGTTGACTATGCATTGTTAGTGTTGAACCACATTGAACTGCAGATCTATCACAGTTAACCTTGCTGTAATAAGCAGACATTTTATCTGGGATAGATTTAGCTACATTATCCGTAAGCCTACAGTAACATGCTAACAGTAACAAAATGCAGTCAAATGTAAGCTTGGAGGTCCAAAAAATATTCAGAAATCTGAACATACTTTTATTAAATGATTGATATACACCATTATTTTGTGTTTGTGTTAAAAAAAAAAAAAAAAATCAAAAACAACAAATCAATTTTTAAATTTTAAAAATATCAGAAAATAGGTATATAAATAAATTTAAAAATATCAGAAAGTTCATACAAAAAAGAAAACCAGGTTGTTAAAGGCAGTTGATAAATGCTTTGATAGCATGTCGACTGATTATGATTTTTTCTACATGTTTTCGTGAAATTGGCGTAAGCTCTGCTCTTTGCAAAAATTCTGGTGCTCATCTTTATCTTTACACATGTCACTCCCAAATCTTCCAAGCTTGTAAGTTATGTATAGTTGGCAGCTCTGTGGCGTTGTTCATTCAAGCTAATTAATTACTAAATGACTTACAATAATTCTAAAAAAGAAAAACAAAATCGGCAATTGATTGAAAATAATTTCCCTACAGGTTAAGCCTACCTTATCAGGACCTATCAAGCCTAGCGAATATTGCAATCAAGTGCATTGTTAGCAACTTGCATGCAAACGTGATTTTATTAAGTCAGCTCACAGTCAAGAGTAATCAATCGAATGCAAACCATAGGCACATGATTATTCTGAAACTAGCTTGTTCTGAACTTTTTTGTCTTGATTCTGTTGTATCCGGTATCTAATATTTCAAAGTAGCTTTGTAAACACTGCATTGCAGTGAGCTTTGCTTTCAAATACAAGCGTTCACTGCAATCAAGTGTACACTGATCATAATGCTCAATTGCTCATAACATAGATATTCTGAGTCGTTGAATGTTTGTGAATTTGATACTGAGGATATTACTGTACTTCGGTGGGCTTACTGGATTGTTTGTGATGTGTTTGAAATGCCCTACTGATAGTGCATAATTTCGATTTTTATTGTTAATTCCAGCACAACTATTTTTCTGGAAATTAGCATGTGCTACCAATGTATAATGTACTTCTTTCAATAAATTTGGCTGCAGTTTCAGTTGAGCAGCAAAATATGCCAAAATAGGACATTTTTGCTCTATCGCAGGACCTTTCTGCTCTATCTAAGAAAATCGGGTAAAATAAAATTTAACATTAGAGCTTATTTAGCATTAGAGCTTATTTAACAATGTAATCGTATTCCTGATCAAAGTCATTAAAAATGAGTGGTGACATCACATATTTATCTCAAAAATTGGCCAAAACAGCCGATTATCAAATTTTGGGGTAAGCGCTATTAAAAAGGGTGGTGCCGCCTCTAAACGTTATCTGATTGGGTTGAAATTTTTTGGGGAAAGTTTTTTTAGTGATGTGAACCCAAAATTGCTGACGGAGCACGAACTTTCAAAACTTTTTTTTTTTTGAGACAACCTAATCCAGTGCTCTTCAACCTTTTTTGTTGTGGTGCACCCAAAAAATCTTGTGATGTGCTCATGCACCCTTTGCTTAAAATTTGATATGAGGCAAAAAACCATATTAAAACCAACATGCAAAAAGACAATTGCAGTGCAATCTGCACTAAGAACAACACAAGACAGAGCACACAACAAACTAACGAAATTATTCTTAATGACTTTTTTGCTGTTGCATAATCCTTTTTAATTGCTCCCTCATCAGTTCTCAATGGATCGATGTGTGTAATCAGTGGCGTCACTAAAGGGGGGGGGGGAGCAGGGAGCCAGCTCCCCCCAATTGCCATGCCAGCAATGATAAATTTGTGAGGAAAAAGGTCATCGTAGCTTCAGATTTTCTCCTTGGTTTGTTGTCAGACAGCGAGACCTTTATTTTTGGTCTTCACCTAATTTTTGCATCAAAATCGGCCCTACGCTCCATGAAGACCTTTTTTGTTTTTGTATTTGTTTAGGTCTTCACTGTGTAAGTTGTGGATTGCTCCATCCCCCCCCCCCCCCCAATCTGAAGTTGAACTCCAACAACATTTCGTGCCCCCATCTAATCAAAAGTCCTAAATCGGACTGTGAAGACTTTGATTTTTGTGCTTTGCCCCCCCCCCCCCCAATCAAAGTTCCTGGCTACACGTATGCTACCTGATGCCACGTTTTAAAAGCATAGGTTTTTATTAAAATAGGCCTAACATGAAGTTATTTTTGCAAAAATATAAAAATTTTTGAGTGCTGGGGCTCCACCCCCAGACTCCTAATGGCCTATGGAGGACGGAGGCAGAGCTCCCAGACCCCTTCCCCCTATTGCAGATTTTTGGTCATGTGCCTGATACTAAATGTGTGATGCTCATACTACCCAGGTTTAGAATCTTACAATGAGAAGTAATTAAGCTAGCCAAATAACAATTCTATGTAGTATCTACATTAAATCAAGAAGTACCGCTATCTTTAAAATATAACCTTTTGCAGCCTATTATACAATTTGATGGGTGACACCACAAAATTCCGCCCCGGGTGTCACCATTCTTAGCAATGCCACTGGGTGTGATTGAATCTCTTTTGCGAGATTTGATCTCATACAAAAACGAAAAACCATTTTTGCACAAATACGTTGTGGGCATTTGAAGGAAAATAGAAATTGCCCTTTTTGCTATGCTTCAGTATTCTGGCACATTCAGTAGGTGCGCATGGGCATACGCAAGGGGGGGCCCATGCCCCCCGGATTTTTGCACACTTTCTCTTAAACCTCCTAAATTTCAAAAACTCTTCCATTTTCAGTGGTTAATACTGGCTCTGTTCTTATTGCCCCCCCTCCCCGGAAATTTTTCTGCCGACACCCTCGTAGGTGGCCCCAAATTTCAGTACATGGTGTCTCTTTAAACATTGCTTTCATACCGAAATTTGGTTGAAGATCAATTAAATGTTCAGTTTCAGCAGTAATACTATCACAAGTGAAAGAGTGTAATATCCAAGAATTAGCATTAAGTGTGGCAATCTGCTCCGCAGTGAAATACTTCTCAAAATTTTCTTGCAGCAATTTAAGATGTGCTTCAATAAGTGAAAGCAGCTGCATCTGAAAATTGCTTCCATGTTCTGTCATGAAGTGATGCATATGGGGAAAGTCGGAAAATATTTTGATGCAACTCAGTTCTGCCACAGAGGTATGTGCCTAACACGTAGATTCCACTTTTCCATACATAAGCACAATTACATCAGATGCCACGTCACAATACGACAAATATGGATTGCTTGAGATAACATGAAACCATTTCAAAGGACGCAATAAAAAGCTTTGCGTGCCGTATGTTGTGCCGGCCTGGTATACTCCCGATTTGTGGTTTAATTTAGTAGCCTACCAAAACCGTAAACCTACAGAGGCTTCAAAGTAGTCTACTGGCGATTGTGGTCTAATTTTGTATCCTATCGCAAGTACCATGGCCTACTAAAAGAAGACGCCCACACATGTCACTTAACAAGAAAATCAGAACAGCAACTTTGCGTGTTAAGTAAACAAAGCTACGCGCAAAGTTGCCCTTCTAATTTTCTTGCTGTTAGGTGATATGTGCGGCCGTCTTCTTTTGTAGGCCATGCAAGTACATGAATCACAAATACATAACTGCTCAAAATAAAATAGTAGGAAAGAGTTTGATGCTTAATGATTGCCCAACTGCTACAAAAATGTGTTTATCTGGTTTCAAACTTATGGTTACCGTCGCCTGTCGGTTTGTCTAATCGTGCTTCATTTTTGTTTAAAATTTTTTTAGGGTTCTGCGTATATTGTCGATAAGCTTGCGATGCACCCTTGTGTACCCTTTCGTAGTGGTGCACCCCTAACATTTTTTGGTGCACCCTAGTGTGCACCGTGCACACTGGTTGAAGAGCACTGCCTAATCTACAGTAGTTCTAGGTCGTCCAACTGTTTTTTTCCCATTTGCTTCATGGCAAGTAAAGCTTGTTTGAAAGTTTTTCCAGAAGTCTTCTGCTTACATGGCCCAACCATCTAAGCTGAGATCTTTCAATTTGGAGAAATAGCGGCTTTAGAAAATTTCGAATCTTAAGAGATGCACACCTTGTCAATAATGTAACTCCTTCAATTTTTTGGAGAAGACTCATTTTGGACGATTGCAATTACGATCGCACCTTTTCAGTCATTACTGAATTTTTATGACCATATAGAGATACAGTTGGTAAAAAGGGACAAGTCTGTTTCGAAAATTGAGAGCTTTGCTTTTTTTTGACCATTCTCATCTCACAACAACTGAATAGTGCAAAGTTCTCATTATTGCAATTGCCTTACCAATTCGGATATAGTTCTTCATCTAGTCATTCGTCACTCGTGAATGCAAACCCAAGAAACTTGTACATGTAGTGTATACATGTTTCTCTGTCGCTTCTTCCACGTGCTACAAGCACTGATTAGGGTTTCTTGAAACATGAAGTTTTGACCATGCTTATTTTTATTCCTGCAATGTCACCAGCAGCTGCAAATCTATATAATGTACACTGAAGGCCAGATTCTGCAAAAGCAGAATCAAATCATCAGCACTTAGCAGGCAACTGATTTTTCGTTTTCCTATTGTGGCAAACTTGTCAGCTTGGTTGCATTTGTCGTTCCAATTCATGCCAACAATGACGAAGAGAAAAAACAAAACGCACCCTTGCCAGAGTTCAACGTCTGTACGGAAAGCTTCGATGTTTGCTATTTACTCAACCACGAAACTCCAGTCGGCACCATAGAATGCCTTCATGGCATGTAACAACTGACCATCAACGCCATTCTCCTGCAAAACCCTCCAAAGTTAGAAAGGCAATCATATTATGCTTTTTTGAGATCGACAAAGCAAGCAAAGAGATCTTTGTGATATTTCCCAGATTTTTTAAACATTTGAAAAAAAATCCAACACAACAATGAAATCTTGGTCACCAAACCGACGACTTAACATGATTGAAAACTGAAGATTTTTTACATAGCTTGACGACTGATTGAAAAACCTGGATCGAGAATAATGGAAAAACTTTGGCTGTCAAAGAAAAGAAACTGAAATTATGACAGCTTATCTAGAAGATGCTTTTTGTTAACATAGCTGTCGAAAATACAAAAAAAAGACTGACATTGGGTAAAAAACTATATTGAGCACTTTTCAGTTTAAAATTAGAGCTAGATATGAAACTAATCATTAAATTAGAAAAATATGCAATAATTTGGTATAAATTATGCTGGTGGCAGTAGGTCTATAATGCAACTTTTGATAACTTTGATTTAAGAAATGCTCTTGTTGGCTTTGTACTAAAGAACAACTCCAAAAACAGTAGAAATCATTAAAAGTGATCACAGGTTAGACTTATAGTCCAAAACATTCAAAATCAAAAAACATCTTTTTTTGAAATTTCCAAAATTTTGATGTCACTATGCGACCCCTAAACATTGATCAATTTTTAAGAAACTTGTCCAAAACGGTTTTTGTGCTAAGCCTCCAACTTGAGCTAAGGTAGAAGTTGCCAAGACAAAATTTTCAAATTTATGGGGCAGCTGCAACACTCTAACGTACGCACACATGAAGAAAAAAGGCATTGCTACAGTTGCTGTGGTTGTCGGACCTCTGATGCAAGAGTTGCTGGCTAAAAAAGGAGGAAAAGGCTACTTAGTTAACTGAATTGAACAATTGCCAGTGAAAAAGTCGACTGTTTTAACAAATTGGTGGTTTAAAATTAAAACTACTGTACTTTGTACTTTTTTGAATCAAAATACTACTTATACTTAAGTAGCGTTTAGCGTTACTTCACTCTAAAAGTAATCAAGTTAAAGTAGCCACAAAAAAAAAACTACTCAAAAAGTACTCGTTACTGAAAAAAACTATATACTTGAGTAATCTACTCAAGTAAAAGTATTTCGTTACTTTACACCACTGGAAATCACCACATGAAGTGCAGATATTATGGGAAAAATAGAAACTTTTTTTCATTCATCAAAGCTGCCATGGAAAAGTGTTTGCGGAATTTGTACTGATGGAGCATCAGCTGTGTTGGGTTCAAATTCAGGCTTCCAAAAAAATGATTAGGGACCTAGCTTCTCAAGCAAACAATACACATTGTGTTATTCACAGATATGCGCTTGCCAGCAAGGCCTTATCAACCTCTCTGCAAGATGTATTAAATTCCGTAATAAAAATTGTCAATTGCATTAAATCTGGCAGCCTCAACACACGTCTGTTTAAACAACTCTGTAAAGATATGAGCTCTTCACATGAAGTTTTATTGTTTTACACGTCTGTACGTTGGCTATCCAAAGGAAACATTCTCAGCCATGTTTTTTGATGATGAGTTGTGGATGAAAAGTCTTACATATTTAGCAGACATTTTCAAAAAATTGAATCGCTTCAACCCAAAGCTGCAAGCAAAGAATACAAACATCATCAACTCCACGACAGTCTGAATGCGTTTTACTCAAAACTGTAAAACTGGTGTCGAAAAGTGATACAAGGAAATATCACCATGTTTGAAAATTTGTCCAGTGCTCTTAAAGAACATGAACAACTCGATGAAAGTCTGAAGACATCGATTACACAGCACCTTCAATCTCTTAAAACTGAGTTCAAACAATATTTTCCTGAGCTAAAAGAACAAGAAGCCGCATTTGTTTGAACTCTGTTCTTGACTGCTGTGGATGTTAGTGATATTTTCGATAAATTGCAAGACCAATTTTATAATCTTCAAAATAATTTGTCCGCACATGATGCTTTTCAGAAAATGAAATGCTCTCGATTCGGGTGTGCAATGCGCACATCCTACCCACAAGTATCCGAACTAGCTTTCTGAATATTACTTCCATTTGCCACAACATACCTTTGCAAGAGCGGCTTTTTAGCTCCTGGACATATCAAAACGAAAGCACGAAATCAAAGGAAAGTTGAAGATGATATGAGACTGGCTTTATCGAACACCAAACCAAAAATCCCTAAATTGGCCTTGCAGTTGCAAAGTCAACCCTTGCACTAGCAGATGTAAAATTGAGCTGTTATTTAAAATTAAATATCTTTGAAGTGTTTTTGTGGTAATTTTTATTTGTGTAAAAAGTATAGAAGAAAAGGAGTCACTGGCTGCATGGAACTCTTAAAAGGGGTCGTGAACCACAAAAGGTTGAGAAGCACTGGTTCACTGATTCAGAGATTAATAGATTAGAGCCAGGTATGTACGCCGTGTGCAGACTTTATTGTGAACACTTGACAAAGCATATTATGAGCTTTTGCAGGAAAGATTTTTTGATGCAATTATGTCAAGAAATTCAAAGTCTCTACTTCAGAAATTGCCACATTTTCCAGTTTTGATTTGATTCTAAATTGACAGGCAGTTTTTGTAATGTGGCATTTAGGGGAAAAGATCATGGATTTTGTTTTGGCAGTATTCACAATAACTTTGATTCAAATGTTCATGCCTTCAAAGTAGCTTTTAGTCTGACACTTGTCAAGAAGAATTGTCAGATTGGAGAGCACAGGAGAAGGAGAGGCGAGCTTAATGAAAAAGCCAAGCCGTGATTGGCTGGAAAAAGACCAATGAAAGAGCGTCATTAGTGCACAATCTTCAAATTGTACATGAATTCCTTTTGTCAGAAGAAGGTGGGGTTAAAAGTTTTGATAAAAGTGGCTTCAAGAGCAGATATGTGGAAAGGGGAGCGGCTTCGGGCAAGAATAAAAGAATGCTTAACCGATCCGTGGTTGAGTGGATAGAGCGTCTGATACTGAAGCAGTAGACTCGGGTTCAATTCCCAGTCGGGTTAAACCAGACTATAAAAATTGCTATTCACAGCTTCCCTGTTTGGCGTTCAGCAATCAAAGGGACAGAGTGAAGCCTACACCGTGTGTGGTAGACAGGTGGGCAGGCGGCAGCACGACTTGAAGACCAAAAGGTCCCTTTGCTGTCTCTTGGCCAAGGCAACTTGGTGAATAAAATGTAACTACAACTACAATACTGCATGCAATTCCAAATATTGATATCTCGAGCAGCTAAATGTCTACTTTTTTCTGGGAGTAATATTAATATTTGATAGCATTCAATAACCTATCCTGAAAAAGTTGAAACAATTGTATCAGTAAATGTTTACCTATCGTTGGAATAGTGGTGACGATTTCTCCAAGTTTCAATTTGTATAAAATAGTCGTTTTTCCAGCAGCATCAAGTCCAACCATCAAAATTCTCATTTCTTTTTTGCCAAACAACTTACTCAATGCTTTTGATATCATCATACCCATGATGGCTAATTCAAAATTGCTTTAACCTATAAAATTATTGCAAACCTAGGTATTTTTAATAGTAACTAAATCAAAAAAGAAAAACTAAATACGGTACCGGTAATACAGTTTTGGCATTTTTAATCCATGTTACCTCTAAGTTTTCTTTTTCTGAGTAAGTGCTGAAAGAGGTACGAAAATATGCTATCTTTACAAAACTGCTGTAGCTTAGGCCTTGCGAAACCACCTGTCCCCCCTCCAAAAAGAAGTTAAAAACAACTTGGCTCTGTATATTAAATGGAATTGTTAAATTTGCTGCGCCAAATTTTTGCGCCAACCTAGCCTGTTATTTGTGCCACACAAATCAAAAAGCAAAAAGTGAGCCAATTTGGCGCATACAGTTTGCTTCCAAAATTCCTGCTCTTCTTTTACTCTGAGACTAAATCTCTAAAAAAAGTCTTCACTCCTAGGGACTGCAAATTAGAGCAGAGCAGAATGTCTTATTTTTCACTCCAACTACACTCCCAAAATTTCATGCAATGACTTCGACTCCAATGCAGCTCTGAAATCTTAGAAGAACATTCCACTCCAACAGACTCAGACACCCAAGTAAGTGCTTGGGTAAAAATCCAAGTTTAAGAACAAAATAACAGAAATGAGTAAAAAATAAAATAAAACAACAAGGAAAAGAAATAGTGTACTCCAGCTCCAAAAATTTATGCAAGATTGACACTCCGGCTACGCTCTGGCTCCAACTAAAAGCATAAAATCCAACTCTGCTCCAGCTCCACTCTACCACAATTATCAGGGAGTTTTCTACTGTCCACGCTGTAGTTTGCATTGTTAGGGACTTTTGCGGCATGGCAAACTTATACTTGCGCTTTTTATGCCAAATTGGCACAAGATTTCATGTTTCCGTGCACTGAATTTCTTCGGCGCAACAAGCAAACTTTCCAATGGAGATTCGTAGCAATTTATGTTAGTTCCAGATATTTCTACGTAGTGATTTAATAGTTTTAAATTGTAAAATCACTGAAGTACCTAAGTGTTGTATATGGTTTTAGATTCTTTTCAATCTTGAAATAATTATTTTTATAATAAAATGAATCTTCAGAACGCTTAAAACCCCTTCACACTTGTGAAAAATTTGTGCAAAAATTACAGAAAATATTTCACATTTTTTTTTGCGCTTAGAGAACACTGTTTTTGATAATAGCACCAAAAGCTCATCATTTGGAAAAAATTTTTCTAATAAAGTAACTTTTTGCACCAAAAAAGAAAAAAAATCCAACCAAAAATAACAGTTAAATCGAAAAAATAATTTGAGCATTGTGAAAACAAGGGACAAAAAATAGAAAAACTTTTTACAGTCACTATCAACGAAATTTACAGTATATCCTCACATACAAGCAGACTCCAGAAAAACAGCCATAAACGGTGATTTTATAAAACTCGGCATAATAAGCTGAACCTACATATCGTAACAAGCCAGGCGCACCAATCACATCAAAAAGTAGTACTAGAGATACATAGTACTAAAGCAAATAAAAGTGCATGTAAAGTTATATGTGATGAGCGTAAACACGCAAGCGATCACACGTATGACTTACCAATCACTGTTATTATCAGGTGATTGAAAAAGCCAACAGCATCCACGCACATAAGCTCCGAGTAGGGTTGTACAAAGTAGAATAATGCAGTATTCTAGAATAATTCTAGAATAGACATTTCGAATCTAGAATTTCGAATCCTATTCTAGAATAACTCATGGCAAACTGTGACAATACAGTTTTTTCCGGCCAAAGTTAGGTGATCAAAAAAAAAAAAGGTCTTCGCCAAAATTCAGAGTGAATTTTCGGCCGAAATCCAAAATTCAAACGTTTTTTCCACCCAAAAAATTTTTTTTCGAATCCAATTACCCGATAAAAAATGCTTTTTGAGATTCGTTTCTCCGGAGATTCGAATCTCAAGGATTCGAAATTCTACTTTGTACAACCCTAGCTCCGAGGTGGGCACTTGCGGTGCAATTATTGCGCTGCAAGCTTGCACTGCAACTATTTCACTTGCGATAGCACTTGCGCCGCAACTATCTTTAAACAAGTATTTTAGCAATTTTGAGCACAACTGCACAACCGCAATTCAAAACAATTAAGAATAATCGTTTTCCAACAACTGTTAAAGTTAAAAAAAACATTGACATGGAAGATTCATAAAAACCTCATTGTGGGAAATTGCATTCATCTACTGCTTACAATACTTTGTTATAGGATTCACAGTAGAAGGTTTCTTTCGCTGAAACTTTTTCTCTAAAATATTTTGCCGATTTTTCAAAATTTAAAATTTTTCTATTGTGTTTTTCAAAAAATGGTTCCAAAATCAAATTTTAAAGAGAAAAACTAGTTTTACAATTGAGTTTCCAGAAATACCTTATTTAATCCTAAAAATCTTAAAATATTGTTTCGGGGAAAAATTAAAGTGTCACTTATTTTAAATATCTTAGATCGGTGTTCCTGAAAAGGGTGAATGGTTCACCCCAGGAATAGGATGCATGAAAATTTTGCAAGGGTGAACCAACAACAAAGAGGGGTGAAAGAAGGGTGAACCAGCAAAGACAGAAATTGCCTTGCCTGAAAGCAACAACCTATCACAAAGATTTCACTTTGTAGTTAAGCAGGAACACAATGACTGTATGTTCAAGTAATGTTACACTTGAGTAATTTCATGTTTCTTTTGGTAGTTACAGTAAATGGGGCTTCAGCCCACCTCTTAACCAAGTCACCTAGAAAGTTTAACTCAAAATTTCAAGCATTTAAACAAGTTTTAGACTTAAGCTGTGAGTAGGGGGGCTCAAAATCATCATCACATGTTGGATCCGGTATAGTCCCTGTTGACAGAGTTGGCCGGATTTTGTTTGGTCATTGTCTTAACCACGCCTCGCCATTTTGTTCAATCACATGCATCCTCTTTAACCAGTCTACTTTTTCTTCATCTCACTCTCTACTTGCTTTTTCAAAATTGTTTCGGTGTTCCTCTTCCTCTACTACCGCTCACTTCAAATTTCAAAGCCTTCACTTTCACATTCTCATCTTCTTTCTTCAAAACATGACCGTACCACCGCATACTACTTGCTTTAGCCATCCTATCTAGAGACTCCTTTATGCCAACATGTCCAATAAGTTCTCGCTGTTTCTTCGATCTAATAGCTTCACACCACACATCGCTAGCATCATCGCCTCGAAAAGGCTGCGCAATTTAATTCTTCAAATGGCTTTCAAATCTTAGCAAATTAGTTCTTTCAAATGGCTCCAAAGAAGTACAAAATTTGATTCCAATGCCGCAAAAATGTCTATTTTTTGCTGAAAAATCACAAAAATCACCCTGTGCCTAGGGGCTCCGTAACCAGACTCCCCATCTGTGATACGCGTGAGTTGCACTGGTTTGCTCAGCACGCTACCAAATTGAGATATTTTTCCGGCAAAAAAGATTTACCTTTGGGTTTAAACTCCCTCTCAACAAAGTCCTGGTCATATCCACGTGAAATATTTTTTTATACCGAGGGTGAATGATAATATGGAGAAACCTGTGATAAGGGTGAACAAAATCAAAAAGTTTACGAAGCACTGTCTTAGATGGTTCAATTTCTTTAAAGATGATTTGTGTAGCATGCTCCAGTCATTAGAGAGTGATGATGCTAATTGATGCAGAATAGGCTGTACCAAATTTTGGTGACTTTCTTCAATTTCTTAGGAACTCTCCCAAAAGTTGTGGTTCACCTACCAATTCAATTTACCACCAAAGTTTTTTTGATTAAATTTTTGTTTTACGCCTCCTCAAAACGTGTTTCCATGGCAGCACAACAAAAATTGAATAAATGGCCACAACTCCACAACCGCTCGTGATAGATGCAAATTTTTTTTTCTTAAGATGCAGAATACCAAAGTTCCTATTTGCTGTGAATACATTATATCAGTTCAACTGCTCAATTTTCCAAGTAAAATCAAGGAAACATGTTTTTCTCTAATTTTATTGAATTCGCTACATTATATCAGTCTAACTGGGCAATTTTTCAAGTAAAATCAAGAAAACATGTTTTTTACTAATTTCATTGAATTTTCTATGATATATCTTATTGCATAGAGGTGTTATGAAATTTTTCTGGTAATATATAGTAACTTTTTATTGGTTATACTGTTATTAGAGTAATTATCGTATTAGAACAAATGTTGATTGCTTTTTAAAGTGTTCACTGATATGATAGCTGGTACTGTAAGTGTTGAAAAGCAGTAAAATCATGACAGAAATGTAATGCTTAACTTATTATTAATCACTGCTGTATTCTGTCATTTTCACATCTTAGTTCTGGGGGCTTTGAAAAATGTTGAAATAGAAAATGACTTTGACAGAACTGCATTTCTCAGTACAAATTCCTTTGCAGTTAAAGATGCGCTCAACTGCTCATGAATTTAAAAAATTAGCATGCTCAACTTCAATAAAAAATTTTAGATTTTCTCAGGCTGCTACTTTCTATGACAAAAAATTTTATGCAAAATTAAAACAAAACGTTCCAAAGATATGTACGCTTTGTACAGTATACTCACAGTCAACATGTAAAGAAAATCTTAAAAAAAAACTCTTGCGGCTTTTACAGTACCTTCTACGATGCAACACACTCTTGCACTTGCGATCTTGTTGCTTCAATAAACATCACAAGAGCAAAGTGGAGAACTTCACATAAAAATATCTCACCGCTGAAATGTTACAAATTATGTAATACTCAGAGATGGGCACACGCCACTTCAAAAGTAGTGCTGCTCCCACTACATGCCCTAAAAAGTGGTGTCGCTACTGCTACTCATCTTAAAAAGTAGCACGCTACCACTACTTTACAATGAAAGTAGCTGCGCTACCCGCTACTTTGAACAACGTGTAAATTTTTTTTTGCTGTAACTTATAAGTGATTGAGTATA
Organism: Trididemnum nubilum; assembly: GCA_963965965.1. Lineage (NCBI taxonomy): Eukaryota > Metazoa > Chordata > Ascidiacea > Aplousobranchia > Didemnidae > Trididemnum > Trididemnum nubilum. The sequence goes on from OZ014486.1 coordinate 27,872,585, forward strand.
TGCTGGGATATTTAAGAAGATAAATTAGATAATTATAGACTGTCTTGTGAATAGCATAGCTAAAAAACCATACGTTTTTTGAAACCAGTATATTTTGGGCTGGAGCTGATTATTTTTAAATTTTCATGTACATTATTTTTAACCTCATAATGGTTGGAGTATTCAGTGACATAAATTTCATTACGTATAAAGTGGCATATCTGTTTTTGCTTAGTTAAAAGTTAACTTTTGCTTTAAATTAGATCACTATTAAGCAGATATATAATCATGTAATATGAAGTATAATCAGGGGTGCTGATCTTTGTTGAGCATTGGGGGGGATAATTTGCAATTTTACCCCAATTTTGTTCTATTTTCAACATTGGTGGGGATGAACTTCGACAACGATTTTTTTCAGGTGAGCAAATTAAGTGAAGACCAAAAAAAAAGGTCTTCACCGAAAATGGGACACTTTATTTCCCTGAAATCAACTGGAGACCTGCGCTCAGATGCAGACCAGAGTCAAATTCTGAATTATTGGAGGGGGGATGCAGATGTAGACCATACTCAAATTATTGGGGGGATACAGTCAAATTATTGGGGGAGTATATCCCCCCCGGGTTTCAGCACCCCTGAGTGCAATAATTATTGGATTAAGTGATTAACCAAGTTGATACTCGTGTACTGCAGCGTAATGCTCAACAAATTGGTAATACTATGTTACGATACATTGTTAGTTGCCCATTTCCCTAAATATAGCAAGGCTAATAATACTGCACTTCACATGAAATAAGTAAATCTATTGCAGTAGCTTAACCCATTAACAGGATTGATGATTATAATTGTTGTTGTATTGTATCCTACTCTAGTTCTAGTATAAAAATGTTATTTAGTATGTTTGCAGGAAATCGTTATTTTATTACATACTTTGCTTTCACAAATAGCTTGAGTAAATTTTGGTCCTGCAGCTGCAAATGATTCTTTCAAAGAACGTTTTTGTGTTGCATTTGATGCTTTGCCATTATCGCTGTCTCTTCACTTTCATTTTTTAGCTACCATCGGTCCCTCAAAAAAAAAACCCCAAGACAGCTTCTTTTGATTGTGGATGCACACTTTGCACATATTTTTTTAATTAAAATGAGAACGGCGATTTACCACAAGCTTTTTAATAACTGGCTTGCAAATTAAACACTGAAATTCCAAACTGGCTTCTCCCCTGCATCCAAGAAATTTAAAATACTTGCTAATGCAAGGCCAGGGATCAGACCCGGCTGGACTCAAATCAGTGTCATTGCTTTCTTCCACAATAATCATTGGCCTACTGTCAACAATGTGATCGCTTTGATTGGACTCGTTCTCGTCTTGGTCGTCTATGACAGCCGCCTTAGAAGAATCGCTAGCACTAGCAGTCTGTCTAATGGCCAACACATGGAATAACTAGTGTATACTGCAAAAAAAATATCATTTTAGTGTAAAAAGTACGAAAGGGCCAAATCGAAAATATGGGTCTTGCTTTTTGCGAATAGCCACAGACATTACAGAATCTGGTCCTAAATTTGAAGGAAAATATTGATGCCGAGTTAAGAACGTCAAGTTCTGTTGCACTTGAGTAAATTGCAGGCACAGGCCTTTTATCAAGCCGATGCCACGGTGGGGCATAACGGGTCCGTACCTCCCAAGCAATAATTGTGTCCCTCCAAAATGGCGGTGGTGTCGCAAAGTAAGTAATGCATAATTAAGCTTTAATTATGTCAAAATGCAAAGCTGGAGCATTAAGTATTCAGTGCCGATAGCTGTAGCTAGACCTTGTTTATTTTTTTGGTCTTCAACTAAAATTGACGGAAAAGCAAGTGCATTTTGATAAAGACCTTTTTTTGGTGTTTAAAATTAGGCAGTGGCTGCCGTTACGTTGCTTAACACTTCACTCGCAGGATAGTATTACGTAATTTGTAAAATTTCAGCAGTGAGATATTTTTACGTGAATTTCGCCACATGGCCCTTGCGATGTTTATTGAAGCAACAAGACTTCAAGTGCAAGAGCGTGTTGCATCGTAGAAGGTAGAAGCCGCAAGGGTAATTACTACATTCATAACCTACTTTAGGACTCGTCACTTATAACAAACCGATACTTTTTTTAGGACGCTATCAAAAATCAACTCAAATCTAGTTTATTTAATGGAGGTGGCTATTTTGTCTCTAGAGGCAAAATAGTGTTTTTCCTCTGTTTGGGATAAGGTTTGGATTAGGATTTGGGTTAGGGTTAGCATTAGAGTTAGAGTTTAGGTTGGGGTTAAGGTTTGGGTTAGGATCAGGGCTATTTCCACACTTGCACCAAAATAGCCGTTAAATCTATTTTGCCTCCAAATGGCAAAATAACATGGGGCTATTTTGCCTCTACAGGCAATAAATGAGTACAGGTATATATATAACAAATCACCTGCATTCTAAAAAAACGTTTAAAGACTATCAAAATCGTTTTTTATGCACTTCGATTTGCTATAAGGTATTTCTCAAGGTGGCATCGCTGCTCGAGCCCTAACTCTAATGCAAGGTTCTGAAGGAAAGAAAAAAAAGAACGCATCGCGAATCTTTCTTGTCCCGAGACATGCAACCGCATTTAGCATGAATCGAACGCGAACGCGGAAATCAGCAGACGCACGTCCTTACCACTACACTACCCTGTACTGGTGAGTTGCCCTAAATGCATCAAAATGCCGTATTTAACTCGTAAAAAAGTTTCAAACTTTTCTTAGGACGCTATCAAAATCATTCGAAATCTGGTTTGTTTCATTAAAATCATCAATTTAAACAAAGGGATGTGAAGTTTGAAGATAAATAACCAATCATCCTAAACCTGCCAACAAACCAAATGCAACCCAAATTCTTAATAAATTCATTCTAAAACACCTCCGTCCTAAAAAAGTACAGCATCCAAAAAAAAAGTATCGGTTTATTATGAGGGGTCCTTATGCGTTCTACAGTCCCAATCCATCCTAACAAAAAGTACCATATTCTTGCACTTGCAGTCTTCTCGTTTCAATAAACATCGCAAGAGCTAAGTGGCGAACTTCAATTAAAAATATCTCACTGAAATGTTACAAATTAGGTACATAATATTATCTAATGAAGTGTTATGGTACGTAACGTAACAGCAACCACTGCCTTAAAATTAACGTAAAAAAGTTACTGCATGTCGTTGTTTTCAAACCGCACCCCCCAAAAAATTTTTTTGTGCCCCCTCCCCACAAACACACTACTCTGGCGCTGGGCCAGCCTCTAACTGCCTGTTGTGGTCTAATCAAGAGCAACTCTCTATTATGGTGCTTAACTGTATCTTTGCATTTTTTTAGTTCGCTTTTTTGCCTACTATCAGTTAATCTAACTAACCTATAGCTGTAGCACACGCTACTCCTATTCAGATACAGCTGCTACCAAGCCTCGGCCATGTGGTCATAGTTTAGTTTAGACTTTAAAGGACAGTGATCACCCATACAAATCTCTTGTTGGAAATTGCAAAACAAAATAAATTCATCATTACCACGTCACGAAGTTATTTTGGCATTCTCACCCACACAAACCAGGGGCGTATTCTCCATAGGTGCGGAGTGTGCGGCGCACGCCCTGTGAAAATTCTGCCAGCCTACTCACAAAAAATTATTAAAAATTATTTGTTTGAAACTTTTATTATATCGATTTAATGTTAGAAATATTTCTGCCAGCGCAACACAATCCAATGCTTTTTTTCTTTGACGAAACTACTGGAGTATAACGAAACCGTTCGATCCGTTCAAGAAACTTTGAGCACCTGAGCCACGCTATACTTTGCCTTGTATTTTGGCTAGGAGATATATAGCAGATGGTGACGATGCCTTTTTCGTCAAAAATCCTCGTATTTTAAATGATCGGCTCGTGCGCTAGGAAAAGAGCACGAGCAAGTTGTGACGCCAAATAAACAAGTGCAAAAAGAACAAGACCATGAAATTGACAGCAACTTTCCGTTTTGCTAATCGCTATAGTTTTGTTTGTAAGGTTTAAATGTAAATGAACATTTAAATCAATAAAATGTTCTAAATTATTTCTAAAATCTCGATGAAAAATCGTTTAGACAGCATAATCAAAAAGCCGTTTCCAAGCAGAAGCTTTAGTGAAAAATTAGGTATGCGTCTCTTTCAAAACTTGACTTTTTCCAACTGCAATGGCCTGCCAAATATGGTGAATACAGTAGCGTAGCCAGGGGGGGGGGGGGCGGGGGGGGCTATACCCCCCCCCCCCATTGGCATGTCGACCAAAATGCAGAACATGTTTTTAGCACTTTTGAGACTGTTTTATGCACTGGGGTGGACTCAATAGTGATTTAAAACATCTTTTGAAACATATATTCAGGGGGGGGGGGGGTGCTAATTTGTCAAAAATAAAATCAACAAATAAATGAAAACTTTGAAAAATGGTAAGAAATAAGCAATCAAATTTGATCGCAAGAGTGAAAATGCTAAACATAGGTGTCATCAGCAAATATACTATAAACTAAGGAATAGGGGGAGGGGGGCTATTCAGTATTAGTTAATTACAAATCATTTTTCTCAAATCCCTTTTCATTAGCCCCCCCCCCCCAATTATTTTTATGTATAAACTGTAGACGAAATAGATTACTCCGTGTGAGTTTTATTCAACTATTGGATTTTATACTTTAACAGCATCTAAACAAAAGAACTAACATTTTACCATTAGCTACCTCCCAAATAGCCCATTTAGTGCCACCAGTTTAATCATGTTTTCACTGCCAATTTCTAAGCCATGTTTTGAAAGCATTATTTTTTACTCAAAACAGCCCTAAAATGAAGTTATTTTTGCAAAAAATGCAAAACTTTTGAACGCTGGGGGCTCCGCCCCCAGACCCCCGTGCCTCCGGCGGCTTTGCCCCCAAGCCCCCAGCCTCTGGTGGCTGGGGGCTCCGCCCCAGACCCCAAAACAGCCCCCCCCCATTGTCAATTTCTGGCTACACACCTGGGTGAATATAAAGCAAAATTTTCAAAAGATTTGTTAAACAAAGTACAAACAATTCACAGACCTCTGTTTGATTATAGTCGCTTAAAAAACGAAGTTTATGTGCTTTACCGCTCCAACGATTTTGTTAGAAAACATGCTCGTGAGCTAATCACTTTCATAAAATCTGTGAACCTCCAACCAGGATTTTCAGAAGTGTACAAACTTCAACAATTGATATGTACTATTCCAAGTAACACAGCTTCTGCTGAAAGAAATTTTCCGCTTTGAAGCGAATAAGCACATGCTTTCGGTGTAGTCAACATCAAGAACGTCTTAGTGGACTAAGTGATGCGAAAACCATTGTTTCGTTGTTGTTGCTTTTTTTAATCAATATTTTTGCTGCAAAAGTGTTGACAGAATAGCCTACTAACGGTGACAAACTCCAATCCACTCGTAGTGTACAATGAGCCAAGTATAAACTTTCAACCGAATGTCTCCTAATTTGTGAACTATATGCGTCATTCCCATAACGTGCTTGTTACTTTGTTAGCTCTTTATTAAATTATTTAGTCTTTGACACTTCTAAATTTTAACGGCAAGCTAGGCGACATCTTGCTGTTACATTTGCATTTTAACTTCGCCGGTGGGTGTCATTTCTGCGTGACGTGTCTGTATTGTCATTAAACTTTGTATCAGAAATCAGTTTAAACAGAAAAGGACTTTTTTGCAATATTTTTTTGGAAAAAACTGGTTTACTTAAACTGAAGTGTCAGCGCACACCCTGAAAAAATGCTCACCGTACGCCACTGATACAAACAATTTTGTGAACTAAATATAACAATTTACTAATGAATCTGTTTTTGATTGCATTAAAAATATTACAATAAGCACGTGAATTAAGTAGCGGTAGTGGGATGGTTCATTCTCTAAATGTAGTGGCGCTATCGCTCTTGCCTTAAAAAGTAGGCTAGTGTCGCTACCCGCTACTTGGTTTCTGTAGTAGCGGCGCTACCACTTCCGCTAGGACTTAAAAAGTAGGCCTAGTGGTAGTGCCGCTACTACAGTAGCGCGCTGCTGCCTACCTCTGGTAATACTATCCTACGAGTGAAGTGTTACGTAATGTAACAGCAGCCACTGCCTTTCATTTAACCAAAATCTAACGATTAAGAATCTTTTTTGACAGGACCAAAACTAAAATTGCACCAGTAACTACCGGTACCAGTAGTAACTTTTAATGTCTCCAAATAGTAACTAGTTCCCACTTTCGTTACTTTTTTGAAAAAGGAACTAAGTTACAGTTACCAAAAAAGTAACTAGTTACTTTATTTAGTAACTAGGTACCGGTAGTAGTTAGTAGTTACTGCCCACCTCTGCCTATACTAGTATACAATTTGCACCAATACCACATTCAAGGTATGCATCACATTCAAACTAAATACAGTATCATAGCCTGCCTAGGCTTGGCCTACTTCCCTGTTTTCAGTTTTTAACGTCTTTCAGCATGCTCAATTTGCTCATCTTTGAAAACAATTTCAACTTATTACTCAAGGCCACAAGCGGAAGCCTACTCTTTCGCCAATGGCCATCTTTCTGGTAAATGTTAATACGCCAGAAAATTCAAGTACGACTGTTAGTCGGAAAGCATTCAGTAGTCAAGTCAAGTTTATTTCAATTTCACCATACGCTTAAAAGTATGCAGGCAGAAAACAGCGATTAAACTATGCGGTCATCTACGTCAACTGCATTTTTAGCAGTACTTTAACAATTACAGGCACCAGCTTAACCTAGTCATAGAAAAAAAAAAAAAAAAGGAATTCAAACATAAGGGTAAGGTTAAGCCCAATTCACACTGGCGTCGCAATCGCGTCAGATGACGCGTTTTCAACGATCCTGACGTGTAAGCGCGACCACCAATTCACACTGAACGATTTGTCGCTTTAAAAGAGCATTCAGGACGTTTTTGTTGAAAAATTTTTTCTGCGAAACCTTAGTAAAACAACTTTGGCAATTTTTTAGAATTTTTTCGCACCAATTTTGATTCTCTTCGGCCAAGAATTCGTTAGATATTCGCAACTCTTTTTCCCCTTAGACTAAGGAGAAACGCTTTTTGAACATTACCACACTGAAAGGACGTAGGTCAAAAACGTTTCAAATGACTGACTACATTAGCAGCTGTGGAGAAAGTGGCTTTGTAGGTACCTGCTGATAACCGTAACAAACCTAAACAAAAAATGCTAACAAAAATGCTTGCACTGAAGTTTGCAATTTCATATTTACTTGAAAACTAACTGGCCTTATCCAATCGTTAGGCCTAAAGCAATTGCGCAATAATCGCATAAAACTTACTGGCTCACTAAAAACTAGAATCTTAGTCTAATATCTTGTCAGCTACGACGCCTTAGCCTTCAACAGGCAATAATTTTTTTGGATAAGCTATCTATATGAAGCAATAGTCACAATCTGCAATAGGCTACTATGCCTAAAGCCTTATCTTATTCCGAGTACTTAGCTAGCACTTGGCGGACAAAGCAGACTAGGAAAGCATCTAACCTCTCTGAATTCAAACAGTAGCTGTTCCACTAATTGATTTACGTATACCTTCAGTACTCATCTAATTCCAAGAAGCCCGGTACTAGGCAAGACTCGGAAATAGAAGTTACAAACTGATTTATTGTGCAATCTACTTGAAACAAGATGGCCGAAATTTGGATTCTAAGGGGAAAACAAAAAATTTTTTCTCTTAGACTTTCTTAATCGGATGAGTTGCAAGAATCGCAATGGGGTCATGTTGGTAAATATATTTTTTAAGATTTTTTGGCAATTTTTCAAAATTCGGGTTGAATGCCCCTTTAACCACGTGTTTGCCATGACGCGCTGACGCAAAAACTCGAGGTTGAACGACCGCACGACGAAGTAGAAATGAGTTCTACTTTGTCGTTCGTCGTGAGAGCGTTGTTTCTGCAAAATGGATATCAGAACTTTTTTTGTTGAACTAATCGTACAGATTAATTCGGTTTATTGCTCTATTGATGGATTGCAGTTACGTCATAGCTTTTTCCCGCCAAAACGATTGGACGTCAAAACGCCATTACAAAGCATTGGACGTTACCTCAAATCAATGTATAATTCCTTCAGCGGGAATGTTTAAAGAATTTGATTGCAAAGTAGTACTTTTGCAGATAGCCTGGTTTTAAATGAAAGCTACCAGGAACGATTTACGCAGCTTACATGGCTCAGCGGGTCTTGAAAGTTACGCTTTTTGTGAATTTTCATCGTCCATTGTCTGATATTGCCCACTTTTAGCGGCTTTTAGCTTTGGTTCACATCGTAAATTCGGTCATATCCTAAAATACTTAAAATTCTACGTCGCAGCTCTAACGCATGGCAGATTAATGTTTAGTTTAAGCTCAATTTATGAATAATATTTAACATCACTAGCCCAAGTCGAAATAAATGCAAATTAAGGCTCTATCAAAGTTACACAGAGGCCAGTTTAATATACACAGAGCTGGACAGCGCTGTTTCGAGCTTTTAGCTCTCATCAGCAGCCCTCAGCTTCTTTAACAAAGTTATTTCCCAGGTGGACAAGACTCTTGGCCGAACTGGACAAACCTTAAGGGCTTGCACAGCGAAAGAGGCTTTGTAGGGAATAAACGATTTTTCACTTGTGGTACTTAAAAAAACAAGTAAAAAAATCGCTGAACCCTTGTAGTAAAGATAGCCATAGGCTATCCCTACTACAAGGGTTCCCCTTGTGTGACCACGGAAATCATAACCAAAAAGTTTGACGTCCTTCGTGGTCGACTCCTGGGAAATCATTACGACTTCCACTGGCAGTTAGGTGGCTAGATCTACCACCAACCCTGCAGCTGCAAAGTAGCTCGAGTCATGATATGCACAGAGCTGGACAGCGCTGTTTCGAGCTTTTAGCTTTCAAATAACTTTGTTAAAGAAGCTGAGGGCTGCCGATGAGAGCTAAAAGCTCGAAACAGCGCTGTCCAGCTCTGTGCATATCATGACTCGAGCTGCTTTGCAGCTGCAGGGTTGGTGGTAGATTTAGCCACCTAACTGCCAGAGGAAGTCGTAATGATTTCCCAGGAATCGACCACGAAGGACGTCAAACTTTTTGGTCAGTTTAATATAATTAGTTTAAAATTTAAGACATCTCTACAAAATAATTCAATGAAATCAACTGCTTTTGCGTTTTAACTCCTTGCAATGAATAACCATAGCGGTAGGTAAGTCGCTAATGACAGCACGAAATGCAAAAATTACCAAGATCTCGCAAAATAGACTTATGAAATTACAAAAGTTTGCAAGTAAGCTATTTTTGTGACAAGTAAAGAGATACAACAATTTAAAAGTACGCTAATTTTGTCACAAATAAGTCAATAGTAAACTTTGTATAAGTCAATAGTAACCGAAGCTAGCTACCACCATCTATACATGATTCTCAACGGCAAGCCGGATTCAGGTCACTAAAAAAAGCATACAAAAACTGAATTCTTACTAATAAAGATCTTTTTCAGTTTTTGCAGGCTTTTATCTAGCATTTAACTTTAATGCGACAAAGAATTAACTCATTTAGAGCCTGAAAATACGCTCTATAATCTTTACTATCAGTATTTTTGCATGCATTTACATAGCGCTGATCCGTGATTTTGACGTCCAGCGGTTAGACTATCAGCGTGATGACGTCATGTGCAATCCATGAATTGCACAAAAACTCTTATAATGCTCAAAAAATTAGGTGAAAAACATTTTGGCGAAAAAGGTGAAAAGTTAACAAAAAATTTGATTAAAACGTAGGCAAGAGTACCCAAGAAACAGTTTCGTGCCATATTCAATGACATGTCAAGGAAAATACTGGGATAATCTAGGATGCACACTTTAAATATAGTGTTTTCTGTCATTTTTTTAACAAGAAAAAAATTTCATGCAGTCAGGTTATGATTTTCTCCTTTGCCACAAATATTCGATTGTTGTATAATAGGACGACCGACTTTCTCGTCGCGTATTTTTTTTTGCTTTTTTGTTTTGTTTTAGTTTTTCATAATACGCTAAGAAAAGTAAAAGTATAAACTTAAAATGTATTTTTTTTTCGTTATTCACGTAACAAAAGCACCTGTCTTTCAAAGCAAAATTTAAAAACTTATTCTTGCAAAAATATAATCAAGATACATAAACTTATATATTTTTATTATTGCCAAATATAACCACTATAGTTTTCATTTATTTATTTTTTAACATTATGAGGTTCCTGCTTCCTCCCTCTCCCTTTTTCTTCTCTTCTTCTCTTTGCTGCTATTGTTTGTTTGTTTGTTTGTTAGCGCGCGTTCTCAAAAAAAAAAAAAGACTAGATATTACTGAACAAAAAGTAAAGCTTTAATAACAATAAGTGGCTGCAGACACGAAGACAAAACCAGTCCCTTCGCAGTCTCCTTTTGCCTGTTTTACTATCATTTTTACCTTGCATTGATTTATGCTGACTGTGATTAATTTATTTTCATTTTGCATTACTTTGTGCTGTTTATCTATAACAGTTAACAAAATAAATTTCAGTTTTGTTCAGTTCAACTTTTGAAAGCAGATAAATCCCGAAAACTAAGATTTTCAGAATAAAAATCCCAAACCCGGGTTTAGAAATGCATACCCGAACCAGACACCCTAGTCAAAACAAGCAGTCTTAACTAAGAAGAGATTTCCAAACGTTTTGAAACTTTTTATCGGAATTTAATTTACAATTTCAACCACAGCTAATTTAGACTTTTGCATTCTTGATGTTTTACGTTAGACCATTTAACACCAAGAATGTCAAAAAAGAACAAGCTTAAAGCCATCATTTCAGTCTTGCACCTTCCCTAAACAATGTTTGACGTTTCTAATTGCAACCGACATATCGCGCTTGGTGTGCATCGCAAGCAAAAAGCTCGTCGTCTCGTCGCGTCATGCTGACATTTCAAAATCGCGAAGCGCTGAGCGATGACGTCATGTGACGCGATCACGATGCCAGTGTGAATGGGCCTTTAGAATGCATACAATCAACCCTTCCAGTCACATCACGTGATCAAGCCAATTTTGCAAAATCCTTAATTTTTTATTCATTTTGGGTTTGGGAGGAGGAAATAGACTTGGGGGGTTTAAATATACTCTATATGATTTCCCTAACTCTAATTTGGACAAAAAATAGGAGGTTTCACCAAAATTCGCTTGATCACGTTATCTGACTGGAAGGGTTGATAATATCCATTCTAACATTTAAGTCTGTAAAAAATAAATATTTTGCCATGGTTAAGAGCTGACACCCTTCCCCAGAAACCCCCCCAAATACATAGATTCCCCAAATCTTTACTTTTCATTAACAGAGGTGGAGTCCTCGAGGACACATTTTGAAGTTCTTGGCCTTGGCTTCGAGGTCTCAAGATCTCGAAAATTGGCCTGTCCTCGGCTCGAGGACAGCACTATTTTTTGAATTGTGAAAATTTTGTGGAGCGCTTGAAAAATTTTTTGGAAAACGTTTTTTGTGGAGATCGCTTGAAAACTTTTTGTGAAGACCTTTTTTTTTTGAGATCGCCCGAAAAATTTTTGTGAAGATCTTTGTGGCGGTCCTCCTTCCAGCCTGTCACGGGAGGGGCCACAATTTCCTTCCAGCTTGATAGATTACTCGAGTGATTGCTTGTTCTCCAATTTATTGTAGGTTACCAAAATGAATTCACAAAAATTACCATAATCGTCGATTAACGCAGATGAATTATTTAGTTGCTTATCCTGCCACGTTGGCAGCCAAAAAAAGAAACTGATTATTGTTCGTTGCGTCATAGGAAAAAAAGAGTTGCCAAAAAAAATGTAATTACAACAGACGGAGTTAACCGTATTCCCACAATACCCCCACCAAGGCATCGGACGATTGATACAATCGACCGAAGCCTGAATGACGAATCTGGGGGAATACAAAAAAAACTTATGAACAAAGCAACGAAATAAAGTAATCACAGCGGAGCATTGAAACAAGCAAGTGACACAACAAGAAAACTGGAACAAATAAAAGAATCAGCCTCCGCTTTAGGCTGGGGACAAAAAAAAGAAAAGTTAAAAAAAATATCCAAAGGGTGGTCGAAGAAGTAATCTTCTAAGACAGTTCTGTTCAAAGTCCACAAAGGACTGCATATTTCCGGCTCAGGCGTCAGTGGCTGCGAGCGAGGGACAAAAAAAATTTAGAGCAACACATTGCTGAAATAATTTAATTGGTATAGAGCAAAAACGAAGTCTGCTCCAAAACTTGAAATAAAAAAAAATCCGGGGATGGAGAAGGGAAGGTGTCTTATTTTGGAGTTTCAGATGCAAAATGGAGAGCAGCTAGGGACCGACCCCCCACCAAGCTTAGCTAAGAAAAAAAAAAGGTGAGATTACAAAAAAAAATTACCAAAAGCGAAACCGATCTCAGCAAAAAAAAAAAAAATGCTGAGCCAAAACAAGGCTACACCAAGCACGTAACAGACACACACAAAAAAGTATCCAGCCACAAGGTTTCAAACAAAAAAGTGGAGTATAAAGAACAGTAACAGCGGTAGAATAGCTGAAACTCAGAAGGAAGGGTTAAATAGAGAATTATTTTGGAACTCAGCAACCGTACACGATAAAAAAAAAAAAGAAAAATTGGCTTGGTCTCCGATGGAGTCTGGGGTGCGCGACCCAGAGCTGTGGACGGTGATCAGTTGTCCACCCATGAAAAACAACGCCGAAAACCCGAGAAAAAAATTCTAAAACATCCTAGCCGTGGTTCGACTCTCTGAGCAAAACTGAAATATCCAAGCAGCCGCGAGGAAAAACAAAGCAATGAACAAATAACTCACGCGTGATAAGGCTGTAAATCCTCCGAAAGGAACGGGCGCTTGTACCCAACAAAAAAACTCATCGAAACAAACTAAAGCATCAAATTAACCGAAAAAGGAACTGTTTAGCTTTACAAAGGGACAAAATCGTCAAAACGGGCGGGCATGCGAATTATCCTACCCAGCCTATTGCGAAAAACAGGAGCAGGTTGCTCATCAAACGGCGCTGCTGCCAACTCCACAGGATTAGAGGACTTGCAAGCTACGTTGCCATTGAATGTACAGTCCAAACAATCGTCGTCTGTTACGTTTTCTAACAAATTAGCGGCTTTCAATCTATCAACGCTCACCGTATCAATTCTGTTGCCAAAATCTAAGGTAAAAAACTTGACATGTTTCGACACAACACGAAATGGTCCTTTGTACGCTCTGTGAAATCCACCACTCGTCTCATCGCGTACAAAAACATGATCACACGTCGCCAATGCTTTTTCAACATAAGTGTCACGTTGGGTGTGATAGCTCGTCGGCGGAGCTTTCAAAGACGACATTAAGGAGTTAAGCGCTGTTACGTATGTCGTCTCACAGATCGATTTAGGCGACTCAAAAAACTGACCAGGCAGTCGCAGGGTAGTGCCAAATGTCAATTACGCCGAAAAAAATCCATGATTACTTTTAGGAGCAGATCGCAGAGCGAGTAAAACCCAAGGCAGGTTAAAAAAACCACCTGTGCAGCTCTCTTTGGGCTTTGAGAGCCGCCTTCAAAGTTCTGTGCACTCTCTCACAAAATCCATTTGCTTGGGGTCTATACGCACAAGTGTGGTTTAGTTTACAACCCAAAAAACTGCACAATTCATTCCACAAGTGCGAAGTAAACTGAACTCCGCGATCACTATTTAACTCTGTTGGGCAACCGAATCTGGCAACCCAAGAGTGCAAAAATGCGTCAGCACATTCTTTGGCGCTCGTGCCCTTAAGGGGCGCTACTTCTACGTGCCTCATAAACCTGTCAATGAAGGTCATCAAATACGAAAAGCCGTTACACTCAACCAATGGGCCTACAATGTCGCAATGTATGTGGGCAAATCTAGCGTCAGGAGTTTTAAACCTTTGCAAAGGGGTTTTATTGTGGCAAACAATCTTAGACTGCTGGCAAGGGATGCAGGTTCTAACAAACTTTGCCACATCTTTTCGCATTCCCTTCCATACGAATCGCTGACCAATCAACTCTCTGGTCACTTTCACACCAGGATGCGCTAAAGAACTAGATGGGAGTTTGCCAGCAAACCCAGTGAACGACCGACGCACAGCTAATGCTGTGACGCTCAAAAGTACTTTTTGTCTACTGTAAAATCAGCAATTATTCAAAAATATCTGATTATGGAACCTCCAGAAAAGTTGAGTCAAAAGATTTGTCAGTTAAATATCTCCTGAAATCATAAAACACTGTCACCCTAGCTTGAGCCGTTCAAAAATTGATTTTTGGGGGTCCATTTGGGGGGTCCCTGGGGGGGGGGTGGCACCCCCAAACTATGTCAAAATATTTGTCTGTTGAATATCTGCTGATATCAAAACAGACTGGCACCCAAGTTGAGCCGTTCAAACAATTCATTTTTGGGGGTCCATTTGGGGGGTCCCCAGGGGGGTGGCACCCCCAAACAATGTCAAAATATTTGTCTGTTGAATATCTGCTAATATCATAAAACACTGGCACTCTAAGTTGAGCCGTTCAAAAAATTGATTTTTGGGGGGTCCTCGGGGGGGTGGCACCCCCAAACTATGTCAAAATATTTGTCTGTTAAATATCTACTGATATCATAAAACACTAGCTGGCACTCTAAGTTGAGCCGTTCAAACAATTGATTTTTGGGGCCCCATTTTGGGGGGTTCCCGAGGGGGTGGTACCCCAAACATGTCAAAATATTTATCTCTTAAATATCTACTGATATCAAAAAAAACTGGCGCCCTAGGTTAAATCGTTAAAAAAATTTATTTTTGGGGGGTCCCCGAAGGGGTGGTACCCCCAAATTATGTTAAAATATTTGTCTCTTAAATATCTACTGATAACAGAAAAAACTGGCACCCTAGCTTGAGTCGTTCAAAAATTTGATTTTTTGGGGCCCCATCCGGGGGGGTGGTACCCCCAAATCATGTCAAAATATTTTTCTCTTAAATATCTACTGATATCAAAAAAAACTGGCACCCTAGGTTAAAAAACTTGCTTTTGGGGGGGTCCATTTGGGGGGGTCCCCGGGGGGGTGGTACCCCCAAATTATGTCAAAATATTTGTCTCTTAAATATCTACTGATATCAAAGAAAAATGGCACCCTAGGTTGAATCGTTAAAAAATTTGTTTTTGGGGGGGTCCATTTGGGGGGGTCCCCGAAGGGGTGGTACCCCCAAATTATGTCAAAATATTTGTCTCTCAAATATCTACTGATAACAAAAAAAACTGGCACCCTAGGTTGAGCCGTTCAAAAATTTGATTTTTTGGGGCCCCATTTTGGGGGTCCTCGGGGGGTGGTACCCCCAAACCATGTCTAAATATTTCTCTCTTAAATATCTACTGATATAAAAAAAAATGGCACCCTAGGTTATATGGTTAAAAAATTTGTTTTTGGGGGGTCCATTTGGGGGGGTCCCCAGGGGAGTGGTACCCCCAAATTATGTCAAAATATTTGTTTCTCAAATATCTACTGATATCCAAAAAAACTGGCACCCTAGCTTGAGCCGTTCAAAAAATTGATTTTTTGGGGCCCCATTTTGGGGGGGTTCCCGGGGGAGTTGCCCCAAAAAAATTTCAGGAGACACAATTGCGTATGTACCTCAACAACTTCACACAAAAATTAGATTTCTATGTTTTGTGGTTTAGGAGAACTCGAGCGTACAAGATTTAGGAAGAAAAAAAAGGAAAAAAAAGGAAAAAAAAAGGAAAAAAAAAGGAAAAAAAAAGGAAAAAAAAAGGAAAAAAATAAGAAAAAAACCTCATCGCGGCCGAAAGTGGGTTGGTAGGGATGAAAGGATATCTTAAGACATATAACCATGAGAAATATTTTTTGCCGTACTTAAGCCGTTTTTGACTTAGACCGCTTTTTACGCCAAACTTTCGGGGCGGTTTTCGGGTCATAAACCCGAAGTCACGTGACCGATTGCCTCGAAATTTGGTACAAACATAAAACTCATTAATCTCAAACTGCTGTCAAAATTTCATGTAGTTAGACCAAACGGTTCTCGAGTTATAAGCAAAAGTCTGAAATCTCGCACTCGTTAGTTAGAAAATGGCCGAGTAAAAACAAAGGAACACGCGACGCGAGCGTCGGTCGTTCCAATGAACTTCGTCAAAAATGCGGAAGCGCAGCTTTTGCGGAACTAGAATTCGAGGTACATTACAAGATTTGTCTACCCAAATGCATTCGCTAGAGCAAGGGATAGTGACCTTCTCTAAACACAAGGAATGAGTTTTATTCCTGATCATATCATTTATCTCTGAATCAGTCTGTTGCTCCGCAACAATCTCGAGCAAATCTACGGTCTGGAAGTCACCAAACACAGCGCCAATGTCAGGGGGTCGACTCAAACAGTCCGCAACCACATTTTGCTTTCCCTCAATGTGGGAATATTTTACGTAAATTCAGAAATGAATTGCAGCTGTCTCAATCGTCTAACAGAATACTCCCTATGGTTAAACCTCAAAACAAAAACTAAAGCGGAATGGTCCGTTTCAATCACAAAATCGCGTCCTTCTAGAAAATACCGAAAATGTTTTATCGCTAGAAATATAGCCAATAATTCCCTATCAAACGTAGGATAATTTTTTTGTGTAGCGTTCAACGACTTTGAAAAGAAACCAATCAGTGTCAACTCACCACTCACAACTTGATTAAGAGCGGCCCCAACAGCTCCATCCGAAGCGTCACAAGTCAAAATAGTTTCTCCTCCTTTAATCGGAAAAGCTAAACTAGTAACATTTGCCAAAATGTGTCCAGCGGACTCAAAAGCATCAATACTTTCCTCTGACCACGGGATACTTTTCTTGCTGTTCTTCTGTGGGGAAAGAAGCTGTTCCAGGGGGTGCAATATTGCTCCAGCCTGCGGGATGAAACGTCGGTAGAAGTTGATCATGCCCAAAAATTTTTGCAGTTGTCGCATGGTTTTAGGCATGGGAAAATTCTTAATAGCTTCAACTTTTTGAACCAGAGGTAGGACTCCTTTGTGACTAATCCTGTGTCCTAAAAAGTCAATTTCAGAGACTTTGAAAATGCATTTGTCGTGATTCAAGATTAAGTCGTATTGGGATAGGCGTTCAAAGACCAATTGTATGTGTCGGATATGCTCCTTCTCGTTCCGACTGAACATGAGGAGATCGTCAATGAAGCAAAAGACATTAGGAATTCCCTGAAGAACTTCATGCATGAAACGTTGAAAAGAGTTGGCTGCGCAAGAGATTCCCATGGGGAGGCGTCGAAATGCAAAGTTGCCCAACGGCGTAATGATACTCGTTTTGCATTGATCTTCTGGGGCGATTTCCACTTGATGGTAACCTTTGTACAGGTCAAGGCTTGAGAAGACGGTTGAACCTTTTATACCTCCCACAAAGTCAGATAAAAGGGGAATGGAGTAGCGGTCTGATATGGTTTGGCGGTTTAGTTGACGAAAGTCTCTAGTAATTCTCCAGCCGCCGCCTTTTTTCTGGACTAGATGCATAGGGCTAGCCCATTCGCTCTCGCTTCTGTAAATGATTCCCAATTGGAGTAGCTTATCCAACTCCGTGCGATCCAACTTTTCTGGGCTTAATTTTCGAACTTTAGCAACACATGGTGGGCCAGAGGTGCGTGTATGATGCTGAGTCTTATGCTTAGTCGGTTTTTTAAAATTGTCAACCTCAAACAAATCAAAGTAAAAGGTGCAAAGCCTATCAACCGAGTCAAAACCACAAACATCCACTAGGCTGTTTTCAACAAAGTTAGCTGGCAATTTGGGACAGGACTTATGGTCCAAAACAACATCTCTTTGCGATGCCTCATCCTCTGATGAAAAACTATTGTCGACACGCTCAACATCTTCAGCGATCGAAACGTCGGGTTTCTTTATTGCACTACCACAACGAGGGCGAGTGAGCTTAGCATCAACCTTATCATGACATGGGAAGTGCAACGTTTTATTTGCTAAGTCCAAAACAAAACCAAAGTGAGTCAAAAAGTCAAGTCCTAAAATAGCACAACTAACACCAGCTCGTAAAAAGTTCCATTTAAAACTCTTGCGCAAACCAAAAGTTACCGTTAACGGGATAGTCTCGTAGGTCGGAACTAAAGTGCCATTAGCCGCCGTCATGTGACCTGTTAATCTTTTGTCGCCTGCAGAACAGGAACAAGGCAAAAGTGAGACCGCACTGCCCGTATCTACCATAAAGTTTACCGAAGTGTTAGGGTCTTTAACCATCCACACACCTAAATTAGCATTAATCAAACCAACTGGCTTGTCCCTTGGGTTGCGAAAAAGACTTCTCCGCGAGCCACGCCAGTTGCACGGTTGCCTGCAAGAACGGGTGCTAGCGCCGAAACGTGCGTGATAGAAACACAAATCCGAGTTGGGCTTGTTAAACTTGTTTTCAGATCTGAAAGAAACGTCCTTGCTAGTTTGGTTTCGATCGTGTGTTTTCGAATACGTTGCATGAGCAGCTGGGCCCTGAAAGTTAGTTTGGGAAGAATTACGAAAGTTTCTTGGGTCACCAAAAAATTCACTGTCTCTTTTAGGAGTCGAAAAATGCTGAGGTGAAAAGTTGTTGTGTGAAGCAGGGTAAGATCGAGAAAGGTTACTGACCGTAGCATTCAGCCTCTCAACACACACACTCAAATCATTTAGTTTATCGGAGACCGAATCCTAGCGATAACTAGATGGGAATTTGCCAGCAAACCCAGTGAACGACCGACGCATAGCTAATGCTGTGACCAAGGATGGCAGTACGGTACGGTACGTTCAGAATTTGCGTACTACGTACCTTGAACCGTACCGTACTAACGTCCCGTACCCGTACCATTACAAAAAAAGCGTACCGTACCAACGTACCTTTTTGGGGCCCCATTTTGGGGGGGTCCCCGGGGGGGTGGTACCCCCAAATCATGTCAAAATATTTTTCTCTTAAATATCTACTGATATCAAAAAAAACTGGCACCCTAGGTTAAAAAACTTGCTTTTGGGGGGTCCATTTGGGGGGGTCCCCAAAGGGGTGGTACCCCCAAATTATGTCAAAATATTTGTCTCTTAAATATCTACTGATATCAAAGAAAAATGGCACCCTAGGTTGAATCGTTAAAAAATTTGTTTTTGGGGGGGTCCATTTGGGGGGGTCCCCGAAGGGGTGGTACCCCCAAATTATGTCAAAATATTTGTCTCTCAAATATCTACTGACAACAAAAAAAACTGGCACCCTAGGTTGAGCCGTTCAAAAATTTGATTTTTTGGGGGGGTCCCCGGGGGGGTGGTACCCCCAAACCATGTCTAAATATTTATCTCTTAAATATCTACTGATATCAAAGAAAAATGGCACCCTAGGTTAAATGGTTAAAAAATTTGTTTTTGGGGGGTCCATTCGGGGGGGTCCCCGGGGGAGTGGTACCCCCAAATTATGTCAAAATATTTGTCTCTCAAATATCTACTGATATCAAAAAAAAACTGGCACCCTAGCTTGAGCCGTTCAAAAATTTGATTTTTTGGGGCCCCATTTTGGGGGGGTTCCCGGGGGGTGGTACCCCCAAACCATGTCTAAATATTTCTCTCTTAAATATCTACTGATATCAAAAAAAAATGGCACCCTAGGTTATATGGTTAAAAAATTTGTTTTTGGGGGGGTCCATTTGGGGGGGTCCCCAGGGGAGTGGTACCCCCAAATTATGTCAAAATATTTGTTTCTCAAATATCTACTGATATCCAAAAAAACTGGCACCCTAGCTTGAGCCGTTCAAAAAATTGATTTTTTGGGCCCCCATTTTGGGGGGGTTCCCGGGGGAGTTGCCCCAAAAAAATTTCAGGAAACACAATTGCGTATGTACCTCAACAACTTCACACAAAAATTAGATTTCTATGTTTTGTGGTTTAGGAGAACTCGAGCGTACAAGATTTAGGAAGAAAAAAAAGGAAAAAAAAGGAAAAAAAAAGGAAAAAAAAAGGAAAAAAAAAGGAAAAAAATAAGAAAAAAACCTCATCGCGGCCGAAAGTGGGTTGGTAGGGATGAAAGGATATTTTAAGACATATAACCATGAGAAATATTTTTTGCCGTACTTAAGCCGTTTTTGACTTAGACCGCTTTTTACGCCAAACTTTCGGGGCGGTTTTCGGGTCATAAACCCGAAGTCACGTGACCGATTGCCTCGAAATTTGGTACAAACATAAAACTCATTAATCTCAAACTGCTGTCAAAATTTCATGTAGTTAGACCAAACGGTTCTCGAGTTATAAGCAAAAGTCTGAAATCTCGCACTCGTTAGTTAGAAAATGGCAGAGTAAAAACAAAGGAACACGCGACGCGAGCGTCGGTCGTTCCAATGAAGTCGTAGGCGTTTTGGTCACATGAGAAAAATGGCCTGCTGAGCTGGCAGCAGTACGAGAGACACGACTGTCATTTTCATGATTTCCGTCTGCCATTTTGGTCAAGCCATCTAAATCCTCACTGTCATGCATCGATAACATTTTTTGTGTTTCGCATGGCATTTGATCCAAAAATAGTTTGCGTAAAACACGCTGGGATAGCACTACATTTGGACTAGAGATGGCGCGGATAACCAAAAATGCATCCGCATGCTGCGCTGCGTCCGCAAACCTTGTCCGCATGCTGCACCGCGCCGCACCGCAAGTTAAATATCCTTTAAATTTTCAATAACATCAGAAAAAAATTAGCTCTCTAGCTCACTACTCATAAAAAAAAAGATTTTAGGGTTATTATTTTGGAGAGTTTTCAAAAGGGTCGCTCTCTCAAACCATGTCAAAATATTTGTTTTTTAAACATCTGCAGATATAAAACAAAAAACAATGCCCTAGCTTGAACCGTTTAAAAAACTAATTTTTGGGGAGTCCATTTGGGGGCCCCTGGGGGGGTAGTATCTCCATACTATGTCAAACTATTTGTTGCTTAAATATCTACCAATATAAACAAAAAACTATCACCCTAGCTTGAGCAATTAAAAAAATTAGTCTTTTAGTGCCCCATTGTGGGGGGGTTTTGGGGAGAAGCCTCAAAAAATTTCAGGAGACAAAATTGCATATGCAGCTCAACAATTTTACACTAAAATTAGATATGGATGTTGTGTGGTTTAGAAGAAAAGTGCACAAAATTTAGAAAGCAAAAAATGAAAAAAAACTCCATGCGGCTAAAAGTGTAGGTAGGGATGAAAGAGTATCTTACGACATATAAATATGTGGGCAAGTTAATGCAAAACGTTAGCTTCGTTAACCACTAGTCCGTTAACAAACTTCACACCTCCGTTAATATTAATTCGTTATTTTCAACTTTAATTAACGGAAGTTAATAAAGTCTGTTAATTCGTTAACATTTTGCGTGTAATTTACATTTCCTTTTATTCACTTGCTTCTAGAGCACGTATTGACGTTGTTGAGCTGATTGTAAAGAAATATTTATATGTGTGGTGGTCTTTTTGTGTTTTGGAAGTTACATTTTACAGTCTAACCTAATTTTAAGATAAAAATAAGTTTAAAATTGATGCACTAACGATGCGTCGAAGCTGCAATGGAAAAATTTTTGGAAATTGTGAGCAGCGATAATTTATAGACCTATGAAGCTGCAGCTTATTATTTGCCACAAAAAAGAGCTCCTTTCTTCGTTCTCTTCTATAAAACTCGTGCTAATACGCAACAAGTGTTACCAGTACAAACTAATTTGTACTGGTACGATGAATGAATGGTGCAAAATATTAACCATAAAAACCTTAACGGAAGTTACCAGAACTCAACGGAAGTTAATTTAGTCCGTTAACAGCACTTAACGGAAGTTAATTTAGTCCGTTAACATGAAAAAACTTTTTAACAGATTAACGAATTAATGGAAAAGTTAGCTCCGTTACTAACGGACTTGTGCCCACCTCTGCATATAATCATGTAAAATATTTTTTGCCGTACTTAAGCCGTTTTTGAATAAGACCGCTTTTTACACCAAACTTTTGAAGTAGCTTTCGGGTCCTAAACCTGAAGTCACGAAACTCATTGCCTTGAAATTTGGCACACACAAATAACTTATGAATCTCAAACTGCTGTCAAAATTTCATGTAACTAGACCGAACCATTATCAAGTTATAAGTAAAAGTCTGAAACTTCGCACTCGCTAGCTTTGAAAATGGCCGAGTAAAAACTGAAAAACATGCGACCTGAGATCAGTCGTTTCAGTTACAGGCTTTCAGGTTTAATCTGCCTTGCGTGTGCTTTCTATCAGTTTTTCTGCACCATGTTTTGGCAATCAAAAACAATCTACCAGTCTACCTGATCATTCCATGCAACTACTGTACTAATCCTGAACCAGTAGCTAAAATAATGAAATATAATTATCATAAGCTCTTCATGCTGTCACAAGCTTCCGTACTAGACTTGTATGAAACTACCCTATGTATTATACCCTTGCCGTTTGCATGTGTGTTTAATTGTGGAATAAATTTTGCTACTGCGTAAGCTATTCTGTCATTATAAATTTGTGTCGCCTAGTCTTCGTACTCTACTGCATACGCCTACCAGATTTGAGATAGGCTACAGACATAGGACCGAAAGCGTAATTCTTGATGCCATGACCGGTTGACGAATAGGCTACGCTGAACTAACTCTGTCACTATGAAATGCAAGCGCATGTGTAGTAGAAACTGTTGTTTAGCTTTGGGCTTGTAGCAATACCATAGGCCTACTGCGTACAGGGTGGGTGTGTCGCTAGGCTTTGTTTTGTGCCTCTACTCTGATGATTGTTTCCCACAAACCTGTTTCTACTACACTTGTGTGCCTTTATTTTATCTTCTCACCGAACCAGTGGTGCCAATTAATGTTGAGCATTGGGGTGGATAATTTGCAATTTTACCTCAATTTTGCCCTATTTTTAACATTGGGGGGGGTGAACCTCGACCACGATTTTGTTCAGGTATGGAAATTTAGTGAAGACTAAAAAAAAAAAAAGCAAATGGAACATTTTTTCCCCAAATTCAGGTGAAGACCAAAAAAAAAGGTCTTCATCAAAAATAGAACACTTTTTTCCCCAAACTCAGGTGAAGACCAAAAAAAAGAGGTCTTTAACAAGAATAAAACACCTTTTTTCCCCAAATTTACGCTCAGATGTAGACCCATTCAAATTATTGGGGGGGATGCAGATGTCGACCTTTCTCAAACTATTGGGGGGGGATACAGCGAAATTATTGGGAGGATATATCCCCCATCCTCCCCTTGTTTCGGCACCCCTGCACCGAACGTCCTAAACTTTTCCTAATTTAGCCTACCAAAACTAAAATCTTTTTGTTGGTGTCAAAAAACACGTTCAGCCGATCAAAACTAAGTTTCTTGTAGCCAAAATAGCCGATTTCAGAATGCTTCGATTTCTGAAAAAATAAACTTAAACCGAAGGCACCTGTTACAGTTTTAGTAGCATGCATTGTCTTCAATTCATATAATAATTACATCCAGACTAACCATTGTTGTTCATAAAGAGAAAATAACCAGCAATAATTGTAAAAAAATTATTGTACGCGGCGCTGCGCTGTCGCTGTGACGTAATGCAGATTTTAGTTGCCACGCTGCGCGGTGCACCAACAACAGTGCGCGGCCGCGTACGCTGCGCTGTTGCCATCTCTAATTTGGACCCATGAGACTGCGCATTTTGCCAAGCAATTCGCTTGGTTTCTGCTCAAAACTAAGCGTGGTTTGATACAGAAGCTGATGCAGCTTCTCCTCCTCCGTGGGAGCATAGTGCCTTAAAAGCGCAGATTTCAAATCGTCATAGGGGTGCTCTCCTAGGTGTGCCAACGGGAACTCCAAAATCGATAAATGCCTGTGGTCTAAAGCGGACAATAGGAGCTCGCATTTACGCTTGTCATCACTCAGGCCACGAAAGTTAAAAATTGCCTCGGCTACTTTAAACCATAGCAAGCCGTCATCATCATAGAATTTTGGGAGCTTGATTGGCGCACCCAGGTCTCGAAAGGCAGAAAAATGGGGTGTGCCCGGTAAGGTAGACGAAGTGGGCCAGCTGCCCCTTCCACGGCCAAAAGGGGTTGAGGCCAAATTTGAAAAATTCATCGAAAGGATTGTAGCTAACCATACAGTAAATATTGCTAGGCTAGTACCGAGTCCGGTTCTTTATCGTTGTTGTTCGTCCAGTCGGAATTTTCTTGAAATGAACGGAAATCCAAATACTGGTCCAAATGCCGGTTTTGTGTGTTCTGACGATCAAGTTGTCGTCGGCGGGGTCACCAGTTTGTGGCGGTCCTCCTTCCAGCCTGTCACGTACGGGAGGGGCCACAATTTCCTTCCAGCTTGATAGATTACTCGAGTGATTGCTTGTTCTCCAATTTATTGTAGGTTACCAAAATGAATTCACAAAAATTACCATAATCGTCGATTAACGCAGATGAATTATTTAGTTGCTTATCCTGCCACGTTGGCAGCCAAAAAAAGAAACTGATTATTGTTCGTTGCGTCATAGGAAAAAAAGAGTTGCCAAAAAAAATGTAATTACAACAGACGGAGTTAACCGTATTCCCACACCTTTTTTTTGTTGGAGAGCACTTGCGCTTGTGTCCTCAGTCCCTGGCCTTGGCCTCGAGCATTCCTGTCCTTGGCCTCAAGAATGTCTGTCCTCGGAAAGGCTGTCCTTGGCCTTGGCCTCGGATTTTGTTTGTGTCCTTGGCCTCGAGCCTTGTGTCCTCGACTCCACCTCTGTTCATTACTTCATTTAAGCCAAAACCGTTTTTTAGTACCTAGATATTTGTAAGACAAAAAATTAAAAATACAAATAGTCGTCTGTTCGAGATAGAAGTTTAGAATTGTTGTTATTAACAGAGGTGGAGTCGAGGACAAAAGGCTCGAGGCCAAGGCCAAGGACACAAAAAATTCCGAGGCCAAGGCCAAGGACAGCCTTTCCGAGGACAGACACTCTCGAGGCCAAGGACAGGAATGCTCAAGGCCAAGGACCAAGGACACAAGCGCAAGTGCTCTCAATTTTTCAGGCGATCTCCAAAAAAAAAAAAAAAAGGTCTTCACAAAAAGTTTTCAAGCGATCTCCACAAAAAAACGTTTTCCAAAAATTTTTCAAGCGCTTCACAAAATTTTAACAATTCAAAAAATAGTGCTGTCCTCAGGCCAGTTTTCGAGGACTTGAGGCCTCGAGGCCAAGGCCAAAGACTTGACCTTCGAGGCCAAGGCCAAGGACTTCAAAATCAGTCCTCGAGGACTCCACCTCTGGTTATTAAGGCAAAAACAAAGATCTGGGACCAATATAACGCAGAGTTTCTTATGTAAATAAATAATATGTACTAGACATTACACGATAGCTTTGTATGCATTTTGAATTTACGCTTGAGCTGCGATATATGCATTTACAGTACTAATGGTGGAAGCTTTAAAGGCTGTGAATCATCCAGCCAATTCCGGTGGTTTACAATAGCTAAAATTGAACTATAATTTTTGATATTTTTTGTTTTAATTTTGGGACTGCGGTTGCAAAGATATATACAAAAAGATGTCCCCCCCAAAAAATTTTTGGAAACTCTGAGTTTTGTTCTTCCCCCCAAAACCACAGTAGGCCTAATAGTTCAGAAAACTTTGGTAGGCCTAATAGTTTAGAGATACTTTATTTCTGAATAGTTTATTTCTAAATAGTTTAATAAAGAGTTTAATAAGATTACAGTAGACCTAATAGTTTAGAGAACTGTGGTTTTGGCGGGAAGAACAAAACTCAGAGTTTCCAAAAATTTTTTTCGGGGGATATCCTTTTGTGTTTGTTGAATATCTTTGCAAATGTAGCCCCAAAATCAAAACAAAAAGTATCAAAAATTATAGTTCAATTTTAGCTATTGTAAACCACCTGAATTGGCTGGATGATTCACCGCCTTTAAATGACAAATTGTTGTTAGTCACTTAAGATGTTAGTTTAGCAGGTAATTTGATATGATATGATTTTCACTATGCTATTAAGGTTTTTCTATTTGTTCAACCTACATTTGGGTCGCGATCCATGCTTTGAGAAATGCTGGCTTAACCTGACCGGTTATTTTTTTTGAATCAGAAACGAGGGCGTTTATATTTTTTGACATTGTTTCGGATTTCTACCTTTCTGGAGGTTCCATAATCAGATACTTTGGAATAATTGCTGATTTTGTAGACGAAAAGTACTTTTCAACGTCACACCATTAGCTGCGCCCTGCGCGTTGGTCGTTGACTGGGTTTGCTGGCAAATTCCCATCTAGTTCAGGTTGTGGTTACTGTAAACGATCACTGAAGATTTGTTGCTGATGCACCAATGTGTGATGTAGGGGTAGGAAGGATCTTGAACGTTATTTAATTTTTAATTTCTGCTTGTCTGAATAGGCTATTTGAATAAAGGCAAACAATTTTGAAATATTAACAGTCTAGGCCTATTTTGTTGTTAGACTGTTAGTAGGTGCACATCCAAAACAACAAGTCTGATATAAAGCCAATAAACAGTAGGCCTACCGGTACAAGGGCGACAAACTTAACAAGTTGGCCTAGGCTACCGGTATGTGAAAACAATGTAAACGACACACACTAAAAATGAAATTTTACTATCACCAAAAAAAATCTCAATGCAGTCTTGAAATCATGTCAACACAATCAAGTCTGATAGCCTAGGCCTACTGTAGGAGTGTAGGTATGACTCCATATGGTACACATTGCAAAGCAAGATTGCAAATAAATTAGGCCTAGTCTGTTCCTAATGCATTAAATTGCTTTTGTCTCATATCTGTAACAGTATAGGTTTTGTTTTTATTTTAAAACTGAAAGATAGGCCACCATAAGCTTGAACTGTTCAAAATACTTTACTGTACCTTCTGCTTTAAAACTACGGTAGTTGGCTTACTGGTTGACACTGAACATTGGAGATGGCTCTTCAATATTATCGCAACACATTTATGGTAAAAAAGCTATTGGTATCAAGTCTTATGCTTTGTAAGCACAGTGAAGGCTAGTCATACGCTTTTGTCATTGTAATAGCCACAGACCAGTACTTACCGGTAAGTTGTAAAGGGAATATGGGAAGACACATCCCACCATCCAGAGTTAGGGTCCCTCCATCGAGATTTAGTGTCCCCCCATCGAGATTTAGCATGCCCCCATCGAGATTTCAGCCTCCCCCCAACAAGATTTCAATGCTCTCTCCATTGAGAGTAAGCGTCTGGATGATGAGCGAAAAAAGTGGCTGTCAGCACAAATAAATCCCAAATTTTGGCCGAATATAGTAGGCTACCAAATTGTGGTGAAATTTTTTTTTTTTTTTTTAGTCTTCAACTGAATTCGGGGACAACATCTGAACTATAAGCAAAATTACCACCTAATTTCATCCATATTTCAAATGCGTTTGGTCAAGGCTGCAAAAGCGCCTCCCCTGCAAAATTTTACAATTTATGTACGATACTGGTAATAGCACATCTGTTTTTGTTTTTTTTGCCACTGCTCACACAGATACAGAATACTGGCAGTCAGTCATAATCATGACATTTATCAGAGTTGGGGAAATTTGCAAGTCTATTTTAGTTGTCGATTGCAAAATTGCAGCTTTTTTAGTAATTTGACTTGCAAAATTGCGGTTGTGAAAGTTTTCAATAATTGGTCCACAACTTCGCAAGTGTAAAAAAAACAAACTTTATTTCATTTAAGTAGTGATAAGCTAAAAAACATTTTGGCTCTTTTTCTTTAGTCTGTGTGTCATGCTATTTGTAATGTGATTATCCAGAGGCTTATGTGACTAGTGTATGCTACTATGCAGAATCAGTTAGCATAACTCTGAACTAGGAACAAACAAATCCAAGTGCAAATAAAAGAAAAAACAAACATGCTTTTATTATATTTTAGTGCTCCTGTGCTTTTACTGCTATAACATTGATCCAGAGTAGTGCAAAATCATTTATAAGACGCTTTAGGCTTGTTCAATATTATGGGAAGGTTTATATAATAAAGATAATCAAAAATTTCTAATTAAGTTACAATTTGCCACATACTATAACTAGAGTGTACTGGTAGGCCTAATTCATTTTTGCAGCCAGTTTACACATTTGTAGGTCTCGTTAATGTGCATCATTTTACATACAACCATTTCAATAAAACGCACCGTAAACAATATCAGATGTAGCTTATATACCGGTATAAGCTATCTCAATATACCTATTAAAAAATTGTTTTTTCCAAATTGCAAAAACTCTGATCACTAGAAGCTCTGCCCCTAAACCTTCTTGCTCCAACAGTTTTTTCAGTTAACATAATTATCGAAATTATGCTCAAACAGTTGGAAACTTTGTCCTGAAATTTCTGGCTATGCAACTATACAGATATTGACTGTGCATGGTTTGTTTCTTTGTTTTGTAACTAAGGTTCACATTAAGTTTATACGCTGCATTTACTACATTTACAAACAAGTAAAAATGCTTTTAAAAACATTTTGGATGAAAAATTCTTGCCCCCTTAAAATTTGCTTTCTTCAAAAAAATATTGATGCCTATGTGTGCATTTATCTGTTTGTTTTTTTTAATAATCCCATTTTGTTTTCAGGGTAATGTTGGATTTGAGCAGCTTCATCATTTCAATAGGCATTCGACTGAATTTGGACGAGAATTAGTCAACATTTTAAATGAAAGGTTATTATAATGGGTAGAATGTTTGTCATTGAGCACTAAACTGCAAGGCAATTTGATTAGTCTTGACTAAAGTTTTGCTGCAACCTGTATATTTTTTGCAGTTATCTTAATTTTTTAGCATAGACTTACAACTTAGATTTTGTTTTCAGATAAAAGTTGGCTATCATTGCTGCTACTGTAGCACAGTTAGAAATATTTTGGCTTAGGGGCCATTAGCCTAGTAGTCTGCCCTATGCCCATAGATATCAGTGAACGCTTGTTTGGTGTTTTTGAATCTTTTATATTGACTAGGGTGTTGCAGTTGCCTTGACCTCTTCAGATTTTTTTCTACCTTTTTAAAAAAGGGAGGTTGCCAAAGAAAATCAAGAATACAAAGTTTTAGAAAAAAAAATTGAGGTTTGTGGGTCGCACGGAGATTTTTTTTGCCCAGGATTTGGTATTTGTTTGACTTTGTGCTGCTAGATGGTGCTATGTGAAATTGTTGTTATTAATGAGTCATTGCAAAATTGATTATTTACTTTTGGTCATATGCATTCAAAACAAACTTCACTACAACTTCTGAAACTGTTTACATTTATGTTTTTTGTTTGCTTCTTTCAGAATTGATAGTGGTCAAAATTGATCACATTTCTGTGCTGGGAAACTACAACAGAAACTCCATTTGAGTTAGACCAACAGTATCTATTTTGGCTGGCTGTGTAAAACAGAGTGAAACATAGTAGGCACGTGCATATCGGGGCACTGTCTGGCAATGTTTTGGTCGCCATTGCTGAGCATTTTTTACGGCACTTTTCACAAGCAGTTTATTTTAAACTCGCTAAAAAGTATCTTAAAGTGCTTTAATTTCTACGAAAATTGGTACTTAGGTAGACAAATATCTGCTCTGTCTGACGCTGTTTTTATTTTTAGAATTTGTTCCTAAAAAGTGTAATTTTATTGAGTTTAAAAATAAGCAAAACGTTTATCTTTGAAATAGTTTATGAAGATGCTCACGGACAATCTTCAAACTGCCATGGACTGGTAGAATATTCACTTAACTACGTTTCAGCCAAATTTGAATAAAAAATAACGATGCGCACTATGTTAAATTTTACCCACACGAAATCCACTTTTACAATTTCAACTTCAAACTTTAGCCATAATCACGCTCCGTAACGATGCGGTAAACCGATAATACGTCATTCGCTAAAGTGCGAGTGCGCTAAGTTTTTTACGGTCGAGCGCACAGAAGTATGAAGCGTGGTTTTGTCATTCTGACACCGCAGTCAGGTACAGTGCTTAATTCTCGGACTGGTTTTAAATTCACTGAGTCAAATGCACTACGAGGATTATACTACAAGGATTATACTTGTCTCGCGGCAGTATGAAAATCGTCGCTTTGCATTCAATTCAATAGTAAAGCTTGGACCAAAATTTTCAATCGTTTTTTGGCCATAACTTTTTTATTTCTAAATCAATTTTAAAAATTTTTGCGTTGTAGAGCTTCTGTTTAAAAGTTCTTTCCAAAGAAGTTAAAATTAAGAAATTTGGACAAAAATAAAAATTTATTGTCTCGTACCTAAACATAGCCTACAATGTTACTTTCTTAAAGAATGAGGGTGCTGACTATGCTTTAGGCCTAGTTATTGAAATTTATTAAACTGCTGTCCTAACTTAAGTATAGTTACAGCAGCAGCTTACTAAAACCATAGTTGTTATGTTTTGCTGTGAAAGAGATGGTGGTTAGCGCAATCTACTTAGAATAAGCTCTATAAAACATGAACATTAATAAATATACTAGCAAAGTACATTTGTAAAGTCTCACAGTTGCCTGCCAGGAACTATTTCTAGACCTGATGACAATACTATCAAAAGCACATGTTTTCCCACCACAAAGCTGGAATTTCTACTATTCGTCAATTAATAATAATTGAGGAAGTAAAGAAGCTGGTGGATGAAATGAAAAATTTTTGCAAATGCAACTTTAACAAAACAAACAACAGAAAAGCAAACAAAACCATTCAAAATTTCAAGGAAAAATCTTTTTCTTTATTGCCCTCTTTTTCATGAGGGTTGTGGGGGCAGCAGCTCAAGATTAAGTTACCACACTTCAAGGTTCTCATCACCCCCATCATTTTGCTTGGGTAAAGTCCCAAGCAATTCTACCCAAGATCCTCAATGTAATATTGATTCATCTACAGTAGTTCTATGTCATCTACCATATTTATTCGAGTATAAGTCGCATGCGTGTATAAGTCGCACCCCCATTTTTGACATGAAAAACAGGACAAAATTTTTTAAAACATTATTCATTCATTGCTATCACACAACAAAAAATTAAAAACTATCGAAGTCATCACTGCTGTCACTGTTTTCAAATAGCCCTGTTTACCTCTGGAACATCCTCATCAGCATCTAATGAGGGTGGCAAGTGACGCAATGCAACGTGACTAGTGTGGATAGGTGATAACTAAACGTGATAGAATGTGAAAAAAGCTGACAGCATTAAAAGTGCAACCTTACTTGCATGGAAGGCAATAAGTGATATGATTGAATGAAAGGCAACTGCGTAGAGATCGATACCAAGGAAATATTTCAGAAAATTTTTGTATGGCATACAATGCACTTCATGTATAAGTCGCACCTGACTTTTTGGTTGATGTTTTGGTACAAAAAAATGTGACTTGTACTCGAATAAATACGGTAAATGTTTTTTTCCCATTTGCTTCATGGCAAATAAAGCTTGTTTGAAAGTTTTTCCTGAAGCATTCTGCTTGCATGGTAAAACCATCTAAGCTGAGATCTTTCAATTTGGAGAAGTAGCTGCTCCGGAGATTTTCGAATCTGAAGAGATGTGCACCTTGTGAATAATGCGATCCAAGTCACCTGACCGCGAATCAACGGTTTCCTGATGGTGATTTCGTCACTGATTTCATTGCAGTCATTTTGTCACAAAGTTATGGTTTGGGCAAGATGGCTCTGGGGATAGTAAAATGTTTTTAGGATCACTTTTCTCAGCCAATCGACGTTGTTCACGGTCAGTTTGTTCGCAGTCAGTTGTGTGGACCCAAATAATGTAACTCCTTTGATTTTTTTGAGAAACCTCATTTTGGACGCTTGCACTTGCGATCGCACCCTTTCAGTCATTATCTAATTTTTCACAACCATACAGAGATACAGTAGGTGAGAAGGGACAAAGACTCTTTTGAAAATTGAGAGCTTTGCTTTTTTCGACCATTTTAGACTCACAACAACTGAATAGTGCAAAGCTTTCTTTATTGCAATTGCCTTGCCACTTCGTATATCCAGTTTTTTGTCTTGCCTTCCGTCACTTGTGAATGCAACCCCAAGATACATGAACTTGTTTATGTGTTGCTCCATTCAGTTGCAACAAGGGCTGATTAGTGTTTCTTGAAACACGAAGTACATCAGTTTTGACCGTGTTTATTTTTATTCCTGCAGTGTCATAAGCAGCTGCAAATGTATTTAATGTGTAGTGAAGGCCAGATTCTATAGAAGCAGAATCAAATTATCAGCACAAAGCAGGCAACTGATTTTTCAATTTCCTATTATGGCAAACTTATCAATTTGGTTGCATTTGTCAATGCAATTCATGTAAACAATGAAGAAGAAAAGAAACAAAACGCATCCTTGCCAGAGTTCAACGCGTATATGGAAAGCTTGGATTGCTTGCCATTTACTTAACCGCAACTCCAGTCAGCACCATAGAATGCCTTTATGGCATGTAACAACTGACCATTGACGCCATTCTCCTGCAGAAACCTCCAAAGTTAGAAAGGAAATCATATTATACTTTTTCAAGATCGACAAAGTATGCAAAAAGATCTTTGCCATATTGCCGAGATTTCTAAAACATTAAAAAAATTAAACACAACAATAAAATTTTGGTCATCAAACCAATGCCTTAACATGATTGGAAAATGAAGAAGAAAAAACATTTTTGCATACCATGATGTCTGATTGAAAAACCAGAACCAAGAATAAAGGCAAAATTTAGCTGTCAAAGAAAAGAAACAGAAATTATGACAGCTTATCAATAGATTGGTTTTTGTTAAAACAGCTGTCTTGAATAAAAAAAGACTGACATTGGTTAAATAATAATAATGAGAGCTTTTCAGTTTAAAATTAGAGCCAGATATGAAATTAATTATTAAATTAGAAAAATATGCAATTATTTGGTATTACTTATGCTTGTTGCAGTAGATCTATAATGCAACTTTTGATAACTTTGATTTAAGAAGTCCTCTTGTTGGCCATGTACTAGACAACAATCTAAAAAACAGTAGAAATGATCAAAAGGGCAATTCCATAAATTTCTCAATTTTATTGTGAAAATTTAAATTTGAAGTAGAGACTTAATTTTTGGTTAGATATAATTATAATCATATATAATTTTATAATGTAATGTCTTTTTGACAATGAAGTCTCATTT
This sequence comes from Trididemnum nubilum, assembly GCA_963965965.1. Classification (NCBI taxonomy): domain Eukaryota; kingdom Metazoa; phylum Chordata; class Ascidiacea; order Aplousobranchia; family Didemnidae; genus Trididemnum; species Trididemnum nubilum. The sequence goes on from OZ014486.1 coordinate 27,905,659, forward strand.
TTTTTCTTATTTTGGTCACTAGATTTGGTCTTGTGACAGGATATGAAGAAACTTCGATTTTTAAGAGCACAAAAAATTATCGTTTGTGATGGTTTTGTTGACATAAATGGAAAACACCATGTTGAGTTACAAGTTTCCGGCCTGTACCTCTAATAATTATCCTAACTGGAAGGTCAAAGACTATAGATTTTGAGTAAAATTAGATTCTTCTAACTCTATGTAATAAAGTCACACGCGTCATCCATTTAAACAATTTTTAACATATTGTCTTAATTCATGATTTTTTCTTATTTAATCCTTTATTTTCTATTTCATGATGTACAAATGAAATACAATGTAACACCATACTTTGATATTTATCCACATTACTAACCACAAACATTCAAAGCAAGTATGTCACACACGTCATTCTATACCCAGTTGATGTGTGTGACCTAATTTCGATTTTATTAGTGCTACCTATTATTTACAATATAGTGCCTAATGACGTTATAATACGACTATTACATCACAAGTGCCAGATAATAAGCAATACTAGAATTCTATTTTAAGAGAATTAAGGTTTTATTGCATGAAAATTTGAGAAAGCAAGGAACTGAGGAAAGATAAGAGCAAGTGTTTGTCTAGAAGATGAATTCTAGTAGCATGTTAGAATACTCTACTGGCAAGAGGGTTCCTACAAGCAGATAGAAGCATTACTGAATGGACCTTAGAGATGCTTATTGAGCAAGAGGTATAAGTGGAGAGAAAAGTACCTAACCTTTACCATAGTGCAATTAGTGCATCTCCCTCACACAGAGGCTCTAGCTCGACTAGTCCTTTTCATTTCGGAAATGCTGATTTTGTAAATTGTTTTGAATATTGAATAAAAGCATAAGAAGTACCTTCAAAGTTTCTATACTCCGCTCATTTTGGTTTCAATAAATGTTTACCCATTTGCTTAGTGTTCTATGAATTTTTTCTGATAATCTGCGCCTTGCTGGTGCCAAAATTTTTCACAATAAGAGCCATAAAGTTTGTGAAAATGAAGTTTTGTGTCTAATATGAAACAGAAGCCAACAAGCTTACTAAGAGTCTTATTTTAGGTTCTTTGCCATTTATATTCTGTGATAGAAATATGCAATAATGTTGCTAAAAAAATCTATTCCAGCGCTCCAGAAAGATATTTGCATATTGACTGACTGTAGTTTGTATGTATAGTAGCAAGATGTTTCCCTTTTATTTTTTGAATAATTCATGATTTTGTAGTTGAGTTTTGCTGTTAATGCTGATTGAATGATAACGTTTATGCTAAATCGTTATTTTTCGAAACTTAGTGACCTAAAAATGAAGTAATCTAAACAATTTCATTCGCTTTGTTATGTGCTTGACTCCTAATAAATTATTGATCAATGAATTTTGCAAAAAACTCTTAATCAGAAACGTTTTATTGTGTATATTTAAAATGCTCTTAATGAGTCAAAAATTACATGTTATATTGTAACACGATAAATATGAGCAAAATCTTCAAAAACCTGATTATATCCAAGTTGTATTAGTGTTAGCAGATGCTCATTGAAGTTAATTGCAATAGTTTCTTGTGTTATTGCTCACCATCATTGTTCAGTGTTGATTATTTACAAACTCTTCCTCTATATCAATTGTGTTTGATTTTAATGCTTTGCTGAAGGTGATGAAGTTGAAGTAACTACTGCTAAAAATTTTAGCATTATGAATTTGTGTATCATTTTTTCACAAAACTTGTCTCAATAAAACTTGAATATATATCACTTCATTATAATATTAATGTTGGTGTTATTGTTATTTTATGTTTTGTGCAAGGACAAACAGATATTTGCACCTTGAAAGTACATAATACCAGGCTGAAATCAGTATTTTTTGACTTGAAATTGGTGAAATTCACACAGTCACGCACATCATCATTATCCAGTCACACACGTCATTGAACAAATCCTTTGATTTCTCATGAAACATAGTAAAAGTATTGTTATATTGGTAAAATTTAAAAAGTAAAAGAATGTAATGGTTATAATTTTTTATCCACATATGCCTTGAATATACCAATTCACAGAGATTTGATGTGCTAACTATAGTCAGCTGCTATGCCTCTACTGTGGGTCACACACGTAATTCACTAATATTCTTTTCTGGCTATATATTTCTCCTAACAATAATATCAAAACAAGGTGCTTTATTCACTTTATGTCAGTAGAATTTAAGAACAAACAAAAGTCTTTCCAAATATTTTTTTGCTGGAAAATAAACTAGAATTATCTTTAAGCTGGTCACACATGTAATTATGGAATTGCCCAAAAGTGATCACAAGTTCGATTTATAGCCCAAAAACATTCAAAATACGAAAATATTTTTTTCTGAAATTGCCAAAATTTTGATGTCACTGTGCTACCCCTAAACATTGATAAATTTTTATGAAACTTGACCAAAAGGGTTTTTGTGCGAAGCCTCCAACTTGAGCTTAGGTAGAAATTGCCACAATAAAATTTTCAAATTTATGGGGCGGCTGCAACACTCTAAGTTATCAAATTTCAAGCTTATCAAATTTATTTAAGTGTAAATCGCATTTTTTTGTACCAAACTATCGCCCCAAAAGTCAGATGCGACTTAATAACGAATCCATTTAGTGCATCTTATGTGATACAAAATATTTTTGAGCTATTTTGCCACTCTCATCTTTTACATGATTGCGTTAGTTATTGTCTCCACACGAGTCACGTTATGTTTTCTATGCTGTAAGGAAAGTGATAAAGTTGAAGAGATCTTGCCTCCCTCATGAGATACTAATAAGGATGTTCCAGAGGAGGACTGGGACAGACTATTTGAGGACAGTGACAGCAGTGATGACTGTGGTGGTTTTCAATTTTTTGTTATGTGATTACAATGAGTAAATGATGACAAAAAATTGTGTGCTGTTTTTTGTGTCTAATATGGGGAATGGGGATGTGACTTACTTGAATAAATACAGCACATCATATGAGTTTCAAAATATTTGCTTTGTCAAGATGTTAAGTATATACTAGTTTGTTTTTTGTCATTTTCACCTATTCTATTTAGAGCTCAAGTTGAGCAAAATTATGCGAAAGCATTGCGAAGATTGGGCCAGCGTATGTCCAAAGCAACTTCACTCATTTTGGTCTCTCCTTTAAGCAATGCATGGAAAACGGTTGGCGTCGAAATGGAAAAAGAAGCAGAACTTCATGGGTACAAAATTACAAAATAGATTTTTGCATTTCTTCCAATTCTATTTTTTTTTGAATAGATTTTCTTAATCTGCTTACAATTTGAAGACTAGAGATTTATTGTAGTGATGACATGGTAATTCATCACTATAAAAGTGGTGTAAAACCCAAATTTAGTTATACAGGGTGTCCATAAAGTCTCTTTACAATTAAAAAAAATTACTATAACTTCAAATGATGAGATAATACAATGAGGGTTGTTTTATGTTAATCAGTATTTCATAAAGTTTTCATTGACACTAAAATTTATTGTTTCAGATAAAATTTTTATGTGTTTTAGATAAAATTTCTACAAGTGTAATGATTGAGTTACATGAACCCCCTTAAAATCTGAAATGACTACTTCTCAAGAAAAAGCGCAATGTGTTTCCTGGTTTATTGAGAAAATCAGATGTTTAGACCCATCGAGACCACGAAACTAAGTGTGGAAGAGACCCACCACCACCTCCTTCAATTCAATTATGGTACAAGAAATTTATGGAGACAGGGACGTGACGGCTGTCACCTCACTAAAAATCGAAGCCTTTTTTTCTTTTCAACCAGCTCATGATGCAAACGTCAACAGCAACATGAAGTTGCTTGATCAGCATCACAAGCTCGTTGAACGGAATGAGGTTGTGATGCTAATTCGGTTTAACCAGCTTGTGATACTTCGCATCGCTGTTGCTGTTTGCATCACAAGCTGTTTGAACAGGTTGTTTTGATGGGGTTTTTCTTCAGGAGTAGTCATTTTATGGGGGTTCATATAACTCAGTCATAAAACACGTGAAAATTTTACCTAAAGCAATAAATTTTAGTGTCAACAAAAACTTTATGAAATACTGATAAACATAAAACAACCCTCATTGCGATATCTCATCATTTGACGCTGTAGTAATTTTTTTTAATTGTAAAGAGACTTTATGGACACCCTGTACAACACATTGTCTTTTCAAGTTTAAAAGTCAGCAATTTAGTTGCTTTTACCAATGCTTGAAAAGCATGTAACATGTGATGTAGCAGTAGCTGGTGAAAAGGAAATCTGATGCAGCAGTTTGCTTTAAGAACTATGTAGTGACTCTGTTATTCAGTAGGTTTTTAACAGTGAATCAGCATTTTTGTTAGGTACACACACGTCTTGTATTTTTTGATTCTGCCAATATTTACTAAAAACGGAGTTTTTGGACATAACTCACACATAAGAGGAAGCTTTGTATAATGGCTTTGTTAGTATTCAGAAACAATACCATCTAAGCTAAATACAAACTAGTATTATTTATTGATTATTATGTTAGTATTCTTAAGTTGTTAGTATTAAGAAGCAATACAGGCATAGGCGTTGATTTTTTGTTGATCAAGCAAATTCTGAGGGGGCAAAATGTTTTTGCAAAGTTTGGTTGGATTTAATAATTTTATTTCAGTCCGGAATTTTGCCCCCTAATTCAGGTGAAGACCAAGAAAAAGGTCTTCGCCACATTTTGGTTCTATCTCAGTCCGGAATTTCAGATTTCTTGTTGCCAAGTGGGTATTACCTGCCAAAAAACAAGGGAGCAAGACATATTTTACCCCCTTCAGTGTCAGACCCAAGGGGCGCCGCCCCCGACTTCCCTAAAATTGATGCCTATGAGTACAGGCAAAGGTTTATTTGCTCAAGAGTTATAATATTTACATAATTAACACCTGGGGGGACATGACAGAACGTGTTAGCAAGATCGTAAAAGCCATTCTCGCTTGCTAAAAAGTGCTAACGAACAAAAAATCTTTGTAGGCAAACTGCCATTTCTGAGCCGTCTCGCCCAATACATGTTAAAACAGTTTGCTCGAATTTCTTTGCAAGATGTTCGTAACTTGTGTTAGTATGTAATAAATATCTCATTGTGATGTCAGATGCATTTCTACTTCAAAATAATGCGTTCAAGCATACTGTATATACTACATTGTTATGAAAAAAGATGACCATAACCTATGCGTTATTATTCTATGCAAGTAAATTCCTCAACTGATGATAATCAGTAAATGAACGACAGAATATAATTATATTTTTGGATCAATGCGAAATAAGAACAACTTTTTCCGTACTACAATATTTTTTAAACGACGTAAAGTGCCCTTGAGGTTGTTGGTGGGTAAACTCATATGTTAACAGTAACTCTAGGTCTTTAGGTTTCAAATTTTTTCAAAAGTGAGCAAGTCGAAGTACACTCTTCCTTTTTAGAACCGGTAAATCTTGAGTCGAGACTGGCTGTTTTTAATTTTTTGCCAATATTCAGTCTCATTTGTTCTTGATTTTGTAAAACTTTTGAGAGCATCGATGTCAGTTTTAGTGGGCATGTTTGAAACACTGTTTAATTCCTATTGCTCTGTCTGCTTAAGTGAAGGCTTTTTCCTTGCTTTTGCAGCATCGTAAAATTGCAAAAGCGAAAAAGCAAGCTTTTTTCAAGTTGAACAACTGCCAAAAAAATTCCCAATTGCTTGCGCAGAACAACAGAGCTTTATAATCTTGAATAGCTGCAATTTTGCTTGCAAATACAAGAAAATCACTGAAATTTTATCGCTTTAAATCAGCACCAATTTTAGTTTCTTTGATTAGTTTGAATTTTTTGTTTGTTTGTTTTAGGTTTATTTTGCTGCTGAGGTTGGCATTGTTTTTAATTTTTTCTGAAATTTTAAGCAAAAATGAGCGTGTTTTAGAAAATCATTCTTATAAAAGGAGTGCATTGCTATTTTTGTCAACTGGCACTACTTAACATTTCTTTATCAGTTGAAACAGCAAGTGGTTCTCAATGCAATTCGCTTTTTTTTAGCAGTCTGATAGCAAACATGGTGACGATTTTAATTAATTTTCAGGAAAAATTTGCTTTGGTTAGAAGTTTTCAACATTTCGCCATTAAATTTCGGAACCAAAAAGATTTCGCCATTAAATTTCTGAACCAAAAAGATTTCGTAAAGAGTGCTTCAAGATCCTCTTTAAGTTGGCGAGGAAAATGTGACGTCTTTTTCCTCAAACTGCTTTCCGCAATTGCTCGAAGCAAGTTAGCGAGAAAGAATGACGTAACGGATTTCGGAACGCTTTACATGCACGTGCAAAAATGATATCTTACGTTTAGCGAGTATTTCGTTCGGTAGTGCCTCTTAAAAAAACTCGTTAATTCAAGCGAACAAGGAAATTTCTGTTGTGTGGGCCCTGATTTTGTCAAAGTTTTTAAGCTGATTTGTTTTTAATCTCTATATTTTAGAAACTAGAGACTTTTTTGCATTTCAAAGAAATTGAGGCTACAGATTTCATTAAAACAAGCTAGCACAGAATGGTCTGATTTTATTTTGTAAGAAGAAAATCGTCATTATCAGTGTTGTTTAAGATCTATTTTTATGCACCTGGAGTTTTATGCACTTTTTTAAAATCTATAAGATTTTTATGCACCTGGAGTTTTATGCACCAAGACTTATACGCATGAAGAATTTTACGCGCCACAGGTAAAAAAATTTTTTTTCAAAAAAAAATTAGCTTTTCTAAAACATTTTTTTTTTCAACACAAATTTTATTTTTTTGCTTCAAATAACAGTTTTTTTTTAAAAAAAATTTTTTTAAGGTTTTTTTCAAAAGGTTTTTTCTTCTAAATAAAATCTTTTTTCCAACAAAAAAAGTTTTTCAAACAAAAAGTTTTACTTTGATTAAAATGTTAATATTTTGAAAGCTTTCTATCTGACACTAGTCAAGAGAAATCGTCAGAATAAAGGGTGCAGAAAAAGCAGCAGCTATAAGAAAAAGCCGAGCTGTGATTGGCTGGAAAGGATCGATGAGAGAGTGTCATTTGTGTACAACCTTTAAGTTGAGGACGAATTCTTTTTGTCGGCAGAGGGTGGGGTTGGAAGTTTTGCTAAAAGTGACATTATTTAAAAAATGCAATAAGAAATCAGTTTTTTGTAAAACTTTTTTCGCTTTCCTTCCATCTACCTGCTTTTAAAGTCACTTTTATCAAAACTTCTAACCCTGCCCTCTGCCAACAAGTCCTCAACTTAAGGGTTGTACAGAAATGACGCTCTATCATCGATCCTTTTTCAGCCAATCACTGCTATGCTGTTTCCTATAGCCATTCCTTTTCCTGTGCTCTCTATTCTAACAATTTCTCTTGACAAGTGTTAGATGAAAAGCTTCAAAAATATTAACATTTTAATCAAAGTAAAAATTTTTTGTTTGAAAAACGTTTTTTTTTTTGAAAAAAGCTTTTATTTGAAAGAAAAATACGTTTTTAAAACAAATAAAGAAAAGTGTTGTTTGAAACAAAAATATTTAAAAAAAAATTTTTTTTTTCCAAAAATTTTTCCAAAAAAAATTAAAAAAATTTTTTTTAGAAAAAATACTTTTTTGAAAAAGTCCAGACACATAGAAGCCCTGACACATGATTGGCGGTGCATAAATGCCCCTTGCCTAAAAGTTACGGTCCGTATATTTTGTAACCAACTTTTTTTTTTTACAAGAAAGTGGTATGTTAGCCAACTAATTCTTCTTTTGTAGTGAGCTCGCAAATTCATTGATCGAGGGTTGTGTGCAACCATTATCAATGCTCACAGAGCAGCAAGTCAAACCTCGTAGAATGGTAGGTGCTATTTATGATCAATATTGTGACCTAGAATTGCTGCTGCTAAATGTTGGTTGTTTAGGATTAACAGTCACAAGGCTTAAAATTAATACGTAATGGTTGGATGCTATTGGGTCAATCCTTGCTTAATTTACAGGCTGTCAACCCATGTTCTAGAATCTTCTCCAAACTTGGCATGGGGATAGAACAAAAAAAAAAAAAGCTGCTTGCAAAAAATTTCACCTTTCTAGCACAAGCCGTTCCTGAGATATGGCCTTTTCAAAATTGTGCAAATAAGTGAATTTTGAGGAAATGCATGAGTGATTTTGACCTCTAATGCTCAAAGTTGACCTAGGAGGATGCAGTAAATTGCTACAGCCCTTTTTTGACCATGTCAAATCCAATAAAACTCTTATTTTTAAGCTAAAAAGATTGTTTTTTGAGTTATTTAATAATTTAGGTGTTTCTCTTTGAGCCTCGATTATGGGGTGCTCAATTTTTTTTTTTTTTTGATGTTTTAACCCCATCTTGAATGACTACTTTTCATGGATAAAATGAAACCAAGCTTTGTCAAACTAAACTAACATGTATTCTTAAGTATCAAATAATAGCTAGGGCATTGTTTAGAGCAGTGGTTCCCAATTGAGGCCACTGGCCCCTTAGGGGGCCATGATACATTGAGCAGGAGGCGCGGGACCATAGAGGAAAAAATACCTATTTTGGTCATGAATGTGAATGAAAATTTTGGGAAATCCCTCAAAGAAAATTCTGAAAAAAACACCTTCGGTTTGAGGTGAAGACTTTTTTTTGTGTGTGTGTGTTCTTCAACGAAAACTCGAGGAAAATACGTTCGATTTGAGATGACGACCTTTTTTTCTTTTTGGCCTTCAACGAAAATTCGGGGAAAACTCCCTTTAAGTTTGGTCTTCAGTAGGTTTGGTATTGCGACAGCTAATTTTCTAGCCGTGCAGGGGGTTACTGGTGTTGAAAGACTCTAGAAGAGGGCCACAGGCCATCAAAGATTGGGAACGACTGGTTTAGAGTTTTTTTTTCATTTGCCACAATCAAAACGTATAGGCGTCCTTAACCATATTTAAATATCCTGGAACACGTTCATATCATTTTTATCACCCATTATCAGCGAATGAAATTGGATGCAAGTACATTTGCTCAAACTTAGACTTTTCTACAACATTTAGTTTTGTGCAAGCAGCATACCAAAAGGTTAGAGCATGGATTTTGTGGCATGCTGGTAAAACTTTCATTGGTGAGTGGGTCTCATTTTTAGTGTAAGTGAACCACGACTGGAAGTCGATGTTAAATTTATGTCGCCACAGCCCCACATGGCCCATCACCATCGTTTTATTGGCCTGAGCAAGATGGCATTTGCACTGTTCCTTACAACTAAATTATTTGCTCAATTAACACTCCTTCTACTTCACCCAGTGGACAAATCTACAAACTTTCTAGACTAAGTCTGAAAACAATTGAACAAAATATTAACAACTAAGTCTAATTAGCTTCAAACTTTATTGTTTACATTGGCGTAAATCCATTGTACAATCAATTCAAAATTATTAATTTTATCATTATTTGAAACTCTCGAACTCCTTCCCAATGCATCTTCTTAAAAGGGCATTCAGGACCTTTTTGTTTAAAAAATTTTTCTGCAAAACCATACTGAAACAACTTTGGAAATTTTTTAGAATTTTTTCGCACCAATTTTGATTCTCTTTGACCAAGAAATCGTAAGATATTCGCTAGAGTGGCCAAGTTTTATATGGAAAAAATTTTGTTTTGGAATTCTGTATCGCACACCCCCTTATTTTAGGAAAATTCCTAAAAAAATAACCCAGTGAAAATTTCAGGTCAATTGAACAAGTTTAAGTGATCTCCCAAAGCATTTATATTCTACAAATGCTGGTGCTATTACATCCTATACCAGTATTAGAGAAATACTAGTAACGTTAATCAAAAACTTACTGTTTAATGGTTTAATAGGATGCCTTGTACTGCTTTTAATGAAATTTTTTTTTATCATAGCCAGCAATGATCATATTGTTTTGGTCTTGATCATAAGCATAAACTCTCAGCATGGGACAACTTAAGGCTCTTCAATAGATAACCTACGAAATAAAGCCTGGTAGTAATTATGTGTGCAGCATTGTTTGCATCACAAAAATGATTTGGACACACACAATTGTAACATTTTGATGTATTAGAGCTTATACATGCAATGCTCATAATTTGGCAGGAACCAACCATGAATATTTAGCAATTGTAGTTTCTGGCTTACATGTTGAAAAGCTGTTGGGAATCCTGATGCTGTCAGTCGGAAGTGGAGCGATGATTGGTCAAAAAGTAGGAGAGTTGTTCACAAGTGGACAGGAGTTGAGAATTGCTTGGCGCTCTTTGTTTTGATACAACAGCAAGCAACACAGGAATTCATACAGTAGCCATCACTGTTGTGCAGAATTCATTTAGCTGACTGCTGCTGCTTCTTGCTTGTTGGCATTATATGTTTGAAATTTATTCCTCAGCTGCCTTCGATTCTTTTTTTGTCTCAAAACGCCAAAGACAGATCTTTTTCATAGGTCTAAATTGCAATGGGATACCATCAACAGGTTAGAATTTTGCCCTTTCGATTGCAGTGAAATCAGGGTTGGTTGCCTAGGTCAAGCCGAGAGAGTATGGCTCAAACTATAGGTTCTCAATGTGCTTCTTAGGGAGCCCCAGGGTTCTATTAGAGAAACCTAGGGGCTCCGCAAGCTATTGTTTTTTTGTTTTTGGAAAATTCTTGTGGGGCTCCGTAAATAATGGTTAACCTCTTCACAGGCTCCATAACACCAAAAGTTTGAGAACCCCTGGCTTAAACAATGTTGCCATGTTGCTGGGGTCCACGACAACTGACTGCGAACCAGATGACGCCGATTAGCTGAGAAGAGCGATCATAAGCATATTTTACTATCCCCAGAGCCATCTTGTGCAAACCCTCACTTTGTGACAAAATCACTGCTGATGAAATCAGTGACCAAATCACTGTGACAAAACCGTTGGTTCACGGTCAATTTGTCATGGTCAGTTGACCTGGCTCGTGTTGCTGTGTCAAATATTTTAAAAAATTTGTGAAATGTTCAGCCATGTGGTGACTGCAAGAAATTTCCTAGTCTAGTTCTTCAGCTTTTGGGAGAGAATATGGACAATGCTACAGCTGTTTGTGCTCCTGGCGTCTATTATCGAGCAAGATGGATGGCAAAAGACATTTGGAGTCTTAAAATATTTGGATTTAGAGATCAGTTTCAAATAAGCCAACATGAGATGGATTAATTGCGACGAATTTGTGTATTCGTCTGCACCATTTATGCTGACTTCTGATTCGCAATTTCTCTGGCATCAGCTGCTCCTGCGAATGATCTGCAGATGCTGCAATTGATTGAACTGTACGCACATGTTGACAACAAAATTGCTAAGATTGCAAAAAGCAAAATAAGTCGACTCTTATGGTTCCTTAGTGAAGACCTTGCAGCTCTCCCACTGTTTAGTAGTGACATCACCATTGCAGTCAAAAAGGCTATTGTCAACACACTGTAGAGAAAATGATTTTCAGAAGATGTTCGTTATGTTGTTCCAACCAAGTGCTCAAAGTTCAGTGATCTTTCTCTAGCTCAGTTTGTGACGCAAAGATTCCTGAATTTATTTAAATCCCGTCAGCTATCACAGGATTTTCTCTGTTGCAGTGGACACACAGGATAAGCATGATGACTATGCTGCGTCATGCAAAATTATCCATGCCATACAGTTTGTAAACGGTTGTGCAGAATGAGCAGTCAAGTTGGCAACCGACTTCAATGAAGTCCTCACTAAAGATGAAAAACAGCGGCAGCTTTTACATCAAATCATTGAGCACCATCGCAAACTTCTCCCATCAAGTGGAACAAATTAAAGCTCAACTAACCAAAAGTAGCTACTAATTCACCAAAAGTCTTATCTTACCAAACGTTGGATGAACGGCTGAACATATAAATGCAAACAGTGCATTTATGAAAACTATACTAAAGCAATAAGCAGCAACTTTGCTGGATTTAACATTTTTATTAAAAACAAACCATATCGAACGTTTTCAGTTTAAAACAATTAAGCCCTCATCAGGATATTATAAACAATCCCAATAATAGTTGTTCTACCTGAATTGGTTTATTTTACGCTAAAAACTTTATGCTGTTGCTTGTTTGACGGGATTGCTTTGCTCCAAAACTGGAAAGGCATTTTTATTTTGTTAGATAATAAATTTAAGTATTTTCTCAAATACAGGGAGTCCTCGACTTACGACGTTGATCCGTTCTTGAGACGCGGTGTAACCCGAATTTCAGTGTAAATCGGAATATTATACATAAATTACTCTATACATATCATATACATACTGAAGCTTTGTGATTATTCATTCATAATCGTAATAGTTCGCAATTGTTCACGTCATTAACGATGCAAATGACGAAAACCAATGAGCCCAAAGCTCTGTATTTCTTGATCACAATGATCCAGTTTAAGACTTCGATATTACAGTACTGTATTATCATTTATATTTTTATGCAGTGCGCTGGTAACCTCGATACAGTGTAAGTCGGGACCGTCGTAACCCGAGGACTTACTGTAATATACGTTATTAGTCTGCTATACGTAATTTATGTTGCCGTAATGCTTCTATTTTCCTTTTCAAATGTTTATGCATTATTGTTTATAATGTCCTGATGAGGGGGCTTAATTGTTTTAAGCCGAAAACGTTCGATATGTTTTGTTTGTAATAAAAATGTTGAATCCAGCAAAGTTGCTGCTTATTGCTTTAATATGGTATTGCAAATCCACCTCTTTGCCTAAATTATAAAAAATATTTCTGATTTCTTGAACTTTTTAGAACATTTGTAGTTGAAATACAGTATTTGTAATTCAATAATGTAGATGTTGTTATTAGTTGACTTTTCTCTGCCTTTTACGACACCTGTACCCCTTCAGCAAACATCTCTTATCATCAAATTTTAATTGCACTGTCTAAATGATTCATAAGAAAGACTGGAAGGGCTTCAAACAAAATTAACTGGAAGAAATTAAACACAAAATAATATATAGTAAAATTTGGCAATTTTTGAAGGATTTTTAGGAGCTTTGGGAGATCACTTACTCTTGTTCAATCAGTTTAATTTTTTCTCTGGGTTAGTTTTTCATCAAACCTCCACAAATGAGAAGGTGTGCAATTTAAAATTCCAACAAAAATTTTTTTAGGCCACTCTAATATTTGCAATTATTTTTCCCCTTTGACTAAGGAGAAACGCTTTCCGAACATTACCAAACTGAAAGGATGTTGGTCAAAATCGTTCCAAATGACTGATTACATTAGCAGCTGTGGAGAAAGTGGCTTCGTAGGTACCTGCTGATAACCATAACAAACCTATTCGAAAAATGCTAAATAAAATGCTTTGCACTGAAGTTTGCAATTTCATATCTACGTGAGAAACTAACTAGCCTTATCTAATCTTTCGGCCTAAACCAATTAATTGCACAATAATCGCAAAAAACTTACTGGCTCTCTAAAAACTGAAATCTTAGTGTAATATCTTGTCAGCTACGATGCTTTAGCCTTCAACAAGCAATAATTTTTTCGGATAGGTTGCCTATAGGAAGCAATAGTCACAATCTGCAATAGGCTATATACTACTACGCCTAAAGCCTCATCTTATTCCGACTACTTGGTTAGCACTTGACGGACAAATCAGACTAGGAAAGCATTTAACCTCTCTAAATTCAAGCAGTAGTTCTTCTTCTAAGTTGTTTACTTATACCTTCAGCACTCACCTAGTTCCAAGAAGCCCAGTACTTAGCAAGACTCGGAAATGGAAGTTACAAACTGATTTATTGTGCAATCTACTCGAAACAAGTCGGCCAAAATTTGGATTCTAAGGGGAAAACATGAAATTTTTTCTCTTAGACTTACTTAACCGGATGAGTTGCAAGAATCGCAATGGGGTTATGTTGGTAAACATATTTTTTAAGATTTTTCTCAGTTTTTCAAAATTCGTGTTGAATGGCCTTTTATGTTCAAGTTTGATTTATTATTTGTTGCTTTAAGATGCAATGAATGACACACTGCATAAAAAATAGTTTACAATAGCACAGGGGCAGCAAAACAAAAAATAGCTTTTTGACGACCAGAGACTGGAAAGTACCTGTTACGGTCATCTAGTCAAACAGCCCCCGATTATGCACCTTTTTGCTCATGAGAGCTTCAGGTCAATTTGAAGTTATTTCTTTAAGAGAGATGAGATGACACAATTCTAGTTAAAATTTTAGTCAGATATTGTTAAAAAGAACTGCTTAGAATCAGATTTAAACTTAGAGAAGGAGGAAATTTTGATAATGCGAGGAATAAAGTTCCAGGTTTTAACATTTTGGTATAAGAAAGATAGCTGCAGCTTTGTACTTTTCATAAATGGGATAGTAAACATGAGAGAAGTGGAACTACGTGTAGGGTGGGAATGTCTGACATTGGATTGTGTGAAGTATTGGTTATAGTTTACATGGATGTTGCTTGTGGTATAAATTATACATTATTTTACCAACTCCATATTGGTGAAGTTTGTTCAGTTTTAGGACTTTTAGGGTGGTAAATGAAGGGTTTGCCCTAAAATTCCATTTTGTCTGGGTAACGATCCTAGCAGCTTTGTCTTGGAGATTTGAAAGTTTGTGGAGATAAGATTCGTAGATAGAACCCCATATGGGAATCGCATAAAGAAAATGAGCATAAATTAATGCAAGATAGAGCTACAGAAATTTTTTCTTGGGGAAATAGCATTTCAATTTATTGAGTATACCCACTGTGTAGGCGATATTACGTTCAACAAATTTGAGATAAATGTCAAAGTTAAGGTTTTCGTCAATCCATAGTCCCAAGTACTTGACATTACTATTTAAAGCTATTGGACAACCATCATATAAGATTTTTGGTTTTCATGTGGCAGTTTTAGCTCTTTGAGTTATATACGTATGTAACTAATGCACTAGATTTTGCAGCGTTACTAGTGAGCTTATTAGCTTTTATTCAAAGACTAGCTATTTCTTATGTCTAATTAAATTCTGAAATAGTTAGTTAAAAAGATATGAAAATCAGGTTAATGACTTGAATGCTTTTGGTGACTGGTACAAAATTTCGGACATTGTGTTGAAAGTTTTATATGGTGATCTTCAACCGGTATTGTGTCTAATAGAGGTCAACACGTTTAGCATGACCACGTACAGCTTGCTAAATATCAAGCTAATTTTGATAAATAGTAAAGACTTGCCTTTCACGCATGCTTTGAACAAAGAAATGTTACTATTAAAAAGTAATAGAGTTAAATTATAAAAAACATCGGAAAAGTTGGTTATCGTGTGTGACATGTCTCTAAAATGAAAACTGAAGAAATGCATGGTTCATTAATTTTGATGCTTTATAATACATGTTAGTTTAGTTTGACAAAGCTTGGTTTCATTTTTTCTATGAAAAGTAGTCATTCAAGATGGGGTTAAAACATCAAAAAAAAAAAAAATTGAGCACCCCATAATCGAGGCTCAAAGAGAAACACCTAAATTATTAAATAACTCAAAAAACAATCTTTTTAGCTTAAAAATAAGAGTTTTATTGGATTTGACATGGTCAAAAAAGGGCTGTAGCAATTCACTGCATCCTCCTAGGTCAACTTTGAGCATTAGAGGTCAAAATCACTCATGCATTTCCTCAAAATTCACTTATTTGCACAATTTTGAAAAGGCCATATCTCAGGAACGGCTTGTGCTAGAAAGGTGAAATTTTTTGCAAGCAGCTTTTTTTTTTTGTTCTATCCCCATGCCAAGTTTGGAGAAGATTCTAGAACATGGGTTGACATTTCATAAAAAAAATATAAATGAAGCATGGATTGTGACCCTACTATCGATAATGGTTCTAGATGCTAAATTATTTTTTAATGCTGGAATTGAGATTTTTTATAATTGTATTTTACAAGTAAAACAAGAAATTGAAAATTCAAATACAAGTTTAAGTACCGTACTTTTGAATTACAGTATCTTGATGATCTTGTTTGTTTTTTCCAACAAAAATAGGTGAACTTGGTAACTTGCAAAGGTCAATCAGGGTTGTTCACACTCCATTGGTTGTTATTTTTACCATTTGAAGATGATAACAGATAATGATCATGTGTCGTTCATTGCGGCTCATTGGAACGACCGACGCTTGCGTCGCGTGTTCCTTTGTTTTTACTGGGCTATTTTCAAACTAACGAGTGTGTGATTTCTGACTTTTGCTTATAACTCAAGAACGGTGAGGTCTAGCTTCATGAAATTTTGACAGCAGTTTGAGATTAATGAGTTGTATGTTTGTACCAAATTTCGAGGCAATTGGTCTTGTGACTTTGGTTTCAGGATCCGAAAACCGCTCCGAATGTTTGGCGTTAAAAACCATCTCATTCAAAAACGGCTTAAGTATGGCAAAAAATATTTCATACGTTTATGTGTCTTAGATACCCTTTCATCCCAACCAACCCAATTTTGGCCACGATGAGGTATTTTTCTTTTTTTTTTCCCCTTTTGTTTCTTTCTAAATCGTGTACGCTCTTCTTCTAAACCACAAAACATCAAAATCTAATTTTTGCGTAAAGTTAAACGCAATTTCGTCTCCCGAGATTTTTTGGGCCCACTCCCCTGGGGGCTCCCCCTAAATGGGCCCCAAAAATTCAATTTTTTTAATGGCTCCAGCTAGGGTGCCAGTTTTTTTGATTACGGTAGTTATTTACCAGACAAATATTTTGACGTAGTTTGGGGGTGGGTACCAACCCGCCAAATGGACCCCCAAAAATTGAAGTTTTTGAACGGCTTAACCTAGGGTGTCAGTGTTGTTTGATATTAGTGGATATTTACCAGACAAATGTTATGACATAATTTGGGGGTGCTACACCCCTGGGAACTCCCCCAAATGGACCCACCCAAAAATGATTTTTTTTTGAACGGTTTAACCTTGGGTGCCAGTGTTGTTTGATATTCGTGGATATTTACCAGACGAATATTTTGACATGATTTGGGGGTACCACACCCCATAGAAACTCCCCCAAATGGACCCCCCAAAATGAATTTTTTGAACAGTTAACCTAGAGAGCCAGTGTTGTTTGATAACAGTAGATATTTACCAGACAAATATTTTGACATAGTTTGGAAGTACCCCATCTGGTAACCCCCCAAATGGACCCCCCAAAAATGAAATTTTTGAACGGTTTAACCTAGGGTGCCAGTGTTGTTTGATATCAGTGGATATTTACTAGACAAATATTTTGACATGATTTGGGGTACTACACCCCATAAAAACTCCCCCAAATGGACCCCCCAAAATAAATTTTTTGAATGGTTTAACCTAAAGTGCCAGTGTTGTTTGATAGCAGTAGATATTTACCAGACAAATATTTTGACATACTTTGGTGGTAACCCCCCGAATGGACGCCCAAAAATCAATTTTTGAATGGTTTAACCTAGGGTGCCAGTGTTGTTTGATATCAGTGGATATTTACCAGACAAATATTTTGGCATAGTTTGGGGCTACCAACCCCATGGGACCCCCAAAAGATCAATAGGTGCCAGTGTTTTTTGATATCGGTGGATATTTACCAGGCAAATATTTTGACATAGCTTAGGGGTACCACACCCCCGGGGACCCCCCAAATACACCCCCCAAATTTTGTTTTGAACGGCTTAACCTAGGGTGCCATTTTTTTTTTGATATCACTAGATATTTACTAGACAAATATTTTGATATAATTTGGGGGTACCACACCTTCGGGGACCCCCAAAATATATTTTTGAACAGCTTAACCTAGGGTGCCAGTTTTTTTTCGGTAACTGTAGATATTTACCAAACAAATATTTTGACATAAATAGGGGGTACCAACCCCCTGGGGACCCCCAAAATTATACTTTTTGAATGGCTTAATTTTGGGTGCCAGTGTTTTTTGATAATAGTAAATGTTTACCAGACAAATATTTTGACATAGTTTGGGGTACCACCCCCCTCGTAGGACCCTCAAAAAAATTTTTTTTTGAACGGCCAAAGTTTGGGTGCCAGTTTTTAAGATATCAGTAGATATTAAACAGTCAAATACTTTGACATAGTTTGAGGGCACCCGCCCAAAACCACCCCAAATGGACCCCCCAAAATCAATTTTTTGAAAGGTTCAAACTAGGGCGTTAGTTTTTTTGATATAAGCAGTTGTTTAAGAGACAAATATTTTGACATAGTTCCAACAGCTTAGGCTTGTGTAGGATTTTTTGTTGTTGTTATGATTAGTCACTACGTTGTCAATTAAATATATATGTTGACAATGTTTGAAATTCCAAACCTCTTTTCTCAAATGATATTTCTAATTAATTGCTTAACGGGAAAGCAAAAGTTTTTTTTTGAAAATCTCATTGTTCAACACGCGTCGATCGTTCGCTGAGTGTGATTATCAGCAAGCCCCCATCTAGTTTTATCTATCAATAATTTTGAAAGCTGAAATCTCATCAAAAAATGTTGAACAGAAAATTTTAAATCGCTAACGTTACGAATTACGATGTTTTGCATCGCATATTTAGATGGAACAACAAGTTGAAGATACAAGGAAAAAATGGTCTGATAGGCGGGAGGAACATATGAAAGTATGCATTATTATATGTTCAAAGTTACAGTTGTTGATTGATTTTCTATAGGGTTGTCTCCAATCTAATTTTGTCTAGATTTGTGATTGAAAAATTTCAGTATTGAACAGAAAAAGAAAAAACTATGTTGGACTTTTGATGAGTTTTTAAATTTCATCAATCACGAAACGTTACGAAAAAAGTACTTTCCAATTACATTTCTATGGAACGGCGCTGTAGTTATGATAAGTGTTAATTGACCCACTACAGAACAGACTTTCATCAAGTCTCTTGGCCTCTTTTTCAGTTTAATATTCGGATGGATTGTATTAAGATTTAAGAATGTTGAAAAACAAATGGTCAAATCAAAGTCAAGTGCTCCACTTCCAAAAAGTGAAAATGTATTCTGATCCTGCCTCTGCAGCTAGAGATCTTTCGTTCAGTTCCCGGGTCAGTCGCTTTGATTGTTAGCGGTGTCTTGTCATTGTTCCAATAATTGTTTAAAAATATTGCAGTACAGCTGTAGAAAGAAGCTGCAGTCACCAAATAGGGTGGCTACTAGTCGTTTCAACTAGGTTTATTTTTACGTTGATTTTGTTGTCGGTCATTGGTTTTTGGTGAATGACTTAACAAAGTGTCGCCAATTTGGTCAATATAAACAACAACAAAAAAAAAGAAGGAAAATCATAAAAAGATAGTTCAGTTTCGCACACAAGCGTTAAAACCGTACTTATAATACCGGTATTATAGTTGACCAACAAATTCAAAAATTACCAAAAACTGTTTCTACTTTCGTATTCAAATATATTTGACCAAAAACCTCATCGAAAAAATAAACCCCTTTGGTAAGTACTAATAAAGTAAATTTTCGGAAAACTTGTGAGCTCCACTTTTGCAGATCAAGAAACGCCTTCATAACTTGACTCGCGAAAGCGAATCGTTGGTAGACCAGATAGAAGGCCCCAGACCGAAAACTGAGAAAGACGTGCAGAAGGTATGCAAATCCGGCATTAGGAATTTACCATTTTGAATAAAAACTATAACATGCTGGTTAGCAATGGTAATATTTTCTTATTATAATTTATTTTGCGGCACTAATTTTGGAAGCATAAAAATGTTACTTGCAAAAGTTTTCAGTTATTTGCTGTGACGCTCTTGATATAAAACAAGCGACCCTTCTGTTTTTCCGACATACCATTCACTACCTTTATTAAAAAACTGATCGTTCTTATTCCTTGTTTATTACAATTGTGATAATGTTCCTATTTTTGTTATATAAGGAAATGCTTGCTTATTCTATTAGTGGCGTACCATTTAATTTTCGTTTATTTGCGCTGACGGAGCTGTGTTGATTTTTCGCAACTTTGTTTTGTTATTTCTCATTTCACCCGGACTCTTTATAGAAATTTGGTAAAATGTTTTCAAATTATTGCTAAAGAATTTAGTTCGCTATTAGAGGTTGTTTTCAGTAACCTTAAAGCAAAACAACTCAGAAACGCTTTTCCGCTGATCATATTACTAGGCTGTTTCGAGGTAGGCTAACTTCATATTTAACGTTTTAGAGAGCGCCCTCATCAGGAAACTGAAAATACGATAAATGAATAAGCATTATCACTTTCAAATAACTAAAACACAGTTAAATTTTTTTCTCTACGCACAATAATAATTTGGACTGCCAACTGCATCTGGCTAAAATGTCATTTTACAGTCAGGCAATTCAAAATTGGCAGTTGATAAAAATACAATTATGACGTTAAACGCAAAATGGTGACTTCACAAATTATTATCAGTTGTTAATAAGCTATCATTAAATAGTGCAATAATATGATCAATGGAGTGGTGTTACTGAATTTTGTTGCAATGTGGTTGCTAAAAAATGGCTGAGGTCTCAAAATATTCTTGAATCTTTTTTGTTTGTTTGGTTTGATTCCTGAAGTTGAGGTTGAGGGAGTTGCCGGTAACAGAACACCCATGTTTCAGTAGTACAAGTTCTAAACAAATTTCATACGAATTTAAAATTCTTACCAAAAAGCAAATGTATCCCTTTATAAACAGCTACTTGTGGCCAAAGACATGAAATTATAGGTGAAACAGATTAGGACATGAGGTTATGGTCCATTGCTTGTATTTAGGTTCCATTAAGTATTTATAATGTAATGGTCTGATAAATTCGCGAATATGCCTTGTATAGTTTTTATATCATAATGTTTGTATCATGAGCTCAGTTACCTTCTTTAAGCTATTTTGCCAATGAAAGTCAATCGAGGCTTGTACTTTGTGTTGCTGATAATTAGCGTGCAGTCATGATAAAGTGGAACGGCTGGCTCAAACAGAGCGAAGCAGGACATCCTGACGCGACCGACCTGACGCGAGACAACTCACCCCGGGAATCCTGACGCCAGGGACATCCTGACGCTAGGGACATCCTGACGCTCGGGACATCCTGACGCCAAAAGCTCCAAACTTTTGCGCTCTGCTTTTTTTCTTTTTCTTCTTTTCGCTTTTCCGCGCTACGCCACAGCTACGCTTTTAACGATTAACGTTCGATTATTGTGACGTAAGTACAATATTTTCCGTTAATTGCAAACTTCATACGAATCTCTGTTTTGCAGAAACAACTCAAAAACGAGGTGTATTTTTGCGACAAAAATCGTGATGAAATCAAAGTCGAGTTAGCGAATATGTAAAATCGCTGGCGATAAGTTTCAAACGATGACCGAATGCCGCGATTGAAAGTAATATATGTTTTGCTGTTATTAAACGACCACGTAGATATTTCATAAACAATAATATGTGTGATTCATTTACAAAGAAAAATGCTCTGAAAGGAATTGTATGTTAAAAGAAAATAGTAAAAATATAATTCAAAGTCTAGTACTGCAAATCGAAATTGATTAATGCGGCGATTAAAATTTAGTATTTTTGCCTATTATTATTGGATGACCACCTAGCAATTTTACACGCATTTTCATAAAAAAAATTGTTAGTTTTTGGTTAGCAATAATTTATCGATAGCATTTCGATTAGCAGCTTGTTGTCATTTTTGTGATCTTACTCTTTAATGAACTGAAAATTTTGGAGCTTATCCAAATTAGTAACTTGTTATTGTTTAAATGCTTTGATTTTGCAAGCGGAGAAATTACGATAATTTGGCATGCTGATGTGAAGCGTGCGACCGTGTTGTTTTGTTCTTTCAAAGTTAAAAACTGCGATTGCAAAAACTAATGGCTCCATTTATTAAGTTTAAAACCAAATAAACCACCCATTGGAAAAGTAATTAGTTGGATAATTACAAACTATTGCACAATATTTTTAATCTATTTTCCTTCTTGGCCGTAATTTCAACTTTGCTTTCAAACGTTGTCTATCGACAAATTATTGCTGACCAAAAACCAACTACTTTTTTATGAAAATGCGTGTAAAATTGCTAGGTGGTCATCCAATAATAATAGGCAAAAATACTAAATTTTAATCGCCGCATTAATTAATTTCGATTTGCAGTACTTGACTTTGAATTATATTTTTACTATTTTCTTTTAACATACAATTCCTTTCAGAGCATTTTTCTTTGTAAATGAATCACGCATATTATTGTTTATGAAATATCTACGTACCGGCCAGTTGGTCGAGCGGTAACGCGTTCGTCTCTGGAGCGGGAGGTCTGAGGTTCAAATCTCGGGCCGGTCAAATCGGACACAGTGTTGCCAACGGCTCGCCACCGCTGCGACATTTCTTCGAAAGGAGCTGTGTTGCCCGGGCGCAATGACGCGGAGATGGGCCCCGCCAACTCGTTACACGCTTCGGCGTAATCCAGCGAGTATAATGAAAGATTTGATTTTGATTTGATGAAATATCTACGTGGTCGTTTAATAACAGCAAAACATATATTACTTTCAATCGCGGCATTCGGTCATCGTTTGAAACTTATCGCCAGCGATTTTACATATTCGCTAACTCGACTTTGATTTCATCACGATTTTTGTCGCAAAAATACACCTCGCTTTTGAGTTGTTTCTGCAAAACAGAGATTCGTATGAAGTTTGCAATTAACGGAAAATATTGTACTTACGTCACAATAATCGAACGTTAATCGTTAAAAGCGTAGCTGTGGCGTAGCGCGGAAAAGCGAAAAGAAGAAAAAGAAGAAAAGCAGAGCGCAAAAGTTTGGAGCTTTTGGCGTCAGGATGTCCCGAGCGTCAGGATGTCTCGCGTCAGGTCGGTCGCGTCAGGATGTCGCGGACTGCAAACAGAGTTATAAGTCGGGCCGGGCTTTTCGGGTCGGGATCGGGGTTAAGATTGGCAAAATGTCGGACTTAATTCGGACTTGATATACGTACTTGACTTGTGCTTTTGCTTTGTAGATGTTACAAAAGCGTAGTAAAAATTAAAATAGCTTTTTAGATGCTATAAAAGCGTAGTTAAAATAATTTCTAAGAACATTGTTCTTAATAGAATAACTTTGCAACACTAAATGACAATTTCTTTTAAGCAGCAACATTACGTAATTATTCTTAATACATCACAATTTATCAGCATTCAGTGGTTTCATTACGAGCAATAGCTGTACACAAGTTCAGATCGAACCTAATTTTCGCTCTTTTTCGGACCTAGTTTTGGCTTCAATCACTTTCCGGGTTCGGGCACGTACTTGTCGGCTTGTTTACAACTCTGGGCTCAAAAGTTGATGTTTAAAAAATACCGTAAATCTTCTTGCAGCTCATGGCGAAGCAGGTCAGCCAGGATA
Organism: Trididemnum nubilum; assembly: GCA_963965965.1. NCBI lineage: Eukaryota > Metazoa > Chordata > Ascidiacea > Aplousobranchia > Didemnidae > Trididemnum > Trididemnum nubilum. The sequence goes on from OZ014486.1 coordinate 27,928,902, forward strand.
AGGCTTTGTACCGAGCCGATCAGGACTACTACAACTCTCTTTTGCATCTGGAACGAAGTAGACAAGACTGGGAAGCAGCCAGCTACGACTGTTGCGACGCATTTGAGGCAAGCAAATTATTTTTACTGCTTACCGCTTTTTATTGTTTACTAACCGATCAGTGGTCGAGTGGATAGAGCCCTTATCCACTAAAACGCTAGACTCGGGTTTGATTCCCGGTTGGGTCAAACCAACATACAATCAAAATCGATATTCACAGCTTCCCTACTTGACGTTTAGCAATGAAAGGGGTGGTGTGAAACCACCACCGTGTGCAGTAGAGTGGGCAGATGGCAGCTTGACTTGAAGACCAGAAGACCCTTCACTGTCTCTTGGCCAAGGTAACTTGGTGAATAAAAATGTAATTACAATTTTTTCTTAATCCCATTTTTCACCCACCACCTCACCAACATTTCAAGAGCGCCTCATGAATGATATACCTCTTGACCCGATCTATACTACGATACCTCTTGACCCGATCTAATTTAAGTGTAATTAGAAAAAGTGCTTTGTTATCGTAATTTACAAAGTGTAATTAGAAAAAGTGCTTTGTTTGCAATTGCCTAGTTTGGAAATTGTTCTATTTAAAAGCTTTTCGTCTAAAGAATCCGTTGTTTTCAGGATATGGACGAAGGTAGATTCGGTCGTTTATGTGACGTCATAAGAAAATACGGAGATGCTGTTTACAAAATCCCTTCAAAAATGAAAAATGTATGTGTTTGTGTACAAATCTTTTCGCTGATGACAATGACATTATCTTGTCTTGGCCTAGCAATCGCACTACTTACTGAAGTTGAGTTACACCCACCTTCGTTTTTTGCTGAAGTCAAATTTCTCACCCGGAACCCAACACACCCCGTTTCATTGTCCTGGTCTCGGCTAATGCAGTAGATTTAAATTTATTTGACTAAATTAACTGAGGATGACCCGCTTCGGTCGAAATCGATTTGGTCGTTTAAAAAAGAAAAAAAAAACAAACTAGGTTTTTAATAATTTTATTGAGGCTGGTTTCTTAGCCATTTCGAGGTTGACTTTTATGGCTAATGTTTACAACCGGAAACGAAATTTCAGTTGTGCTTGCACACAATTTAGTTTTCATTGATGACTTTACTAAGCGTATAAAAGTTCAACGTCTGGTTTTACAATGTTCAAATGTTTTTTTTTTTTGAAAATGAGATAAGGTTTTTCGTTGTGAAACCTTGTTTTGCAATTTGTTTGTGAGTACGAATGAGCATTTACTCATTCCATGTTTACGAGACAAACGTTTAATAAATAGGATTTTTTTCTGGAAAACGCCTGAAGATTTAACCATGATTTGGATATCAAAATGGGTAATTGTATTTCTCGCAGCTAATGAGAACTATCGAAAATATCGCAGTAATTTGAAATACGGTTCTACTTCCGATCAATTGCTACTTTAAAAAGTTGTATCGACAGCTTCCCTGCTTCGTGTTCAGCTTAAAAACGGGACAGTGTTAAGCCTCCACCATTTGCGGTTGACAAAATGTGGTTGCTTGACGCCGCCTGGCAACTTTTCTGCATACGGCCTATTCGATTTGTAAAGATTAAATTACAAAACAAACTATAGACTTGCGATTTGCCTTATTTTTTTACAGTAGTTAAATGTTTTTCTCTCTGGATTTGATTCAAAACGAAAGCTGGCAGTCAATTTTTTGCTCGTACACATTACACACATTGCAAAGCTAAGTGTTAGATTTTGAGCTTTTAGATTTCGTTCAAACTGTTTATTAACTATACGTAATTATTTTGATCGAATTGAAGTCTTCCTAAGCTACATTCCAAAATTATATTGAAGATTACTTTAAAGTCTGTGGGTTGTAAAAGTGTAGTTGAAAGTTGAATCAAACTAATATGTTTGCTTCAATGCTACAAAATTTGAAATTATTTTAAAGATCTGTCGCACTATCGATGAAACGAATTACGACCTGTCTCCTTCCAAAGAAATCTCCCTTGTGGGCGAGAAAATGCGAGTGGGACCATACGAGTCTGAGCAACTCTTATGCGGTTATTACGTAAGTTCATTTCTTACTTCTGTTGCCATAATGTTTGCTTTGTTACTATTCATTTTCTGCTTCAACCATAGCAGGAAGCTGACAATAAACATCAATCGATTATTATTATTATCATCATCGTTCCGCCCAAGGCTGAAAATAAGTTTTCTTCCTCCTCGAGGATCCTGGCAGGTCTACCCCATAATCAAATGGTAGCCGGTTGTTGCAGCCGAGTTCCCGTACGTCACGATCTTCCGCATCCAGCGGTTGTAGTCCTCTGATGTTTATATCCCTTTCCAGCACCTCTTGACATCTTTTCTTTGTTCTGCCTTTTTTTGCCTTTCTGTTGCAAGCGTTATGCGTTCGTTGGCGTAACTATCAATCTATGTTAATAAAAAATTATTTTTGTTACCAACTAATGTAACGCTCTTGTTATACGCTAGGATAATAAAGAATAAAACATCGCATTTTAATTTTCAGTTTGCACTGCCTTATACTGGGGGACAGCGACAAAAGTGGCCGCCAAAATACTTGGCTAACTTTAAAAGTTACTACAGTAGGTGCGTCGTTATTTCCATTTGAATGGTCAGCATTTCTGGTTTTTATTGGAAATTAATTGAAACGAAAGTAGAACTTTAGAAAATTCGCCATTGAAAAATGACTGTGCTTTAGTTGAACTGACAAACGTTAGTTATTATTTCGTATCAATGAACAAACAAAACCCATTGAAATAGTTTTGTGCGGCTTCATTTTCTCACTGCAAAATACAGCGCAGTGATTCTATTTTGACTGGATGTTGTCGCTGAATGAAGTTGAAAGTGCTAGCCATGGGTTTACTTAGCTTAGTTTCGTTTTTATCTTAAAAGCAGCAACGAAAATTACTGATTCAAGAAAGAATTTTAGCGGATTTCAAGATTGTGCTACATGCATTTTACATAACTTAAGTATGAAATGTATTATTTTTAAAGGTCGTCAAACGTGAATTTTACTCATTGTTGTATGTCAAGCAAGATTTTTATATTTTTTTGACATTTTTTGCGACTTATTTCAAAATTCTGCCACTTTTTAATCGAAAGATATTTGTATTTATTTTTCCCGCCATCTGTTTTATTCCATTCATTTTAAAAAATAATTTCCGAATCACTGATCCGTGACTGCACTTGTTGCCATGGTTAGGACGCTTGCTTGAACATTATCTTGTAGGCCTATTACTATTATAACTTCTACCACCATTAGCAGCTTCCCACTACCAGTAGGTTTTAAACCACTAGCCTAATTGTTTTTAGACATGGTTTTACTCTTAAAATTGCAACAAACAACTACTAAACTGACTTAATTAATCAGTAGGCTATGCTAGCCCGCTAGCTTAGGCCTATTTTTTTTGTTTCTTCCAAGCGCAGCGAATCGCATATGTTTTTTCTAAAAGTAGCGAATTCAAACCAATAAGTGTATTTTTACATTTAAAAAGCGATTTACCTCATCAAAGTCACAGCAGAAACCGGACAAAAGAAGCCCATCCTACCTTGAGACCTACAATCTGACAAAGCTCGTTTAAAATCAAATCTTTCATTATACTCGCTGTAATACGCCGAAGCGTGTAACGAGTTTGCGGGGCCCATCTCCGCGTCATTGCGCCCGGGCAACACACCTTCTTTCGAAGAAATGTCGCAGCGGTGGCGAACCATTAGCAACACTGTGTCCGATTTGACTGGGTCGAGACTTGAACCTCAGACCTCCCGCTCCAAAGACGAACGCGTTACCGCTCGACCAACTGACCGATTTAAAATTGTTTAAAATCACTAATGCAAATTTGATGTTGCCACACCCAATTTTTTTCCCGTAAAGCTATTTAACGTCAAACAATTAAAAAACGAGACAAAAACGTTGGTGATCAATTATTTGTCTCATATCTAGTGTTAAAATATAAATAATGTTAAAAAAAGTTAAAATTAAAACTCAATGAAAAGCTGTGCTTTTTTTGTTTTCATAACAACTTTGTTTTAAAACCATGTAACTTGTGCTGGTCAAACTTATTGCTCTCAATTCTGTTTTCGAGTAGTTCAAGTTTTTGCGCTTATAAAGAAGTTTATCAATATAAGGTGATCCTCATATGTTAAGGTGATCCTCTTGTCTTTTCATTGTGAATATTCACAGTATTGTTAAGCAATAAACAACTCTTAAAGCAATAATCAATATAAGGTGATCCTCATGTATTTCTATTGTAAATATTCACAGTATTGTTAAGCAACTTTTTCTCGACAGTGTGTTTTGTGCCACGCAAGGTAAGTTCTCTAGCGCACCATTAACTGCGAGAAAAATTTAGAACTATGAGTCAAGAAAAATAAGCATTGTGAAGTATGTTGTAGAACAATCGTAATAAATGATGTATGCCATGAAAAAGCTATAAATTTTAAACTCAAAAAACGTTCACTGTTATTACTGTTCTTTACTCTTGAGCATTGTAATCAAAAATGATAGGTCTCAACCCAAGCCTGTTTAATGCACCTCATCCAAAAAACGTAAATGAGCGCTTTGAGTGATCAAGATAAAATAGATTATTACATTTTATTCACCAAGTTGCCTTGGCCAGGAGACAGTGAAGGGACCTTTCGATCTTCGAAGCAAGCTGCCATCTGTCTACCACACACGGTGGAGGCTTCACACTGTCCCTTTTAATTGCTAAACGCCAAGCAGGGAATCTGTTAATGCCAATTTTTGTAGTCTTTGGTTTGACGCGATCGGGAATCGTACCCGAGTCTGCCGTTTCAGTAGCAGACGTTTTACCCACTCGACCACTGGTCAGTATTTTTATCTAGAGTGGAGGGTAGTGTAGCTGAGTTAATGATTCTTCTATAATTTCTCTTCAACCTTGCTCTGCTTGTTTTTGCTGCTGCAATGAGTTAAGCGAAGTTGAGAAACCAACTTACACCACGGCCATTGGCCACGTGCGATAGCTGCTGAAGCTGTACCAACTAAGAAGCTTAGCAGTATTTATTGGTGCTGCGCCATTTCTTGCATTTTTAAAAATTCATGCTGTAGTCGATCCTTGCTTCAAATCTACCAGCATGTAATTGTGATTACATCTTTGTTCATCTCTGAGTTGCCTTGGCTAGGAAACCGCGAAGGGACCTTTCCATCGTCGAATCATCTGCTTATCTGTCTACCACACATTGTGGAGGCTTCACACTGTCCCCTTTTAACATTAACTATCAAGCAGGGAAGCTGTGCATACTAATTGTTTTCTTTGGTTTGACCCGACCGGGAATCGAACCCATGTCTACCGTTTTAGTAGCAGGCTCTCTATTCGCTCGACCCCGTATTGGTTCAAGTTATTTGTTTTCAGCAAGAAAACTTCAGCTGCCAGATGAGCATTGATCGAAGAAAACGTTCGATAAAAGAATTGCTACAACGATTCATTGCTGATTGTCAGAAAGAGAAGACACATCGGGATGGCTTGTCGCGACTCGACGAAAAAATGGAAGGTGCAGACTTCAGCAACAAACTGAAGCAGGTAGACTTTTTATTTCACTTTTTTTCTTGTACTGTTTGTTTACCTCTAGCCAGTAGTCAAACAAAAGTTACTTATGAAGGTCTTTTTAACTTGTATTTACGAACTTTATCAAATTGGTTACTCCAGCACCAGCTTATGAAAAGCACAATGCCGCTAGGAATCTCGTGAATATTCCGTATCTTAGGACCCCAATCAAGCTGATTGTAAGTTTTTTTATCGAAAAAAGTTGTGTTTTTGTAGCTTTGATATAAAACCTATGTTACTAAGAGGTTTGCAGGTGTGCAAAAAAAGTTGTATGAAGGCTTTTCCTATGTATGAACATATTTGCTTATAAATAAAAGGAATACGTCATTCGTTTTACGACAAGTTAATGCTCGCTAACTTGGCGATCCTTACCTCGGAATATTGCATGAATGTTCTATTACAAACTACTTTTTTCCAGTCAGCTGCGATGGTAACGTTTTTTGAAGTTATTCGTTACAAATTAAGCTGTACACTTGCGTCATTGGAAGGAAACCCCTCCCCCACCCACCCCCTTGCTGATAAGATCGAGCATCATACCGACAAGCAGGTATCTTCATTGATTGAAGTTCAAATAAGAGATATGGTGAATCCTTCTGAAAAGTTATGAGAGCTTTAGCCTATACCAGTATCTTAGGTATTTAAAATTACCAGTTGAGTTAGCCTAATTTCGGGATCATGCAATTCCTTGCTCTGTGTCGATTCCTCTTCATACTGATGATGAAGTCAGTTGACTTGGAAACACGGGATTCGCATTCAATGGGGCTCCGCTTCACCTGCTTCACTAGGGGTTGAAACGATTACCCATCATAGACGTAAAGACAGCATCAAAGCGTTGTCAAATGAAGTAGGATTGTAAGACGTGATCTCTCTGTGAGCTATTAAATTAGTTCTGTCTATTTCACTTCAGCAATAATTTAAATTTAAAAAATTATTTCATGACTACTTTTTTTACATGCTCGATCTGCTGAATGCCGAATGTGGTGGTAATTCGGACTCTGGCGTATTATTTTTTTAAAATCAGCAAAACATAAGCTTGTGCGCATACGATTTTACGTTAACCAATTGGCAGGGACAAAACGAGCGCTCACCAAATTTTGATTGGCTTTTTTAAACCTTTTGTTTTTATCTTTCAAGAACAAATTAATAGCTTCCGTAAACTTTAGATTATTCACAGCAGTGGTTTGTAAACCTCGGCCAAATCGAGAGATAAATTACCCAATAACGCTGCATCCTCCACATAGAAATTTCTTGATCAAGTCAGTAGCAAAGCTATGAAATTGGGTCGACCGATCGAAATATGTTTGGAATGGTTAATTTTGCAGTTGTATCTTTATTCCCCAGTTTGCCTTGGCCAGGGGACCGCGCTTTTCGAGTCAAGCTGCCACCCGCCCACCTGTCTACCACACGCGGTGGAAGCTTCACACTGTCCTTTTTAATGCTGAACGTCAAGCAGGGAAGCTGTGAACACGAACTTTTTGTCCCTGATGTGTTTTTGCTTTAGGGTTTGATGTCGTCAGTTTTGAAGTTGAAACCAGGTGAAAGTGAAGAGAAAACAAAAAGCTCGAGCAAGAGTAGATCCTCCAGACCTAAAAGTGAGCATTGAGCCAATTATTCGTTTTTCGTGTGAAAAGAGACTTCTTAACTCAATTCAATGCTTTATATAACCGAACAAAGTTTACTTAACATACGAGCATGGTAAATGAACTTCTTGAATAATTTGATCAAAAGCAATACAGCCAAAATACTGTACAGTGGAGCATATGTATTGAGACGTTTTGGTTAATTCTCTGGACCATTGTCAATCTAAAACATAGAAACAGAATCACAGCTAACTCCTGAGGGAAAGTCTGCATTGAGCCTGCGATTTCGTTATTAAGAGTCAGCTGTGATTTTCTATTGTTTTAGACTGACAATGGTTTAAAGAAATAAACGGAAAAATTACGCTTTACAGTATTTTGGCTTCAATGTTTGTGATTAATAAAAATAGGTTGGTTCGTGCATTCGCACAGTATCGTTTAGGAATATTTGACTAATTACTTTGTGGATCAAAAGTAGGGGTACAGTAATCACATTATGAAATTTTATAATTTCTTTTTGGTTTTAAGCATATTTCAAACCATTTTATATTTTTTCTAACAATACCTTCAACCAGATTTTTTCATCATTTTTTTATGATTCTAAACGATTTTTGCAGTGCCAAAGTTGAGTGTTAAACGAAACTCTTTCGTAGATTCCTTGCTGTCTTTTCAATATTCTCTATTGACTTGAGATTTCTCTTTTTTGACGAGATGTTAATATGAAGAATACGAATTTGTTTACGATATGTTATCGTGTTTTTGTTTTTGCTTTGGTAACTTTTCTTTACAAACTTGAATTCACTAGCAAATTTTACTTTTAGGTTCAAAGAAGGACCGGGCTCCCAGCCCTCACTCATCACATTCTTCGAGGAATACTTCATCCCATAAAAGTATATGCATTTTTTTGCTTTTTAGTGTGTTGAAAGTCTTGCGTTGCATTTCCTGCGCTCGCAACACAATTTCGAAGGGGGGCTTAATCGCGAAATTTGTGAAAACATTTAAGCTTTAACTCATTTTAAAGAAATAAAAACGACTGCCAATCACATATCGCTACATGCAGTTGTGTTTTTTGGTTTTGCTTAAATACGGTGTTCTACTTTTCTGCTTTTTAGATGAATGAAGTAACAAACATTTGAGTTTAGTTTCACACTCACTGAAGCTGCCTCGTTGTTGCCATTTCCAGATTCTGATATCGCAACTTTTATGGCTACAGAAGTTCTCATTTTACCATCCAAAACTTAGAGCCAAAGATTAACTGGCAAAAATACGTGAAAAATCGAAAACATGAGGAATTTTTTTCAATCAATTGTTTCATGCATTTTTGGCGCAAATTTTCCTCATCAAACTTATTTCACCAAAATTTAAACATCCGCTTTTTTGTTGTTGGTTGGTCTCAAGGTTCAAATCTAGAACGGGAGGTCTGAGGTTCAAACCTTGGGCCGGACAAATCGAACACTGTGATGCCAACGGCTCGTCTGCTACCACATTTCTTCGAAAGTAGCTATGTGGCTCGCAAGCTGAATGACCCCGCAAACAAGTTACATGCTGCGGCGTCATAATAAAGATTTGATTTGATTCTTGTAACCACGTCCTTCTGTGACGTAACTAGGTCTAAAAGCTACCTCAGCGAGTACAATGAAAAGCAAGAAAAAAGTGTGAGCATGCCTCAAGCGATTAGCCGACAGCGCGGACCAAGAGAACTTAAGAAGCACCGTTTTTACAAAGTCCTTGACCGCATGACGTGGTTTGAACTCCCACCGTGGTTTCTTTTTTCTTTTGAGTCCTTGGATAGGGGCAATTATCTGTGCATGGTGACTCCAAGCAAACAGCAAAACTTGGAAAATATTAACTCCGCTCAAAAATTGTAACAAGAGAAAACTACAACTACTACATGAATATGCGATTAATTATTCCCCATGCAGCTGAAGATTTAAAATTGATTGTTTAAAAAAGCATTTTTTTTTCGAATCAGCTGTGACCACATCTGAAAATAATTAATTTTCTGAAAAAGGTTGATAATCGGTTGTTATTGTACTTCTTTGTGTTGGTTTTATTATGACGCGACACTTAAACCATCTTTTGTTAGCACACCATCGCAGTTCATCTGATCGCAAATCTAGCGCCCCTCTGAGTTCTCGGAAACAAAATTCTTCTTCCTCCCTTCAGGAAAACCGAAGACAAAGTAGCCATCTTTATGGGAGTGCCCCGGACTCCCCTATCCCGCCTCACGAATCAACCCCTCCCCCATCATATAGCAGTACAGGTAAGACTGTACTGCAGTGGTTAGGTCTTTTATGCTATTATTATTTTGTGCTTACTTGCTGCAAGACCGCCAGGGCGGTAGCATTTTTTTATTTCATTATTAGCTACTAAGTGACAAAACTTCTGACAGTGCAATGAAAAAAATATAGTGCACGTTGAATTAAAAATTTTGTTAGGTTGTCAAAAGCAACATTGTCGAAGGCTTGCAAACACAGATCGAAGAGGATAGTCTGCGTTGGTGTGATTTGGTGCGTGCAGATTGCTTAGTTCATGTGCTGGATTGAATAAATTGCCAACATTTTACTGTACTGAAAAACATGTGCTTTATTTCCAAACCCTAACGACATCTTTGAATGTTTAGTGAACGGAAATGGGTCACAACAAATCATATGTCAGTGTATCGCCATATACGATTACGCTGCGACCAGAGAGGACGAGCTGACAATAAAAGAAGGTAACTTGTACGAGTTGAGCGTTTTGTCGACTTTCCAGTAATTATATTCTTCGGGTTGGGATTCGAACCCAATGTGGTCGCTGTCTGTAAAAACTACTTTTACTGACCCCCCCACACTTTCGTATAACTCTTGCTCGTATCAATACGTGCCTTGACCTTTTAGTCCAAGCTTGAATCAGTGGACAGTTTGGACACCTACCTTACTAGTAAAATCATTGGTTTTTAGATCTGGACATTGAGCAATGTGCAAGTTTGTTTCGATACTTTTTGAGTTTGAGCAGTTTTAATACAGTGAAAAATCTCAATGATTAGAATTACATTTTTATTCATCATATTGACTTGGCCAGGAGACAGCGAAGTGAACCTCTCGATCTTCGAGTCAAGCTGCCACCTTCCCGGTACTCGTATACTTCACGCGGTCGGGGTTTCACACTGTCCCTTTTAATACAAAACGTCAAGCAGTGTAGCTACGATCACCCATTTTTTGTCCATGATGTGCTTTTGCTTTAGGATCTGATATCGAGTCGGAGTCTATCTTTTTAATTGCAGACGCTCTACCCATTCGACCACTGATCGGTTTGTTTTAGTTGAGGTCGATTGCTGTTCGTGTGGACTTGGGTATTCGAAATGCTCTAGATTCAAAAGTTTTTACTAATTTAGTTATGTGTCGAACATGACATTTAAATCTTATAATTTATTTCTAGGTGACGTAATAAAGGTCTATGAAAAGGGGGCCGATGATTGGTGGAAAGGAGAAGTGCGTGGTAAAGTGGGTCTCTTTCCCGCCAATTACATCGAGACTGAAATCAACGTTTAAGCAAGGCATTCACAACACTGAAACAGGACAGATAGTTTTTCGATTTCAATTAGCTAGTCTTCGCGCGTTTTAAATGAGATTGTGTTGGCTGTGACGTCATTGAGGCAATGCATGCACCTGCTTGAAGAGTACATATGACGTCATCGATATGCATTTGATTGGTTTGGAAATGCGTGTGTTCAGCGGTGACTGCCGCTGGTAATGCGTTAGATGGTTCAGTCCACATTTGCATCAACAAATATTACCATGAATGCGAGCGAGTTTCAGGCACCATATCCATTTTTTTTCATCTTAAAAATGAAAAATTTTGATGTTTCTCCTTGTTTTACTTAGTTAATTTCTACCATTTCGCTTGGCCACATTTTAGCGTCGTTTATGGTTCGTTTAAAAAAATACCGAAAAATTTAAAACAAGTCGAAAAAAAACAAAACAAAAATGAAAAGTAGAGGCGGGAAAGGGGATGTGTAGTATGGACAATTATGAAGACGTGGAGTTCTAAAAGTGTTAAAAGTTGTGATGTCTGATCGCATTACTATCAACAACTCGAGCTTATATTTTTATTAACGTTGTTTACTCGTTGTTTTGACGCGAGTTTATTGTGTATAGTTTCGTGATGCAACTGCTGATATGATGCATTCTAATTTTTATTTTTTAAAGTATTAATTATTACTATGGTGCTCTTAATTTTATCTGTATTAGAGAAATTTTATAATCAACAATCGTTGCTATTTGTCGCATTGAATGAATTCAGTGATTATATCATGGTGCTGTACAGTATATTATAAATTGACTGCCTCAATTGCATTGTGCTACTGGTGCTTTTGTAAATGAATTACTTTAGTGCTAAAATGTTTCATTTAAAAATTGTGCACAGACAGTTTTCATGAAAAAATTCGTTTATATGAATTGTGCTTTTAGTTTTACTGGTATTGAATGAATGCTTCGAAGTATTTACTACTTCGGGTTTGTTTAGCTTGGCTTGTACTGATAATTGCCGGTATTAGAGGGCTGTGTTTTATAAATCCCAGGAAGGACATTACTGCTTCTTCCATTGTACCCCATGTGTTAATTTCGTTTGGAATTTTGAAATTTGCTTAAAGTGTAATTTGATTACTGATAAGACTTGGCTGTCTCAAGACTCGATAATTGTAATGTATCCCTGCATGACGGTTGTTGTTTAACTGATAGCAAAAGTGGCAAGTTTCAGCTCTATGTAATGCGGTTTGACTAAGCAAAGGGCTTTTTTAAACTGAATGAATACGGGTATTTAATACTTAGTCATCAGTTTTAAATCTGTGTATTATTTCAACGTTTTTTAAAGAGTGTGTAAAGATGGCCAGATAGATGTTAAGCAGAAAAAATCGCAATTAAAACTCGACACATACAGAAAAAAAGTTTTTTACCCTTGACTTGAATGTCCCAAACCAGCAATTATATGGTTTTGAAGTAAGTGATGATGACTCCGATATCTGTGTTATAATTCTTGTACTTTTTTTGTTGATTTCTTGTTTGGTTGCAAGATTGGCTATTTTTATTATTTGTCAGAAACTACCGTCAATTTTTAACTGTCTATTTTTTGTACCGGTGCATTTTACTGTAAATTTAATCTTCTGCAGACTGGACTAGAGGGTAAAGTTGCTCTTCAAATCGCGACGCTATATGGCAAGATCTTCACTCAGCCGCCGACAACCTCATGTTTTGGAATTTATAACGTAATTTACTTTCTTTTAAGCTTAGCAAAATTTGATCACTTTAAGAGTTTTGGCTAAACATAAGCTGTCTTATCAGGTGATGATTGTTGAGGAATACTCGGTAAGCACCTCTAACGTTTTCCGGTAAGCATGTAGCAACCCGATATGTCGATGAGGCGGTACCAGCGTTTTCAAAATTAATAATTTTTTGCAAGATATATCTTTTAGTGTTCTTTAACAGGGTAACTTCTAGCTTCTGGTACTGGTTCAACATAAATGCTGATAGTTCACAAAAGTTAGCAGTGATGTTTCGCAAGGTAGTGGGCTTACTGGTTTTGTGACCTTTCAACCTTTTATCGTATTGGCGGAACTAATTTCATGTTGCAATCACTCGTAAAGGCAAAAGGTTTGATTTGTTGAAAGGACCCTGGTTTGTTTTTCCTCGCACCCTTCTCCTCAAAATAACCCAAAACTAATTTTTGCTGTATCGCGTTGCATTTTCCGATTTAAAAAGTGGAACAATTAATGCTTTAGTAGAATGCTCCCAAGTAGGTTGGGATCTCCGAGCATGCACATTTTCGCGCACTTATAATGCCTTCTCCTCAACACGGAGTAAAACTCGTTCTGAATTTTTATTGTAGTCGCTTGCTGCACAATTTAGTATTTTCACAAAAATGTCTTGCTGTGTTCTTATCATCCTACGTATGATAGCGAACTTGAGCCAAAGTCCGACTTTGGTAGAAATAAGAATGTGCTTGCAAAAATCAACCGGCTTCAAGCTTTCACGGCTGAACTTCAATCGCTTAGATCCGAAAAAAAAGCTTAATGTTTATAGGCCTACTACGTCGGACTTAGCTTAGTTAGGTCTTGTAATATGTGTCTTTCATATTAGATGGCGCAGTATCAATAATATTTCGTTGAAAGCAGTTGCACTGTTTGGTCAGATGTGCTTTTCAGGCGGTTTTGTTTCAGCCGGAATCCTAACGCTTTGCATTATTTCAGCTGTATATGCCAGTTTACCGTTTATGGTTCTAACCACCTTGCTACAATTTAACCTTTTACAAAGTTCGACGAATTTTAAAGTTTTTGTTGCAGGCAAAAGCAAAGCTGTAATTATTTTGCGAAGAGCCGAAGACCTTTCTGTAGTTCGGTGTTCAGGCCATTGGTGAGTTGTTGGCGGCGATAGCTCAGTAAAGCGTCAGGGTAATCGAAAGGTTTCTGACTTTCGGTTCAATTCTCGAACTGGCAATCCGTCTTTGTGTCTATGAGAAAGGCACTTATGTAGTTGAGCAGTCTACCCGTTGTGGTTGCCCAGCCTTGCGAAAGACTTCAAACGAAACCCAAGAAAGGGTGTCCTGTGTTGGTGTGGTTTAACGACGAATGAAAGTGAGCTTTTGCCGCACCAAAAGTTTCAAGTTTCGTCGAACCTTATCGCTGGTTAGTTTGTCTCGAAAGGTCAGTACGGTACCTCGAAGATGAAGCATTCAGCTAGGGTTATGTGCAAAAGTTGAATCATTTAAAGCATATCGTCACCAAAGTTTAGCTTTCTACGACTTACTGTTTTTGCGATGATTCTTTTCAAAGTTTGGGAGATCTCTCAATAGTGTTGCTGGTTAAAATGTCATCTTTTCTAAAACAATGTGTCTGGTTCGAAAGCACCTAAATGCAAGGCTTCAGCATGAATTAGTGTTATAATCGGATACTTTTACAAGCGAGGTAAAATCCCAATTCATAGGAAATTAGACTTAATCTGACAAACTTTGAAATGTAATATCTCGTTGGTCTGGTGAAAATATATTTTAGTCTGTGGTTAATACCAGGGTTTCAAAAGGCGCTCGATGGCGAAGAGCTTGAGTAAATTAGAAATTGGTTTTAATACTGGGGTATTGGTGTGGTAATCTACTGTGAAAGTATGTTTTAGAATTTTAGATGTTTATCTTTTGCACATAATTCTAACCGAAATTACGCCGTATGTTTTGCCTCCTTTAAGCTATAGTATTTTATCTCATTTTGAAAACACAATCTTTTGTTAAGAACCAGTAAATTTTAGGTTGAACCCAGCAGTTAAATTTTTGAGATATAAAATTTTGTCGCCTGTCAAAGTTGCAAGGACCACTTCACAGTAGCAGTAATTACATTGACCATGATTGCTGAACTCTGGTTATTTCGTTACAATAGTTGTAATACACGGTATCGGTATTTGTTGAATTTTTAAGCGTGGACCGTATTTTTTCATGCCGAGGCTGGCGTTGTTCGCGAATTTCGAGAAAACGAGCCTCGTGTTCTTGTAAAATTGGGCTTATTGGAAGAAGAGTGAAGTTAATGCACGTGTATGTGCGTAAATCATGCTTTGTTGGCATGCTGGAAACTATTGAACGTTTTTTTGGCAGAGCTTATTTGCCGTTAGCTATTAAATGTTATTAGCTTGTTTGTCGTTAACCATTGAATGTTTTTTGGCAGAGCTTATTTGCACGCTAGCGTGCAAATACAAAAATTGCTGTCCTAACCCTTACTCTAACTCTAACGATAATTTAAAAATGAAAAAGAGTAAATGAGCGTCCACTGTTTGCTCTCTTATTTGTGCATTAGCTGCGTGTGTGCGTGCAAATAAACACTTCCTTTTTTTTTTTAACATGAACGTGTTTTATTGGGAAGTTTTTGTTTTGCTTCAGCTATATAATTATGTGGTAACTTGAGTGCACTTAGGTTGCTATAGGCAACGAAGCATTGGGCCCCACGCAGGACCGTCGACAGAAACTCGTGGATCGGGCACAGATCGCCGATTTAGGATATTTTTTTTACAGCCGAACAACTATTTGTGATTGTAGAAATAGAATGAAGACCAACCGAAAAGTCTTCTCCGGATTTGGATCTAGTTCTCTCGAATTTAGATGAAGACTAAAAAAGGTCGCCTCTCTTAATTTGCACTGAGTTTTATCAGGGCTGGGACACTCAACACTTCTAAAATTAACATTCAAACCATTCGGGCCCCCTAGATCTGGGCGGATCCCCGAAGCTTTCCGGACTTGGGTACTTCTTTGCTCTTTCTTGCAACGGCCGTACCTTGGTAACAATTGCAAGTCACAATAAGTTCGGAAACATTTATTTAAAAACTGGAACGAGTCCACAATAGAAATGGCACAAAAAAGAATAAAAATCACGTTACACCAGCTGGACCTGCCAGAAAGAAAAATATCCACAAAAGTAGCGCTCGATGTGTTGCTTGTTGAAGATGAGGTGCATGGACATAAGGCAATGCACACCGAGTGACTAAAAAGCGGAATTGCATGAGCTTTGAAACAGTGTTAAGGAAAAATTAAACACCATTTCTTCCGTCATCAACTGCGTTATTTGCGTCAAGTAAACCTGAACCACAAAAAAATTGTCTATCTGACAATCATAATTTCCTGTGTTACGCTGATTTACGAACACTATC
Organism: Trididemnum nubilum; assembly: GCA_963965965.1. Lineage (NCBI taxonomy): Eukaryota > Metazoa > Chordata > Ascidiacea > Aplousobranchia > Didemnidae > Trididemnum > Trididemnum nubilum. The sequence continues at coordinate 27,944,725 of OZ014486.1, forward strand.
ACTAAAGGCAGTAGAAGCCAAATCCAATCACTTTTTTTGTACTTTGTGGCGAACTAAAAAACAGGTTTTGCATTGGTAGATTTTACTCTTTCGAAAATACTTCCAAGATTATAAAGCGAGGACGGAATCATCATAGAAGTTGGTCGAGTTACAGGGAATGAAACCTGTCATGGATGCAAGCTCATGCAAAAGCAATCACCCCGTGAAATCTACACGAAATAACTTCAATCAAATAAACAAACTATATAATAAAGCACGAACTTAATAACATAAACGTATGAGTGGGTCAGTCAGTTGATTTCCCAACCCATTGCACTCAGTCATCTGATTTGAAAAAGATTTAAAAGGTGAAAAATAATTGTCGAGTCTTCGACTGACCAGGTATCTCTTAACATAATATCTTATGGAAGTATATTCCTGCTTTGACTGTCCTTGTTATCTGGTTGGCAATTAGCTATAAATTTCATCGCAACATTAAATTTCTCTTAGCAGTGCTCCAATCATGTACCCAGTAGCGTACGCAGGATTTTCAAAGGGGGGCAGGCGCATAGCCAGGAATTTGGAAAGGGAGATCACAACCAGAGCAAAACAATCTTAATTCCAAACTGGTGAAGATGAAGACGAAAAGAAAAACAGTCTTCACTCAGACTCAGTCGTTTTTTCTGCTCAGATTTAGGTGAAGACCAAAAAAAAGCGGGTCTGAGATTCAGTCCGTTTTTCTGCCCAAATTCCAAAGGGGGGAGCCATGGCTCAATTTTGCGTACTCTTCTGAGGTAATTATACTTTACTGGCGACCCAAAGGGGGGTTAATGGCACAATGCCCCCCCTAAATACGCCCCTGTATGTACCGGTAAATTTTGTCACAAAACTAATTATTTTTTAAGTTAACAATGGAAAAGCAATGGACACTCTACGCGAGAAATTGTGTTTCGTCAGAAAGTAGCGCCAAAGAGTTAAAATCAGTTTTCATAGTCACACGCAAGACTAAAAAGTTTGACGCAACAAAATAACGTTTTGCAAGAACACTCTAAAAAATATTTAACCTAACAACACATTTCTTTCAATAATGAATTGTTGATTCTGAAGTCATTGCAGATTTCATTAAATGAAAAGGATCGTTGATGGTTTAGTCAAAATATCTTTTTAAAAATGCCACGAACTTTTTTCCTCATATTTTCACCCAAATATTATTCTAAGACAAAATTGAAAAAGTTGGCTCATAGTGGTAACAGATTTACATACGAATATGACAAAAACTTACATCGTTATTGTACCGTTTAGACCAGGGGTAGGGAACCTCCGGCCCGCGGGCCGCATGTATCACAAAAAGTCGGCTTCGTTCCAGCCTAACCAGTGCCGTCGTTACGGGGGGCCAAGGAGTGCCGTGCCCTTCCGCCCCCAACGTCTGCTTGTGTCCCCCCCCCTTTTGGTTTAGTCAAAATACTGTTTTTGGAACATCACGCAACAACAAACAATGATGGAAAAAAGAATAATTTCGTTCAAACATAATTCTCATTTGACGTTTTCTCGATTCTTTGCGAAATTGCTGGCAACCAACTGCTGTACATAAATGTGACACAATATTCCGTCTTATTAACACACCTTTACGGATGTGTCGCGGAAGGGACATGTAAGCCTGCAGAATCGTTACCGGTACTCGTCAGTGATTACGACATGAAATAATACGAGAAAACTTTATTTTAAAAGACCAGCTGTTTTGATTTTTAGAGTACACTTAAAATTTTGAGATTGCAGTCAGTAGCGCAACCAGAGTGAAGGGGCTTAAAGTCAAGCCACTTGGAAAATTTAACCTCAAAATACGAGAGTTTACACATGTTTTAGACTTGACTTGAAGTAAGGGGGGAGAGCTGAAGGTGCTAAGCAGTTTAATTCTTTGAAATAACTTCTAAATTTCAGCAATTTAGTTATTCATATGGCTTCAAAACGTGCGAAATGTGGTTAAAATCGCTATTTTTTTTGCAGCAAAATTGCAAAAATTGCGCAGCGGCTGGGGCTCCGCCCCCAGGCCTCTGTTTACAGTCACTAAATATTTGTGACTTTGCTCGTCTGTAGCACGCCTGAGTTGCATTACTTTGGTCACCACTGAGGTTATATCAAGCACTTTTATTTGCAAAATAAATTTGCTTCACCTTTCTTAGCAAAATCCTGGTTGCACGTTTGGTAGCATTCACTGCTGTAGATAAATTTTTCAAGTGACTATGGGCCACAGACAAAACGACCTAAAAAATTTATACTGCCGGCCTCATTTTAAAATTGCGCATAATTGTAGTATTACAAGATATGAAGATCAATTTTTATATGCAAGTTTTAGTGCCCCCCACTTTTGATTAGTGCACCCTCACTTCATTTGCTCTGGCGACGGCACTGAAGCTAACTGATGAAAACATTCAAATGTAATTGCGAGTAGCAACATCTTCGATTTCAGCAGACATTGCACGGCTTGCCAAAGAGAAGAACTTTCCGCCATTTCACAAGGAGCTTTTTTGCTCGTTAAATAATAAAGTTTTGTATGCTTTGGGTATTTTATGTTGATTTCGAGATTTTTTGCGGCCCGCCCGCAATGTTGTGCAATTCATGCGGCCCACAGTACCAAGAGAGTTCCCCACCCCTGGTTTAGACCGTAGTCACTCAATAAAGTAATATTGAGTGACTATGGTATAGACAGAAACGAATCATTTATTTTGCTGAAGGTACACTTTAGAACCAGTTGCATGGGCGCGTAAAACATTGAAAAATTACTTGAACAAAAAAGAGTAAAAAAAATTGAAAACTAAAAAAATAGGTGCATTTTTATAACACAAAGTACAAAAAAAGTGAAGTAAACTCATTCATATAGCTTGCCATGTTTAATTTCTTAATCTCAATGGTCACGTGGCAGGCCCGGCGCCAGGATAGCGTGAGTGGGGGGGGGGGGGCATAAACAAATTTTGAGAGGACACAAAAACTTTAATACTTCAAATTCGAGAGTGCGGACCAAAAAGCAAAGGTCTTCTTCGCAAAATTTTACGAATTTTGGGGTAAAGACAAAAAAAAGGTCTGCATCTCGAAATATGTGCGGATTTTCACGAATTCTGGAGTGAACACCAAAACAAAAGTGAAAGAAAGTGTCTTCATGTCAAAAAAATGCGCAAATTTTCACGAATTTTGGGGTGAAACCACAAAAAAAAGGGTCTTTATTGCAAAAACTGCGAAAAACAGTTGTTGCTCACGAATTCTGGGATGATAACCAGTATTTCGGGAGTTTCAGGCCTCGAACTGTACCCCAGTGCCACCGAGCCTGTCACTTTCTTTGGGGCACAATCCTCGCTTGGGGGGGACGATTCTCTTTTGGGGGGCACAAGCAGTGATTTGGTGGGGCACGGCCCCGGAATGCCCCCTTGTGGCGCCGGGACTGTCAAGTGGGCGTTGCGTTCAAAGGTAGACTACCGCAGTTTAATCATTCTTTCTAAAATGGAGGTTTGGGACAGTGTAAAAGTAAATCTCTATCTTCCCACCAGCCCAACATTTTGGGGTCCTAAAATATTTTCGTACCAAAAAATTTCCAAATTTGGCCATCATATCCATCGTTGTTTCAGTTGCAAAACCTTCTACCCCACAAAAACGTGAATAAGCTGGACTTAAAAATAATATGGAATAGGAAAAAAGCTTTTGGGTGTCAAAATGTGACTTCGGCAAAAAAATTGCCATCGCCTTTGTTTTTGGCTCATAAAGACTTTTTTTGTCAAAGTCACATTTTTTGCTGCTCACGATCGCAAAACAACTGAGTGTGACATAGATTTACGCAATAATTCATCAAAAAGGGCAAGAAAAACAGTTCAAAACCAAGACCCTCTCATTTTTCCAAATTACTTTCCAAGCGAAAATCAAAGCTTGGGCAGAGAAAATCGCCAATTGAAATTCGACACATACTGAAAAAATTAAAGTTTGAGAATTCGTGGGAGTCGAACTCACTACAACAGAAAGCACCAGGTGCTATTCCTTACAATGCATATGCTGTAAAAATGTAAAAAGACAATAAATAAAAAAAAGGTGGTGAGAATTGGACTACACGTATAGCGCCGCTTGATCATTTAGTCTTAATCTGTCATAATTGTCTTCCGGCGCAGCGCACGAAAACGGCGTTTCATAAATGTTCTCTTCAGTATGGCGCGGCTCTGCCCCGCTTGCACGCGACGTGGTTGTGCCAGTATGTGTAGTAGTAAAAGATTCGTCTCTACTATCACTGTACAAACTTTGACGCTTCAAATCTTCACGTATCATTAACGTGACATCAAATTCGGGATTAGCGTCAACTATGGGGCGCCCTTTTCGGACCGAATTTCCACCAGGAGGTACCGTGTGCCCCTGACTCCAATGCGTTTCTCGTTTCTTGATTTTTTTGCTGCACACCACCGCAACTGTGATGACGAATGCAACAAACACGCACCCCGCAACCCCAAGAGCTATTAGCACCCACACAGGGAGAGCCGCCTTCGAAGGGATGTGTGGAGCGGGAGTTAAAACTTGCTTCGAAGTTCGCACATCTTTGCATTGACTGATCCCAATTTGATCAGGGTGTTGATTTGAGTTAAAGATGCATACAATGTATCTTGTACCAGGTTCCAAACCAGTAATTTCTTGGGGTACCCCAGGACCCCGGATCGGGACTATCGTGTAATCTTCCATCCATAAACGAGCGCTAGTGTGGCTAGTGGAGGAAGTTCCTCCCTGGAGAACGCAATCCTCACAAAGCATAACTCCGTACATTACAGAATAGCTCAAGTAAGGAGGTTCAGCAGTGTTACTATTATCCCAGTCAACAATAACACTTGAAGAGTCAACCGTGGACACACTTATTTCTAATTGTCCATCAAGACATTGTAAAGCTTCCAGATCAATAGCATCCAACGTAACGTCTTTAAATCTAAGAGGAGTGTTGCATTTTATTCCACTCTTGCTGTTAACTGGTGTTGAATTTGATAAACTGAGCCACTGTTTGAGATAGACCAGATTGCAGTCGCATTTCCAACGATTGCTTTGCAGTTCCAACGATACCGAAGAAGGCAAAGAGTTGAAGGCACCATTCGCCACGCTAAGTAAATGATTATTGGATAGATCAAGCTTGTTTAGTTTACGCATTTTCTGAAAATCGCCGTGATCTTCGTCGTTGCTGCTGTAAATGTACTGGATTTGATTTGAGGAGAGCCTCAACTCAGTCAGATTATCAGGAAGATGCAATGGAACATCTTGGAAATTGTTGTAATCCAAGTTCAAGAACTCTAAGCTTGTCAGCTGATCAAAGCTAATACCACTGTTATCGATCTTATTGTGGCTCAGATCAAAAATCAGGAGATTGTCCAAATTTTGTAGAGACGTTGGGGTCAAAGTGTTGATTGCATTGGAATCAACACGAACGTTTTCCAAGCTTGCAGGCAAGTTTTCTGGCAACGCAGTCAACTGGTTATTGGAAAGCCCTAAATCCTTTAATGCAGTTGCTGAAGTGAATGCAGCTGATGCGACGCCCGCATTGGTGAGGTTATTTGAGTCCAAGTAGAGTTTTTGAAGATTTGATAATCTGCTCAAAACGCTTTTTCCGATGAATTTTATCCAGTTTAATCGCAGAGATAAGTATGTTAAACTCGGGGGCAAATTATTCGGAAATGACGTCAGCCTGTTATCGTAGAGGTCAAGTCTTTCCAGTTGAGTCAAAGTACCAAGAATCGACTCCAAAGTGGGGCTATTTGTGAGTAAATTGCCTTGTAGAAGCAGAAACTTGGTGTCGTAAGGAATGCCAAACGGAATCCTAGTGAGTTTTCTTTCGTTGCAATATACGATCTTTCGCCCCTCATCACATCGACACTCATTGGGGCAGCAGCTTATCGATGAGATGCACAAACTGGCTATCACCAGATGTAATAATGACAACATCTGTATTTTCACACTCTTCACATAGATTACAAAAAATCAATAGAGTATCTAACAGTAATACAACAGAATCTGAAAAAGAAAACAAACATAAAGCTGTTATTCTTTTGCTTGCCTGCAGCAAGAACTAAGGCATGGCACAATCTTTTCACGCAGTACGGTTTATAGTTTCTGAGTGAATTAACTGTTTTGTTGGGTTGAACATCGACTTTCAAATTTAATTTTTTCACTTATTTTTCTTGACGTTCGGCCCTTCAAAATGAGGAGAGTTTAGTATTTACAGCTACTCCTTACAAACCAACAGTGATACGAAAGAAAGGCACGAAACCATTATGAAGAGTAAGCTAGCCGGAAAACGGTTGGACACCACAGATTTTGGCCGAAACGGATTTGGGCCCAGGTTGTTGCGAGTAAAATATACTGTAGTCCTAACTTTGATCTCCAGCTTCTGGAATAATCTTCCGAACGCGTAACAGTCCCTCGCATAACTGACGGCACATAAAAACCGTGTTACTGTAAAACGTACGACCCTGGACCAATCTTTAAAACATAACTAGGTAATAGGCATGAGTGATGCCAATTTCCGGAGTCTCCAATCCATTTTATCAGCTCAAGTTTACAGTTGTGTAGTTCACAAGCACTGCCATTGGTCTACACCAGCTTAAACCTGCAAATCCATGACCTTATTTGGCAAAGTTTAATTTCAGAAGACAGTTTCATTTAATCTGTCAATAAAAAAGAAAGGACCACAAAATTTAAAAAGAAGCACTGGATACTGGAATTGAAAAAAATTAACAAACATTACTTCCAGTTGTGATGCGGATAGTCGGATATAGGATAAAAACCAATCCGTCCGACTAAAGAACTCAATTCCACAGCAAAAAGAAATAACTTTCAGTCACCAAGACAAGACCAACGAGTACTGATTATTGTTCTAAGAATATGAAATTCGATTTCATTTCAGTTTGTTGTTAAAAACTAAGTGAAAAGCAAATAAAAGCCGTTTAGCGACGTCAGAGCAAACATTTACTAAACGCTGAAATCATAGGGTACCTATGGCGCTCTGGCACAAACAAATATGTATTTCTATGAGCCATAAATTAATCACAAGTTAGAGAATCAATAGAAACATACTTCTTGCAAACAAGCCTTATCAGTAGCATGTTCTGCTGTCTCAAACCTGTTCCGCTGCACCTGAGTAATAACTGACCCAGCATAATCTGTTGACCACATTCTCCTGTTCACTTACTAGCATACAAAAAAGTGCAATCAATGACAACCACAAATTGACAAAAACATCACCGCATGACACAAACTTTCGGAATTTTCTCACCTTGAAGCGCAGATGTTTTTTACCTCTATGCCCGATGAAACCAACCACTGCTTTGTATTTTTTTTATGTCTAATTTTTGGCACCCTTTTGCGATTCAAAAAATTATCCTATTCCACCATTTTAGTCTGCACCCTACGCTTTCATTAAAATAAACTTTGAAATCCCAGGATAATTTAGCTATAAAATCAATTCTACTAATGTTATTTTATTCTGTTGCCTGCAACGTTGCAGCTCATGAATAATTAAAACTCGACAATTACGACACATTAAATTTCTGTTTGCCATCGCACTGTCAGACTAGAGGTTATCCTTCATGTACAACAATCCATTAACATTGCAGGAAAAAAAAAGTAAAAACTAACCACACTAAAATAGCAACTCTGCTTAATGGACTAGACCAAAATGGTCAAAATACTGAAAACATGAAAACCTATCGAAGTAGCTAACTCAAATCAAAAACGTTGCCAGTCAAACTTAATGACGCAATGGCGGTGAATAAATAACCTTTTAATGCAGTTGGTCAATGTCTTCGTATCAACACAAAGACCCGGTCTACTCTGGACGTAAAATCGTAAGCGTGCGAGCGTTTTTTAGTTCATTTTAAACAGAAATTCGATACGCCGCCATTTCGCCTCACCAGCGTACAAGCTGCAAGTTGGTTAAATAAACAAAGAAAATGCTCGTAGGCTCACGATTTTACGCCCAGTGTAAACTGGGTTTAAGCTATGTTAATGGTGGATTGGTCTGTCGTGAGCTGAAAGTCTGCAATGACCTAGGAACCACTCGTATGTCATAGTGGGTGTATGCTGCACAAATTAGAAAATGCACAAAAAACACAAGCCCGAATTGGGAAGTTTGGGTGTTACAAAAACGGTAACCTACCGAAGAAGCAGGTATTAAGCCCAATTCTAAGTAGAAACAGCACAAACGCTTGAAAAAAATTTAATGGTAAAATAGCATGAATTAACCTCTAAAATAGGATGAAAGCCTTAGCTGTATCATTAACCTGGCAACAGAAGCATGTGTTTGTTTTTTCAAGATTTAAATCATTACATTATTGAAGTAAGGTTCTTAATATTGCCATTGAAGATCCCATGAGTTTTATCTGCTTTTAAAAGGTATTAGAATAACCAACGAAACTAATTCAACAAAAAGAATTTAACTGAAAAATGCCCTGCAATTATTGTCGTATACCAAACCAAGCAAACAAGCAACATAAAAGAGCGTTGCAGCGAAGTTACCAAACTCTCTAAACATTGTGATTTTATATTTGGCCTGCTTCAAAAAACAGCGCAGACACTTATCTTTGGTAATCTAAATTGAAGCAGTTTTGAATAATCCAAGAACAACAACCGCGACACAATGACATCTTCATTTACCAAGTTGCCTTGGACAGGAGACAGACAAGGGACCTTTTGGTTTTCGTTGATTTTGTTGACCTTTCGTTGATTTGACCGGACCAGGAATTGAATCCGAGTCTACTGCTTCAGTAGCAGACGCTCTATCTAATCGAACATTGATCACAAACAACGCTATTATTCACAACTTACTGTACATTGAAAGCAACCGAGAAAATAATCCTTTTTTAGCTTCATTACAGGGTTGTTTTCCATTTACAATAATCTGTATAGTTTGCACGACAAAAATATCACATTTATTTTGAATAATTAGTAAAAATTAGGGAAGGAAATTTGCTTTTTATCAGCCTTTGTATTCTCTACCGCAGTCATACTTTTATTTATAACCATCCAAATCACTAAACCAGCCTAGGAACCAATGTTACAAGCTTCAAAAAGACAAAAACATTTTTCTCTTCATCTTTCGAGATGATTTTAACGTTTATTTCATTATGGTTGAACGCTATACAACCTAATCTTATATCCACCTACAAGATCAGCCTGAACACTGGAACTGTTGCGTTAAACAAGACATCAAAACAGCCAGTAGCGTAGCCAGGGGGGGGGCGGGGGGGGCTATAGCCCCCCCCATTGGCCTGCCGACCAAAATGCAGAATAAGGAAAATACCACGTTTTTAGCACTTCTAAGACTCTCTTTTGCACTGGATCAGACTAAAAATGATTTAAAGCATAGTTTGAAACGTTTATTTGGGGGGGGGGGGCTAATAGACTGCCGACCAAAATGCTGAATAGGGAAAATACCACGTTTTTAGCATTTTAAGACTGTCTTTTGCACTGGATTAGACTATTTTGAAACGTTTATTTAAGGGAGGGGGGGGACGGCTAATGAACTGCCGACCAAAATGCAGAATAAGAAAAATATCATGTTTTTAGCATTTCTAAGACTATCTTTTGCACTGAATTAGACTAAAAAATGCTTTAAAGCATAGTTTGAAATGTTTATTTGGAGGGGGGCTAATAGACTGCCGACCAAAATGCAGAATAGGGAAAATTCCACGTTTTTAGCATTTCTAAGACTGTCTTTTGCACTGGATTAGACTAAAAAATGCTTTAAAGCATAGTTTGAAACGTTTATTTAGGGGGGGGGGCTAATGAACTGCCGACCAAAATGCAGAATTAGGAAAATACCACGTTTTTAGCCAGTAGCGTAGCCAGGGGGGGCGGAGGGGCTATAGCCCCCCCATTGACATGTCGACCAAAAAGCAGAATGGGAAAAACACAACATTTTTAGCACTTTGAGACTGTTTTATGCACTGGAGTGGACTAGATAGTGATTTAAAACATCTTGTGAAACATATGTCCAGAGGGGGGGCTAATTTGGCAAAAATAAAACCAACAAATAAATGAAACCTTTGATAAATGGTAAGAAATAAGCAATCAAATTTGATCGCAAGTGTAAAAATGCTGAATATAAGTGTCATCAACAAATATACTATAAACTAAGGAATAGGGGGGGGGCTATTCAGTATTTGTTAATTACCAATCATTTCTCTCAAATCTCTTTTCATTAGTCCCCCCCAATTATTTTTCTCTATAAACTGTATACGAAATAGATTACTCCGTGTGAGTTTTATTGAAGTATTCGATTTTATAATTTACCAGCATCTAAACAAGAGAACTAACATTTTACCATTAGCCACCTCTCAAATAGCCCATTTATGCCAGCAGTTTAATCTTGTTTGCACTGCCAATTTCTAAGCCACGTTTTAAAAACATTATTTTTAATCAAAATAGCCCTAAAATGAAGTTATTTTTGCAAAAAAATGCAAAATTTTCGAGCGCTGGGGGCTCCGCCCCCAGACCCCCGTGCCTCCGGCGGCTGGGGGCTTTGCCCCCAAACCCCCAGCCTCCGGCTGCTGGGGGCTTCGCCCCCAGACCCCCACTGGCATCCGGCGGCTGGGGGCTCCGCCCCCAGACCCCCCAAACAGCCCCCCCCATTGCGAATTTCTGGCTACGCGCCTGAAAACAGCTCCGATCCGATCCGTCAACAACTTATCATGTAACGTGCTCGGACACCGAGCAAAACAAACTAAATCTAAACATCGAAACGGTGAAAAGGTCAGCTTTCGGCTTCAATCCTTTTGTAGCGTAAATAGACTGGAAGCTCTTAATGGCGTTTACATGAGATGTTATATAAACAACATAAGCGCATGCAAGTTTCGGAACGATAACAATTAGCGACCAATACTTAGTTTTCGAATTCATTTTTAGTGACTTATCCGAATTTGGCGCTTTAGATTTCTGAAGCTTTATTCTCAAGCCATCGAATACAGTTCTGTCGACGACTCGCCGATGCAAATGCGCAGTGCTGCTTGCTTATATTATCGAATGGATAGAGATTATCCATCCGATCACAGATCGAATGGATAGAGCGTCTGCTACTGAAACGGTAAACTCTAGTTCGATTCCCGGTCAGGTCAAACCAAACACTAAAAAAAATGGTATTTACAGCTTTCCTGCTAGACGTTTAGCAATTAACAGGGAGAGAGTGAAGCCTCCACCGTGTGTGGTAGACAGGTGAGCAGGTGGCAGCTCGACGACCAAATGGTACCTTCTCTGTCTCTGACCAAGGCAGCTTGGAAAATAAACACCTGATTACAATCATTGTACTACAGTACGTGAAAATTCTGAAAATACAGTACAACTTCTGTAGCCAGAAAAGTCACAGCAGTGACAAACAATTTTATTCATATTTGGCCTGCACAAGATTTTAGCTCAGCATTCCTCATGATTTAGCGTCAAAATATACCGAGTTGTGCATTTACAAGGGTAGTTTCGGGTAGGGTGTTCAACCCCATTTTGTTGAAGTTGATGACCAGAAGTAATCGACGAAAAAAAACACAGCAGATCTGAAAAAGTCATTTTTTCCAAAACAGTAAAAACACAAAACGTTTGAAACGTTATTTTCTTTTAATCCACACCGGCCTGAAAACTATCAATAGGATAAGAAGTTATTGTAGATTGCACGACATTTGTTGTCACTTGCGAATCCAGTTGAAGAGCAACCTCACAAAATAATACGAGTTTAAAGAGAAAACATTATACGAAAACAAAATCAAAGCAACATTTGCGCCACTTTCCATATGACACATTTTCATGCCAAATAACAGAACTGTGATCTATGGCTGCCCAAAACGTTTAAAAAGGATTAGTCAAACAACGCCAAATGTAAGGCACTGCCCATTCGTCTGTGGATTTTTTAAAGATCACTCTTTTTTGACAACTTAATTGAATAGCTTTGGCCCACGACGGCTTTGTAAAGAGTCAGACAGCCGCTAAAGGTCTTAGTCTTCTCTTTAGGTTAAAAGGCGTTACGCCAAATTCTTCAGCGTTGATTTACGCAACGAAACAATACATTGGGATTAACCATACATTAAGATCGATAAAAGATCACATGACTGAGCAGAGAATTTCAAATCAACAACGCATTTGAAAAATTATTAATTCCAGGCGGAAAAATAAGAAAAATCAAAAGTTACAAAAACAATAAAAACTTTAAATTCTAAATTAGGCCCCGTCTACCCCGTGCGTAAAATTGTGAACGTACAAACAATATACTTAGTTTATTTTAACTAATTCGCAACTTGTACTCTGTTAAGGCGGCATATCAGCTAATTCATTTAAAAATTATCTTCAAAATTCAACAAATATTCAGTAACCTCTAATTTACTACATATTACATAGCCTTTCGCTCATTACTGCTGCTGTAATACCTGGGCTATGTAAAATTATAATTAAAACTGAACATGAAAAGGCTGCGCTCTTCTCTGCGAAGAAAGTTAAGAAACTAATCACATAACCGGTCTGCTTCCCTCCAGGCGATAGTGTAATTATGTTTGTTATTTATAGTAAGATTAAATCATGATGTGCCATTATTTTAGCTGTAAAAACACAATTTATTGAAGACTCTTGTTTCGTTCAATTCGCATACTTTCTGAAAAATGTTTTTGTTAAGAAGATTGCACTTTTTTTGTAAAAACTTCCACAATGATAAAATTAGCTTACAAACCTACAGTGGTTAAAGGAAAAATTCTCTAGATTAACATAGTGGCCCAAGCAGTCGGTAACGACCTTCAGAACGATGTCATCAATGCCAAAGGATTTGATTGATTGATTTATCTTTATCCTACCGATTTGAGAAAGCTACGGCAGCGCTTTCCTCCCAGCTATATAATTCGTATCCATTTAGAAGTAGACCAGTGTCAAGTTTTGCGATAAATTTTTGACTTTTTTCGATTAAATTTGTTGCTTGTTCGAAGCCACCAACCAAAGATAAGTTTTGTAAAGACGGACAACAACGCGGCCAGGGTGCGAGTTGAACCCACACCATGTTATCGGGTTGTCGTGGAAACAACGCTGGAGCCCTTTTGGCTTTGTTGTCAACTAATGGAAATAGGAAATTGATAACCATCTTTTAAAATCAAATGGCTGAGTGAGTTACTTTACGTTTCGGCTTCGGTCAGTTAAGGGGGCGAAGAAAATTTGTGAAGGACACTTTCAAAAAAGTTATCTTTTGATGAAAAAAGCTAGCAGGAGCAAAACATACCAAATTTTCCTTAAACAAACCACTAAAAAAGATCAGTGCTAAACTATGAAAAAAACGAAAAATTTAGTAACAAATTATAATTTTTCCAATTTGAATAACGTCTGGTGAACAAATTACGGTTAAATTACAAAGTAATTTAACTACTAATTTGTTGACGTGCTAGATTCAATGCTAGACTCTAATTTTACTTGATCATCAAATCCAGATCTACAAAATTGTTCGGACCACACAAAAACCTTGAATCATTTAGATGAAGATATGGTATCAAATTGCAATGATAATTCGACAAAACGATGACAATTCGGAAATCTAATCCTACTGATACCGCAAAACAACCAAAAGTTCTTTATTCGAAACGCAGTTAAAACTTTCAATGCGTTAGTTTGCAAAAACATGCTGAATTATAAACTTTGGAGATAATATTGCTCGCGTAAAAGCAAAGTAGCTTGGAATATTGCTTTCAAGATGGTGGTCCATTCTAAAATCAGCCTCTTTCATTCTTACTAGAAAGTAGCTGCGCTAACTCCAATTTACAAAGAAACATAATAAGAAAATGAATGCCGTAGTAGACTGTAGATCAACGGTCGGCAAACCCCGGGCCATTACTCGGTTCGTTTCCGGGCCGCGAATTTCTAGAGTGAATGTTATTTTGCTATAATTTAGAGTGAATATAATTTTGCAATAATCTACAACCGGATGCATACAATAGTTGATAAAAAGGTCAAATTTTGCAAAAATGCAAACATCGACTTACCAAATACCGCCAAAAAACTACCTTTCAAAATACAAATTCTGGGTTTAGCTTTAGGGTCAGTTTGGCAATTAAGTTGCAATGCTGCAATGCTGCGCATCCGTCGATACTCAATATCTCATTGACAACAGGCCTGCAAAAAAATTCGTTTTCGAAACCTGTTTGCACTACAAAAAAAAGGAGGTCAGCTGTAGATTAACGAAGTATCTTGCAATTATGGAAAAAGAAGCTATTTAATACCAAACGATATTCCAACTCCGGAACTTTTTAGCCGCTTTAAAATCCGAAGTTTAAACTAGACTGCGCATATATTTTGCAAGCTGCCTGCTGTTTCTGGGTACTAGCGCAGGACTTGCACACTACATAGAGGTTTTACTCGCATTATCTGCAGGTAGGTTAGCATCTGATGTTTCACTCGAAGGCAAGTTATTTGTTCAGCTTCTAACAGCAATATCTGGCTCATTTAAATTGCAAGCATGACCTGACGAATGTTCAGCAATTATCCTATCGAATTTTCAACGAAACGCCCAACAAATCAATAACTTTCTTCTGCTGGTAAATCTCGGTAAGTTGCCGTTGGAGCTCAAACCCGATTATTCTTATTTATTTTACAAATCGCTATTGCAATTTGTAAAAGCGCTCCGACCTTAGCAGCATATTTCCGGATTAAATCGGAATTTTTGCATTTCATGCCGAGAATTTTAATTCCATTATTTTCAATAACTATCGAGCCATTTTTTAACTTATGGGATGTAAAATCTACAAAAGCTCAGTAAAATTTATCTTCTTAATTTCAATTGCAGCAAATAATGCTTCTTAATCCTCAAAAAAGCAACGACAACATCTGCTCGTGTCCATTCATACGAACGGCCAAACACTGCTTTTCTTAATGAGAATTTCATTGATTTTATCAGATTAAAAGAAAATTGATTAGAAAGAATTTTGACATGGAAATTTGTCTTAGAGATGATGACAATCAGCAATTAGCAAGTCGATAATTATGCCAGTATAGTTGATGTAATAACCGGTAATTGCTGGAACATTTTCTACAATCCATAAGAAAACGAGTAACTCCAAATTCCATGAAATGATGGGAAGCTGTTCGTTTCAGCTTTAATTTGGGGAGAAGCCAAATAACGACCAAGCAAACTTGGACTACTCTATGCACGGAAAATAGATACATACCATCACACGACGCAAGATTTTCTTTGTCGCTCAGTAATAATAACAATAATAGGAATTGCAGTGAATAATTTAATCATGACGCTTTTTTGACGTTTGCGGGCCATGGTTTTGATATTGTTTGAAAAGTGGTGGAGAAGTCGCGAAAGGACCGACGGATCGTCGAAGCAACCGCTTTTGACGTCAAAGTTACAGTGAATTTTGGCATGCTACCACTGTATTGCTATCATACACTCAACTGATGAGGTTTGATTGAAGAATGAGGTAGTAAAAGCGCCTTAAACTCTTGGCTGTGGAGTCAAGCATAAGAGTACTTGAAGAAGTAATTATGAGAGATATAATAATAATTTTTCGAATTTTTAGAGCGTAAATTTTCCCTTGCAAACAAAACATATCTAGTGATGTACCGTTTCTAACATCAGATTTCTTTTTCGAGGTTATCAAGCCAGCATTTATTAAGCATACATTTCGAGTAGGTGTTTGTGAAAATTCAATCAGATGCGTTTGGCTAGCCTGGCTTCCTAAGAAAATAGGCGTGGTGTTCCGGGATACATGGGTTCTTGAATCCAGGACAAGGCAATAGGAGAATAAACATGTAATTACAATAGGATACAGCACGAAAATCCCTGCATTTCAAACAGGGGTGCTGAAACCGGGGGGGATGGATCAACCCCAATAATTTGTCTGTATCCCCCCCAATAGTTTGAGTATGGTCTACATCTGCATCCCCCCCAATAATTTGACTCTGGTGTGCATCTGAGCGTAGGTGTCCACTTGAATTCGGGAAAAAAAGTGTTCCATTTTTGGTGAAGACATTTTTTTTTTATTGGTCTTCACTTAATTTGCTCACCTGAACAAAATCGTGGTCAAGGTTCACCCTCCCCAATGTTGAAAATTGGGGTGCAATTGCAAATTATCCCCTCAATGATCAACAAAGATCGGCACCCCTGATTTCAACACACTTAGGCTAGCTGTTGTTAAATTTTCACAAATTGCCTCAATTGTTTTTAATTTTTTTTTAAGAATAAAGTAATACAAACTCATTCTTTATTGGTTCAAAGTTGTCTTTTGCACTGATAATGGTAATTAAAATAGTCTTGACCCAAATCTACAATGGCAATATCGCAAAATGTGAGAAAGGTTTGCTGTTTATTTAGAAACATGCGCATAGCGAGAAATTTGCAACGAGGGGGGCTGTTCCGGGACTATGGCCTAAGAACAACAGAAAAAAAAGGAATACATCCGGATTTGAAACGATTTTTCCATCGAAATTCAGGCGAAGACCAAAAAAAAAGGTCTTCACCTAAAATTCGAGCGTATTTTCTGTCCGAATTCATTTGAAGACCAAAAAAAGGTCTTCACCTAAAATCGACACAGTTTTAATGCCCTAATTCGGTGATAGACCAAATAGAAAGAAAAAAATTTTCGTAACCCAAACTTGGAAATGCCAATGGGGGGGGGGAACTATTTTTCATTCCAGTGTAGAAATCAAGCTCAAAAGTGCCAAAAACGTGGTAATTTCCAATTTCTACATGCCAATGGAGGGCAAGAGCCCCCCCCCCCCCCCCCCCCGCTACGCTCCTGCTAAGAAAACCCATCATGTTCTGCACAAGTTTAGGGTGTTCGTAATTATTTTTTTCATCTCGAAGGCTGGCATTGTTCTTCAGTTTTGAACAAAAATTAGCCTCGTGTTCTTACAAAAAAAGCGTATTCAAGTACGAGCGAAACAAAAGTAGGCTCCCATTTTTAATACTTTATAATTATCAAATTACAGCGTCTGTTCGAATTCGAGTTAAACAATAGGAATTATCACGTCACGCAGCTGCCAACCGCACCGAAAATAATTCTTTTCAGTTAATACGTGGTTAACACTAATTTGTGCAATTTGCTAAACATCAATATTAATTTGACAATTTCACGGAATTTCTAAACTCCAAAGATCTTTGAAATGCACGCGATACGGTAGTACTTCAAAGATTGATAGCTTATGACAGTCACGAGAACAGCATAATAAATTTACAAAATCTTGTACTCTCCAATTCGTCGTCACAGAAGAATCCAAAACATAACTCATCATTCCAAACTACTGGCATTCACCGAATTATTCAAATTATTTAGACATTTTTCTTTCTATTATCGCGAAGCAACCTTAATATAAACACAGCAAAGTTTGTTGTGTTTTAGACTGGTCCTTTTTATTGACAACTTTTTTCGGTTCTTTTGCCTGGTCCCTTTTTTGATTTGTTATTTGGTTTTCGAAGAAATCATAAAAACTGCCAAAAAGTGTGTAACACGGGATATTTCATAAACTACGGATTTACAATACACAGCCTGTTCATTTAACAGGTCCAAACACGTTGGGTTTGAGAGTTTAATAATTACCGGTACGTTCTATACACTGAACGCCTTTGCGTCTAAGCGATGACACTTCACAGACCGCAATTTATCCAACAATCTGCCATCAATTTATTCATTTATCATAACTTCTCAATACATAAGCTGTTTGTCTTCGTAGTCAAGTGTTAGAAATCAATGGAAAATCTATTTACCGTGCCAATAGCCTATTTCTTGAGGCTAAATTACCAGTTGCAAGTAATTTTCTCACAAACAATACAATTTGGCAGTGTACCAAAGCTTAAACCTATTTGGAATACCGATGATTTTCTATATAATGCGGTCACGGGCTAGTGATCAAAGAGAACGTGTGCACTGTAATTTAATAAAACTGCTGCACAAATTTCCTTTCTACGACCAAGTCACTACGTGAAATTTTAGTGAAGTTGTGTAGTACAATGCAGCTTCTTCGCAAGCATTAAGGCAAGTACTACTGACTATAGCTGCATATACCAGCGCATAGTCGATCAAATTATCAAAACATTAATTGTTAAATTGGTTCAGCAGAGTCCGTATCCGCAATAATGGCAAGCATGGGGCCTGAAAACACCATAAGGCAATGTCGCAGAGTCCCTATCATACTTTCCATGAGTTACAAAATAACCCAAAATTTTTGCATCGAAGCTTCGTTCTCACAGCAAAAATTAGAAACATTCCGACGGGTAGAGTCGGTGCTGATCTTTTAAATTTCTATTTACTTTTTTCAAAACCTTCAAACGCAGAGTCCGATTCCTAGGCACGTTATACTATGTAAAGTACTGGGCACGGAGAAGTGCTCATCAGTCACCATCACAACAATCACTGCATCCTACGTATTTCTTCAAAGTTTAGCTGGTCTCAAACTGTCTTCACTAAGTCAACAAAGAGAGCTAAGTTTCATTTAGCAATTAAAACAAGCTAAGCTAGATGTAATCAATGCCATTTGATGCAACAGGTGGAGCTAATAGAAATGAGATACGAGGTCATGGTTCAATGATTTTGGCACAGCAAAAATTTATTAGTCACTTCGTCTGGGTAAAGCCAGGCTCTTGTAACAACAAGGTATTGAAATAAAGGCCTGCAGTAACAACAGTGTAATATCAGACCCTATCATTGTTGATTTAATTCCGCGATTGCGTAACGGTTGTATTCCAACTCCTAATCTACTATTTTCCTTTGAAGTTTTTCGCTCATAATACAAACTGCGAATATCATCAGTGAGTAAATGCCAACTAACTTCGGGAAAGTTTGCGGCCTTATATTTAACGTATTGCTGCTGAAAACAACTATAACTTCAATTCAACAAAACCGTCCAAGTCTAGAAAGTTAAAAGGGCATTCAAGTCAAGTTTTTTGCTGTTGACCAAAATGTTGGAATAAACCTAAAATGCATTCTCACCAAATTTGAACTTTCTAAGTCTTGCTGTTCTCCAAATATTGCAGTTCAAAATTAACAATTTTGCATTTACTTCAGTGTTGTCATTTGGACAAAATTGTGACAGAAGATTAACATTTGAAAAGTTGGCTTACATTTATTGAACAGCAGCTAATTTTACATTTATGAACCTTTACGTTGTTTTGACAAGTACTCTTCCACAAAATATTTATTGAGAAGCAGGAATATGCAGTAACTTTTAGAAATCTTTTTTCCCATTGGCAGGCAACTCTAGCAAAATTTCTATCGGGAAAAAGCCTTTCTACGGGGAAATCTAATCTGGTAAATCTCGGGAACGGAAGATCGCAGAAAGCTCAAATTTGGTGAAGTTAGTATTTAGATCTGTCAAATTTCTTTGCGAGAAAACCGAGCAAAAGAATTTCCGACATGAATGCCCTTTTAAATACGTTATATGTAGGATGTCAAGAAAACCTTGTTGGCAAGGAAATGGATGTTCAGCCACATTTTACGCAATAAAATCAACAAACAAAAATCGAGTGTTATTTGCAACGTTACTGCTTCGATCGTATGAACCAGGCACTCTGCGTCTGTCTAGCCACACCAACGCAGAGCACTTTTTTTAGGTTCTGTTTGCAAGTTTTTCGCCAGGCTAGGCCACCACGACGGGCAGACTGCTTGGCCCTAATGGGAAATAAGCGTAAAGTGTCTTTCCCAAGAAATTGATGACCTGAAGACTCCAAATCTCTAACTATAAAACTTTGGCAACTCTCCAGGACCATAGAATAAGTATAATTTATATCAAAACCGTAAGAAAATTCTTCACTGCTTCATAAAAGATCTTGTCTAAACAAGGACTGGTTGAGTCTGGAGTGACTATGCCGCAAATGACTACGCAAACATCGAGTTTGTTCTTTTTTAAATATGTTGCAAATCAAAGCTCTAAAATTTATTCAAGGCCTGGCTTTTGAGGTTGAGCGGTAAAATTTATTTACGATTTATATTTACTCAGCGCTTTATCCGGTTAAAATTGCCATAAATCAAGCAAAAGTTTATTTGCACTACAACCCGAATAAATTTTTTCAGCATTTACCTGGGTATAATTTACAAGGCGGGAGCCAAGGCCTAACTACAGTGTTTTGTAAATCGTTCGAACAACAAAAGGGTACCTGATATGTTTGGTCTAAAAACAAAAGAACTCTTCTTAAATCGGGTTTAATTTGGAATCTGGGAAATTTACGCTTGGTTAACAATCAAAGACAGCAATTTGAGCTTTGATGTAGCACACAATCAAACAAGCACTTCTTTCATGCCGTAAACGTAACGTTAAAGTCCACTACTGCCAATCACGGTTTTAGAACTTTGTTTAGTTTCTGACATCTGCATAATTGTTTTGTCAATTTCTTGTTTTACATCTATACAACTATACTAATCCAATACAAAGTTTTCTTTTTTTTAACTGCAATATTCGCTTAATTTTCCATGATAAGCAACACGTGGGACAATGCTCCCAAATAACTTTGCTATAAATTTATGATGCACTGTCACTTCAAAACACAATAATATCAACAAAAACACCTCCTTATTAAAGCTTATTAAAAAAGCAAGCTACTAAAGTTAACCTAATAATTAATTTTTGCTGATGAATTGACACTTTTTTATGTGCCTAGTGCCATAGCGACACGATAATCGAAATTACGTAGTAATTATATTGTAGATACTTTGCTTTTGAGTAATCCTGAATTGTCAAATTAAATAGCTAAACTTTTAACCTAAACTTAATCAAATTTCTGTTACTGAAATGTGTCGACTTGCCGACAAGTCAAACAACAGAATGTGTTCGCGAATGCTAAGAAGGAATCATTACGCCACTTTCTTTTTTTTTTTCGCTGAAGTCTCGCTTTTGTTGACTGCGGTGTCTGCTCGGTCGCGCCTCGCGTTCTCGAGAGAGGACGTAACGCGATATTCTGGAATCTGTCGTTGATTGCCGTTGAAAGATCAAAGGTTTGTCTTACACTTCATTTCATCGTTTGTTGTCAAACTTTGTTCACAATGAGTTCGCGCGACTCCGACAACCGAAATAAACTGCTTTTAGTAGGAAATAAAAATAATTGAATTACATTTGTTTGCTAACAAACAAAGTTAATTGAGTGATTTTCGATTGACATTGTGTACCTTGTTTAAATTCCGCCCTAATCTTGCTCTGATAATGAAACAAAAAAAAGAATTTGCTGAAAAGCAACACTAATGCAACAGAAACTTTTGATTTTTTTATTTCATATTATTGATGACCTTTGCCTGCAATCGCTATATATATATTTTTTTTTTCGATGAATTGTTGACCTATGCAAATAAAAGAAAGTACAAGCTGTAAAACGCATTAAACGATTGTAATTAAGCGAATTAAGTTCCAAAGAAAGCATGTAACTTTTGAACGACACGAAATGAATCGTTAACGAGACCCAGATCGTCATAAATCAATCGTATCGGTCATAAACATGTTACGAAACTGCAACTCAAATAGAAATTCAATGTAGTAAACCTATAAAAATTATTCATAAGCAAACGATAAAACCGGCTGATCTTAATCAAATGGAGATTTTCCATCCAACAGGCAGTCAATGACGTAATAGGCAACAGTGTTATGAAAGGATAAAGTGACACAAATTTGTTCTTTGGTGGTTAAAACTTTCTTGTCTTTTGTTGTAGATCATGACTACTGTTTGACAAATGAAAAATGGCAATACAGAAAAGACTAAGAAAACTTTGCTGATTACTTTTGAAATACGTTGTGCTAGATCTTGATCTTAATTAAACGTATTTTTTTCATAAGAAGCCTGGCATTGTTCTTAATAAGTTCTTAAATTTTGAGCAAAAATGAGCCTCGTGTTCTTTAAAGTATTCTCATGAGAAAAGTGTATTCCTTTTCATCCACCACAAAACGCTTTCTCGTCTTTTATGCTTTACGTCCTCGTTAAAAGCTCAGATGTTGGAAATCAGATTTTCTTGAAAACTATCGCAAGACTTAATATTATGAACTTAAAGTATTTAAGCTCCCTTGCAGAATCAACAACGGCTCACGGATTTGAATCCCCAATCTTGTGAGTGCGACTCCGAGTCGCTACTGCTACGTGATTGCAAAAACTTTTCAAAAATTTTCGTAGCTTAAAAATCAAAGATCTTTACAAAACTTATTCCTCTTGAAAGCAATTGTTTTATTCTTTCGAGTTCGTCGTGTGAACAAAAAAAAGAAACGCGATAATTTTTGTTCGGGTGCAATACTGTTTACCTCTTTTTAAGTTTCGGGTTTTAAATTTTTCTAGTGTTTGATTTGCATGACTTGTGTGACGATTTTTGAAGAAACAATAATGGTTTTTTGGTATATTTTTAGAAAATAAAGTATTTTTCAGACAATTCAAAATTTTTGTTAAAAGGTTTTTTGAAAGTGGGACTTTTATTTGAAGTATTTTCGCCCAGCAAGAAATTTGCTAATTGTAATGGTTTCGGACATAAGTACGATATTGTTGTAGGCAGGACCTGCTTGAGGTGGGTGTAGGGGGTACATCGTACCCTGGCCCAGGAAGACCGACAAGTTCATGCGCACTCAAGTAGTTGCTCTAGCACTCAATTAGTCGTAGTTCGGTGTGCTTGCGGGCAAAAGCTGGCCGGATTTCCGGTGAAGAACTTTTTCTTTTTTGGTCTTCATCTAATTTTCGGCCCCTGCCTTTGCAAAGAGGCTCGATATTAGTCTTCGTACCCCCTTGGCAAAATTTCTCTCTGAGGCCTTGGTCGTCGTTTGCAGAACCAAGGAGGTAAGGCCGTTGTTTTTACGATGATCCTGATCACATCATCTGGGTTTAACTCCCACTCTGGTCACGTTGTTGCTTCGTTAGATAAGACGCTTTACGCTTAGATAGGATAGTATATATCGTTATATATTATCTCTGCTTGGTGGCTTCGAACAAGCAACAAATTTAGTGGAAAAAATTTCAAGTAATCCACAGGAATATTGGATCACTGGAAATTCCTAACCAGGTGCGGATTAAGTGTGCGGATCATCCAACGGAGAGCGTTTGACGCTAAGATTACAATAAACATGCAACAACAAGCAACAATATTGATCAAAATCCATTATGTAGAATGAATGAATGAATACCTGACAACACGTTGACCTCCTAACAAATCTGATGAATATTTAGCACTCGCTAGTTGTCAGTGCTGAGTAAATCTTAAGATTAGGACTACTACCAATAACTTCAGTAACTTTTGGATGGTGACGTCATTTCAATGAGGTAATGGTGATGTCATTTCAGCAGCTGCTGAACATTGTTGGCTTTCTTTTATATCCGTAGCGAAATTTTTTAAATTCTATGCATTACCTTGTTTTCTGGTTTCTACCTAAGCATTACAAACCATTTCGTTTAAGTCGATTTGATAGAGAATTTGTGTAAAATGACGGAAAATATCACAAAAGCAGAGATTTAGAAACGAAATTCAATTTCTCTAAGTACGCTTTTACTAGAAATAGGACTCTATGCATCAAACGTCCGGTATTTGCAGATTGTTTTAAGTATTGAAACCAAATAAAATTCAATTATTTATCTGTAGATGATAAAATGTCGGAGTGGAATACTCATATTTCTTTATGTTCTAATTATTTTTGGAGATAATAAATAAATGGCCAATTTCAATTGTGCAGCTCGCTCAGAGGTGTGATCGCTATTGAATGAAGTAGTGACGATGTCTTTCCAATATTTACAATTACTTGCGGGTGAGCAGTGATTCGAGAATACGCTTAGACCAAAACCGAGAACCAGAAGACACTTTCAATTGCGCATGTTCCGCTGAAGATGTTCAATCAAATCTTTCGTTACACTTGCTATGTTACGCCGAAGCGTGTATCGAGATGGCGTGGCTCATCTCCGCGTCATTACGCCCGGGCAACCCAGCTCCTTTCGAAGAAATGTCGCAGCGTTTGCACAATTGTGTCTGATTTGACTGGCTTGAGGTTTGAATTTCAGACATCCCGTTCCAGAGACGAACGCTTTACCGCTCGACCAACAGTCCAGTTATTGCTGAAAGAGTTACTGCTTGGCTTATCTCTTTCAGTATTGGGAGTGCCCTGAAGTTTTTAATGCTGCAATGAGTGATTTTTGATTTAGGGCAAATTTTAGAGAATTTTTATCATCAGACATATGCTTATGCAGGGATATTGCGTTGTTTGAGCTACTTTTTAAAGCTTTTGAGGTGACTCAGATATGAGCTTAAATTGCTTTAGGTTGACTTAGCACCGAGCGCTTTGCAAAAGCAGAAATTGCGAAAAATTAAAAGTAAATTAAAATAATTTGTAGAACGAATTCTGTTGACCTTTCAATTGACTGTGTGCTTCGCATCTGCGCTGCCAATTCTGCGAAGCAATTCAGTGATTAGTCATTTCATTAGCAAATTGAAGAGAAAAACTTTATTTGATCGTCATTCCACGCTTTTTATTGACAGCCATGACTTTGTTTATCTTTTCAAAATTTGATTGAAAGTTATTCGAATCAGACAAAAAAACAACGCATCGAAAATCGAAATAATTTCGGCAGTCTACATTATAGGTTTCATTAAATAATATTCTAATGAACTATCAGCAGTAATCAAGAGGATGAAGCGTCAAATATTGAAACTGCCAACTCTGGTTCGATTCCCGGTCGGGTCAAACTAAAGACTAATAGCAATTGGTATTCACAGCTTTTCTGCTTGATGTTCATCAATAGAAAGGGGGACAGAATGAAGCCTCCACGAAGTTTAATAGACAGGTAGGCAGGTAGCAGCTTGAGTCGAAAACCGAAAAGTCTTTTCGCTATGTCCTAGCTAAGACAACTTGGTGAATGAAAATGTAATTAATGAAGAAAAAGAGAGATAATTCAGCAAAAACCTTTACCCAAAAGTCAGCCTCGTTAATTTGGTTAACGGAAGGACTAACAGGGTCTCACCTCTTCTGGTTTTAACGTCATTTCCTCTCTGTCTGTATAGGTTTGCGCTGGTTTGTTCTTTCACTTCACTAGTTCTACGACATGGTTGATTGGGATGTGCCAATCCACTAATTACACGTAAAGCATTGGTTTCCGACGTCAGAACATGGCCACCTGTAGGAGGTCTCACCTCCTACCCACGGTGGCCTAATCCCTTAGATTTATGCAGATTACAATTGGATAAATAATAACAACATTAGCTAGAAAATTAGTAGGTGCTGAACTTGGCCGAAGTCTTGCTTCACTCTTTGAACCTAAAGCGAATCGCAAAAAATTCGACAATATGGTTTATTGTAATCAGATTACATTTTAAAACTACAATGTTACTCATAAACTTTATTGGTTTTGGACAAAAAATACGTTTCTTTGCAGTTTATACACTGTAAATTAAATTGCACTGGCAAAAAAAACTTTTTGTAGCATTCTACGATATTAACTGATCAGTGGTCGAGTGGATAGAGCGTCTGCTAGTGAAACGGTAAACGCAGGTTCCATTCCCAATCGGGCCAAACCAAAGATTTGGAATATTTGAATTCACTGCTTTTCTGCTTGATGTTTAGAAATTAAAAGGGGCAGTGTGAAGCCTCCAATGTGTGTAGTAGGCAGATAGGCAGGTGGCAGCCTGACTCGGAGACTCAAAGACCCCTCCGCTGATTCGTGGCCGAGACAACTTGGCGAAGAAAGATATTATAACAATTATTACAAGAATTTTCATTCACATACAGAAATACCATTAATGATAAACTTGACATGATTCAAAACCGTAATACTGGCGAGTAGGCAGGAATCTGCAGTGGGGGGCTGTTAAGGAGTCTGGGGGCGTAACCTTCAGCCGTCAGAGACAATTGAGGGTCTGGGGGGCTTCGCCGAGGGCTGGAAATCTGAGGCAAAGCCCCCTGCTCTTGAAAATTTTGTATTTTTTTTTTGGTAAAAAATAACTTAATTAGCAGAGCCAAAACATAATTATACTAGTTGCATAAATGGGCTATGTAGGAGGTAGCTATTGCTAAAACTTCAATTCACTATTTACAAGCTGGTAAATAATAAAATACTATAGCGGTAGTTCAATAAAACTCTCAAAAAGTAATCTTATTTCATAATTAGAGAGGCTAATGGAAGAAAGTTTGAGAGAAGTGATTGATAATTAACTGGTGGTAAATAGTTCCCCCCCATTTCTGAGCTGAGATATTTTTGATGAAATCTATGGTAAACATTTTTCAATGAGAGGTCAAATTTGATTACTAATTTTTGGCCATTTAAAAAATTTTTTTTTTGATGTATGAGGTTTGTTTTTGACAAATTATTCCCCGGAATAAACGTTTCAAAATATGCTTTAAATCATTTTTTAGTCTATTCCAGTGCAAAAGACAGTCTTAGAAGTGCTAAAAACGTAGTATTTTCCTTGTTCTACATTTTGGTCTGCAGGCTTAGGGGCTATAGCTCCCAGCCTCCCCCCTGGCTATATACGCTACTGCTCTGATATGCAATACATTATTATTCAATGGGTAACAAGTTCATTCTAACTAATTCAAAACTTTAAGGTGTTGAATTTTTGATCGGAGTAAAAAGTTCCTTTTCGAATTTGAGAGTTAGTTTACTTGCTTGATGCAAAAATAAAAAGCTGCAATGTCTTTAAAGCATAAATGCAATATAATCATAGGCATCAACATGCGCGTCAATGCTGTTGTTGCTGTTGTAGCACATATTTATCCTCCTGTCACCGGGCAGTGTCAGCTGCTAACCATTGGACGATCCGCTCACTTTTCATTGCAGTGACTACTTGGTGATTGGAGGAATCCGCTCCTGCTTAGAAGTTTCCATGATCCAATGTCCCTGAGGATTTCTTCGAATTCTTGTCCACTGAATTTGCTGCTTGTTCGAAGCCACCAAGCAGATATAATCATCGTAAAGCATCATATCCAAGGACGTAACAACGTGACCAGGATGCGAGTTGAATCCCAATCATTTGATCAGGGTCGTCGTAAAAACGACGCCTTTACCCTCGCAGCCACGGTGTGGTTAGACACTGACGCAGTGTGCCTGGTTCATCGCATGATAAAACGAAAAAACAGACGAACGTGCAAATCAATTAAAAAAAGACTTGTTAACAATAAATTAAACTTCAAAGTTTAAACGCGGTAAGACCACAATATTAACAAAACTGAAGCAATGCTTATACTTTTGTTCAATAAAAGTACTTCTAAAATTTTTATTTTGGTTCAAAATGCTTTGCTTTAGACGTGGTTAAATCATTTGTTTGTGTGTTTATCAACAATTTGGTGGTCGTGATGCATCTGTTTTAATTGACGAAAAAAGTGGCATACGAACAGCTGATTGCACAAATTAAAAGATTAGAACCGGAAGACAAAACTTTTGCCACTAAACAGTGAACGCATGTTGACACAAATAGTTTCTCATTGCCAATCAAGATACTTGATTTTCTGCATGTTGTTAATATGAATTTTATACCCAAACCATTTTTTTACTTCCTTTTTTTTGAAGTGTGAAGAAATGAAAAAAAAAAATTTCTACTGTATTTTTTGTTTTATCACCTTGTAGATCTGGAAAGATGAAAAGCAGTTTTTAGAGCTTCTACCTCTTTTTGCAAATAACTCCGGGGCAGGGGCGCTGAGAGCCAAACGTGGGCCCGGGGCCAGCTCAAATATGAAGGATTTCCGGTTTTTTGAACTCCAAAACAGACGGAGAAAATGCCGCATTTTTGTCCGAATTATGATGTGATCTTCAAAAAAAAAGGTCTTTACCGAAATTCTAACGTTTTTTTCGGTCGAAATTAGGTGATTTCCAAAAAAAAAAGGTCTTCAGGCCTCACATGCTGATTTCTCAGTGTCACTTCGATGGGCCCCTCTCGAGCTCATGGGCCCTCTGCTGGGTCCGCTGAAGCCAACAACCTTCCTGAAGCCCAAGGGTCCCCTCGTGGGTCCCCTAAAGTCCATTGGCCCCGGGGTCATTGTACCCCCCTGCCCCCCTCTCGGTGGCCCTGCTCCGGGGAAGTGGCAGACTTGCAAAAATGCTAAAAGAAATTCGGTGCCAAAGATGGTTACCTGACCTACGGTCGAGTTCAATAGCCTCTGATACTGAAACGGTAGACTAGTGTTTGATTCTAGTCGAGTCAAACTAAGGACCATAAAAACTGGTATTCACAGTTCCTGCCAGGCGTTTAACATTAAGGCACAGTGGAAAGCAGGAGTCGGCAACCTTTTTCGTTTTGCGGACCGGTTAAAAACTAAAAATGTTTCGCGGACCGGCTTTCAAAAATAAACACAAATTTTTAGTAATGTACTACTTTCTGTAAACTGAAATTATTTCAAAAAATTATTGTATTGCTTCCTACTACCTGAAATTATTTCATCTCAAGATATTAAAACTCGTGTAATCAAATCTTTTTTTTATAAAATGTCCAAACGCATTTACATTTTACGTTACAAATATATTCCAAAGTATTTAACCTAGAAAAGTATACTGCCAGGTAACGAACTCTCCTCGGACCGGCACCGGTTTGTGGACCGGTATTTGCCAACTACTCGAGTAAAGCATCCAGCTACGTGTGAGGTAGACACTCAGACAGGTGGTAAATGAACTCAAAGGCCAAAAGGACCCTTCGCTGTCTTGTTGCCAAGGACACTTGGTGATCAAAGATGTTATTACAATTAGATGTTCTTAAACCATACTTATTTAGATTTCATGTACTAAAACTTAGCGACTTCGCAAGGGTTCATTTAATCAGACGCAGGTTTTCCAAAATCTTTTTAGATGGCACGTGTGTGCTATGGGATTGCTATAAGATTGACATTACGACGATGTCTTGCATTTTGGATGTTTATCTCGAGTAATTCTGTAAACAGGCTGTTATTATAGAACTGTCGTTTTCACACCAGCAGTAACGAAAGATCGATACAGCGCATTCTAAACTCCTGACGTGTCTGATCTACAGATGCGCTATGACACTGCGTTTTAGTTTATTTTATCAGTTTACAATTTCACACTTTGTTAGAAACCTGTAAACAAAAATAAACACTAAACACCGCCATATGTCATCATAATTCGCTATTCCGATGCACAAAAACTTTTGTTTTTGTATGATCATAGTCAAAAAATTTTAGTGTTTCTAGAGCAGTATCCAGTATGTGCTTTGGATTTTACACCACCTTCACTTGAAAGGATTACCAGAGAAACAACTAGAAAAATGCAAGTAACGAGCCTTTAGACGACTTGCTTCCATAGCTGCTGCTCTGGTGCCCTTTCTGCGACTGTGGTGGTGGCCAAGCGATAATATTGTCCAGCCTATGAAAAAATTTTGTCTCGCCAATTCGATCCATCAAACAGTGGATAAGGAGACCAGCACATAGCCACGTTAATTCTATTTTACACTCGGAGTAAAACGCCCAATTTCGTTTTTTTTTGTGTGTAATAAACTCCTTCAGAAACAAGATTTTTATTTCAAATTAATTTGACTTTGAGTCAAATTTATTTGCAAACAACTTCTCGAAACTTTGAAGTTCTCTAGATAAGGAAAAGTCTCCCAATTTTGAGGTTTATTGAAGTCGCTTTTCAAAATCTGAACATTTTTTGGCCAATATTGAACTTAAATGACGTCATCAAAACGTTTTTGTGGCGTAATCAACTTGACCTAGACGTTTTATGATTTAGTATTTAAAAACAAACTCAATGTACACAGTTTGAACCGCCTGTGGCATCATAGCAAAAATAATGGCATTTTTCAAAATAAAGACGGTGACGTCATTATGTTCACGCCATCAAAGCAAAACCAATTTTCTAATAAATTTTAGTCAACACCAATCCGCATGCCAAGTTTGGTGTACCCATGAGTTTTGGTTTAGGAGTTATAGATAGGCAGGGCCGCAACTAAGAGGGGGCAAAAGGGGGCGGCGCCCCCCTAAACAAAAATTCCGCCTCCCTAAAATGCCAGCATGCCCACCCAAATTCCCCTTTCCCTTGCGGCAATTTCAAGATGGTGGCTTTTCTTTTGGGTACCAACAGAAAACCAGAAGATAAGTAGAACAATTTGGCGAGATGACCTGTTTTTTTTTTGTTTTTAGATCAACAGCGAACTCGGACAAAAAGTAGACCATATTGGCACGATGACCTCTTTTTTGGGGGGGAATCAACCGAGAACTCAGAAAAAAGTAGACCAACCCAAACATTTTGGCCCTTCAGAAACAAATTTTCCTCCCCTAAGAACAACGTTCTAGTTGCGGCACTGTAGGTAGGGGACATTTTTGCCCCTCCCTCCAAGTGTAGTTTGGTCAAGTTTGTCAAATAGTTATGGTTTGTTTAGTTAAATAGGTTAGTCAAATAGCCCTTGTAAAATAGGGTTAAGACGGCCGGACGTTTGTTCACACCCTAAAATTTTTACTTTTGCCCATCTTTAGGTCGGATATAATGCGAAACTCACAATTAAGAGCCCAGTTTTCCTTGTCTAGCATATGACAAAAATGTTTTGTTATATTTCCCACTAAGTAAATTAGCTTCAATTTAGGAGAAAAGCCTCCTGAAGGTTCATTGATGAACTATCATTCGTGCTGTTTGTTTTGACAAGGGGTGCGTGAGAGTGTAATAAGGCAATAGACAATCAAGTTGTTTCTTCTTGATCTATAGGTTGAATAATATCTTATGTTTAGTGCTTTTGTAATTAAACCTTTATTACTTCTACCCAAGACCTGAAAATATCTTTCCGAGCCCTAACCGGGTCCGTTACCGTGACTGATTAACCGATTTTTGGTTCGAAACACAATGAATTGACTCAAGTTGCAACTCGGATTGACTGTGTTCGACTACTGCGAACTTAACAACGTCAAGCAAATACTTGCACTTGTATTCGTTATTTTCGAATGGATAAAAAATGTGTTAGGTTAGGCTTATCCATGAAAATCGGCAATTTGGAAAAAACTGGCCTGTTTGTCTACCTTTAAATTTTGGTCAATCAGCTTGCTTTTTCTGAAAAACTAATAGGGATTTTTACGATAATTCAAATGATTTGAAAATTACCAATTTTCTTGCTTTAGTAAACTACTGTAGGCAAAGCACGGTTTACCACCTTGCTAACGCGTATAATACGATACTACAGTAGAATACGGAACGTTATAAACACCCTTTTCAGCATATTATTGTATTTTTTGAATGTTGATTCAATGAATCAATAGTTCGTATCCGTATTTTTGTATTTTAGACAGTAACTTGCGCCGAACATATCAAAACAAAAAACAAAAAAATTCTGGGCATAATAATGACATCGTGCAGATGGGGCTCTGAACAGAAACTGATGTAGCGGTCAACACCTATTCAAGAATTGTCAAGGCCCAACCTATAGTTAAAAATGAAAAAGATAGTGGTTTTGAAAACTGTGCGTTTTTTAAGGTCTCAAGCACGTAAAGCAAACATATGGAAAGGTGACCGGAGTGTTGCTGACTTTAAGAAATTTGTCCTGCCGACTGAAAGCAAATAGAATATACACAAAATGCTGCCTTCTCGACATATAGCAAATTTGGTTTGTCGTGCGTTTTCCTTTAGTTCTGTACGTAATGGAATTTGCAGACTAGAATTGCCTGCCTAAGCAACTTGTTTTCAATGTGCTCCAAGAAAAACGCCTTTTCGCTTAATTTTTGATCTGCGAGATAACAAACGACTTTCATCATTCATTGATAGATGCAAAAAATCCACATCTAGCGTCACAAGAACGTAGCACTCAGTTGGGGCTCTTTCTGGGAAACCCACGACCACGGCTTCCGACCGGAAAATAGTTGGTTCTTCTAAGGTCGCACTAACGTTACTTTGAAAAGCAACTTCAAGCCAACATCATTTTTAAGCCAGCTATTTTCCATGACACTAAAAGCTGCAGAGTTGTACGACGGGCCGGGCTTTCCGGGTCGGGTTCGGGCCTAAAGTTGACAAAAATGTCGGGCTTAAGTCGGGCCTGAGACGTACTTTTTTGTCTTAGGTGTACAAAAAAATAATCAAAATAACGTGGCAATATCGCTTAATTTTTTAGACCAAACTTGACTTTCGGATTTTTTCGGGCATGATTTGAGCTTCAAATTAATTTTCGGGTTCGGGCCGGGTTCGGGCTGAACTTGTCGGCCCGTTTACAACTCTGAAAAGCTGACCCTTGACGAATTGGGTTACATTAAAGGAAACGCTGTAAGAACGCGATGATTAAGGAGACAGAATTGTAAACGGGCCGACGAGTTCAGGCCCGTTCTCTTTTTGAACCTGAAAAATGATTTGAAGCCCAAACCAGGTCAAAAAAACCCGAAGGTTAATAATTGTAAAACTTAAAACAAGACTGAAGGCAAAATCTCAAGTTAGGGCAATCGCATTAGATTAGACTGGCGTTGACTCCATTTTTAATTTTTGACCCTGCCGTTTCAGAGATATTTTACTTCAAACACAACGTATATGGGCCTCTCTAATCGTAATTTTTATTGACAAACCTAGCGTTGATAACATTGGCAACGTCATCTTGGTTCAATCTCAAGGCAATGCCGCGATTATAGGCTGAACCACTAGGTCTTTTAGCCTGTATGTAAGTTAATAAAGACCCCTGTGGGCTACGCTACTGCATTGGAACTTCAGGATTGCCAATAAAAATCATAATTAGGGAGGCCCTTAAGTGGTATTTGAAGTAGAATATTTTTGGAACGGCTGGGTCAAGAAGGATGGAGTCAAAGCCAATTTAGTGCGATTGCCCTATAACTTTAGATACCCCTGTTGATTTTGCCTTCAGTTTCCTTTAAATGAAATCTTCATTCAGTATTTGCAAAATTGTTTTGATTGTGTGTTTGTACCTACCTAAAACACAAGGCACCTATTGGGCCCAAACTTAGTCCGAGATTTTGTCAATCTCGAGCTGGCCCGAACTGAACCCGACCCGAAAAGCCCGGCCCAACTTACAGCTCTGAGAGGAGTAGTTAAGACGATCGCACGCAAACATCGATAGCGTACAGTTCGAAACCGGCTTTCGTTGATTTACTAAAAGTACTGTGCACAGAAACCTTTAAGATGAAATAACTTGGTAGATATTTGAGTCTGGGCAAATGACGGCTAAGAAAAAAGCAGTTCTATTGTTATTCAATACCAACAAATACGTTTGCTTGAAGAAGGAGTGTTCAAACTTTTCCGATGGAGGGTCAACTTGGACCCAGCAAGGTTGCGGATGGGCCAATCTAGTCCATGAAAACCAAACTGAAAAAGAGAAGAACAAACTTTTGATAAAAATTGGCATTTCGCGTTGGGAAAAGTAAGTGAAAACCAGAAAATAAAAAAGTCTTCTACTGCTCTAGAGTGGAAGTATGCGGTGAGGGCTACAACTTTGCTCCGCCAGTATCTTTCATATATGATTGCTGGATAAAATTCTGGTGGCGGGTCAAAAATTGCATTATAGACGCGGGTCGGATTAAATTGCTTTGCGGGCCGAACTTTAGACACACCTGGCTAAGGGCAAACTCATTAACCCTAAAACCCAAGTAAAATGAAACATTTTTGCTCGAACGCGATTCGGTTTGCCAATAAGCCTTATAGTTTATCGCCGTACCAATACTACACAGTATTGCTGGAATGTCTTGCAAATAAAACTAAAGAAAATACAGCGGAAGAATTTGAAATCTGGAACGTTACTCAAGTAGAAAGAAACTAATTTTTAATCTATTGCTGCGATTTTTGCAAATTTTCCCCGTATTTCAGCGTAGTTTGGCCATTTTCAATAAACTCAATTGATTTCGAGCGAAATCCAATTCTAAAAATTCTGTTTTATTTCAACACAATATGTTTTGACGATTCGTAGAATATACTCGTATTATTCCATAAATGGTGATTAAATAAACAAAAAGTATTGATTTAGGTAGCGGATTAAGCCGAGGCACTGGACGCAAATCAAAGGAAATTGTTACGAATAATCCATCAATTATAGGCCTATAGAGCTAATAAGAGTATTTGTAAGATTGGCACAAAATATGGATAAAGATTGAGGGAAAATCATTGTCAAAACCTTGTCATGCTCCAATGATTTTCTTTTATGCAAAAAATGTATAACGGACTTAGACCAAATGTATGACACGTACGATATTTGACACTCAATGGAAGCTAAGCCGCTCAAAACAAACCCAAAGAAAAGCAGAAATAAAGGATCAACAGGCAATGTCGTCAAATACGTGTGACTTACAATTGCTTTGGATTGACACCGTCGATCTCATTGGATAAACTCGTCAATTTTCAGGCCAAAATCATCTTTAAAAATTTTCACTTATATGCATATAAAGGAGTCAGCAAAATAGTCAAAGGAAAAAAAAACGTTTAAAGTAAAACAACAAACCCCTTCTCAATAGATATTCATTCAAAGCAACGTGACGTAAGTAACCTCGTTACTTTATTTTGCGAAGTGCTCGTAATTTCTGCATAAAAACATTGATAATATAAAATGGGAAACCATTACGAAACCTTTTCCAGCAGCAACTTTGATGCAAATCAGTAATTATCATTGTCTGACTTGTTCTCTTTTTGAAACTCTTTCTGGTCAAAAATCCTTACTAAAATATACAAGAAGTAAAAAGCGGTGCCATTAGCACACTTTTGTTGGGCTGTGCAGATTTCATGTATCAATGAAAAATTTGTAACATAACACAACATAATTTATTGCGCTACTCAATGTTTGAATAATTAATCCTCACAAAATAAATTACACATTAGAGTGAGCGGCAAGGTGGATACGAAGCGACTGGGACGTCATCAGGTCGAGCACCCACCTTGCTTGTCACACTACAGTCCAAATAGATAATGCTATGAGCTAAAAAACTAAGAAGAAAAAAATGCAAATAAAAAGCAAACGACTACAAGAATCAAGCTCGAAAACAGTAACAACCAAAAAGAGCAGTGATTAACTTATAGAATGTTACCAGTTTTGTAGGTTGCAGCGGTAGGCTATATTTATTCATTTTGTAATACTGTATCTGGAGCGGACCCAGAAATTTTTGCAGGAGGGGCCGGCTCAAGATGCAATATTTTTGCAAAGGTCTTTGAACGATTCTCCCTTTCAGTTTGATAGTTTTAAAAGGCGCAGCCAGCTACTACGTATTATCCCCCCCCCAAAAAAAAAAGTTATATCCTAGCTGTTAGTTTAGCCCGGCGCGTAGCTAGAAATCTGCAATGTGGGGGCTATTTCGGGGGTCTGGAGGCTGAGCCTTTAGCGCTCGGAGATTCTGCCTTTTTTTTTGCAAACGCGACTTAATTTTAGTCTAGACAAGAAATGAATCTTTCTCCAGTTATTGCAATGAATTTTAAGCGTAATAACTTTTCCTTATTTTTTTCCGGTTTGAGCAGGAAGGGTCCGGGACACCCTGGACCCAACACTGCTGTATTTTGTGGCGTTCGCTTTAACTCAACGTAATTTTTGGAGCACTATGAGTATGTGGAACCCAGATAGATTTTATTTGAAGCTTTGATTGTACCGGCAGTAACAGTGAAACTACGCAGTGTCCAGTTCTGCAATGGTTAGGCAAATACTCTATTATTCCCTTTTTGCATGTCCGTTTTGTACAATTTTCTGGCACTTTTGTTTTTCTTTATTGCTAGTTTTTTTTTTCCTTTTTTCAATTAAAAATGCTCCAAACAGGACTAGAAAAGCGGATATGTTAAAAAGTCTAAACGACAAACGCTATAAATGAATTGGAATTGAATTATTGGAATAATTGCGCTACAGAACATGATTTGCGTCATTGTCACAGCCGACGACTCAAAAGTAAAAAATCTCGTTTTACGGCTCGTTTACGTTTTACGACTGAAAAAGTAAAACAAGGCTTAGCTACTACATTGCAATTGAAATAAACCGCTTAACTGGTGACCTCAATTAACCTAATCCAATCTGCAGATTTATAAAAAGTTACCTCTTCAAATTTTGAAAGTGCCATTAAAGCTATTGAGACAGTTAATTGCGTGGTCATTGCCTAATGGAGGCAGAAATTAGAACAATCCAATAATACATGAAAATATTTCATGAACCAGCTGTTTGGTAGGATTCCCGACGAGCCAGTGAATATTGGTTACACGTGGACTGGTCGCATGCTGGATTGTCTTAAAAATAAACCATTGAATGATGGACCTGATATTGAAATTGCTGAGGCGTTTTTTTTTGGGTTCACCGACTGGTACATTTATGCACGAAAAATGTTGGCCGAAGTAACTGAGAGAGGGCAGGTTGTATACTGATGAGGGCCGACTTTGAGCAGCTAAAAGCAAGTTTGAAAGGTGATTTTAAGCCGGACGAATGCATTTCGCGGTTGGGTGTTTTTTTTACACCAACCCGCCACTAGCATCGCCAATTTGGCTTTAAAATAATATAGCTACAAGCTTATCGGGCATATACGAAATCAGTCGTAAATTATATACTACTATTTTATTTATTAAAATCGATTTCACCCCAGCGGGGCGTCATCAGTTAGATCTAAAAACAATCAGCGTATACTTTAAAACCAAAATCATCATAAAACCTATAAATAGACTATAACATCAATCAAATTGAAAAGAACATACAATGGACTCCAATAACAGCGAAATTAAAGAAACTATAATACTGTATATAGCAAAACCTCTTTCGCAAAGCAAATATATTGAAAACCTTGTTTTATCTACACCACCACAACACCAGAAAAAAACTATACAAAAAAGTTGTTTAAAATAACAAACCCCCACAAAAAAAAATATATATATATAAAAATATATAAATTTTGAGAAAGGCTAAGACAAGGGTCATAGTCAAGAGATTCCTAAACCGAGAGTGCTCAAACCACTAACTTGGTGAGCGTAAATCAAATTCAGTTAAGGGGGTTCAGGACAAGAGCACTTGGGACATTGTTTCACTAAATGAATAATGATTTAATGACAATTGATAATAAATGGATTTGAGCCGTCGCGACGCGTTTCGTCCTTGCTCAAGGGACTCTTCAGGCGACAAAGGTCAATTTTGTTTTCATTAGCCCAAACAAAAAAAATTAATTGGAATCGGCCCCCCTTACCGTTTCTAGGCTATGCCTTCCAGTGCAATATGGCTACTCCAAAACTTTTATTTTCAACACAATATGTTTTGATTAAATGGCATATTGTTTGATAAACATTTTTATTTTCAACACAATATGTCATTTTATTTTCAACACAATAAATGTTTGATAAACCGATCAGTGGTCGAGTGGATAGAGCGTCTGCTACTGAAGCGGTAGACACGGGTTCGATTCCCGGTCGAGTCAAACCAAAGACTATAAAAATTGGTATTCACAGCTTCCGTGCTTGACGTTCAGCAATTAAAGGGACAGTGTGAAGCCTCCATCGTGTGTGGTAGACAGATGGGCAGGTGGCAGCTTGACTCGAAGACCGAAAGGTCATTTTGCTGTCTCCTGGCCAAGGCAACTTGGTGAATAAAATGTAATTACAATTACAATTACAATTACAATTTTCGCCGACAACTTACCGACCACCATTACCCAGTAGGCTACTGACTCGCTACTCGAAACCTTCAAAATCTACCACTAATCAATTCTACTACCTCTTTACCGAAATCTTACAAGCTAAGCCTACTTACTGCTAACATTGCGGGTTTGGTCTGCACAACGTTAAATTTGAAACCAATCAAAGAAACTAATATCGAATAATAGCCCATTATTGTCAAAAAATACAAAAAATCGCAAAACATTACGTATGGAGCTCTACGCAATGGAAAATTTTAATAAGAGACCCCAACGTTATTCGAATTAAAATTTTCTATCCACATAGCACTATCTCAGAGTGCTCAAACTAAAAAAGTGAGCGAATTCAAATTTTGAGAAAGGCTAAGACAAGGGTCATAGTCAAGAGATTCCTAAACCGAGAGTGCTCAAACCACTAACTTGGTGAGCGTAAATTTGGTGACCCGGCCTCATCATTATTCATTTTGTGAAACAATGTCCCAAGTGCTCTTGTCCTGAACCCCCTTAACTGAATTTTATAAAAATATATATATCTTTTTTCAATTATAAAATGCGTTGCTAAGCAACCAAAAAAGTAAACATATCTCCAAACCTTAAAATGTAGAAAACTTAAATTTTTTTTCAAAAATAGGTGGAATTGGAAAAGAACACATTACCAAACTCTTACCTTGGTTGGCAAATCCACAAGTAGGAAAAAAGGACCTTTAATACTAACTTCTCCTAAACAAACTGCTAAAAATTTGATGAGATGGCTAACCAAAGAGAAATAGGCCTAGGCTATTTGAAATTAAAGATTGAAAACTGGCTCAACAAAATCAAGGGCTAGTGTTACATGAAAAAGCAAATACCATAGCCCGGTCTCACCATTTAACTCCCAAAAAGAATAGCCTGACTCTGTCGCACTAGCAAACTACAGGGCGAAAAGTAGGAAGAATCTCGCAAACTAGTCATTTCCACTACATCCAACCAAATCAGCTGATAAAAAATCAAAACAACTCATTATAGTAAAGTGAGAGCCTATGACGTAACAAAACCAATATCAGTTATCGTAAAATTAAGCAAAATATTTTCCAAATGCATGCCTCGAAGCAAAATATGGAGTATGGAAATTATACATATGGAATATAGAAATATGGAATGAGGAATATGGAAATTATTTTGAAGCAGAGTATGTTAAAGCAAAATACCTATGTTTTGCGTGATTAGCTTATTGCAACAGATTATAATGAAAGTAAACCAGAAAAACAGTAGGCCGATGCAAAATTAGTGATATTTCGGTAAAATTGTTTTATTGATGTTAATTTCCGCAACAAGTTTATTTATCCACATACTTTCCAAAACATCCAGCTTTTTTTGGTTTCTAGGTTCTTGGAGAAAAGTTACTTCAAAACAATCTGAAATATCCGGCAGAGAATTCATTAGTTCTTTGTGCCAAGTTTGAAATTGAATCAATAGGGATGCTCTATCGTTGTGTTGTTTTTTAGAGTTGTTGTTGTTCCAAAATGCTCTATGTGCAGACCAACAAGTAGAAAAGTGATTTGTCGTTTGACCAACGTAGATTTTTTGACAAATTTTGCATTGGGCTGCGTAAATTCCGTAGTTGGAGCATGTGAGATTTTGTTTCAAAAAGAAAAGTTTTCCTTGAGCAGTTTTGATGTGATTGACTGTAGGGACCATTGATTTGCCATTGTAGTTTCTAAAATTTCCACATAATGCACATTTGTTGCAGGGATGGGACAAACCGGCCCTAACATCACGTTGAAAAGGCCCATTATGTGCAATATTGCGGTAATTGGTGAGCAGGTTTAGGAGTGTTGGAGGCTTTTTATAAACTACAGCAGCATCCGGAACAAGAACTTTTTCTGTGGAATTGAGTTTTAACAAATTTACAAAAGAAGATGCCCAAATAATCCGTGGTTTAGTTTTCTGTTGTCCAAAACGATCATTCCATTTAGATGCTAAATCAAGAATTCTGTTAACTAATTTAATATTGAACTGAGAATGAATACACTTCTGCTTTAATCTTTCTAGACTTGCCAAATAATCACGTTGGGCTTCATTGAGTCGTCGTAGGCGAACTGCTTCACTAAAGACAATGGATTTGAAAATGAGAGTTGGATGAAACGATTTACCACTAAGTAAAGTGCGGTCAAGAGCTGTGGGTTTAACAAAGTCACGAGTGTAGAATCTGCCAATGTGGCTATTGTTAATTTTGTGTTCAACATCCAAGAATTCTATACTATAATAAATATAATAGTGCAGAATCTGCCAATGTGGCTATTGTTAATTTTGTGTTCAACATCCAAGAATTCTATACTATAATAGATATAATAGTGCATTATATATTTTTTTTGTAGGGGTTTATTATTTTTAACAACTTTTTTGTATAGTTTTTTTCTGGTGTTGTGGTGGTGTAGATAAAACAAGGTTTTCAATATATTTGCTTTGCGAAAGAGGTTTTGCTATATACAGTATTATATTTTCTTTAATTTCGTTGTTATTGGAGTCCATTTTATGTTCTTTTCAATTTGATTGATATAATAGTCTATTTATAGGTTTTATGATGATTTTGGTTTT
Organism: Trididemnum nubilum; assembly: GCA_963965965.1. Taxonomy (NCBI): domain Eukaryota; kingdom Metazoa; phylum Chordata; class Ascidiacea; order Aplousobranchia; family Didemnidae; genus Trididemnum; species Trididemnum nubilum. Next base: position 27,984,724 of record OZ014486.1, read on the forward strand.
AAAGTATGGCACGCTGATTGTTTTTAGATCTAACTGATGATGTCCCGCTGGGGTGAAATCGATTTAATAAATAAAATAATAGTATATAATTTACGACCGATTTCGTATATACCCGATAAGCTTGTAGCTATATTATTTTACTGATCCCTAAATGCGAAGTCGTCGGAATTTCTTCTTTCTTCTCCTGTGTGTGATTTTCATCCAAAACATGGCCTCAAATAATTTGGCTTTATGATTATGTTTTGTTCACCTTAACAATATCGCAATACTGACGTAATTTTTTGTCTTGTTCTACACTTTTGAATTTTGATGTACAGTACTTTGAAATCCAGCGGTTTGCTAATGCTGTTAAAAATAGATACATTCACACAAGTACTTTTCGAGTTGCTTTCAGTAAATTATTTTATTTATTTTTATTTTTAAGATGCACAAAAAACACAAGACACACTTTGCATCTTTCAATTTGCTATTGGCGAACCGTTCGAGAATCCGTGGCTTCAGCTGCGTTTGAAAAACAGGTCTGCGTCTTCGGTGCTGGCCCTACAAAGTTACACAAACCCAAAAAAATGCGATTTGAACTGCTTAATTATACTCTTTATTAGTATACAGAAAACTGACAGTTTTGTCTTTTTTTCTTCACGGTTCACGCGTTCTACCAATATGTCCAATCAAATTAGTCGAACACGCGTCACCGCATTAAGCTTCGTTACAAAAGCAACCTTTTTTTCTTCAATGCTCTTCTCTTTTTCTCACGCGTCTGTTACTAGTCTACTTAGTAGAGTCTATGGTTTAATTAAAGCATACTCGTACTTGTTGCAGTAATTTATTCTGTAGCCTTCGGTTCAGTTTCTCTTTTATGAGTTGTAGGAAAAAGTTTTCGGTGCATTTATGTCAATGTTGAATAATCAAAGGCTCGAATCCCTGCCGGTGCAAATACCACAAGGAAAAATAAATGCGTTAGACGTTAGTTTTTCCATCTTATTGTATGTTTGTCCGATCTATTTAAAAGAAAGACATACTAATAAACAATAAATAAATAAACGTTCTGTATCATTGAAATGATTGCCATTAGACTTTAACAGAAATTACCGTGTTACGTAATTGCTGTTCACCACCCATAATGGACTAATTTAGTAATTGTCCATATCTTTCGAAACAAAAAGTTGCTAATCGAATTAGGGTTGATACATGATAACTGTTTTTGACTATGGGAAAGTTTTTGGACCAAAATATAAGAAGGAATAAAATCAACACAACAATGCAAAGCAAATGTTCTATTTTTTAGAACGTGCAAATAACTAGAGTAAACATTCAAGCAAAGTTTTAATTGGAAGTAATTTGATAGGCACAAGAACAAGAAAAGCCAAACCACTTCACTTGGTCAATGAAACGCTATTCAAAAGATTCACCCGTAAAATTGGGAAATGTTACAAAGTTTTAAGAAATAGCATAAAGGTTACTCATTTTTGCTATTTATAAATCCAATAGTTCCAGTTATGGGAACTTGAATTTTGAATATATCCTAAAATTGATTGAAAAAAATTTTTTTTTTGAAATTTTAGTTGCTTTTGCGATTGTAGAACATCTGGATGAAGTTGGTAAAGACTTACAGCACATGCTTGCATTTTGATACGCGTTTTGAGAATGATTTTGTGAAATTTGTTATTCGCTTTTGTTTAGTATTCGTTATCATAATGCAATATAGCAAAGATATACACGATTTAGGTTTTTGTTTGTTGTTCACGATCAATGATTAGAATTAAATTTTCAAACGCTTCATTACTTTTAATTATAATTGTAATCAGGGGTGCCGAAACCCGGGGGGGATGGGGGATATATCTCCCCAATAATTTGACTGTATCTCCCCAATAATTTGAGTATGGTCTACGTCTGCATCCCCTCCAATAATTTGACTCTGGTGTGCATCTGAGCGCAGGTCTCCACCTGAATTTAGGGAAAAAATGTTTCAGTAGCGTAGCCAGGGGGGCGGGGGGGGCTATAGCCCTTCCCTCATTGGCCTGTCAACCAAAATGCGAAATAAGGAAAATACCACGTTTTTATCTTTTCTGAAACTGTTGTTTGAGCTGGAATGGACTAAAAAGTGATTTAAAGGATCTTTTGAAGCATATATTCAGGGGGGGGGGGGCTAATTTATCAAAAATAAAAGTCACAAATGAATGAAAACTTCGAAAAATGCCCAAAAATAAGCAATCAAATTTGATCGCAAATTTAAAAATGCCAAACATACGTTTTATCAACAAGCATATTATAAACTCAGAAATAAGGAGGAAGGGGGGCTATTCAGTATTAGTTATAATTATCCATCACTTCTCTCAAATATCTTTCCGCTAGCCCCCCCCCAATTATTTTTCTTTATAAAATATAAACGAAATACAATACTCCGAGTGAGTTTTTTTGAATAACAGAATTTTGTGATTTACCAGCATGTAAACAAGAAAACTACATTGGTATCGATAGCCACCTCCCACATAGCCCTTTAATGTAACCAGTTGAAAGATGTTACGCTGCCAATTTCTATGCTACGTTTTAAAAACATTATTTTTTATTAAAATAGCTCTAAAATTAAGCTATTTTTGCAAAAAAATGCAAAATTTTCGAGTGCAAAATTTTCGAGCAGCCTCCGGCAGCTGGGGTCTTCGCCCCCGCCCCCATTGGCCTTCGGTGCCTTGAGGCTCCGCCCCCAGACCCAAAAACTAGCCCCCCCCATAGAGAATTTCTGGCTACGAGCCTGGTTCTATTTTTGGTGAAGACCTTTTTTTTGGTCTTCACCTGAATTCGGCGAAAAAAAGTGTTCCATTTTTGGTGAAGACCTTTTTTTGCTCTTCACTTGATTTGCTCACCTGAAAAAAATGGTGGTCGAGGTTCATCCCACCCAATGTTGAAAATAGGGCAAAATTGGGGTAAAATTGCAAATTATCCCCCCCAATGCTCAACAAAGATTTGCACCCCTGATTGTAATATACTGTGTAACAAATAGGGAAGACCGCATAAAAAGCATAGAATAACCTCTCTGATGCAAGTAGACGAAAACTTCCATAGTTTGCTGTTGGCTGTAGAAGAGAGAAAAAAGATACACGTTACTTGAAAATATTTTGGCAGTGTGACGTACATGACGAACGACATACGATTACATAACCAAACAACTGACAGTTTTAAACTCCATTTACATCTGCTCTTGAACCATTTAGTTTCAGTGCAAAAGGTTGCATCTACAAATATATTTGCATGTCTGCGGACGGAATGGTTGATTGCCCCTCAATAAAGAATTCGAGTGCGCTTATCAAGATTGAGGGTCTGATTCCCTGCCACTGCGATTTCCGAGCTGCGCATTTGGTAACATGTCAAAACTTGTCCTCAAATCGTATTGTTCAGTCAGTTTAATAAGATACTGTATCAATGTGTGTTTGTATAAAGTACAAAATGAATAAACTTATCAAGTAAAAGAAAACATCAATCAGAGACCATTATTATTGAAAAAAAATCTTGCTAAGTTGTTGTAAACTAAAATGAAAGGATTTTAGTTGATAAAGTGTTCGAAATCACCTCACTAGGATTCGAACCTACTACCCAGTTTTCTGCTTAATGCTGTACCAAACGCCCTTCAGTCAGTTACGGAAACCAGTACTGGTCTCAGAGGGCTGAGGCATTGCTGCACTGCCTCAGCCTACAGTTTACCATATGGTGTTATATATTACAGTCAGGGTGTAATCAAATTAGAGCAGCTTTAAAGAACGTGTCAAAAATGAAAGCAAAATATTAGCAGCCGTCTTATTGATTTATCCAATTAAAAGATTAAACATATACGATGAGAAAATCTTCAACATTGGATAGGTTCATTGTATGATAAATCCAACTTCCCAACTCATTTTTGAAGTTAGTACAAAATTAGTCGAAAATGCAATACCATACGACATTAAACTTCATTGGGAGTTTTTATCTGATCATATTCTAACAAAAAAATTCTAATTTTGGTTTTGACCAAAAAGTAACTTTTAGTTTCTAAAAGAGTTGTAAACGGGCCGACTAGTTCAGGCTCGAACCCGGCCCGAAAATATAAGCCCGAACCCAGCCCAAACCCGAAAACTAATTTAAAGCCCAAATCATATCTGAAAAACCCGAAAGTCAAGTTAGGTCTGAAAATTTTAGCAAGGTGGCCAAGTTATTTTGATTATATTTTTGTGCACCTAGGACAAAAAGCACGTCTCAGGCCCGAATTAAGCCCGAAATTTTTGTCAACTTTAGGCCCGAACCCGGCTCGAACCCGAATCCGACCCGAAAAGCCCGGCCCGACTTACAACTCTGGTTCCTAATGCTTTTCTGCACTAAAATGAATGCGCAATCAATCGTTAATGGGATACGTGAAACCAATCGCAGGCTACTGGTAGTGTTTAATTTAATAGCAGTTCTACCCCTGCTCTATTTCTGATACAGGCTGCTTGGGTGGGCAATTGGGCATAGCCCTTGATTTCACTGAAGAGGAATTGAACCAAGTCTATCCTTTCAGTAGCAGACTCTTAGTCCACTCTACCCATGATTGGTCAAAGAATGTGAACGATTCTTAACGTTTCATTGTAGATGAACAAATAATTTTCAATGGCAGCAAAATTAAAGGCAAAAAATTAGTTTTGATGCCTTAGATGATGATCCAATACCGTCAGGGCGGCAACTAGGGGGGGGCAAAAGGGGGCGGTGCCCCCTAAACAAAAATTCCGCCTCCCTAAACTTCCCAGTATGCCCACCCAAACTCCCTTTACCCTTGCGGCTGTTTCAAGATGGTAGCGCTTTTGATTGGAGATCAACTGAGAACTCGGAGAAAAGTCGACCAATTCAGTGCGATGACCTGTTTTTGTTTTTTGAGATCACCAGAAAACTCGTAGAAGAGTAGACCAACCCAAAAATTTTGGCCCCTCCGGAATGAAATTTTGCCCCCCTTAGAACAGCGTTCTAGTTGCGGCACTGAATACGGTAAACTTAGGTGCTGGTCAAAGTATTGAGAAAAGATGTCAGATGGGAGGCCAAAACATATTGCCATGAAACTATAATATGGATGCATGTAATATGACGCCATCGTGTTGACCGCAAACTGACAAAGCATTGATGAAAAGCAAACTTAAAAATCAGAAGCCAAATTTTAAGTTGGAAACTCAGGTTCTGTAAAAAATCATGATTGTTTAAACTCAAATAATATAAATAATACTTTAATTGTAATGTTTTTCACGTCCGCTTGCAGAATTTTAATGTCTATTCGTTTGCGTTCTTTCTGGCTGACCAGCGCGGTAGCTTAGGGAAGAGCCATCAGAGCGGAGACTACTTAAAACAAGCAAAACAAAAAAGTTATCCTTCCACAGGATTCGAACCTGCAGCCTATGTATTACCGGTCCAGTGCTCTACCAATTGCGTTATAAAAAGGGTACTGCCTTACGCATGCTCAATTTTTGCTACAGCAGTATTTAATTTAAACTCAGCAACTTTCTTCTATTGTGATGTTGTAATTTAATCCTCGATGTTTTTAACGCTTGACAAAGAAGCCTCCTCTCCAGCTCAATTGGCAGAGCACTGTACCGGTAATTCATAGGTTTTAGGTTCGAATCCGATGAGACTCGCTTTGTTTCTATTGAAAATATCCAATGGCTTGTTCAATCTTTCAATGAAATTTTGGTCATGTTCAAGGCAATTCGTTTTGAACATTCACCAAATTAAGCAAATTGCCACCTCAAAGCCTTTAAAGCAAAGTGTTTTTTAGTGAACACGACGTCCCATATTTAAGTATTAATGGTATGTAAAATTCAGCTTTTTCGCTTTATTTACATTTAAACCGATTAGTGGTCGAGTGGATAGAGGGTCTGCTATTCAGTTTTGGTTCCCGGTCGGGTCAACAAAAAAAAAAGATATTCACAGCTTTCCTGCTTGACGTGCAGCAATAAAAGGGACGGACAGTGTGAGGCATCCACCTTGTGTGATGGTAGGCAGGTGGCAGCTTGACTTCAGCAACAGAAGGTCCCTTCGATGTTTCCTGGCAGACACAACTTGATGAATAGAAATGTTAATTACATTGACAATATAGACTCTACTTTTTCGATGCCTTTTTGACTGTTTCAATGACCCGAAGCGAGGTTTTACTTCTATTTGCTTTCAGGCTACAATCGCTCCTTCGAGAACTTTTTTAGACTTATCAATCTATTTTTTCTGAAAAATATTCGGTCTCCATTACTAGTGAGTGACGAACTAGCTCGATCTTACTGCCTGCAACCAGCATGGCTTCCAAATACTGCATAATTTATATCCTAATAGATGCCAAAATAGTCCATCTTTTCTACCTTGGTAAAGCTTTAATGGCGATACCATCATGGACCTTTTTAACTAACAGCTATTGCTAGACTAAGATTTAATTTTTTTCCTCTCTTTTTCATTGACGACTTTTTCGTTCCATTACTAGCACTTTGCTTTAAAAGTTAATGTGATAATTGAAACACAACAATATTTTAAACTGAGTGTAGCAAATACGCGCAGAGTAGAAACTGTATAGTATAGTGTATAGAAGTTTTTATAAGTTATTTTTATTGGTTGCTTCATTATCAATTCAAGATACGGTAAACATAACACAATTTATTGCTCCACTCAAAAACAATCAACACAGAAAGTACTTAAAATAACACCATTAAGTACTGTATAATTAAGAAATAGGACAAAGAGCTTAGAGCAACCAAAATCTTAAAAACGTAATGTATTCCTTCTAAACAGTTTAATCTGTTTAACTCTTTCAAATGTAATATTTTGATGCTTTCAAAAAATTTTAGAGTATTCTTAAATGGCGCCAAGGCAATAAAATTAATAGCTTTTCAACAACAAAAAAAGACGAGGATGAATCAAGACTAGAGGTCATCTCATCAATATCCACAGAACATTCCAAATTGGAATTCGATGTAATAGGCTTCAAATCTTCAGGAAGCTTATACACGTATATCGAAAATGACAATATCGAAATTAATTTGGTGCATTTCGACTAAAATAAACAGATGTGATCAGCTTACATCATCTCAAATCATCTCAAAATGTGATCAATAATTGTAATTGATTCGAAAAATTCCTCCAAAAATATCATTGAATCTTGACCGGTCAAACAGTGGTGAAATATGTGGACGTGTAGCGGGTCGAAGCACACTGTTGCTACTGTAGTTTTCCTTTTTGGAAGCGGTATCTACCCAATGGGTGGATATACAATACTGTACATATAGAGTTACCTTCCCAATGGTTGCAAAAGGGTGTCTGCGTGGCGTAATAAGATGCCCACACTTTAAATGTGAACAAAACCAGATGGCCAAAACTCTCCAAGGTTTTCGTAAATACATTGCATGTAATTTTGGGGGTGACACTCCCTTTGCATTTTTGCAACATGTTCTTATACGCAGGAAAAAGCCACGTTCCAAACTACTAACCACAGTCGAATTTGTATCAAGCAGCATGTGACTGCATTCCTAGCTCAGCTAAACTGCATCATCAACCAAATTGAAATTTAGTAGTACAATATACTATACTTTTTTAAAAGTGTTTAAAAATTGTAGATCTTATGAGACTTTGGAGTTAATCCTAATTATTGTAATTGCATGACATAAATTTGCCTCATTTTTTAATGATTAATTATTGAACAGTGGAATCAGTAAAAAAGCTATCCACAAAAGCAAAATAAAAGCTCGCAAAAATGTTGGGAATGCAAAAACGTAGAATAATGCAATGTTGAAACAAAATTAAATTGGCTACTTTAACGACAGCTCATTTAGTTAATGGGAAAAAGCAGCATATACATGTGAGCCAGTAATTGCGAAAAAAAGGAAGATTTTTTATCGATTTGTGCACCTGCAAAATCGAAGTTTATTTTCTGCGGATTAATTATTCGGCGGAGAAGTGATAGGAAAATGTTTCATTACATATGTCACATATTAATTGAACGACCTTGAGTTTTGGCAGCGTCGGCAGCTATCATCGGAATTAAAAAATATGTTTGTTTTGCATCAAATCGCCCTGGGCTTTACTTTTACAAGGATAAGACTTCATTAAAACACTCATACTGGATTACAGTGTCATCAAAACATGCTGGATAGCAGACGTGAGAGATTAACCACGATATGAAGCTGCACAGATCTTTCCTTCTATAGGCAATGGCACAAAATTTTTTTACTTGTAAAGAGGGAAGTTGGAACAAAGGGGCCAAGCAGGGTCGTAGAAAGAAATTTCGGGCTTGAGCACGAATGCGAGGGTAATATCTTCACCGCTAAACAGCTGCTTTTTCATTTTAAACTATTTTTCTACTGAATTTAAAGTGAAGACCAAAAAAAAGGTCATCATTTCTGATGTTGATTTTGAGTTTCGTCAGGGTTCCGTCCTCAACAATTCTACGTATTTGCTTGAAATCAACATTCAAACCGGTTTGCTTAAATCTTGGCAGGCTCCCTCAAAGTAGCCAAACCTGGGTACTCTTACCTCCTCTCTCGCAAGCGCTGGATCTAGGAAAAGGCGATAATGCAAACAAAAGCCTAATTGAAGCAATAGATAATTTCAAAACAAAAAAACACCATTCCACAAATTAAATGCTTCATGCGATATCTGATTACCCTTTGATACAGTAACGGAATGGAAAGGCCAATTACAAAACGGTTTTCGTCATTCTTCCAGACTAACCAAACTGAAACCACAAGTCCAATCATGGCGCAGAGCGTTTTGATAACATTACTGTATTGCACTTTACTGTATAACCACTCTAACTAGTCCACTTCTCCGGACTGTCAGGGCCATTAATCAACAACGATTAATGTAGAATTATTTTTACTGGCCGAGTTTTTAAATTTTTAATTGAATAAATTACACAGCAGTTTTGAAACTTTCGAAGTCAAACTGAATTTTCTCTCGTCCTACATTACTGCAATCCCCAAAGATCGAAAAGAAATCACTTTTCAATTTACTGTTAGTATATTAACTTTCCACTCAAAAATGAATTGGACTCATTTTTGTCTCGCAACCTGGTCCCTCCTAGTAGAGTTGAGAGTTTTGGCATTTTTGAATTCCAAGCAAAATACTTCAAGTCCCAAACGAGATAAAAAAAAAAGTAACCAAAAGTTAATAGGATTGCTTATTAGTAACCTTAGGACTATCGTAATGCACCAAATTGGACGACAGTTTTCTTGTCCAAGTCTCGATCATTCATGCGTAAAAAAGAAGCATTCGTCGTGTAAGTAGCCCAGTGGTTTTCAACCTGTGCTACGCTTAACATTAGTGATACGCGAAGGTTTTCCAGGTGGTACGCGAGAAACCTAGCTTTTTTTTCACAAAAAGCCTGGATTTACAGCTTTCTACACCGGCTAAAAATATGCAGTCATGCAAGTTCATTCGATGGCAACGTTCAAGAGTGTTTCCTCTTATTTTTGCGATATTGCGACGCGCAGCAGCGCAAAATTACTCTTCGATAAGTAATTGCCGGACAAAAAGCTTCAGAGTTTAAATAGGTATAACTTAAATAGGTATAACCAGACATACCTGATGTCACCAAATCACCAGGATGGTCGGCTACGCGTTGACAATACTACGTGGATAGGACCCAAATAGGGTACGAGGTGATAAAAAGGTTGAGAACCACAGGAGTAGTCTCACAGCACAAAGCACCTGTCTTTGTAAGGTTTACGATTAAAACCTTTTTAGGGTTTTACAGTAGATAATTAGCAGCCATCCATTTTCACCAAGTCTTTTCATAGTCTATCATGATGGTAAGAAGATTATGTCATATCGTCAATAATTTTTACCACCCAACATAATCATGCGTTGCTGACTAGGTGGATTTTCAATTTGGATATGCGCAATAAAAGACAGCGTTGCAGGATGTTATTGATTAGGCGATTAATTAGAAGACTAACACGAGCATGCCCATGAGAGATTTCCATAAATCCCTCGATACTCATAGGTTTTTCGTAATTTTCCGAGGATTAATCTGCTTAAGCCTTCCGCGCAATTGCAGGCAATTTTGAACGATCTGCGAAGCAATATAATACAGATATCAATTGTGATATTGCCTTTCTCTTTGAAATCTATCGAATAATTGCACTAGGGTCTTTACCATCGTCTTTAAAATTGAAATCGTACCAAAAGCCTTCAACTTTGCACTGCTTTTCTTTATTTAGGCAACAATAAGGTTGGAGTCTGACATCACAAAAAAACACAAGATTTAGGGCAGATAAAGGCAAAATTACTTTAAAATGCTAATTTTTCAAAAACAAACCTTTTGAGATCAATACCCAACTAAACTTCTTTTCAACAGTCTCAAGCAAAGATTGATAATGTTTGCTTGAACGAATATACCAGGCACTCAGCATCTGTCCAACCACACCAACGCAGAGCACCCTTTTTTGAGGTTCTGTTTGCAAGTCTTTCATCAGGCTGGGCCACCACATCGGGTATCGTTATTGATTAAAGTAGCCTTAATCAAAAATCTTTATTTTCACCATTCTTAAAGAGGTGTATTGCTCTTGCTTGAGTTGTAGTTTAACTACGCTACGCTCAACTTGACCAAAAGCCCCAAACCGGTCTTTCTATAAAACAGTGTGCGTCGAACCACCACCCATCGGCTCAGCAAAAAATCAACTATAGTCAAGAATTTTCAATAACACCACAGATTGAAACAGTTTTGATACAAAAACTGAACAAGCCCTACTTCATCACTGATGCATTGATGTAAACTTAGCGCAAGGGTGCCCAAAGTTCTGCCCGAGGGCCATTTGCAGCCCACGATAAAATTTTATCCGGTTGTCGCCACATTTCACGTTTCTCCCTACCAAATTAGCCCCATACGGATATAAACTTGAATCACCTTAGAAAATATGTTAAAGACCTTTTTTCGACTTCTACGTTTTTACAACCCAAAATGACCTAAAAGCACTGTAGGCCCAAAAACACGTTTTTTTCTAGGCCCATTATTCGCACATTGGCAGAAAGGACAAGGTCTTGGTCTAATGTATTGGGCCGCGGTCGCCTTCGCAAAGTGTTATTTACTGTAGCGCCCTTTCAAAAAATATGACCTTTGTTTTCCCGCATGCTTTTGGTTGAACTTATTCTGACGCGTCAAATCACATTAAGCATTGGCACCATCCTGATCATTCAATTTCAATTGATTCAGATTGCCATTAGTAACACCGATGCTTAAATAATATACGCTTAAAGTTTGATATTGAAAAACCTTTTTAAACCAAACTTGTAATTGTCTTTGGAGATGCTTCTGCATAGACGACCACCCACAAAAAGATTTATCGAACGGATCCGAGTATGAACTTATTTCGTCTTTGCCATGAAACATTTCTTTCACCTTATAAGAACGCAGCACTTAGAAAATTACATAGTTGGATCAAAATTCTGGCCATAATTGCAACTAGTTCCGATATAAAGCAAATTAAAAGTGAACAGGCGCATAGAGCTAGCAATTAAATCGCTGTAAAAACAATTATTAATCGGCCTTGATTGGTGGCATGGTGACAGCATGGCGCTTAGGTTAGCATGTGAAAGTGACCTACTTCAAATTTAAACAAAGTAAGGTATAAATCAACTTCAAACTTGTGCTAACTGGGACAGCCATAAGACGCACGTCTTCGATGCAATCAAACGATTAACCTCGATCGGCTGTAAACAAAACAAATTCGGAATACGTTTGTCAACAATTCGATATTGGTAGGTACAAGTGTGTTTATTTATATACAAAAACAGTGTTTTGCCTTTGATTGCGTTGAAGGTGCGCCTCGGTACCAGATGTATTAAACTAATTGTAACTGGTACGACTAATTGTTCCCATTTGATATCATATCTATACTAGCCGCAAACACCTATATATCTACGTTCTTCGGAGAATCTCTCCTCTATGTGAAGTTTCTTTAGCGATTGTTGGCGATCATTTCAGATCTAATACAAGATTTATTCAAGTAGGGCCTAACTGTATACATGGAACCGGAATCAACTTCTTTTCATGTAATTTCTTTCATTTTTGGCTGATTAATTGTTATTGGATGCTAAGCAAATGTGTGGTTAACGTCAAAAATCAAATTCATGGGTTCTATGTTACAACAATTGTAAGCGTTCAATCATATATTCTTTTGTTTATTTTAACAAAGCCTGCAAGACACCAAACGCTGCAGACTACAGTAGCCTATCATTGGCTGGAAAGTATTTGCAAAATGTGCCCCCAATTTATAGGTTCTTGAAAGCTACTGCTAATGCATTAAAGCTGCCACGGCTCTTTGCCACACCTGCACACGATCATTGTCAGAGCCAGTAGTAAGGTGGAGCCCAACTAGACTTAAATACAACTGGAAATTTGGTCAAAAGTCTTCATTTTTCTAAGTCTCAATTTCGGGCCCAAAATAGGTAAAGTTCAACAAAAGCTTTTAGTGCTTTTGTAATTGTAATGACATTTTACTTACCAAGTTGCCTTACCCAGGAGACAGCGAAGGGAACTTTCGGTCTTCGAGTCAAACTGCTGCCATGCACCTACCCACCAGTTTACCATACAGGGCGGAGCCTTCACTTTGTCTCTTTTTATTGCTGAACGTCAAGCAAGAAAGCTGTGAATACCAATTTTGATGGTCTTTGACTCGATCGGTCTTGGGTTTTGACTCGATCGTAAATCGAACCGAAGTCTACCGTTTCAGTTGCAGACGCTCTATCCTCTCAATCACAGACGCTTCGGACGTCATTTCAGGATCAACGATCGTCAGTGCATATCTTGTATTTAGGGTTTTAAACATTTTCAGCGGAATTGAGTCCCACATGACCCCTTTGACCAGGGCCCTGGTTCTGCTTCAAGCAGCACCATAGGCCTGCTACTTGCGTAATTATACGTTGTTATAAAACTTTGTCAAGTTTTTACAGTACTTAAATTGTAAAATTTTGCATGGGGGGACGCTTTTGCAGCCTTGACCAAACTTCAATGGAAATTATGTAATTCCGTCCCCGCAATTGAATGAAGACCAAAAAAACAAAGAAAAGGTCTTCGCCAAAAAGTGGTGTTTTTCCCCGAATTCAGGTGAAGACCAAAAGAAAAAAAAAAGGGTCTTCACCGCAACTTGAGACTATATTCAGCCGGAATTTGTGCGATTTATTCGTGCTGGCTAGCTCTTGTTCGTTTCATCATCCAGCGCTCAAATCTCGATGAGTGGACGTCTAAACCTCGATGGGGGGACGCTAAATCTCGATAGGGGGACGCGTCCCCCCACAATTTAGGTACTGAGTTTTTACGTGTTGTCATGGCCCAAAATGAGAAAGACAGGGCACAATGCTTTTCTCAAACATTCCGAAATTACAAAAAAAATTAGGTTTTTGATGCGTTAGAGCTCAGCCCTCCTCCGAATTAAAAGCGCTGGGTGTAAAATAAAACCAGCTTTTTTTCTTTATTTTACATTTGTGACCTTGAGTGGGACAAGTTTCAGAGCAGCAAAAATATTGGCTTGGGTTGAAAAAATCTGAACACTGCTCCATCTTCACAGGCAATTGAAATACTGCTAAATTAACTGGAATTGCATTTTCCACTTTTATTCTCTGTTATACTCTGATTACTTTGCTTTTTACGTTTTTAAATATTTTTGTGTATGGTTCCATGGCCTAAATTGGGTGGAAGCATGGAACAATCCGCTCAAAAATACTCTAATACATTTGTGATCTCAATCACATAGCTAGCATTGGATGCACGAAATAAAAGCTTATGTATTCAAAATAACATCACATATCGCGTAATGATTTACATTTTTTCGATTAGTAAATGATTGCAATGCAAATGTTACCCCCATGTAGAACTACAGTACTGTTTTAACGCTCCGATTTCATTTTACTATAAGCAGCATTTTAAAGTACATTATTTTTGCTTGGTACTGCTTGTAATAATTAGATACATAGACATGAAATGGCCTAATAAAAAGCTTAAGCTTACACATTAAAAATTCATTTGCTATGATTTAAAAGAGTGCATGCATTATTAAACATGGATTTAAACGCAATTATTTTACGGAAAATTTAAAATTTTACGTAGCACACAGTCTGTGAGATTGATGATAACGCGCCTTTAATGGACATTGCGTGCTAGAGGCAATCTAAGTACGTTATGTAACCTATAATCAGTACTTTAACTCTAAAATTTTGCATGGGGAAACGCTTTTGCAGCCTTGACAAAATGCATTTGGAATGCGAATGAAATTTAGTGGAAATTATGACTCAAGTTGTACTTCTTTTCCCCTAAATCGAGTGAAGACCAAAAAAAAAGGTTTTTACCGCAATTTGGCACTATAATCGGCCGGAAGTGATGGGATTTATTTGTGCTAACAGGCACTTTTTTGTCAGATCATCCAGCGCTGAAATCTCGATGGGGCATCCCCCCTACAATTTAAGTACTGCCTATAATTAATAATATTCCAACCTCTATTCAAAAACTTTCTACTTAATAGCAAATTAATTTTCTATTTAATCTATCTAATGTAGTATCTTGTAGTTGGGTTTCAAAATTTAGAAACTTGTGCAGTGAAAAAGTTTATGTCATAACCAGGGGTGCCAGAACCCGGGGGGGATATATCACGCCCAATAGTTTGACTGGTGACTGCATCCTCCCCATAATTTGACTGTGGTCTGCATCTCCATCCCCCCAATAATTTGACTAACGCCTGCGTCTGAGCGCTGGATGATGTTTGGACGTTGTTTTTGGTCTTCACGTGATTTCGGGGACAAAAACTCTTCAATTTCCGGTAAAGACCTTTTTTTGGTTTTCACTTCTTAAATTCAGGGACAAAAGCTCTTCATTTTTCGGTGAAGAACTTTTTTTGTGGTTTTCACTTAAATTCGGGGACGAAAACTCATTTTTCGGGGAAGACCTTGTTTTAGTCTTCACTTAATTTGCTTACGTGAAAAAAATTGTGGTCGAGCTTCAGCCACCCCAATGCTGAAAATAGGGCAAAATTGGGGAAAATTGCAAATTATACCTCCCAATGCTCAACATAAATCGGCACCATTGGTCATAACAATGAATATACTGATCTGCAGACCAAATTTGTCATCACAACTGTAAATCACTGTATAGGGCTCAAGCAGATTACTTCAAAATTGACTTCTTCGACATAACTATATCAGAATACAAATGCGTCATTTTTTAATATGTTACTAGTTTAAAGGAAAGGCTTAAAATCTTTTTAGACCTAACTTAACTTTCGCGCTTTAATTCGGTTTTGGTTTCAAATCTTTTTTCGGGTTCAGGACTGAACTTGTCGGCCCGTTCAGAGTTGTAAACGGGCCCACAAGTTCAGGCCCGAACCTGAATCCGAAAATTAATTTGAAGCCCAAATCATGCCTGAAAAAACCCAAAAGTTAAATTATAGGTATGAAAAATTTAGCAATGTTGCCAAGTTATTTTGATTATATTTTTGTGCACCTAAAACAAAAAGCACGTCTCAGGCCCGAATTAAGCCCGAAATTTTTGTCAACTTTAGGCCCGAACCCGCCCCAAATCCGAATCCCACCGGAAAAGCCCGGCCCGATTTACAACTCTGGGTCCGTTTGCAACTCTGAGTTGGCCATTGACAAAAATCTATGTCCTATGAGAATCGAAGGTACAATCGAAAAACATTATAAAATGCTTGCAATACTAAAACCAAGAGTTTACGTATCGGTTGAACCACAGTTTGATCTCAAGTGACGTAATTAACAACTTATCTCGTGTTACAAGAAGAAATGACGTAACGCAAAGTGATACGGTTTTGTCACGGACGAATTACAATCGCACGCCCGATTGACTGAACCCCATCTGGGCATCCACCATACTATTTTATCCCCATAAGGGGCTCACAAAAATCATTCGAGGGCAAGATTTAGAGTTATAATCGTGGTTTTTAGTGAGGCAGACAAATAAAATGCAAAAAGCAAAATTATGATGTAAAAATATTGCGATGCTTTTGTAATCCTTTCAGTATTTTTTCAACTTTTGCAATAATAAGACGAATTTGTTTTAACAAAATATTTACTTCTTGTTGTCTTGGTAACGAATAATTGTCTAACAATATACATTTTACTTTAGAGCAAAAATGTATTGTCATTCCTAATACGTTATTGCGCACCCCCAATCTCTACCTCTAGTTTATATTTACCGCCCCGCAGATTAAATAACCCATTTAGCTCTTCGTTAAGAATTCATTAAAGCTCATGAGTGGGTCAGATGCAGGATCATAAAAATTCTTTCGCCTCTACTCAGTTTAACGGCTCTGCTTGGTTAAAATTCAATACGATGCACGATGTAAGCTGATGAAAGTGGATTTGGGAAGATTAAAGCTTCTGTGAGACAGCTTTAAAGCGGCAACGGAAGCCAAAGTTTCTTAGATTTCGAAGTTTTTTCAATATCCGAACTACAAAATTTATCTCAACATAGAGACTAAAGTTCTCTATCAGCCACAGTACGAAGGAATTATCAGCTTAAGTTAAATGTAGAATGCCGTTTACGCATCCAAGCGACATAAAAAGCTTCTCGGCACTGCTTTCAATAAAATTGAATCAAGGATTAAAAAATTTAATTATAGCCTTTCAGTTCTTCGCAATAAAAGCAACAGATTTCGCGCATTTTGCCCGCAAACTGCCCATTGTCACACGTCACTCGACGTCACGCGATCGCCGCAATTTCTTACAGAAGCTTTGCAATTAAAAGTTGAGCGGCTGGGAAAGAAAATTCAGTTAATAGTTGAAAACTTCAGAGCCTATTGCAGTGGAATATAATAAGGTAACTCAGTATAACCAGTAAGTCGCAAGCTATGCTAAGTTGAAAAACGTTTTAAAATTAAACTATTTACTATTGTCAGAGATATCTTTATGAATTTTGAATTTTGCCAGTGCATTTGAGATTGCTGAAAATTGATTGTATAAGATTCTGTTTTCAAAAAATTTAGAAGAGTGATTGAAGAGCCGGGGAATTTTTAACGTACAATTTGAATATACCGCCAATGGTGATAATTGTCTTGCATTAAATTAAAATTAATTCTTAGTCTTTTGTGTGATTGATTAATTGACTAATGGAAGACTTACAACAAGTAAGTACTGTTTACAGTATGTGCGGTAGTTTGGAAATAATATAAGGCTGTTTAGTGTTTGATAAAGTTGCTGATGAAAGCTATAGAAAGCTTAAATCAGCATACTTCAGCTGCGTGATTATGCGATGTTGCACAAAAGATGTAGCGAACATGTTAGCACTTATTAATTTTGATATTTATTTTTTCTTGTTTTTTGTCAAGTAATATGTCCCTACTTTTTTCTCAAATATTGTCTTTACGCGAGCGTAATGAAACAAACTAAGTAATGCAGGATTGATTAGCTTACTTGATTTCTTCCCAGCTTCCCAGTGGAACAATATCATAATTAAAATTTTGTTTTGGTCACTTAGTCGTTAAGTAAAAGATGGTTATTTGGTATACACAGATTATTGTCTAATTTTTTGCGTTTTGTTGATGCTAGCAACAAAGCAAATGTAGAGTAAACTTTTTATCAAAATAAACAACTAAGAGTCGTGTCTTTCCATTGAGTAAATGTTTAGTAAATGCGCGTAATTAAGTGAGGCTTGAAAAGGAAGGAAAATTTAAAGAACTTGATCATTAAGCGAATTGCTCTTTTTGAAAATCTATGTTTTAATTTGTTTACGGTAACCCAAAATACCTTATTCTCCATTGCTGCAGGCTAAACGTTCAAGCAGTTATAATTAAGCCAGTCCATGTTGAGTCAAAGCCACAAACTGAACGAAATACTAAAGAATTTATGATTATAAACACTATTTAATTTTGAACATTATTTGCGCAATTTTCGAGTTCTAAGAAGCTTTTTTTCAAATAAGCTGAAAAAATACAGTATTGAAAGATAAAAATTGGATTTTGGGAACAGTGTCACTCAAAATGATCCAAAATGGAGGAAGATATTTTAAAGACGCTCAAATCATCGTCAATCTAGAAATAGGCAAGAGTAGGTACTGGTTTAGAAAATATTCTGCAAATATATACCTCCATTTTGGATCTGTTTTTCTCAGCGCTAAAATATTATTTCTCTACAAAATTACATACAAAAAAAAACTGAAAAAGCTTATATGTATGTCTAGTTTATGATTATGAGTATGAATAGTCATTTTCTTCTGATGCGTTTTCGCTGACTAGCAAAATTGTTTCCCTTATTTTCCACCATTTAAGCAATAAAAAATCACATCCTAATAATGCTATATTGGTAAAATGCTTGAGAGCTTTGGCAAATTGGATGTGCTAATGCCAGCGATACGAGTTATGATACCGAATGCCATCTGTTTTGCGGTTATTTGGGTTAACCGTAATGCCGGAATTCGGTGCTTTGGTTTTCAGCGTTACATTGTTGCTACACAATCATCAAAACAAGCAAATAGAATCTGGTCGCATCGACTGGTATTCCTTTATCTGGTTTGATTATAAATAATTTGAAAGTGCTACTGTTTGATGAGTTTTTCTTTGCTGCTTGCTTTTTGAGCGTAGATTTTTTTATGTTGAAGCAATTTCGTTTAATGAGGCTACTTCATAAGCGAATGTTCAAAACAGTTACTGTTCAAGTGTGCTCAATACGGATACTAGCAAAAGTTAAACTCTTCAATGATGTCAACAAGGTTTCATGGCTACGAATTCCATGATGACGTTATCGCTCGCTTGGCTTGCCCAACGTAGTATAATTATGACGAATAATGGGCCAGTTATTTTAAGGCCAATCAAAGGGATTAACTGGGATTAACTTGTCTCCCCTTAAATGGGTTTGTTTGGTAGAGAAAAGGGCCTTTTCCCAGACGATGCGGGGGACAGAGATTTCTTAATGATGGAATATGTTCACCTAAGTGAGCATTCACGTGAGTATTTGTCGAAATAAGATTTTTCATCAAGAAAAACAATTGTATCATCACGAAATCAAGATTAACCCGCCATTGCGAAAGTCAGTTTGTTATTTGCCATCGTGCCAACGCAACTACACCTCACGCGTTTCGCCACTGGAATTCAAGTGGTGCATGACCGAGAGGGTTTCTTGTCAAATTTTTTTGGTTTGGTAGCTGTTCTACTTTCTAGTGCTTTCGTGAAATTCAGAGCCAACAATTTGTCTAAATCAACTTAACGACAACTGTCGAGTGTTGGCAAATGAATAAAAGTGCTAGGCTGCTATGCCGTGGCTGCTGAGATGAGAAAGAATGATTTTAACACTGCGAGAACTTTTTTTTATGATTGAGTCAATTCGTCTCATGTTATTTACCCCCACCGACCGTATTAGACTTCATCTGCTTTGTTTGATGGTCGGCTGTTGAAGCAGCTTCACAAATCAGGTACCTCTTTGGGCCATATCTAGAAAATTATTTGTCTCTGAAAAGTCTTTGGTAAAATTGTCAATTGTGGCTACAACATTTGTAGATCTTCCGCTTTATCTCTGCGTTTGTCATTTATTTTAAATTAATGAAATTCTCATACAATGGCTGGTAAAATTAAAATTCTTTCGTAAAGAAGCAAAGGTAGCCGCTAGCTTAATATTGGCTTTGTTAGAGTTGCTAATTTAATTAACGTTTTGGTGACGCTAAATTTTTTTGTCTCAAGATTCTGAAGCTTATCAAATTGCAATATCTATTCGGTTGTAATTTAAACTTTTAACTGAAAAAAAAAAGCTCACGATTGTGTGTTAATAAATCTTTTTGCTGTGGGAGTTCTCGAAGTTGTACGTCCTGTTGTTGAGTTGTTTACAGATTTATTTTTGATTTCGTGTTTTGTTCGAATATAAACAAACAAATGAAAGATCGCGGTCATTTCGCAGAGCTTAATTGTCGGTTGTCGCCTTTGCCAAAATGTGTTAAAATTTTGCTTCCAGCCATTCAAATTGTTTTTGACGAAAGATTTGCTGCGATTCAGCGACAACCTCAGTGCAGAATTACTTTATACTAAAACCAAGGCAAAAACTGCACTGCAAGTACGTTCATTGTATTCAAGATACAAAAGAAACCATGATTTTTCATAGTAAGGGATAATTTTTGCAAATAGATCACTTGTACAAACTATATGCAATGACGTCGTAATGTGATTTGAAGTATTTGTCGAATTGATCGTATTCCAAACTTTGAAGTCATACAGTACAATTAAAGGGTGGAAGTTTGGCGTTGGTGTCATGATAAGAACTTGCGCTTTTTGTGTAAAGCTTGGCTTTTTAAGAAACTTAATAAAATGCTGTACTCAGGCCAAATTATATGAGTTAAACTGATTAAGTTAATCCCCGAATTTTCTGTAGTGTAGCAAAATTTTTTGGTACTCCTAAAACATTTCCAATTGTAGGGTAGTAATCTTTGTTATCAGTTGGTCACGTTAACAAATTTGCTTCTAAACAGTTTGAAATACAAAATAAAATACTGGCTGCTTGGTAGCTTGTGAAACTTCACGGAACTAATTGCTTGATCTTTGGTTTAAAATAAAATGAAACCCTGCAATGTGTTTGAACCCCCACCATAGTTTTCCATCGACGCGCGAAGTAAAATTATTTAAAGTGTACAACATTTACGTAGTGTATCTATGAATTCAACAAAACGGCATTGCGTATATAGATTAAATGAATTCGAAATGATAATAGTTGTTAAGCAATCAACTTGGACTATAGTCCCGCATGCTCTATGGACTAACGATGGTTTGCTAACTTTTCGACTCTATGATTTGAAGTATACAACAAAGTACAATTTAGCTTTTTTCGCGGACGATAAATTCATTTGAAGTACAAAACATCTACAGTAAATATTGCTCGATGATTTTGCGTTTGATTATACTAAGCTGAATTCGGTAAACTTAATTCAGCATAGGATGAAAATGTATGTCAGCATTTCACCGAGAAATAATTTTGTTTTGATTCCTTTTTTGAGTTCAAAATATGTTTAGCTATTTCGTTTGTTTTTCAAGATCCGAAGTCAACCGAATGTTGAAATATTGATTAAATAAACGGCAAAGTATATTTTAAGTCAGAAAGTTAAAAGCTATAAATTATTTCATAATTGTGATTTGAAAGACCACTGATGCTGGTGTAGAAATTATGTTGCTTGTAAGGTACTTTGTATGCAATTAGCTCGTTCAAGCGCCAAATGGAAACGCCCACATTTTAATTGCATCATGTGATGACAAACTTTCTTCTAATTATTTAATTGCTTCTAAGCCTACTCAATCAACTTTCGTCAACATCATCGATGTTTATGGATGTTATTTTCTCTGACTTAAACAAAAATATGTCCTGCACCTTTTTCGTCATTGATCATTGAGCTTATCATTCTTTAAACCTTGCTATTACGCGAATCTTATCAACCTAATAGGAGAACATGGACTGCAGCAGGCCCGCAGTCCCATGCAACTTTTGACCTTTTCAGATGCCAGTTTTTTAATTTTTTTGATCAGGCTAGTTTTTTTTAGAATCAAAAATTTTAACTTTTTGCACTGCCGAAATGTTTTATTTGCAGAAAAATACGAATCACTTGGCTCATAGGGGTAGCCAAGGGGGGACAAGGGGCCCGAGCCCCCCTATTAAATGCCACCAATGATAACAATGTGACATTAAAACCAATTGTTTTTTGAGTTTCAGATACTTTATGCATTTTTGCGCACAGCATTACACGTGTACAGCAATAATGAACAATAAAATATTAATGTTGACGACAAAGGGGGCCTGGGCCCCCTCGATTCAAATTTTTGTCAACCAATTTAAATGTATAACCTCGGGAGAAATTAAAGGTTTTTGTTCTAGAAATTGCAACCTCAGGCCTTTATCTAACCTTTAATAAACGTAATGCAACAACCAGGAACGAATGTCCCACATGGCACAGTGCTGGAGGCCCCGTGCTCAGATGGTAAGACTTTTTTTGGTCTTCACCTATATTTGGCAAGAAGATGTAGCAAAACTTTGCAAATTCCAGGGACCCCACACAATATAAACTCGGCCCGGGCAATATTATGATTAGGCCGAACCATCAACAGTATTGTACCGTACTTTTCATTAACAATTCACTTCCACCTCTCCAGTTTTTGTGCGACAAAATACTTTGAAAAAAAAAGTTTGGGAAAATGCTCATTGAACAAATTATTGAGGTTGAATTGGGGGGCCTGGGCCCCCTGGTCGTACGTGTACTTCTTCAACTGGTAATTTTCCTGACAAAACAAAAACCTTTAAAGTAAATCTTCAAGTGGAATATCATTTTTTACTGAAATATTGCACGAGACAATGTACCTTACTTCCCCCTACCTGGGCCCAATCACTTGCAAAATTTAATACAAAAATGCAAGATTTTTAACGTGTTTTTGACTTAAAATGTACGTTGGAGAATTGAGCAATGTAATTTTTTTAATTGGCTTTCAAAAGTTAAAACTTTAGTTCCTACAAAAGACTCTAAAAACGTGCAAAATGTGATTTAATAGCATTAAAATTGCTATTTATTCCAAAAAAACGCAAAAAATTGCTCAGCGGCTGGGGACTTCGCCTCCAGACTCCCATTGCATCCGGAGACTGGGGCTCTGCCCCCAGACCCCCGTCTATGATACGTTTTAGTTACAGTGGTTAACTCCATACGTTTCCAAATTCAGACATTTTCACTTTGGGTTCGAGTCCTATTCCTTCAGCCAAATCCTGGTTATGTGCAAAACCACGCCACAGCTTCTGATTTTCTGTTTTACCATGTTTTTTCCCATAAAACGTGCCTCATTCGAAAATTTCTTGAGGACGTCATTGCATGTGATTTGTGGTTTGACCCCCCCCCCCCCCAATCAAAAATCCTGGCTACGCCTATGACTTAAATGAGTGAAGACTAAACAATGAACATCCAAAAATGCTTTTTTTACTGCGCGCCCACCAAGCCACCACGTCAGTGTTTGAAAACCATTCATTGCTAGCTGCTCATTTATAAAATAGGTTTTATTTTTCAACTATGTCATCAGTCATTACAATATTGAGTACTGAATAAGTTCACAGATAAAATTTGGCAGTTCACAATACCGGTCATTTGTTCGTGAAACATAGTAGTGTGATCTCGCTCATTCTAGCTGGAAAGAATGAATTAAAAACCAGACATTCTTGAAGCATTCGGGCGCCGTTAAAAATCGCGAGGTGACTTGTATTGCAAACAGACTTAATCCCTGTTCCTTTGCCAATGACAGTGTTTTTGATGCGTGGAAAATTGAAATTGGGTGCTAGTAATCTAGCCCACGGGTTTAATAAGCTTAGAGCAAATAGTTTTGCACAAAACAAAGAAGCGCTGGTTAATATTTACAGGGCCTCTTTTCTTTGACAAGAGTTTGTTCCACACCGTGGTGTTTGCATTGGGATTAACTAGAACATCTGTACGTATTCAATCTCCATTCCTGAAAACACTTCTCTCCACTCTAACGCAGAGTTATTGCGGAAAACATAGCTCGATATGGCCAATTTGTTTTATGTTCAAAGCCTTCGAAATGTGAATTGCACTTCTTTCATATGACGTAGCACCAGGATGACAGGAAAAGGTTTGTTTCTGTTATATTTTGTTTTCCACCAATCACCAACTCTACAGGGAAATTTCAAAATGCTTTCAGACCAGTTCTGTCGCAACGAAAAAAAAAAAAGACAAATGATGGGCGTGCCCCTCCAGCAAAAACAATATTCTGGTCTTGTTCATATAACGCGACCTAAAATTTTCTGGTTCTTATAAAAAAAAAGTGTAGCAAAGCACGTTAAAGAAATGCATAAACTTTCTCACTATCTTTAACATGGAAAGATCAAATTCTCTGCGAGAGGTCGGAAGTGCATTGAGTCTTAAATTTATCAGATGCCATGTTGTTTATGAAGTCCTCAGCAAACTAAATTTAGTAGTTTTGTATGATCTTCTCGTACTCTGGTAATTAATTCTTTTGCCAAACAAACGAATCCTGGAGCGGTTGGCCGTCTTGATAGACCGGCAGCCCAGAAGGTTTATTTACCCCAAAGACGGCGGAAGGTTTGATGCGCCTAAAATGCACGTCTTTACTCACCTTTTAAGAAAATGTTTTACTGGCAAGTCAAAAGTTCGGCTAAGACCCCCCAAATCCACAATTTATGGGGGGTCAAAATGGCCTTTATTTACCCCAAAGACGGCATGGATAAAAATTGCGTAAAAACGTTCTCTGGGGTCCACTGAACAATGAAATGGCGAAGACAGTAACTTTAGGTTCGGCTAACCCCCCGACAGTAACGAATTTAGGGGGGTCAAAAATGGCCTTTATTTACCCCAAAGACGGCATGGATAAAAATTGCTCAAAAACGTCCGTTGGAGTCCACTGAACACAAAAATGACAAAGACAGTAACTTTAGGTTCGGCTAACCCCTTGACAGTAACGAATTTAGGGGGGAGGCTCAAAAATTGCCTTTATTTACCTGGAAGACGGCATGGATAAAAATTGCTCAAAAAACGTCCGTTGGGGTCCACTGAACGCAAAAATGACGAAGACAGCAACTTTAGGTTCGGCTAACCCCTTGACAGTAACGAATTTTGGGGCGGGAGGCACAAAAACTGACCTTTTCACCTGGAATAGGGCAACGGTAAAAATTGTTAAAAAACATTCTTGCAGTTAGTACGCTGAACACATAAGTGGTTAAAACAGTTACTTTCGGTTCGGCTATCTCCCTGACAGTAACTAATTTAGAGGGAAGCTCGAAAAAATTGCTCTTATTTATTTGAAAACGGCAGGGGTAAAAACTGCCCAAAAATGTTTCTCGGAAGCCCACTGAAAACAAAAACAATAGCAATAAACTTTGGTATCCTCAAACTAATTTCTTACTCTTACTGCAAAAGTCATTGCACCATTCATTGTCTTACTGCTTTACAGTACTGCTTTTGAAAAAAATCATTTTAAGTTGATGGCGTCATCAATCATTAAGTAACGTGATAGTCGATTAGAGCAAAAATGACGTCATGTTGCAGTGACGTTGTCTTTACAAGCGATCTAGATTTTGCGTATCAGCTTGTCTTTTCAATGTGAGTCATATGATAGAAAATTGTTGATCGTCAATCTTCTGAAACAGTGCTCGATGATGTACCAAGTAAAATTAGAGCAAAATACAACTATTAAATCACAGTAAAAGTTTACCAAAAAAATTACAAAAAATTACGAAATTATTTTCTATATATTACTTTAAATAACGAAGTATATAGGCTTCGTTATTGAAAGTAATAAATAGAAAATTATTCAGTAAATTTTTATGGGCCATATCACACCACAAAAACTGCTTTGAATTATAGCACAGACTCAAAACAATCCAGAGCATTTCAAACAAGATCTAAAACACTGTGATAAATTAATAAGTCTGCGTATTACCAATATTCAAAATGCTCTTTCCGTTATTAAGTCTTTGGTTAATTGCTTTGAGTCCTACGTTCTATGAGTCTTTTGCTAATGCGAATTCTGCGACTTTTGTCAACTTCATTAATTTTAGAGTTTATCGTAATGAGTGCACCGTTGCAAAAACTTTAATAAAATTTTTTCTGCTTGCAAATAATTTCGGAACAGGTAAACGCATAAAGCTTACTTGGAATGAAAGTATCATTCCGAAATGTCACATTATCAAACCCATGGCATTTTTTAAAGAGAACTGAAGTAAATTCACTGGGACTAGATAAACTTAGAGCAAACGTATTTGATTAAATGGGTGTTGACTCTATCCTCCTTCACCCAGCCGAGACAAAGATATTTTACTTTAAACATGACCTAGGGCATCTCTGGTCATTATTTTTATTGGCAGTCCTAGCTGACAATGATAACCTCTCCGACGCCATTTTAGTTCTATCCTAAGGCAACGCCACAGTTAGACTAAACCACAAAAGCCTTTTAACCTATATAGAGGTTAATATAGGCCTCTATGGGCTAGGCTACTGCATTGAAACGTCAGGGTTACCAATGAAATTTTAATTAGGAAGGTTCCTACGTAGGGTTTGAAGTAAAATATCTCTGGAACGGCTGGCTCAAGAAGGATGGAGTCAATTACGCCAAATCTAATCTAATACGATTGTCTTAACTTTAGATACCCCATTGATTTTGCTTGCAGTCCTCTTTCATCATAAAAAGGCGCATGATAGCATCTAAACTGGAGGCAGATGCAAAAACGTAGCTAATGAACAAGATTGACGAGATTTCTGTAATCGCGCGCATTAAAATTATTCTAAAACTTTGAGACCATTATTCATATGATGTACTGTACAAAAAACTAACACTTGTTGAATTCAAGTTGCAGCAAGATCACATTATTCTAGCATTAATAACACGGATTTCGTTTAAAACCACGTTCTACACCGGCAATATTTTAAAAATTCTTGATTAGTTTTAGTTTGAACTTCTCAATAGACACTATTAAGGATTAATAGCGTTTATTTTTGGTGTTATGAAGACACCAAAGACAATGAGCTGGTCTCGATCAAACAGATCAACGAAATTACCGCATTAAATGATGACGTTAATAACGACAGCAACTTAATTTTCAATATATGGTAGGCCTCTATGTAAAAATTAGTCGTGCAATTTTGGCCCATTCTAGTACATTAGGCGTAAAATCGTGTGCGTAAGAGTGTGTTCTTATTTAATTTTAACCGACTGTTGTCTGTATGAAATAAACTAAAATGCACTTATTTGCTCACAATTTTACACCCAGCGTAGACCGGGACCAACAGTTCATCAGGTTCTTGGAAGGCAATATAAGGCGTTTTTCCATAAGTACGAACAGGTTTGGAATATACCATAATTATTGGCTACTGTATAATCCAACATTTGAAGATAAAGCTTATGTTTTTGCATTGACAAATGCTTGATAAAAGGGCATATAGGACATAGGTCACATTTGGCTTTTCTGGTATTTTAAGCAAGAATTTTCCAAAAATTGTTTTGGTGCCTTATTCTTCTAACATCTTCGTTTGATTGATTTTTATATTTGGGCTGATGGATCAGTATTTTTGGTCTTGCTACTGCAGCGATGCACCTTCTGTTGAACTAAAACAACCTCACTGCTTCTTGCTTTTGTTTTTTTTTTGTAGAGTAGAGCATTCATTTGGAAATGGTTTGAAATTTTGTTCTCTCGCTTTCCTTACCCACATTCCATTATTCAATCATTGCTTTTTGGCAACGAATACTACGTCCGGTAGTTGCTCTTTGGAAATTAAGTCTACTAGATTGTCTTTTGCTCACTTTGCCAGTGTCCACAAAACTAGGCCCAATTGACGACTTTGCCAACTTTAGCTCCAAATTCTGAACTCATTTCTATCTCTATAATGGTTCTGTCACATTTTCAAAGACCCCGCATAATCTATTACATAAGCTCGTTCAAACTTACTGTATAACGTTTGTCTTGTCTTGTCTCACACCATAACCCCGATGTGATAGAAATGTTTTATAGCAGAGGTCAGTAACCTATTTTGTGACATGGGCCAATTTCAAAAAAAAAAAAATTGTGGAGCTATCCTCAACAAGATACAATATGGTGCCATTTAGCCAATTCGCAGGAATTTGTTGCTCCATTTAAAGAACCGGTTACAGATATAGTTCCAGCAAAACTTGAGTAGCCCCACTGGATTTACAGAATTACGATCATCCTTCTTGACTTGAAAAAGTGAAACAGGATTTTCTCTAAAAAAGCTTTTCTTTTGTGTTCACAACTCAATGTTCGTTTGTATCTTTTAAACAAAACGTGATCCTTTTTTTACAACTTTTACATGTTCCAGGTCGCAGATCATTGTAAAATAATACTCAGAAAAGAGATTCGCGACCAGAAAGCAAATTCCTCAAGGACGTGTTTACTAACACTTGAATTTGTCAAATAGATATGCATGATAGTTGCAAGCTGTAATACAGTACTATTTGACACTTTTCCGCCGTTTTGTGCCAATCTATCTCTTCTATTAGTAGGTCTCAGTTTTTGGATTAGAACTGGGTTCTGTTGCATGAGTAACGTAATCCATTATGTTAATTAATATTTTGGGAATACGCATGTTGGACTTACGAGTTGACTACTCAAGCAAACATCTTGCTGTTTGTGCTAATAATGATTGACTAATTAAATGTTTTCAAATATCTCTGCTTCTTCAAAAAGAACTGCAAATTGATGATCTTTGAATTTATTTGAGCTGATAAATCTAAGATTTGTCATCATTAAAATTCTCCGCGCTGAGCGATTTGTGCAATGTTTAATCGAAATCGTAAACTAGCCAGCGAGTATTTTGAATGCTGGTAATATGTACATTTATCGAATTTTTTTGAGATTCTAGATTTTTTTGAGATACTACACTCGTATTAGTTGCTTCGAGACTGTGATGCAAATTTAACGCAGTTTTGGTGATGTGATATGAGACATAGAAAATTTACTTAATTTTATTTTTCTAATTTTGCCGTAGCACAATTAACTGTGCGGGACCGGTGCGTCTTGAAATTACTGCTATTGCAATTACATTTTATTCACCAAATTGCCTTGGCCAGGAGACAGCAAAGGGACCTTTTGGTCTTCGAGTCAAGCTGTCTCTTACCCGCCAGTCTACCACACACGATGAAAGCTTCACACTACCCTTTCAATACTGAAAGTCAAGCAAAGAAACAGTGAGTTCCTTTTTTTATAGTCTTTGGTTTGACCCGACCGGGAATTGAACCCAAGTTTACCGTTTCAGTAACAGACGCTCTATCCACTCAAACACTGATCGGTTCAAGGACGTAATCTTTACTGCAAAACACTTTCGTGAGCAATCTTTGAACTTGTACGATTTTTGTGAAAACGAGATAACTGCTCAAACGTAACGTCATTGAAAACGACGGCATTTTTGCTCTAATCGACTATCACGTTACTTAATGATTGATGACGCCATCAACTTAAAATGATTTTTTTCAAAAGCAGTACTGTAAAGCAGTAAGACAATGAATGGTGCAATGACTTTTGCAGTAAGAGTAAGAAATTAGTTTGAGGATACCAAAGTTTATTGCTATTGTTTTTGTTTTCAGTGGGCTTCCGAGAAACATTTTTGGGCAGTTTTTACCCCTGCCGTTTTCAAATAAATAAGAGCAATTTTTTCGAGCTTCCCTCTAAATTAGTTACTGTCAGGGAGATAGCCGAACCGAAAGTAACTGTTTTAACCACTTATGTGTTCAGCGTACTAACTGCAAGAATGTTTTTTAACAATTTTTACCGTTGCCCTATTCCAGGTGAAAAGGTCAGTTTTTGTGCCTCCCGCCCCAAAATTCGTTACTGTCAAGGGGTTAGCCGAACCTAAAGTTGCTGTCTTCGTCATTTTTGCGTTCAGTGGACCCCAACGGACGTTTTTTGAGCAATTTTTATCCATGCCGTCTTCCAGGTAAATAAAGGCAATTTTTGAGCCTCCCCCCTAAATTCGTTACTGTCAAGGGGTTAGCCGAACCTAAAGTTACTGTCTTTGTCATTTTTGTGTTCAGTGGACTCCAACGGACGTTTTTGAGCAATTTTTATCCATGCCGTCTTTGGGGTAAATAAAGGCCATTTTTGACCCCCCTAAATTCGTTACTGTCGGGGGGTTAGCCGAACCTAAAGTTACTGTCTTCGCCATTTCATTGTTCAGTGGACCCCAGAGAACGTTTTTACGCAATTTTTATCCATGCCGTCTTTGGGGTAAATAAAGGCCATTTTGACCCCCCATAAATTGTGGATTTGGGGGGTCTTAGCCGAACTTTTGACTTGCCAGTAAAACATTTTCTTAAAAGGTGAGTAAAGACGTGCATTTTAGGCGCATCAAACCTTCCGCCGTCTTTGGGGTAAATAAACCTTCTGGGCTGCCGGTCTATGACTGTTACAGTCCCAAATTTTGAGCCGGTCTAATCGTACGCATTGTCGCCACCATCAATACATTTTCTCGAAAGAATCTATGTTGCACAGGCAAATTGCGCAGCGATGAGCCCCATCAACTCGATACACGTACGCTTTGACGAAATACAGTGAGTCGAAAAATATAACTTGAGAATTGAGAAGTTCTGTTACATGAGAAGTGTCATTTCTAATTTCACAAATGATGACTTGGTATGTAAATGTCTTGCGTGAAACTGTACAGTAGTTTGATATCCAGATGCAGCCAATTTTAAACTAATTTACAAGGCTGAGTAATTTTGCTATCGGGTTAACTGATATGAGCAAAATCAGTTAAATATCGCTTCAAATAAACTCTTCTGAAGGTTTGATGTAAATCTCTTCAGCCGATGGAAAAAGGAGAGTAATTTTTGTAAAAACTATATGTTCTGTATTTTTTAATATCGCCCAGCAATATTAATTGACAGTTTATTTAATATTTATATTATGACATCCACACAAAGTTGAATCGTTCAGTAACGGTATATCTATAACGTTTATGAATATGCTAGAAAACTCAGCCTTCTTAAAAAAAAAGGAGCCTGGTGAGAGCAAAAATTCGTGCTGGCCGTTATTGGTGTAAAATGTTTTCATCGTTTTTTATTAGCATAAAGCAGCTATTTTTAAACAATTTGTTCTAAATTTCAAAGCATTTTTAGTTATTAAACTTAAATTGAACGCTTTCAAATTGAGCGTTTTGAGACAAAGCCCTATGCTACCCAAGTAACGTAATCAAAGTTTAAGCAAAAGAAACCGAACTTAACGTTCTTTTACTAATGCCTTAAATTCGCTTCAAGACTTAAATGCTTCTGGGGAGTTTAACCCGAATTTGTTTTTGCAGTAAATTAGACCTTACAAGCCGAAGTGTAATGTTTCGAAAACTTCATAGAGTTGCTAAAATAGAACAGTCAGCAATTAAAATGCGAAGTTATTTCATTGTCGTGGCATTGATTGTTTTTGGAAGTAAAGCACTAGAGGACTTATTGTCACAAATCAATTGCCAGCGTATCAGGGATTTCTAGGGAACAGCAATAGTTTTCTGTCGGAGACCATAGGCTTAACGCTCATAACATTGTTTTCTCGCATTATCACCAAAATAAATATAACATCACTTGTATCTTGTTCGAGTAACGTCACTACAGATTCATTGATTAGCTGAATGAAATTTTGCCTCCAACTTTTTACGACAATTGGCTGTAAAGATTTAATGATTTTCTAAAAGCTGGGAAGCCAGTTGGGCCGATGCAGTAATGTGCAGTACATTGACATCATTGAAGTAGTGCTAATAAATTTGAGCCGTTCTACGGAAAATAAACTTTGATTCTCCGCCTGTTTTAACATTTGTTGGGAAGGCTCTAATTTCGAAACACCCTGTACATTTTACGTATTTTTGCATCATGCACTGTGTTAGCCTGTACTCGTGCCTCAGAAAAAAAGCATATTTGCCAGAAATGAACCTGTGGCGTGACTGATGCCTGCCAGAGCGGCCAAACGTTTGCGCCTGGCATGAGCGGCATGGTTGTCGTATGGTAGGTTTGATTTTTGGTGATTTTCTTTTGAAATATTGCCAGTGAAATGTAAATGAAGCTTCGAACACAATATTGTTGCTAACATTGTTTTATGACCTTGACAGAAACGCAGATCTGTAAGACCTTTTTAACGTTGGCGGTTTAACTTTATTCTTTTCTGCTGTTTAGTTGCAAAATAAATTTGTTGAATTTCAGCTTTGTTTAGATATCGTGGTTCAGCAGCTTTCCACGGTATTATGAAGGGCCTGGAAAGTGCTCGTGCTTCTTTTGAAGTGATCAAACAAACCAAAAATTGCGTTTGATTTATTTCTCCGATAATTAATGTAAATACACATTAAAATCGTCGCAATCGCTAATACTAACATAAAGTCAACATCAACCGAGATGTTTAATGTGGAGGTCCCTGCTAGCAAAATACATGACGTCACAAATTCAATCGGTGCTCAAACATTGTGCCGTCATGGTGCCGTCATGATTTACGATGACGTTGAATGGTTGGTAAAGAAAAGAAAAAAGAAAAAAAAGATGAAAAAAGAGCCAGTCGAATGCTCTGGCGTTTTTCGTAGATTGAATCATAGCACTATTCCTGTCAGTCATATTTTGCGAAGAGATCAGTCGCTATCCGTGATAGTCTAATAAGAAACGGAAAAATAACATTAAGGCTTGGCTTATGCAAACAGTGTCGAAATTAAAAGCAAAGATATCATTCAGACTCAGTTTGCTAGAATAATAAACGAAAAGATTCTTATGGCACTAAATCTAGTTAAATCAGCGCAATTTTGGTACATCAGAATAATTATTGAAAGTGCTGGGTATCGAAGCATCAATATAGACAACCCTTAGTATGCTTTTTATTTGTATCGTTTGTTGAGTATTTATTACATTTTATATTGCACGTTAGTGATTGTAAGTTAAATTTTAGTGATTAACGCTAACTTTTATTTGGAAATAAGCCAGAAGAACTATTGTAGTTGAGAGTGAGCTTTTTGTTTGCTCAAAAGTTGCTATTTTGAGAAAATGTAGAAATGTTTCGAAAAGAATTAGGGAGAAACTATTTAACCAAAAATTTTTATCTAGTTTTTGATTAATTTTAACCCAGATCTAACCCAAACCCAATCTCTACCTTAAAATTAACCCCAATCCTAACCCAAATCCTAACTCAAACCCTAATCTTCACCCTTAAAAAATCAAATAAAAATGTGCGAATGAATATTGCTCATTTTCATTTTACTCTCTTTGACTTAAAATTTTCCGGTGAAATAGTCACTCCAGAGAATTAATAGTTCTACAGGTGTGTTTAGAAGTGTTACGCCGCTACAGTTCACAAACAACTTGCTCAGTTTTCGGCTGATAAATTATGCTGACTTCTAAACTTTTAAAAATATTTTGGCAATTTTCGAAGCTGCATTTTCATTAGAACCAGTAAATTTTGAGTTGAGGCTGGCTGTTTTTAATTTTCGCGCATCCGCAATTGTACTCAGATTTTATTGGAGAATACTGCAAAGTGATAGAACTTCATTCTTGCTCGGTAAAAAATTCTCGTTTGTTAGAATTATAAAAGTAGTTTTCAACAAATGAAATCAACCAGTAGCATAGCGGGGGGGGCTATAGCCATTAGCCTGAAAAGTATGCAAAATAGCATGTTGTTACTAATTTTGAGGCCGATTTTTGCTCCAAAAATGAAAACAGCTCCCCCCAACGGGATTAAAGAGCAAAAATTGTGAAGGACTTGCTGTTATTTGGACTAGAAAGGTGGAGGTTTTGGTTTGTGCAGCGCACCCAAAGTTGGTCAGAAGTGACTGAAGTTTGGTGAAGACCTTTTTTTTTTTTGTTTTTTTTTGGAGATCACCTAATTTCGGCCGGAAAAACCGTTTCAATTTTGGTAAAGACCTTTTTTTTTTGAGATCACCTAATTTTAACAGGAAATTCGCCTCAATCAGATTCAAGACTGACTGATGAAAGTTTGGGTCAAGTTTGTTTGCTGTTGTTTTCACCTCTCAAAAAAGCCCCCTCCCCCTTTGCGAAATCCTGGCTATACGCCTGAAATCAACAACGGCAATGTAGAAAAGATCACGAAAACTCTGCGCATTACTTTTATACGCATTGCCATGGCCCTTATTCTTAATTATTTTTTTCGTGATGAGGCTGGCATTGTTCTCTATTTGTTCTTAAATTTTGAGCTAAGATGAACCTTGTGTTCTTATACAAGTGTTCTTATTAATTTGCATATGAAACAAAGTTTGATACAATGGTTTTATTTTTAGCCTAGCGCTTTTTCTTGTCGGCTTTATGGCGTGTCTTCGACGTTACTGGTTAACTTAATTCGATGCGCAGTTGCGCCGTATCCAGTGGCGTTCATATGGGGGGCGGTCCGTTTTGGGTTGACACCATTTTATGATACCCAACGAATAAAAAAGAAAACAACGATATGTTTAATATTATTGGAAATGTTTAGCACGCTGGAATGGACCAAAAAAATATAACATGCTGAATAATTTTATTCACAGTCAAATTTGACTGTGAATAAAATTATAATTTGCTCTGATCTCTGATCATTGAGCTCTCTTCAGTTGGAGATACCAAAAAGAACAGTTAACATGCTGAATATAGGTTTCATAAAAAAAATATAAGCTCAGGAATAGGGGAGGGGTGGCTATTCAGGATTAGTTAATTACCAATCATTTCGACTCAAATATCGTTCCATTAGCCTCCCTTACCGATTATTTTTCGTTATTAAATAAAGACGAAATGGATTGTATTCCTTGTGAGTTTCATTGAACTGTAAGATTTTATGATTTACGGAACCTGCTTGTAAATAAGAGAATCGAAATTTTACCATCAGCCATCTCCCATAGCCCATTTATGCAACCAGTTTAATCATGCTTTTGCCATGCTAATTTCTGTGCCACATTTCAAAACCATTAATTTTTATCAAGGTAGGCCTAAAAGTTTTATTTTTGCAAAAAATGCAAAGTTTTCGAGCTATGGGGGCTTCTCCCCAGACCCCCGAAACAGCCTCCCCATTGCAGATTTCTGGATACGCACTTGAGTCTAATCATGTTTTTTTCACTGCTATTTTTTATGTCACCAGAGTTCTCCCTGATGCCACATTTTGAAAGCATTAATTTTTATCACAATAACCCTAAAATGAAGTTATTTTTGCAAAAAAATAAGATTTTTCGGAAGCTGGGGGTAGAGGCTCCCGGCGGAACTTTCAGATCCTCTCCCCCATTGCAGATTTGTGGTTACCCGCCTGATACTAGACGTGTGTTGCTCTTACTTCCAAGTTTTGGAGTCCTACTATGATAATTTACTGAGCTAGCTAAATAACACCGCTATGTACAGCAATGAAATAGTACCGCTATCTTTGAAACTTAATCTTTTGCAGCTAGTATTACATTAAAAAGGGTGACACCACGAAATTTCGCCCCAGGTGTCACCATTCTTAGCAACGCCGCTGTCCGAAATACTTATTAAAAACTAATAATGTTAGCATTCTATCAACAGCCAATCGACTACTTTTGTGCCACGGCAAAGAGTTCAGTTTACATCAATCATACTGAACATTTGAAACATGCGCTGATGTTCATTCAGTTTTCTTTTATTAATTACTCATACATGTAAGCAGCAGATTATTTCGCCGATAGAGATTTGCAACTGATGAATAATTGAATTTTGAAGACCCGCTAATGATATAGTCGGCCGCTTTTCAAGGCAGCAAATGCGCTGAAATTCACGTCAGTAAATCAGCTGTCAACTCGCGCGCCATTTTCTAAAATGTAAAACGCAATAAAGTTTAATTGTTAGATTTTGAAATACGTTGCTAATTCAAACCACTGCAGGTGCTACTTTTTGATGCTCATTCAAAATTCGAGGCCGCTGATGATTAGAAGAAACCTAAGTTATAATTTACTCTGATGAGCCATATATCCTCCGCATATCGACCAGTTTTTTGCGTCTGTTCAACCACATCAAAACGGTTGTTTTAAACAGTCATTGTAGGTAGGGTTACCATATTTTTCAGACAGAGAACCGGGACAGTCGTAGATTTTTGCTTGAATTTTTAGGTGATCTCCGAAAAAAAAAGAAAGGTCTTCACTCCAGCGACCCACGGTTTTTGCGAATTTTTGAGTGATCTTCACAAACAAACAAAAAACCGAAACATTTCCACCAACCGGCCGGGACCGCGGGACATGGCCTTAAAACCGAGACAGTCCCGGCTAAACCGGGACGTATGGTAATTGGTAAGTCTAATTGTAGGTTAGGGTTAGAGTTTGACTTAAGCGTTGCCTACGTGTACGCCTATACGTAAGCGTTGCCTACCATGTCTGTTTAGAGCAATTTGGCATTATGTACGGTACAATGCCTGTTTAGCGCAACCCACACCAAAGCGAAACACCTGTTCGGGTTTCGTTCGCAAGTCTTTCCACAAGCCACCATAACGGGTAGAATGCTTGGCCCTTTTGAAAATAAGCTCTAAGCATTTTTCAATCGGAAATCAGCATTGATAAACGACAAAAAATTATCGGTTTGGGGTCATATTACCACTAAAAAGTATAGTGCAGTACTAATTTTGTTGCCGAGCCTATGTCGGAGCGACTAATTCCCACTTTCTTTGGCATTTTTCGAAGAGTTTTGTGGATCACAAACTCCAGGAATTAGCTCCAAGCACCTCGAAAAGGCTTGTTGTAATTACTGTATTGTGTAAACGAGTTAAGCAGTTTAACATGTGACAAAAATGCTATGATTGCAGATGAGAAAAATGTGCTGAAGATTCTAAGTTATAGGGAATTAACGGTTTGTTGCGGGGCAAAAACACTTAGATGGTCAATGCAGTTAACGAACGCATTCAATTTTACCTTATAGTTTTTCCAAGCTTACAGTATTCAGGACTTGCTGAGCTTCGAAGAGTTTTGTAGATCACAAACTCCAGGAATTAGCTCCAAGCACCTCGAAAAGGCTTGTTGTAATTACTGTATTGTGTAAACGAGTTAAGCAGTTTAACATGTGACAAAAATGCTATGATTGCAGATGAGAAAAATGTGCTGAAGATTCTAAGTTATAGGGAATTAACGGTTTGTTGCGGGGCAAAAACACTTAGATGGTCAATGCAGTTAACGAACGCATTCAATTTTACCTTATAGTTTTTCCAAGCTTACAGTATTCAGGACTTGCTGAGCTCCTTAGTCCTTTATGCCTTACGTTAAGCTTTTCGCATCAGTGTGATATGAAGTTATTTTCACTTGTAAAAATAATAAGATACTCTTGCGGTCTGTTTCACCCTGCGATACATTAAGAAAAGGCTAGTTTGAATTTAATTTGAATCAGACTACCTACCTCCTGAAGATGGTGGTCTGGGTTTTCAATTTGGCACTTTTTTATGATATCGTCAAAACCCGAACAATAATTACTGTGTGAAAGCATTTTCATAAATACTGCAAACTTGCAAAAGTTTTATTTATTGCAGATATATTTCTGTGAAATTGAGTAAATGTGGTTAATAAAAATATATGCCAGAAGCTTTGAATAAAAAGGAAGAATCATGAGGTGGATATATTTCTTTGCCACTGCTGCGACTCTGTTTTTTGGTGCAAGTTGTCAAAATGATTGCCCTAGAGTATGTCGTTGTGATAGAAGGAGAAGCGTGTACTGTAATGAGAGACAGATGGATTTAATCCCTTATGGAATACCTGTAGATACACAAACACTTCATTTGCAAATAAATAATATCACAAATGGATTAATTACTGATGAAATTTTGTCGAGCTTGAAGCAACTAACGAAGTTGGATTTGCATCAAAATCAGTTAACTTCTGTTCCAAAAGGTCTTCCGAGCTCACTGGAGTACATTGACTTTCGGAACAATGACATCAGATACGTCGGAAAAACTTCGCTTAGCGGTTTGACCTCTCTTGTAGAGCTACACTTAGACGGTAACAATATCGCCAATAAAGGACTTTCTCCATTCGCCTTTCAAGATTCACACGAACTAAATATGCTCGTGCTCTCGAATAATTTACTGACCGAGTTCCCAGAGAACTTGCCGCCAAGTCTACGCATATTGCGCCTTGAGAACAATTGCATTCAACATATTAGTGCTAAAGCGACACGCAACTTAGGTTACTTGATTAACCTAGACTTATCGCTAAATGCCATTGCGCAAACAGCTATAGAACCCGGTGCCCTGGCAGCAATGATGTCACTTGTCTCGATAGACTTAAGCCACAATCATTTGACTGAGATACCACAAGACTTGCCTGATAGTTTGCAAGAACTCATGCTTTCCAACAACCAAATCGACTTCATATTCAATAATGAAAATAGCCGACATGGCAGTCTTACAACGCTCCAGAACCTAAACAGAGTGGATTTTTCATCAAATAACATCAAAAGCGTACAAATTTCCTCGTTCGCTTATCTCGATTTAGACTCTGTGGCTTTGCATGACAACCCATGGCAATGTGATTGCCATCTTCGTTACTTCAAACAATGGCTCAATAGCGATGAATCAACGTTAAGTAGCGAGAGCAATATTCGATGTCATTCCCCGACGGAGTTTTCAGGAGTAACTCTCAACAGCATCGATGAGGAGGCCTTGGTGTGCGAGTCGCGGTTAAAAGCGCGCGAAATGATGACCATTGTTGATGTGACTCCGAGCGGATTTACGTTGTTGTGGAAAGGATCCCGTGAAACT
Source organism: Trididemnum nubilum (assembly GCA_963965965.1). NCBI lineage: Eukaryota > Metazoa > Chordata > Ascidiacea > Aplousobranchia > Didemnidae > Trididemnum > Trididemnum nubilum. The sequence goes on from OZ014486.1 coordinate 28,022,860, forward strand.
CCTGACCCTGATTTCATTAAACGATCGCTAATGTACGGACCGCTGAGGTGTCGTAATTGCTCCATCGAAGAATTTTCTGTCTTTGATCGCTGGAACCAAGGAGTGGTGCCACATTTGGAAAAGTACAGTTCTCAAGACATCACGTTGGACCTCCAGAAAGATCCTTTCAACGCCAGTGTAAAAGTAAATAGACTACAATCGAACAACCATTACGCTGTATGTGTGTTCGATTCGGAACAGAATGATGATGATGTTACGCTGAACCAGTGCCTGGACTTTTGGACGACAACAGAATTGGCGTCGCCAAATTATCAGGAAGACGTTGTTTTCCTTCCGCTGTGGCTCATAGTGCTTTGCTGCGTTGTAGTGCTGGTTTTACTCATTGCCATCATTGGAGTCATTGCATGGAGAAAACGAAATGCACTAAAATCAAAAACTCCTAGAACATACTTGTCTAACAGAGATGAACATTTTTATCCCCCAACGTCTCAATTACCGGGCTTTCCGTCCGTTGCTTACAGGCAGGCCAGTTTAGCCCATGGTTATGGGACAGCAATGACTGATCGGACGTATGCTGAATGTGGCCCAGCCTCTAGCACTGTACCGAGGACATTACGTGACTCTGCAATTGACGCGCGAATGGAATTCGAAGTTTTACTAAAGCCTGACGACACCACGGCGCCCAAACGTGTCCACACCCCCATGAGCTCCTTAGACAGGTGGGTAGAACTTTTTTGTTTGACAGTTAGTCTTTCATACTTGCGTTAAGCTTGCTTAGGCCTTTTGACGTTCCAATAACAAACTGATTTTTGTTTTCACAGTGAATGTCAAGAGAACAGCACGATGTCAACCAACCAAACTGGACGAAACTCAGCCACCCATGACCATGGGGCTTCCCCGCCCCCCACGTATGACTCTTTGCATTCTTATACGCCCATGAACCAACGGGCAACTTTAGTAAATCATTCCCTATCCAATGGCCAAGCAATTGAATCTGGGAGCTACGTTTGACGTTTTTTGTTTAATTTTGTTTTTTAATTTGTCCCTTTCAAATATGCAGCAGCGTTATTTTTCTAATAAAATATGTTGACTAGATATATCAACAAGTCGATGGCTTCTAAGCCGAGTTGTTTATATAAGTCTCAATTGGCTGACACACAAAACAAGATTAAAATAACATACTTTATGGGAAAGATCTCCATGCGATTCAATACCGATTTTTTGCGATTCACTTTTTTCTGGAGAAGCGCTCTCTAGTGCTATCTTGTGAGATTAGGTCAGAGTTGTAAGTCGGGTCGGGCTTTTCGGGTCGGGTTCGGGCCTAAAGTTGACAAAAATGTCGGACCTGAGACGTACTTTTTGTCTTACGTGAAAAAAATAATCAAAATTACCTGGCAATATTGCTAAATTTTTTAGACCTAACTTAACTTTCGAATTTTTTCGGGCATGATTTGGGCTTCAAATTAATTTTCGGTTCGGGCCTGAACTTGTCGGCCCGTTTACAACTCTGGATTAGGTACGATTGCTCAATGTTGCTCATGCAGCAGGAGTAGCTACCTATAAACCATCAAAGTGAGAAAATCCATTCTAAAAATTATGATTGAAGCAATAATTACAAAAATAAAAATTTTGGAAGTTTTGGTCCTGTAGTCATGATCGACAAATTGTTCGCTCAAAAACTAAATTCATTCGCTTGCAGCTTGGTAAGCCTGGTAATGGTTTTTCTCTTTCGACAAGTTTCAACAGTGAAAATTATTGTTTATAGGAATACATATCCAAATTTTGATCTGAACTTTAGCCTGACTTATTTTTCAAGTAGTAAATTTTGCGCCATATTATCTTTTTAGCGATGTTTGCAAACTTTTTTGGCCGAATTGGGTGATCACCTTAACTACAGTAGAATTGCCGTAAAGGTTGTAGACAATTTGAATGCAAAAATATGTTTTTTGACATGTATTTCCTGTTTTGAAGGCCAACCAGACAGTTAAACTAATTCTTGTTGTAATGCTTAATTCAGAAGCAATTACAGCAAGACATTGGATTAAAGCGGTGTTGCCATAACACACCTTGTTTAGTTCATAAGTGAAAAATGCTGCGCACTACTTTATATCATCGACTTTGATATCGGTGACGCATTTTGAGCGTAGCCCCCGCGGTGTCAAGCGTAGCGAATCAATTTGGCGCGTTTATCGTCTAACAACTATACCAAAAAACTTTGTCAGGTAAGAATACGGCTTGATGAATGAAAAAATAAACAAGAATGGTTTATCGGCGATTCTCTCAGCCGTAACAGGTGTGTAAACTCAAAGTGATGTTTGCTGAAAGAAATCTTACGTTTGCCAACCAAACTAAATTCGGAAATTAGTTCAATTGACCTCGATTTTTATTGAATCAAAAACGGACAATCGGCACCAAAACAAAAAGTCGAATGGCTTTTATTGTAACTGCAATTTTAGGGATTTTACTAATTGATTAACGTCTTCAAAAATTCGGAACTGCTTAGTAGGAGTTAGTGCGGATAAAATATGCTAGTACAAGAAAATATAATATCCTAACGATAGAAAACGTGTACCTCCCACCACCACACAAGCGATTACTGTTGATGAGCACCCATTGATTGTCTTTGACGACGAATGCGCCAACGTCCCTCGAAAGAGGTCGGGTGGCACCCAGTGGCGGATTTAGGGGAGGGATGGGGGATGCATCCCCCCACCAGCCTAAACATAACGTGCATTTGCATAATATTGAAGATTTAAAAAAAGCAATCAGTAAATACTCGATAGGCCGGGTGACTGCGATATAATTTCTGAAGCCATTGGGGGGTGGGGTAGGGCGGGGGGAGGAAAAAGTTATTTTTACAGCGAACTTTTTACAATGCAGAAATTAGTTTTTTACAGGTCCGATTGATTTGAAAGCGCCAAACTAGCAAAATTCACAACTCGCACTTTTCAACGATAAAGGCATAACACAACAGGAGTTCAATTATGGCGCATTTTCGCTCAATCCTCACGCAATACCAGTTGCGTAGCCAGGGGCGGGGGGGGGGGAGCTATAGCCCCCCTAATGATATGTCGACCAATGGGAAAAATACTACGTTTTTAGCACTTTGGAGACTGTATGATGCACTGGAGTGGACTAAATAGTGATTTAAAACATCTTTTGAAACATATGTTCAGGGGGAAAGGGGCTAATTCGTCAAAAATAAAACCAACAAATAAATGAAAACTTTGAAAAATAGTAAAAAATAAGCAATCAAATTTGATCGCAAGTGTAAAAATGCTGAACATAGCTGTCATCAACAAATATACTATAAACTAAGGAATGGGGGGGGGGGGGGGGGGCTGTTCAGTGTTAGTTCATTACCAATCATTTCTCTCAAATCTCTTTTCATTAGCCACCCCCAAAATTATTTTTCTCTATAAACTGTACACGAAATAGATTACTCTGTGTGAGTTTTATTGAACTATTCGATTTTATAATTTACCAGCATCTAAACAAGAGAACTAACATTTTACCAATAGCGACCTCCTAAATAGCCCATTTACGACACCGGTTTAATCTTGTTTGCACTGCCACTTTCTAAGCCACGTTTTAAAAGCATTATTTTTTAATCAAAATAGCCCTAAAATGAAGTTATTTTTGCAAAAAAATGCAAAATTTTCGAGCGCTGGGGGCTCCGCCCCCAGACCCCCGTGCCTCCGGCGGCTGGATGCTCCATCCCCCCCAACACAGCCCCCCAATTGCGAATTTCTGGCTACGCGCCTGCGCAATACAGTAGTGCGGTTTCGCACAAAAAGTGTGTCGATTTGATAGAACATCAAGTAAAATGTCTTCTGGAATGTAGTTTTATTACATTGTTAGTTACGGTATGCTGAATGAACAGTTGAACAAAATAGACTTTTGACAATAGATATATCAAAGTACGATGCAGGTAGTTTTTACTCATTCTGTGTGAGTAGCGCAGCCAAGGGAGGGCGGGGGGGGGGGGCTTTTGCCCCCCCCACCCATTGGCCTGTCGACCAAAATGCAGAATAAGAAAAATACCACATTTTTAGCACTTCTGAGACTGGTTTTTGGACTAGAATGGACTAAAACGTGATTTAAAGCAACTTTTGAACCATATGTTTAGGGGGGCTAATTTGTCAAAAATAAAAGTCACAAATCAATAAAAACTTTGAAAAATGGCCAAAAATTAGCAATCAAATTTAAAATAGCTCATTGCAAATGCTTAACATAGTTTTTATCAACAAAAATATTATAAACTCACGAACAGAAGAGGGGATCTATTCAGTATTGGTTAGGCTAATTACTAATCACCTCTCTCAAATATCTTTCCATGAGCCCCACTCCAATTATTACTCTCTATAAAATATAGTCGAAATAGATTACTCCGTGTAAGTTTTATTAAACTATAGGATTTTATGATCTACCAGCATGTAAACAAGAAAAAATTTGACCACTAGCCACTTCTCACATAGCTCATTTATGCAACCGGTTTAATCATGTTTGCACTGCCAATTGCTATGCCACGTTTTAAAAGCATTATTTTTTATCAAAATAGCCCCAAAATTTAGTTATTTTTGCAAAAAGATGCAAAATTTTCGATCGTTGGGGGCTCCGCTCCCAAACCCCCAAAGCAGCTCCCTCATTGCAGATTTCTGGCAACGCGCCTGTTCTGTGTAGATGCAGACGGTTATGCTGGCGAAAGTTTAGTAAATACGATTTTTGACGCAAGAAAGACGAAAAGAGCGTTTTATGTTATTAATTTGAATTGAATTGATTAAATCAATGACATTAAACTAGTTTTATGTCATTGGTTAAATTTAAAAAAATGTTTTATATACTGGTAACGTTTTTGGAATGGGACGGATCAAAAATATCCCCAACAAGTTTGCGCGAGGTCAAGAACATTAATCATAAACATGCAAAATTTTGAGATTATACACAATTTGTGTTCATAAATTTTGTCATCCCCCACCAAAATTTTCTAGATCCGCCACTGGTGGCACCACCACGAGTGAGGTGTGCAACTTCGCTACTTTTTTTTGTCCTGAAGGAGCACGGAGTATATTAAACCGTCAAATTAAATACAGTACGTTTTTACATAAAGCTAGCTGTTTGTTACGCAATTAAAGTAGAATTGTTGCCAACAGACCGAGTATTTTGAATTCAAACACATTACCCTAGTTTAGTATAAAGCTTGGCCCCGAAAGTCCAAAAGCAAAATAAGCTAAAAAAAAATTAGAACTTAATTATAAATCTATAAGCTTAAAATCCATAAGCTAAAAAAAAATTAGAGCTTAATTTAAACTAATGAAGTAAAAGTTGAGCATGAAATTGTATATATGGTAAAAATTAGTAAGCTACTGGGTTTTTGTTTGTCAGATCAGAGCTTGTATCGCTGCGGGCCGCATCGATGGCGTAGGTAAGTTTTAAGTTTACTGAACGTTCGTAAATTGCGGTGTTTGTATGCAATGCTTAGGTTTTGCCGTGAACTGCCTAATGAACCAATCAGCCTAAGTCGTAAATGTTACTTACTAGCTTTAATTGATACGTCTTCAATCAAGCACGCTGGACAGCAATTTGCATATTACGCAAATAAATACAAACATAAAATTATTAATTTTAACTCAATGGCTATGTAAAATTAAATTGCCGTTTTGTGTTTCTAACAGCTGGTGGGATGGAATTAGCGCAAAATTTTTAAGTATAGAAATGCTGTAAAACAGTTTTCTGGTGAATAATCATATCGTCAGCAGCGAATCGTCTTCACGACAACCCTAATCGCATGATTTGGGTTCAGCCCGCACGTTGTAGCCCTTTCGGGTAATTACGGCGCTTCCCCATGATTGCTTCAGCTTAGTAGCTTTGAACGAGCTACAAATTTGCTTCGCAAGAAGTCAAGCATCAAAAATCTTGGAAATTGGTCAATTTTTCAGCAAGTGCGGGTCTGTCCAAAGAATAGCACCGCGATCGCTTTTTCGTAACAGGAGGAAACAGGCGCGCAACCACGATTTTATATAAGGCGGGTGAGAGCTTGAACCTAAAAGTAATTTTTTTTGTTTGAAAAATGTCCCATTTGGGCAGCGTGCTGAGCAAACTTGTGCTATTCACGCTTATCACAGACGGTAGTCCAGGGGCGGAGACCCCGGCCCCCTGAGACCATGGCGGTCTGGGGGCAAAGCCCCCAGCGGATGGGCGATTTTTGTGATTTAAAAAAAAAACTATTTAGCGCTATTCAAATAGAATTTTATACTTTGTTGGACCCATTTGAAAGAATTAAGCTGCCAAAATTTGGAAGCTAGTTGAAGAGTTTAATCGCCCAGCCCCTTCAAGTCCCCCTCCCCCCTACTCACAGGCCAAAACAAAAAAACTATTTAAACGCTTGCAATTTGGGTTAAAAATTTTTAGTGACTTGACTGAATGGAGGGGGCTGAAGCTCCTTTAGCCCCATCCTGGGGGTGCCACTGGAAAGAAAAAGATGTATCAATCAATGAAAGTGTCTGAAACGGTAAACACTGGTTTGTTTCATTCAATCAAAACATTAGCTACAAAAATTGGTATTCACAGCTTTTTTGCGTCACGTTCAGGAATCAGGATTAAAAAGAAGTGATGCTGTGAAGTCTATACAAGTCCACAGCGTGTGTATAGACAGGTAGGTGGGCAAACGACAGCTTGACTCAAAGGCCATCAGGTCATTTCACTGTCTCCTGGCCAAGGCAATTCGGTGGATGAAAATGTTATTTCAATTGCACTTGCTACTTTCTTTAATGAAAATATATACAATTTGCAAAAAAATTGCAAGAAAAAAACATAACTGTTAAATTATCCAGAATGAATCTGAGTTTATGTTTGGAAGACGAAGTGTTTAAGCACCATCGTGTTTTCATCCAATGAATACGGAAATGAGCCTAACCATGCTAGAATGATCTTATCAACACGACCCCAAAACAATGTCGTTATCTTTAAAATAAAAACTTTTTACGCTTTTTTTGCCTAATGAACGTGAGCGAAGATTTAGTAGCAGCAAGTATTACAATATGTTTGTTTCGTTATTTCATACAAAATTATACGCTCTGCTGGCGTGGAAATTAAATTACAGGCTCAATCAAATCAATATGCCACAGTAACGCAAAGTCCGTATTAAGACTTACTTTGTATAAATATTTCTGAAAACTTGCTTTTTCTATTAGGCTGCATTTCATTTCAAGTACCTACTGTAATGGCAGAGTACCGGCATTTCGGAGTGAAAACACACTATTACTAAACCAGGGGCGTCCAACTTTATTCAGTCGCGGGCCAAATTTGCTGTTCCAAAAGTTTCGCAGGCCAAAATTTAGTCTTACTCTTCTCTGCAAAAAAGTAGGCGAAGACCAAAAAAAAAAAAAAAGGTCTTCACTCAGGTTTTGATCGTTTTTTTCTGCCAAAAAGTAGGTGAAGTCCAAAAAAAAAGGTTACTTTGATGGATTTTCTGGGATTCTCCGAAGAGCAACTACGCAAGAAACTCAAGGACTCTTTTCTGCAACTCACAACGTCAACGCGGAAGCATCAATCAACCAACCAATGCAGAAACCTTTGGCGGGCCACTTGTGGCCTGCGGGCCGCGTGTTGGACGCCCCTGTCCTAAACGCTGAAGCGTTCACTTGTTTGGCGCAGACCGTCACAATTGCTTAGTGGCAGGCAATGCCTGTATCAAATAACGACAATGGTAAAAGTAACTAATGTTCAACAGTTCCGCAAAATACTGCACTAAAAGCTTAAAAATCAAAATTGCAGTATGTTCCGACAAAACTCATTGGACGTCGGGCAAATTGTAGCAAAAAATTTGCATTTATCTTTTTTATCACGGAAAAATATTAAATTGAAAGGAGCCCAAGGCAATTTTCCACTCGGGTACATACAATTATTATACATGCACCAGTGGAATTTGCTACGGCAAGAGATCATGCTCCCAACCAAGAGGGTTGGAATCCAGTCACCAACAGCTGCCATTCAAAAGAACCCCGGGAGAAAGAAAACTTACGTAATATCATATTAGGCATTTCGTTATAACAGGGTGTCCATAAAGTCCTGCACACATTTAAAATTTTAATATCTCAAAAACCCCATATGGTAGAAACTTTAGATTTTCGACAGTGAATTATACCACCATAAAGTTTTTTTGTTATTTTTTACAGGTTATTTTATTGTTAAAGTGAGTACAAATAAGTCATTTTTAATAAAGTAGTAAGGAGTAAGTTTGCAACAAATTATGAAAAATGTTGACCATTCAACAAAAAGCACAATGTGTTCTTTGGTACAATGAATTGAAATCACCAACTGCAGTACAACGTAAATTTAGAAATGAGTTTGGACAAGACCCTCCACACACTAACAGCATTAAGAGATGGTTTAAAAATTTTATAGAAACCGACAGCATTTTGGATCGCAAACGATCAGGTAGGCCAAGCATTGCTGAAGAGACTGTTGATGCTGTCCGTGTAGCATTTCATCGCAGCCCAAGGAAATCAATTCGTGTTGCATCAAATAAACTTGCTATTCCTCGAAGCACAGTTCACAAAGTTTTACATAAACGACTTCGGCTCCATGCTTACAAGTTACAAATTGTTCAAGCTCTTAAGCCGGATGATCGCCCTCGCCGAGCAGCTTTCGCTGAAGAAATTCTTCAGCGCATTGATGATTACAATGGCTACCTTAACAGTGTGTGTTTTTCCGACGAAGCAACTTTTCGTGTATCCGGGAAAGTCAATAAGCATAACATTCGAATATGGGGTTCACAAAATCCTTGCGAGGTTTTAGGAAGAGAAAGAGACAGTCCCAAAATCAATGTTTGGTGTGGTTTAATGCACAACCAGATTATTGGTCCGTTCATTTTTGCTGAATCCACCATTACAGCAAACATTTATCTGGATATGCTAAAACATTACGTTGTTCCTCAATTAGAAGAGTTCCAGCCGAGGGTTGTGTTTCAGCGAGACGGTGCCCCTCCACACTGGGGTTTGATAGTTCGTGACTTTTTAAATGAAACTTTTCCAAACCGATGGATTGCAAGAAATGGCCCAACACCATGGCCGCCAAGATCTCCAGATATCACCCCTTTAGACTTTTTCTTGTGGGATTATGTAAAACACAGAGTTTACAGAACGCCAGTACGTGACGTCGAAACATTGCAGTCACGAATAATTGAGGTTCTCGCCACAGTAAACGAAGAAATGTCATTTTAAATGTTTGCTAAATTTGTAATGCATGTATTTATGTGAATCGTGTCATTTTAAATGTTTGCTAAATTTGTGATGCATGTATTTATGACCGGCAGTAAAAGACTTCCATTATAATAAATACAAAGCTCACAGTTAATAAAGCGAAATAACGTATACAAGCATAATACAGAACAGAAATCGCTTTATGCACCAATAGCAAGCAGCAGAACGTAGAAAATCAGGCTACGTGTTATTGCACAAAAAGGTAAACTATCAGTAAAAATGATACCATAGTCTTTGTAACTCTTTAAATGACTGGAAAAACCATCAGCAATAATTAGCAATATTTTAATTAAGTTAAGATTTTTTAGGATACGGGGTTTATTAATTTTTAAGACGGCTCTTTAGTGAAAGCTAGCGGAGATAAAAATTGATACTTTCGACATCATTTTCAGATCTAATCACACATATGAATTGACATACAATATTCAGTGACTGAATGTCACTAATAAATCAGTATTTCCTAACCTAAAACACTAATCATCAAATATTTGTTTTTAAGTAATAATGGAAACTAGTTATAAGCAAGCATTCTGTTCGAATAGGAACGCAATCTTAACGTAAACTCTTTGCAATATTTTTCACCAAGTATAGAACAATTTGTTCTCGAAACCAGTACCTTTGTTTGTACAGTTATGCAGGCAAACTGCGTGCGATGATGAGCAACACTGATGGATGCGATTGTTGTAGTAATAACCTTTTTTTCAATGCCATTTTAGTATACGCTGTCATTAACAAATGCGTTCCACAGCAGTCGTCTGGTTTGACTACAAAGCGATGCGAGCTAAAAATGTCTGGGAGGTTTTGTGCCAAACTTACGATGCTAAAGTGACCGGTTATATGCTTCGTTTTTTGCTTGTCGCCGACTGTAGCGGTGATGCCACCAGAGCCGTTGAGAGGTGGTGAAAATACCCAAGTTTGGCAATTTTTGGTGTGAGGGCAGATTTAGGAGGCTTCAACGAATTGAAAATTGATCTTGCAAGCAACTAAGTATCTTAAATTGTTAAAAGAACAGATGCCCGATAGAACTTAATGTCGTTTAAAAGTGGTGACCTTTTTATTCATTCGTTTATTTGTTTGTTTATTATTTATTTATTTATTGATCTTCATCTTAGATTAGGAAGAAAAACAAGTTTGAAACCCGGGAAGACTTTTTATTTTTTGGTCTACACTCCTATTTGTGCTAACCAGTAGCGTAGCCAGGGGGGGGGCGGGGGGGGGCTATAGCCCCCCCCATTGGCCTGCCGACCAAAATGCAGAATAAGGAAAATACCACGTTTTTAGCACTTCTAAGACTGTCTTTTGCACTGGATTAGACTATTTTGAAACGTTTATTTAGGGGGGGGCTAATGAACTGCCGACCAAAATGCAGAATAAGAAAAATATCACGTTTTTAGCATTTCTAAGACTGTCTTTAGCACTGGATTAGACTAAAAAATGCTATAAAGCATAGTTTGAAACGTTTATTTAGGGGGGGGGCTAATAGACTGCCGATCAAAATGCAGAATAAGGAAAATACCACGTTTTTAGCCAGTAGCGTAGCCAGGGGGGGCGCGGGGCTATAGCCTAGCCCCCCCCCCCCCATTGACATGTCGACCAAAATGCAGAATAGGAAAAACACTACATTTTTACCACTTTTGAGATTGTTTTATGCACTGGAGTGGACTAAATAGTGATTTAAAACATTTTTTGAAACATATGTTCAGGGGGGGGGGGCTAATTTGTCAAAAATAAAACCAACAAATAAATAAAAACTTAGAAAAATGGTAAGAAATAAGCAATCAAATTTGATCGTAAGTGTAAAAATGCTGAACATAGGTATCATCAACAAATATACTATAAACTAAGGAATAGGGGGGGGGGGCTATTCAGTATTTGTTAATTACCAATCATTTCTCTCAAATCTCTTTTCATTAGGCCCCCCCCATTTATTTTTCTCTATAAACTGTATACGAAATAGATTACTCCGTGTGAGTTTTATTGAAGTATTCGATTTTATAATTTGCCAGGATCTAAATAAGAGAACTAACATTTTATCATTAGCCACCTCCCAAATAGCCCATTTATGCCACCAGTTTAATCTTGTTTGCACTGCCAATTTCTCAGCCACGTTTTAAAAGCATTATTTTTTAATCAAAATAGCCCTAAAATGAAGTTATTTTTGCAAAAAAAATGCAAAATTTTTGAGCGCTGGGGGCTCCGCCCCCACACCCCCATGCCTCCGGCGGCTGGGGGCTTTGCCCCCAAACCCCCAGCCTCCGGCGGCTGGGGGCTTCGCCCCCAGACCCCCATTGGCCTCCGGCGGCTGGGGGCTCCGCCCCCAGACCCCCAAAACAGCCCCCCCATTGCGAATTTCTGGCTACGCGCCTGGTGCTAACTGACCGGATTTTATCTCAGCAGCCCTGGCTACACCTTAGTCGGATGCAATTTTTAAGAGATAGTGAGAAACGTAGAGAAGAATTTCGACTCGATTTCGATAAATTATGCAAAATTTTTATTCTAAGACGAGGATTCACAACGCGGTTGCTCTCCCTGGCTTTAAGTTTTTAATGTTTTTGAAAGGCAACAAAAAGATTTAACAAGTTAGCTAGTAACTTAGGTGAACTGAAGACATGAAAATGGCACTCGCTTATATCAGAAAATACGCTGCAAAAATACTGCAGGCAAAACGGAAAGCAGTTGAAGGAAAAAAGCAATAATTGTTTTTAGCAAACAGCGCACTAGTACAGGAAACACAGATTAAAAGTCAACGCAAAAGTTCACGAAGTCACAATAGCAAGAAATGAAACACACGCAAAACTCAGCTTCAAATCCCTAGTGCGTAATACAAAATGAAACAACACAACAAAGTTTCTAACGTCAGCTTGTACTTACGCTATTACAAAATATTAATTAGACAAAATACACGAGAACAAATTGTACTCAAATTTTAGAATTATTGTAAACACCTGATGATTTAAAAAAGTTGGTCTAGCGATAACGCGTTTATCTCTGGAGCGGGAGGTCTTAGGTTCAAATCTCGGACCGGTCAAATCGGCCACAGTGTTGCCGACGGCTCGCCACCGCTGCGACATTTCTTTGAAAGGAGCTGTGTTGCCTGGACGCAATGACGCGGAGAAGGGCACCGCCAACTCGTTACACGCTTTGGCATAATACAGCGATTATAATAATAGATTTGATTTAAAAAAAACATAACGTTTAAACATTGTTTATCGACAATCCGATAGCATTTGAAAAAATTAATGAAAATTGCTTATTTCTGCGAAGACAGTAATGTGCTATTATATACGTAATAATCAGGCGCGTAGCCAAAAATTTGCAATAGAGGGGGCAGTAGCGTAGCCAGGGGGAGGGGGCGGGGGGCTATACCCTCCCCTATTGGCATGTCAACTAATATGCAGAAAAGAAAAACAAAACGTTTTTAACACTTTTGAGACCGTTTAATGCACTAGAGTGGACTGAATAGTGATTTAAAACATCTTTTGAAATATATATTTAGGAGGGGGGCTAATTTGTTAAAAATAAAACTAAGAAATAAATGAAAACTTTGAAAAATGGTCAAAAATACGCAATCAAATTTGATCGCAAGTGTAAAAATGCTAAACATAGGTGTCATCAACAAATATACTATAAACTAAGGAATAGGGGGGGGGCTATTCAGTATTAGTAAATTACCAATTTCTCTCAAATCTCTTTCCATTAGCCCCCCCCAATTATTTTTCTCTATAAACTGTATACGAAATAGATTTCTCCGTGTGAGCTTTATTGAACAATTCGATTTTATAATTTACCGGCATCTAAATAAGAGAACTACTAACAATTCTACCAATAGCCACCTCCCAAATAGCATATTTATGCAACCAGTTTAATCATGTTTGCACTGCCAATTTCTAATCCACGTTTTAAAAGCATTATTTTTTAATCAAAATAGCCCTAAATGAAGTTATTTTTGCAAAAAAAATGCAAAATTTTCGTGCGCTGGGGGCTCTGCCCCCAGACCCTCGTGCCTGCGGCGGCTGGGGGCTTGGCCCCCAAACCCTCAGCCTCTGGCTGATGGGGGCTTCGCCCCTAGACCCCCATTGCGAATTTCTGGCTACGCGCCTGGGAAGGGGACTGTTTTAGGGGGCTAGGGTCGGAGCCTCCGGAGCTAGAAAATTTTGTATTTTTTTGGTTGAAATAACTTAATTTTAGGCATATTTTGATAAAAATAATGCTATGAAAACGTGGCATAAAATTAAAGGCGTTGAATCATCCAGCCAATTCCGGTAGTTTACAATAGCTGAAATTGAACTATAATTTTTAATATTTTTTGTTTTAATTTTGGGACTGCGGTTGCAAAGATATTCAACAAAAATAAATAGATATCCCCCGAAAAAAGTTTTTGGAAACTCTGAGTTTTGTTCTTCCCGCCCAAACCACAGTTCTCTAAACTATTAGGCCTACAGTAGTTTTGGCGGGAAGAACAAAGTTCAGAGTTTCCAAAAACCTTTTTCGGGGGATATCTTTTTGTATTTTGTTGAATATCTTTGCAACCGCAGCCCCAAAATCAAAACAAAAAACATCAAAAATTATAGTTCAATTTTAGCTATTGTAAACCACCGGAATCGGCTGGATGATTCACCGCCTTTAACAGTGCAAAAACATGATTATATTACTTGCATAAATGGGCTATGTGGGAGGTAGGTATTGCTAGAATTTCAGTTCACTTGGTATTTACAAGCTGGTAAATCATAAAATCCTTATTCCGGTAGTTCAATAATACTCTCAAGAAATATTCTATTTTGTCTATGTTTTATGGAAAAAGATGTAAACTGGAGGGGCTAATGGAAGGAAGTTTGAGAGAAGTGATTGGTAATTGACTGATGCTAAATAAATGCTAAATACCCCCACCTCCCACTATTCCTAAGCTTAGATATTTTTTGATGAAATCTATTTTAAGCATTCTTTAATAAGCACAAGTACAAGAAAATATAATATCCTAACGATAGAAAACGTGTACCTTCCACCACCACACAAGCGATTACTGTTGATGCCATTTTTCAAAAAATTTTCTGATTTGTGAGTTTAATTTTTGGCAAATTTGCCCTCCCCTAAATACAAACGTTTCAAAATAAACTTTAAATCATTTTTTGAGTCTATTCCAGTGCAAAAGACAGTCGCAGAAGTGCTAAAAGTATGGTAATCTTCTTATTCTGCATTTTGGTCTGCAGGCCAATGGGTAGTGGGGGCTATAATGCGCGCAATCTATTACGAGCTTCAATACTCTATGATCTCTAAGAGGAAAAACGTTTTATGATGATAATATAACTAATAAATTGCCGTGAACTACGAAGCAGGAAACCCCTATAGCCTGTTTCACCTTCGGGTAATCTTATTCAAATGCAATAATAACAATTTATATAATAATAGAAAAATAGCCTGAAAAAAAACTAAAAAGTTCATATTGGCTACTGGCTCTCAGGGGTGCCGAAACCTGGGTGGGAGGATGGGGGATATATCCCCCCAATAATTTGACTGCATCCCCCCCAATAATTTGACTATGGGCTACATCTGCATCCCCCCAATAGTTTTACTCAGAGGTGGGCAGCGCAAGTTACAATAATTGCCCGCAAGCGCAAGTGTAACGTTTTAAAAAGCATAAATCTGATTGACTCACTGCTCAAACTGCTCTATAGATTACGGTACGAAACAAATATTCAAAACAAATTATGCACAACACCAATTAGTGAATAAAAAAAAGGAATTATTGATTTCCTTTAAAAATTACAAGCATTTGAAAATGCACATCGCTCAACTCTACTCATTTTGGGCAAACAGCAATGAAAAATGACGCTCAACAACCGCATTTAAAAGAATTGGGGGTTTTAATTTCCACCAATAAAGTTTTCATGTGGTGGTAAGCGAACGATTTCGGAGTCACTATCTTTTTCTTATGGTTTGTCAAAGAAATCGATTACTAGCTTCCATGCACTTTGTGCTCCTGGAGCAATTAGCGTCACTCTGCTTTGACGAAGGAAGCACGCTAAAAAAATCATCATATATTTAGTATAGGGGTGTTAAATCAACTAAGAGCTATACCGACGAGTAGAATGTTGATCAACAATCTTGCGAACTCGTCACCCGCACAGAGTAAGCATCAGAACCCGAGTATAACCGTTTAAATTTCAGTGCACCTAGTCCATATCAACATGCTTATTTTTACACAGAGCTACACAGTGGCAGAGTGGTCTAACGCCTGTCCTGCATTGAAGGGCTGCCGCTAATTCTAAACCAGACTATGTCTCTGGTTATTGCGGGTATGCTGGGTTCAAATCTTATCCGTAGTCATTTTTTCTGACAACCAGAGGCTGATCCAGATTGTGACTTTATGTCTTCTATTTTCTTAAAAGCTACCGACGCATTTGAGCATTTATGCTTCTGGAGAAATTAGCATCACTCTCTGACGACTGGAGCATGCTACAAAAATCATCATGTTTTTGTTTAAAGAAATTGAATCATTTAAGTATGTTAATTAAGAGCTATACCGATGCTGTCACTTTGGTTAGCGATTTCTTTCAAATTTTCCAGACTAGCAGCAAAAATTGCAATTAATAGTTTTTGGTGTTTCTTGATCTTGAATACGGTAAGACCATAGGCGTAGCCAGGATTTTTAATTGGGGGGGTGCAAAACCACAAATGACATGTAATGACGTCATCAGACATTTTTGAAAGAGGAACTTTTTGTGGAAAAAATATTGTAGAACGAAAGACCAGAAGCTGTTGTCTGGTTTACCAAAGTTAAAAGTGAAAATGTCTAAATTTGGAAGACGTGTTCAGTAAACTAATGTTACTTAAACGTATCACAGAGGAGGGCCTGGGGGCGAAGCCCACAGAAGCTGAGCGATTTTTTGAAAAAAACAAGCAATTTTAATGCCATTGGATACATTTCGCACGCGTTCTGAGCTATTTGAAAGAACTAGATTTTTAACATTTAAAAGCCAATTGAAAAAATTAAATTGTTGAATCCTACTTTTACTTACAATTTAAGTCCAAAACACGTTTAAAATCTTGCATTTTGGGGTTAAATTTTGTACGTGATTTGGCCCAGATAGGGGGAAGTAAGGTACATTGTCTCCTGCAATAATCTGGCAGTAAATAATAAAACAATCCACATGAAGATATTTCTAAAGAGATTATTGTTTTGTCACTTGTAGGAGTATGTGCGGCCAGGAGACCCAGACTCCGTCAATTCAAATTCAATTATTTGTTCAATGAACATTTGCCCTAGCTAATATTTTTCAAAAGTATATTGTTGCGTAAAAGTTGGCTAGGTGGAGGTGAATTGTTTTGAAAATGGTACAATAGATGGTTACGCTTACTAACCATGTTATTGACCGGGCTGGATTTACAATGCGCGGGGCCCCTGGCACTTTTGGAGATTTTTGCAAAATCTTCTGACCAAATATAGATGAAGACCAAAAAAAAAGATCTTAGCATCGGTGAGCTTGGCCCCTGGCACTGCGCCATATGATAAATCCGCCACTGGTTAATGCTTTAAGTTCATAAAAAGGTTAGATGAGGGCCTGAGAAAGCAGCTTTTAAGACAAAAATCTTAATTTCACCCGGATTACCCATCTAAATTGGTTGGTAAAAATTGACTTGAGTGGGCCCGTGCCCCCTGGTTGTCAATATTATTATTAATTACTGTTGTACGCGGGTATGTTGTACGTGAAAAATGCTAAAAGAAACTGAACGTGAAGAAACAATAGGCTTTTTTGTCATATTTTTATCATTGGTGACATTTCAATTGGGGGAGGCCTGGGGACCCTCGCCCCCTCCCTTGGCTACACATATGGGAAATACAGTAGACTAATTGCAAGTAACGCGTTAAATTCTTTCGCGGTGCAATATTTTAAGATTTTTTAGGAACGAGTAGCGTATTTCTGGAAAGACAATTATAAAAGTAATTTTTCTATTTAAAATTTGATTCTGCAACCATTTTTTGAAATACGCAATTGAAAAGTTTGAAATTTTGAAAAATCGGCAAAACATTTCATGGAATAAGTTTCAATGAAAAATTCCTGCTGTGAATCGTGCTGTATAACAAAGTTTTGCAAGCAGTAAACGAATGCAATTTCCCATGACGAGGCTTTTACAAATCTTCCTCATCAATGTTTTTTCTAAACTTTTATCACAGTTGTTGGAAAACAAGTATTCTTTACCGAAAGCTTATTTAAATTGCGCTTGCGCGATTGCGCTCAAAATTGCTCAAATACTTGCGGCGCAAGCGTCAGCGCAAACGTTTAAAAATAGTTGCGGCGCAAGCGCTATCGCAAGTGAAATAGTTGCGGCGCAAGTGCCCAGCTCTGGTTTTACTGTGGTCTGCATCTGAGCGCTAGATGATGTTAGGACCTTTTTTGTGGTCTTCACGTGATTTCGGGAAAAAAAACTCTTCAATTTCCGGTGAAGACCTTTTTTTTTGGTCTTCACTTAATTTGCTTACCTGAAAAAGATCGTGGTCGAGGTTCATCCCCCCCCAATGTTCAAAATAGTGCAAAATTAGGGTAAAATTCCAAATTATCCCCCCAATGCTCAACAAAGATCGGCACCACTGCTGGCTCTGTAGGTTACGCACTTTTTTCATTAAGACAATTTAAAAAGAACATGTCGAGGCTTAATCTTTCTCCAAAACTTTAAGAACTAATTAGGAATAATACGAGAAGTGATCTCAAAAAAAAGGTCTTCGATCTTCCACAAACTGATTTGTCGGTGTCATTTTGATGGGTCTTTTGAAGCCCATGAGCCTCCTAAACTCCATGGGCTCCAGGGTCATTGTCCCCCTGCCTCCCCCTCTCGGAGGCCCTGCATACAACAGGTGACGATGAAGTATAGCATTAGTACAGTTTAAATGAAATTGAGGTGGGAGCATAAAGTCTTAATTTAGAAATGATGCCAACTGACAGAGATTCTTTTTTCGCTACATTTAACATGTGGTCAAAAAAAGTTAGTTTATTGTCCAGTATTACGCCAAGGTATTGGAAGGAGTCAACGGATCAATACGGCATAAAATATTACCGCGGTAAAGTACTGCGGTAAAATTTTATACGGTACGACCCACCACTGCAATCAAGAGATTAAAGACAATGGTTAAAACGTGTCACAGCCAAAATACTCTATGCCGCGAAAAAAGTATGCTTCGAAAAAAACCTTTGAGGACCAAATTGAAAATTCAAAATAGTTGTGCTCGATATTTGCACCAAGCCAGAACTTTTGACACTCAAATTTTGCGCCATGCCAGTAAAAATAGTTGCATTAACTCTGGTCAAACACTTTAGCTAGAGTGTGAATGTTCTTTTACTAGGAGATATATGAAATTCTGCAGCACTGTTATCTTTTTAATGACATTTTTTTTGCGGATCATCAGGATCAGGACCAAGATTCAACTTTTAGTTATGAAAAGAATTAGGATATAGGAGTTGTGGTTTCGGACCAGGATCGGATTGGTACCCATAAAATTACGACTCCGGACAGCTCTGTTAGGTTTGCTAAATGATAATATTTGCGCTTTCTGCGCCATTTGGCGCTAAAGCTCCGTGATTTATCCGACGCAGAGTAGCCTACGAACTTTCGATGGCGATTTCTAGGCTACTTCTACGCAGAGGTGGGCAGCCTAAGTCGTAAAAGTTGCGCCGCAAGTGCAGGTGCAACTACTCAGAAAATTTTGCGCCGCAAGCGTTTCCGCAAGCCCAAAAAAATAATTGCGCCGCAAGTGCAACCGCAAGCGCAAGTGTCACGTTTTGAAAAGTATAATTCTAATTGACTCACTGCTCAAACTGCGCGAGGCTACAGTACAAAACCAATATTCAAAACAAATTATGTTCGCTACCAAATTACTAAACAAAAGATAATTGATTTCCCATAAAAAACATAAGAATTTGAAAATGAGCATCGCTTAACCTCTTTGGGCGAAGAACGTCTTTATACCTAACGAAAAAATACTCTGAACACCCGCACTTAAAGAAACCGGGGTGTTAAAAAAATTCCACTAATAAAGTCATCATGTGGTTGTAAGCGAACGACTTCGGAGTTCGGAGTCACTGTTTTTTTTCTAATGGCTCGTCAAGGAAATCCTTTACAAGCTTCGATACATATTTTGTGCTTCTGGAGCAATTAGCATCACTCACTAACAAATGGAGCACACTCAAAAAATCGTCTTGATTTTTGTTTAAAAAAATTGAACCCTCCAAGATTTACTTATAAGAGCTATAACGCAGTATACTGTGGCCATTGTTGTAGCTATACCATTGCTGTCACTCCTGTTTGCAATATCTTTCAAGTTTTCCCGGACTAGCAAAAAAGTTGTA
Source organism: Trididemnum nubilum (assembly GCA_963965965.1). NCBI lineage: Eukaryota > Metazoa > Chordata > Ascidiacea > Aplousobranchia > Didemnidae > Trididemnum > Trididemnum nubilum. Next base: position 28,042,463 of record OZ014486.1, read on the forward strand.
ATTAATAGTTTTTGTTGTTTCTTGTTCTTGAATTACGCTAAAAAAAGTCGGACTGTTGCGAGTAACGCCTTTAATGCCTGAAGCAAGAATAAGATTTTTTAGAAACGAGTCCCGTATTTCTAGAAAGACAATTACAAAAATAATTTTTCGGTTTCAAATTTGATTTTACTACCATTTTTTAAATTACTCAAATGGATTTTTTTTTTGAAAAATCGGCAAAAAATATTTTAGAGAGAAAGGTATCAGCGAAAGAAGACCCCTGCTGTAAATCCAATAAAAGTTTTGCAAGCAATCGACAAATGGAATTTCCCTTGACGAGGTTTATATATAGACCTACTACTTCGTCATAGGCGTAGCGAAGGGGGTAGGGGGGAGGGCAAAAGGTCTGCCCTCTTCCCAATTTAAATGCCACCAATGATAAAAATAACAACAGCAAAGCCTTATGTTTTTTCAGTCTCTTTTACCGTATTCACGTTTACAACAGTATACGAGTACAATAGACTAATATTAATATTGACGACCAGGTGGCCTGGGCTCCTTCAAACCAAATTTTGCCATCTAATTTAAATGTATAGCCCTGGAGAAATTCAAGTTCTTTGTCCTAAAAGTTGCTACCTTAGGCCCTCATCTAATCAGCTTGTAACTTAATGCAATAACATGACTACTTACTAACCATTATTGCACCAATTTCAAATCACAATCTACCTCGCCAGTTTTTATGCGACAAAATACTTTTGACAAAAAAAATTAGCTAGGCAAAATGCTTATTGAATAAATGATTGAATTTGAATTGAGGGGGCCTGGGCCCCCTACTCGAACATGTACTCCTAAATTCGGTTATTTTCATGACAAAATAAACACCTCGAAAACAAAGAATACTCAAGTGATCATTTACGGCTAAAAATATTGCAGGAGGCAATGTACCTTGCTTCTTTTACCTGGGCCAAGTCACTTACAAAATTTAACCCCCAAATTCAAGATTTTAAGCGTGTTTAGGAAATTGATCAGTAAGTAAAGGGAAGACTTACCAGTTTGATCTTTTGAATTGGCTTTCATATCTTAAACATTTAATTATTTCAAATGGATCTAAAAACGTGTGAAGTATAATCCAAATGGTATTAAAATAGCTATTTTTTCCCCCAAAAATTACAAAAAATTGCCCAGCAGCCGGCCCCCACTTCCTAGTCTGTGATACGTTTGGGCTAAAGAAGTTTACTCAAAACGTCTCCCAACTTAAATAATTTTGGAAAATGTTTTAACTTTTGGTTCAAATTCTTTCCCTTTAGCAAAGTCTAGGTTACATGCCAACCCAGGCCCCGACTCTGATTCTGTATTTCACAATATTTTTGTCGCATAAAAAGTCCTTCTTATCGAAAAATTTTGATATCGTCTTTGCGTGTGATTTGCGGTTTGGCCCTCAATTCAATCAAAAATCCTGGCTACGACTATGTACCTCGTAAATGATTTTTTTCTGAACTTTAATTACATTTGATTGAAAAACAGTCATTCCTAATTTATTTGAATTGCGCTTGAGCGATTGCGCTCAAAATTGCTGAAATACTTGCGGCGCAAGCGTTAGCGCTAGAGATGGCGCGGATAACAAAAAATGCATCCGCATGCTGCACCGCACTGCATACAAATGCAACTAAGTTCACGCTACACCGCACCACACCGCAGGCGAGTCGCCAGCGGGGGGCATTGCCCCCAGAATTTTTAGTTTTTCCCCCCCGATTTATTTCTTGTCCTACCACTGTATTTTCTCTTAAAAGTGAGCATTGCTTTCACAGTTAAAATAGAGGTAATTTTAACTGTTCCATCCCGTATCCTGACATCGATTCTATTTGATTGATTGTATTTGAATTAGCTAAAGATGGCCATTGGCCGAAATCGTATCCTGACATCTATATTACTATCTAGGGTACGATACGCAGTACAATCTCGTGTCTTGGGTCAGGTTCAACAACAAATTAATGCAGTCCGGTATAATAATAATGAGGCTACCAGCAGTTTGTGTGTACTGTGTAGTAGAGATGGCGCGAATAACAAAAAATGCATCCGCATGCTGCGCTGCATCCGCAAACCTTGTCCGCATGCTGCACCGCACCGCATCCAAACACAACTAAGTTCACGCTGCACCGCGCCGCACCGCAAGTTAAATATCCTTTCAATTTCCACTAACATCAGAAAAAAACTAGCTCTCTAGCTTATGACATATAAAAAAATTGATTTTAGGGGTATAATTTTGGAGAGTTTTTAAAAGGGTCGCTCTCTCAAACCATGTCATAATATTTGTCTTTTAAACATCTGCCGATATAAAAAAAAAGTAATGCCCTAGCTTGAGCCGTTCAAAAAACTAATTTCTGGGGAGTCCATTTGGGGCCCCTGGGGGAGTGGTACCTCCATACTATGTCAAACTATTTGTTGCTTAAATATCTACCAATATAAACAAAAAACTATCACCCTAGCTAGAGCATATAAAAAAATTAGTTTTTTAGGGCCCCGTTTCGGGCGGGTTCTGGGGAGAAGCCCCAAAAAATTTTGGGAGACAAAATTGCATTTACAGCTCAACAAATTTACTCAAAAATTAGATATCGATGTTATGTGGTTTAGGAGAAGAAGAGTGCATAAAATTTAGAAAGCAAAAAATGAAAAAAAAAACAAAAAAACTCAATGCGGCTAAAAGTGTAGGTAGGGATGAAAGAGTATCTTACGACATATAACCCTGTGAAATATTTTTTGCCATACTTGAGCCGTTTTTGAATAAGACCGCTTTTTACACCAAACTTTTGAAGTAGTTTTCGGGTCCTAAACCTGAAGTTACGGGACTCGAAACTCATTGCCTTGAAATTTGGCACACACAAATAACTTATGAATCTCAAACTGCTGACAAAATTTCATGTAGCTAGACCAAACCATTATCGAGTTGTAAGTAAAAGTCTGAAACTTCGCACTCGTTAACTTTGAAAATGGCCGAGTAAAAACTAAAAAACATGCGACGTGAGATTAGTCGTTTCTATTATAGGCCTTCAGGTTTAATTTGCCTGGTGTGCGCTTTTTATCAGTTTTTCTGCGCCATGTTTTGGCAATCAAAAACAATCTACCAGTCTACTTGATGATTCCATGCAACTTGGCTACCGTACTAATCCTGAACCAGTAGCTCAAATAATGAAATATAAGGTATCACGTGCTCTGCATGCTGTCACAAGCTACTACACTTGTATGAAACTACCCTATGTATTATACCTTTGCGGTTTGCTTGTGTGTTTGATTGTGGAATAAATTTTGCTACTACGTAAGCTATTCTGTCATTGGAAATTTCGGTAGCCTAGTCTTCGTACTCTACTACATAGGTCTACCAGATCTGAGATAGGCTACAGACATAGGACCGAAAGCCTAATTCTTGATGCCATGACCTGTTGACAAATAGGCTACACTGAACTAACTCTGTCACTCTGAAATGCAAGTGCATGTGTAGTAAAAACTGTTGTCTAGCCTTGGGCTTGTACCAATACCATAGGCCTACTGCGTACAGGGTGGGCAGGCGCGTAGCCAGAAATTCGCAATGGGGGGGGCTGTTTGGGGGGTCTGGGGGCGGAGCCCCCAGCCGCCGGAGGCACGGGGGTCTGGGGGCGGAGCCCCCAGCGCTCGAAAATTTTGCATTTTTTTGCAAAAATAACTTCATTTTAGGGCTATTTTGATTAAAAAATAATGCTTTTAAAACGTGGCTTAGAAATTGGCAGTGCAAACAAGATTAAACTGCTGGCATAAATGGGCTATTTGGGAGGTGGCTAATGGTAAAATGTTAGTTCTCTTGTTTAGATGCTGGTAAATTATAAAATCGAATACTTCAATAAAACTCACACGGAGTAATCTATTTCGTATACAGTTTATAGAGAAAAATAATTGGGGGGGACTAATGAAAAGAGATTTGAGAGAAATGATTGGTAATTAACAAATACTGAATAGCCCCCCCCCCCTATTCCTTAGTTTATAGTATATTTGTTGATGACACCTATATTCAGCATTTTTACACTTGCGATCAAATTTGATTGCTTATTTCTTACCATTTATCAAAGGTTTCATTTATTTGTTGGTTTTATTTTTGCCAAATTAGCCCCCCCTCTGGACATATGTTTCACAAGATGTTTTAAATCACTATCTAGTCCACTCCAGTGCATAAAACAGTCTCAAAGTGCTAAAAATGTTGTGTTTTTCCCATTCTGCTTTTTGGTCGACATGTCAATGGGGGGGCTATAGCCCCTCCGCCCCCCCTGGCTACGCTACTGGCTAAAAACGTGGTATTTTCCTAATTCTGCATTTTGGTCGGCAGTTCATTAGCCCCCCCCCTAAATAAACGTTTCAAACTATGCTTTAAAGCATTTTTTAGTCTAATCCAGTGCAAAAGACAGTCTTAGAAATGCTAAAAACGTGGTATTTTCCCTATTCTGCATTTTGGTCGGCAGTCTATTAGCCCCCCTCCAAATAAACATTTCAAACTATGCTTTAAAGCATTTTTTAGTCTAATTCAGTGCAAAAGATAGTCTTAGAAATGCTAAAAACATGATATTTTTCTTATTCTGCATTTTGGTCGGCAGTTCATTAGCCGTCCCCCCCTCCCTTAAATAAACGTTTCAAAATAGTCTAATCCAGTGCAAAAGACAGTCTTAAAATGCTAAAAACGTGGTATTTTCCCTATTCAGCATTTTGGTCGGCAGTCTATTAGCCCCCCCCCCCAAATAAACGTTTCAAACTATGCTTTAAATCATTTTTAGTCTGATCCAGTGCAAAAGAGAGTCTTAGAAGTGCTAAAAACGTGGTATTTTCCTTATTCTGCATTTTGGTCGGCAGGCCAATGGGGGGGGCTATAGCCCCCCCCGCCCCCCCCCTGGCTACGCTACTGAGGGTGGGTGTGTCGCTAGGCTTTGTTTTGTGCCTCTACTCTGATGATTGTTTACCACAAACCTGTTTCTTCTACATTTGTCTGCCTTTGTTTCATCTTCTCACCGAACGTCTTAAACCTTTCCTAGTCTAGCCCACCGAAACCAAAATCTTTTTGTTGGTGTCAAAAAACACGTTCAGCCAATCAAAACTAAGTTTCTTGTAGCCAAAATAGCCGATTTCAGAATGCTCCGATTTCTGAAAAAATAAACTTGAACCGAAGGCACCTTTTACTGTTTTAGTAGCATACATTGTCTTCAATTCATATAGGCCTAATAGTTACATCCACACTAACCATTGTAGTTCATAACGAGAAAATCACCAGCAATAATTGTAAAAAAAATGTAAAAAAATTATTGTACGCGGCGCTGCGCTGACGCTGTGACGTAATGCTGATTTTAGTTGCCACGCTGCGCGGCGCAGTGCACCAACAACAGCGCGCGGCCGCGTACGCTGCGCTGTTGCCATCTCTACTGTGTAGTAGGCGTGGCATCGTAGATTATGATGTCATATACAGCAGCACTTAAAGGCGAGGCCTTATTACAAGTTAGGTGTTGTGACTGTTGAAGGCAGGGGTGCCGATCTTTGTTGAGCATTGGGGGGGATAATCTGCAATTTTACCTTAATTTTGCACTTTTTTCAACATTGGGGGGGATGAACCTCGACCAAGATTTTTTTCAGTGGAACAAATTAAGTGAAGACCAAAAAAAAAAGATCTTCGCCAAAAATGGAACACTTTTTTCCCGAGTTCAGGTGAAGACCACAAAAAAAGTCTTCACCAAAACTGGAGCACTTGTTCCCCCGAATTCTAGTGGAGACCTGCGCTCAAATGCACACCCAGGCGCGTAGCCAGAAATTCGCAATGGGGGAGGCTGTCTTTGGGGTCTGGGGGCGGAGCCCCCAGCCACCGGGGGCCAACGGGGTCTGGGGATAAAGCCCCCAGCTGCCGGAGTCTGGGGGTTTGGGGGCTCCGTCCTCAGCCGCTGGAGGCACGGGGTCTGGGGGCTGAGCCCCCAGCGCTCGAATATTTTGCATTTTTTTGCAAAAATAACTTAATGTTAGAGCTATTTTAAGAAAAAATAATGCTATTAAAACGTGGCATAGAAATTGGCAGCGCAACATGATTCAACTGGGTGCATTAATGGGCTATATGGGAAGTGGCTAATGACAACTTTGCAGTTCTCTTGTTTACATGCTGGTAAACCATAAAATCCTATTATTCAATAAAACTCACACGGAGTAATCTATTTCGTCTATATTTTACAAAGAAAAATAATTGGGGGGGCTAATGGAAAGATATTTGAGAGAAGTGATTGGTAATTAATTAATACTGAATAGCCCTCCCTCTCCTTATTCCTGAGTTTATAATATATTTGTAGATAAAACCTTTGTTTGGCGTTTTTACTCTAGCGATCAAATTTGATTGTCTGTTTTTGGGCATTTTTAAAAGTTTTCATTGATTTGTGACTTTAATTATTGACAATTAGCCCCCCTGAATATATGTTTCAAAAGATGCTTTAAATCATTTTTTAGTCAACTCCAGGAGACCCCTCCCCAGTGGCCTGTCAACCAAAATGCAGAATAAGAAAAATACCACGTTTTTAGCTCTTTTGAGACTGTTTTTTGCTCTGGAATTGACTAAAACTGGCTACGCTACTGTGCACACCAGAGTCAAAGTATTGGGTAGGATGCAGATGTAGACCATACTCAAATTGTTGGGGGAGATACAGTCAAATTATTGGGGGGATATATCCCCCCAACCCCCCGGGTTTCGGCACCCCTGGTTGAAGGTAATGTACAGTAAGTTGGTGTAGGCTGTAGGTTGATGGTATGAACCATCCGCAATGTACCGTGCAATCAATAGTTAACAGAAAGGAAAATAGACTATCGCCAAATGCCTTCGGAAAAAAAGATACGAATTCGATCGGTTAGTTGGACTTCTAGGCTATGTAGCAAACGTAGGCTACGGGTAAACAAACTTAGCAAAAGTGAGTTGAGTTGACAAGCCCATGTCTGGAAGTGAAAGGCCTAGCTTAGCAACTCAAACCATACTGTATTTTGATTGGGATCTTGCTCAGAAGTTTGAGTAATCGATTTGCAGAAACTCTGAGCTAACTTAGAAACAGACTGCATTCTTCCCCCAAATTGGAATCTATTGACCAATTCTTTGATAGCTAGACTACGGGAATTTTCTGACTTTCAGATTTGCAAGAAGTGTCCATTACCGTATAGTTTATTTAACTAGATCGATTTGTACCGGTAGCAAAATAAACTAAGCAATGTTCTCGGCACTAGTAACGCCATTGATATCTGAGATTTGGAGTAAACTTAAGTTGCCTATAGTACCGTTTTGGATGTTTGATGATGCTATTTGTGATGATTTTTTAGAGCAGTAATACAGTCCTGGTGCATTACCGATACAGTAATCAGTGGTGCCGATCCATATTGACCATTGGGAAATGATTTAAGGAATTTGTCTATTTTTTGATAATTTTGGACATTGGGAGGAGGGATGATGCTCAAACTATGGAGATTTTCGGAGCAAAGTTCAACGCTCATTTTCGCCAATACCGGCAAGGAAGTCTGTAGAAACGTTTACTAAGGTTTGGAAGGAGTGCTGGTGGCAATTAAGAATTTTCAAACACAAAAGTTATGATGAGACGGCCTTAAAGCCAGCTTGGGGGTCTGGGGGAGCGCTGTGAGCCCCCCCCCGTGGGGTCCGGAAGTTTTAGCTTTTTCGACGTTTTTTCAAGGATAAAATGCATCGTTTAGTTACGTTGCAAGTTGTAACACCAAAGTTACACACCATACCGATGCGAACTATTGGGAGGGATGCAGCAGAAATTCTTTTGGGGGATGCACCCCTGGATCGGCACTTACCTGTCTAAATGAAGTTATAGGCAATACAGAAACAGAATAAGCATTTAAGTATCAGTGCGAAACTGTTCGTTTTTCTACTTTGGCTTGTAATACACAATTATGTATATTAGCCACAGTATTCATCATAGAGGTACCGATGTTAAATTTTGCTCATATTTTTTCTGGAGTTTCCTGTCGTCAGTCGTTTCCAGCCGTTATGCTAGCTGTTATCATGTTTAGTTAAATGGAAGATTTACACTATTTTTTCAGCAATTGTTGAGTTAGCGGCTTTGTCAATATTTCAATATGTCAGAGACAGTCTGTTTTCTGCATTTATTCAAAAATCATTCAAGGTAGTTTTTTCATGTGCAGTTCTTAACTTTTATTATTTACATTAATGCTATATGTTTACCAACGCGATAGCCGTACAATATGCCTAAAATTTTTGTTGCAAGTTTGTGTCTTGCTTCAAACAATGTGGTATACTAACCGATATGATCCCATGCTGTTCTTATGTAAAAGACAAAGACAATCATGCACGTCAGATTGGCATTAAATAAATATATGGTTTAGTAATCGTTTCATTGCAACCTAAGCAATTAGTTTGTAAAATAAAGCTGAAAATGGTTCTATGAACTTAATCAACGCCGTCAAAGGCAAAACGAAATTTACAACCCCGTCACACAAACAATCTACTTAACTCTTAAAATACTGCAATAATTTTCCGTCAAAACTTTGCCCCCCTGATCTCGCTAAGCTGGCGACGCCCCTGCCACTCCGCAAGTTATCTATTCTTCAAGTTTCCACAAACATCAGAAAAAAAATTAGCTTTCTAACTTACCACATACAAAAAATTGATTTTTGGGGTATCATTTTGGGCGGTTTTTAGAGGAGTGGCCCTCACAAACCATATGCCACTGGGTGCGACACCAAAACTTAACGCGGACACCTGAACTCTTCCGGGCCCCCTGAGTCCGGGCCCCCCTAGGCCCGGGCCCGGGTACGATGTACCCCCTGAACCCCCCTCTCATAGGCCCAGGCTCTGCATACTGTCACAAGCTACTACTGTCATATTTAACCGTTTAACTTGATAAGAATAACTTTGCTGCCTCCCAACGTAAGCCTATACATGGGTATTTAATATTGGGTAGCCTAAACTGCCGGTAGCTTACTTATCCAAAAACCTGGAACCCTCTCATCATCTGCTAGTAGCCTACCACGTGGGCTATTCTGTCATTGTAACTTTGTATAGCCTAGTCTTCCTAGTTCCTATACTCTATCACAAACCAGATAGGCAATAGACATCTAGGACCGAAAACCCAATGCTTTATGCCATGACCTGTTGACGAATACCATATAGGCTACACTGAACCAACTCTGTCACTTTGAAATGCAAGCGTTGTATCAATACCATAGGCGTACTGCATACAGGGCGGATATATGGCTAGGCTATATGCCTATGCTCTGATGAGTGTTTCCCACAAACCTGTTTCATCTACATTTTTTTGTCTGACTTTGTTTCATCTTCTCACCAAACGTCCTAAACTGTTCCTAGTCTAGCCTACAAAAATCAAAACCTTTTTGTTAGCGTCAAAAAACAAGTTTAGCCAATCAAAACTAAGTTTGTTTTTGCCAAAATAGCCTATTTTAGGATGTTCCGAATTCTGAAAAAATAAACTTGAACCTAGGACACCTTTAATATTTTAGTAGCCTAACCATATGTATTGTCACAACATGATATTGTTATTGTCTAATTATACAGTAATTCTTATTATAGTTGCGTCATGACTAACCATTGTTGGACATCTAGAAATAATTCACGAGCAATAATCATAGGTGGGCAAGTTAATGCAAAACATCTGCTTTGTTTACCACTAGTCCGTTAACAAACTTCGCACCTCCGTTAACGTTAATCCGTTATTTTCAGCTTTAATTAACGGAAGTTAATAAAGTCCGCTAATTCGTTAACAATTTGCATGTATTTTACTCTTCTTTTTATTCACTCGCTTCTAGAACACGTATTGACGCTGTTGAGCTGATCATAAGAAAATATTTATTGCTATGGTGGTCTTTTTGTGTTTTGAAAGTTACATTTTACAGTCTAATCTAATTTCAAGATAAAAATAACTAAGTTCAAATGCACGAACGAAGCTGCGGTTGGAAAATCTGTGAAAATTGCGAACGGCGATAATTAATAGACCTATGAGGCTGCAGCTTATTATTTTCCACAAAAAAGAGCTCCTTTCTTCGCTTTTTGTTCTATAAAGCTCGTGCTAATACGCAACTAGTGTTACCAGTGCAAACTGGTTTGCAGAGGTGGGCAAAGCGCAATTAGAAGCGCAAAGTGCAACTTCCGCAACCTCTGCAATTGCGGAAGTTACGTTGCGCTTTAATTTTTTATTTTTAAACATTGCGGAAATTGCATTGCGGCCTAAAGCTTTTAAACTTTGTTACGCTGTAATTGCGCTGCACTTTCAAAAATTTTTTTGGTTAATAGCGCAATTCTAGACATTGAACTTAATTTTGCTCCATTTCGATTGCAATATTAATAAATGTCGACCTTCTTTTGCAATTATTTGCTCTTTTTTTGTCTCAAATTGCAAAAAATGTGGTATTTGCATTGTGGTGTGAAATTTCAATGGTGGAAGTTAGGTTGCGTTTTAACTTGGTACAAAAATGCCGTTCCGCAATTGCGGAAGTTGCGCTGCGCTTCAACTGAATCAAAAAGTTCATTGCGGAAGTTATGCTACGCTACAAAAATAAAAAAAATTAAATTGTGCATTTTGCACTGCGTTTTACTGGTTGAAAAGATCGTTGCGCTTTGTTGCATTGCGCTTTTGACGTAATGTTATTTGTGCCCACCTCTGCTGGTTTGTACCGGTACGGTGAATGAATGGTGCAAGATATTAACGATAAAAACCTTAACGGAAGTTAACAGAACTTAACAAAAGGTAATTTAGTCCTTTAACATGAAAAAACTTTTTAACAGATTAACGAGTTAATGAAAAATTTAGCTTCGTTAATAACGGATTAACAGATTTGTGCACACCTACGGCAATAATTGTAAAAAAAAATGTAAAAAATTATAGTACGCGGCGCTGCGCAGATGCTGTGACGTAATGCAGATTTCAGTTGCCGCGCTGCGCAGCGCGGTGCACGAACAACAGTACGTGGCCGCGTACGCTGCGCTGTTGCCATCTCTAGTCAGCGCAGCCGTTTAAAAACAATTGCGGCGCAAGCGTTTTGGCAAGTAAAATAGTTGCGCCGCAATGCGGCGCAAGTGCCTACCAGTACCTTTGCTTCTAGCCTTCTACGCTTCTACAGCTGACAGTAACCCAGAGTAAGCTATTCTAAAACGAAAAGTGTAGATTTTGTAAGGTGTTGTTTATTGGAGTTGGAGTTGGACCCTTGAACTATTCAAACAAAGGAGATATAGGCTTAATAGTTTTTATTTTGGCAGAGGCTGCTGTTACGTCACAAAAGAATACGAAAATCGCTATCCTCTTGAAGTTAAATCTAAGCAAAACTCTAACCCTAGTTCTAATCCTAACATTAATCCTATCCCAAAATTAAACCCAAACCCTAAGGACAATTTAAAAAATAAAAAAAAGAGTAAATGAGGGATTACTCTTTGCTCTCTTAGTCAGTAATTGGCGTTACAGTACCATAACAGTAACACTAGGCATAAGCCTTTCCTTTTATTATAGGTAGCCTAGTGACTATTTCACCGAAAATTTTCAACTTAGAGAGAATAAAACGAGAATGAGAAATATTCATCCGCGCTTTTTTCATTTGCTTTTTTAGGGGTTAAGATTAGGGTTTAGGTTAGGGTTTGGGTTAGGGTTTGATTTACGAATAGTTTTAGACTAAGCATTTGAGTTTGTGTTATATTTGAGTCAGAATTAATAAAAAACTAGATAAAAATTTTCGGTGAAATAAAGCCTTCCTTTATTATATCCGTACTAGGCCCTATCTATTTATGGCTACTGATTTAGATGATAGGTCTACTTACTGGTATCGCAATTAATTGCTTTAAAGTTTGAATTCCTTGGTGCAAAGATGACTAGTGGTGGAAAAACATATGATTATTTATTTAAGTTGCTTTTAATTGGTGACAGTGGTGTTGGAAAAACATGTGTTCTTTTTCGCTTTTCTGAAGATCATTTTAATTCTACGTTTATATCAACAATAGGTAAGTGAGATGTATTTTGTTGTAAGTACTAGAATCGGTATCGTACATCAGACATACCGGTATGCAAGTGTGTATAGTATCGACGATCGTACTGAGTGCAGCAGATGCTTTAGATTTTTATCAGATTAGTTTGATTAGAACTGATAGTATTAAAGTTGTAGTGGTAATTTGCTAGTTAGAATTCTCCTAAAGAGGGCCAATTGTAGCACCAAAAACATTTGTTTCAGAAATTTTATTTTATATAATTTGGAAACCAATGCAAAATCAAGGACCAGTACCTACCAGAAACAAGCCTGCAAATCTGAAAATGCACCAGGTTTTATGAAATCTTAGCCAAAATTACATGTCTGATATGTAAATTTTCTTAAGCAAGACACTGCACTCTACTCTACACTGATGTGCCACATACCATTACCAGTAATCAATTTTACATGCATTATTTAAAGTTCTTTATTGTTTTTAATGGATGTGTGACAATGCAACGGTATGTTCGGTAACCTATCGGTGTTTCATATCAATTGGTTTTGACTTAACTATGAGTTGCATAAGTGATTTTTTTGTTTATTCACCATTCAGGCATTGATTTCAAGATTCGTACAATTGATTTGGATGGAAAAAAAGTTAAATTGCAAATATGGTAGGTATTTACTGCTTGCAATGATACAAGGAGTTTTCAAATGTTAAAGTTAATGTTCTTTGGATTTTAATTAATGTGCTTACACTCAAAAATTAGTGATTTGTCTAGAGTAGAAACAAAAGAATTTAACATGTAAGTATGGTGCTTGTGCCCATGGCCAAATTTACCACATTAAATACAGTGCCAGGGGCCTGCACTTGGATGGTAATTGCTACAAAAATGTAGCAAAACTTTTTTTTATTTTGATCTTCACTTTTGTTTGGCGGGTTAATGGGACAATACTAAAAGGCGGAAATAGGAAAAATAGGAAAAGGCAGAAGTCGTGCTAAAAGGTGGGAAAGTAGGAAAAGGTGGGTTAGGGTAACCATAACCTAACCCTAACCCACCTTTAGCATGATTTTCGCCTTTTAGTATTGTATAGGTTAATGCAGCAAAAATATGGCAAAGACCTTTTTTGTCTTTACCTTTACTGTATTTGTCAATCTAATGAAGACCTTTTGGCTGCAGAGGTTTCACCCTCCAGAGTTAAAAGTGCCAAGAGCCTTGCACAATGCAAATCTGGCCCTGCTTTTGCCCAAAAAAAATGCTTATGTGATGGCAGAAATTCATTCAATGGTTGCATAGTACCATAACGTAAATTACCATAATGTTTTTGTGCAAATTTCCTGGTGGCTGCTTTACACAAAGACCCTTAAACGTCACTTTACAGTCTCCCGTCAAGATTTCTAATTATATGTTAATGTTTTTTTTTGTTTTTCTTCGTTTCAAAAAATAAAGTTTTGATCTGCATAAGCAAATTCTGCAGTAGCTAGTTCAGTTTTCTAATGTTATTGCTCTTTTGTCTAGCTTGACTCATTTCCAGAGGTGGGCACAAACAACATTATATCAAAAGCGCAACGCAACAAAGCGCAACGATCTTTTCAACCAGCAAAAGCACAGCGCAATATGCGCAATTTAATTTTTTTGCTTTCTGAAGCGCAGCGCAACTTCCGCTATGAACTTTTTGATTCAGTTGAAGCGCAACGCAATTCCGCAATTGCGGAACGGTATTTTCGTACCAAGTTAAAGCGCAACCTAACTTCCGCAATCGAAATTTCACAACACAATGCAAATACTGCTTTTTTTGCAATTTTAGACTGAAAAAGAGTAAATAATTTGCTAAACAAGCCCGAAATTTATCAATATTACGATGGAAATAGAGCAAAATTAAGTTCAATGTATAGAATTGCGCTTTTAACCAAAAAAAAATTTGAAAGCGCAACGCAATTAAAGCGCAACAAATTTTAAACGCTTTATTCCGCATCGCAACTTCCGCAGTGTTTCAAAATAAAAAATTAAAGCGCAACGCAACTTACGCAATTGTGGAAGTTGCGCTTTGCGCTTCTAATTGCGCTTTGCCCACCTCTGCTCATTTCAGATTTGGTTTAAAAAGGGTAAATTCTGTGCTTTATTTTTGGTTTGATATTTTTTACCTTTTTTGAAGTATATAGTGTATTGATTTTGACTTTGACACTGTGCAATTGGATTAAAATAAATATCAATACTGGTGGAACTATTGAAAAACACAAACAATATAATTAAAGAAGGATAGGGAGACGTTTGAACTTTTTATTCAATTTATTTAGGGACACAGCTGGCCAAGAAAGGTTTCGCACTATTACAACTGCATATTATAGAGGAGCAATGGTAAGTTAAAGAGCTGGTTATTGAAGAGAAGAGTTTAGACTGAGCCAAGTCAACTGACTGCGACAAACTGACCGCAAACAAACTGACCATGAAGCGACGATTTTGTTACAGTGGTTTCGTCACTGATTTCGTCACAGTGATTTCATCACAAAGTGAGGGTTTGGGCAAGATGGCTCTGGGGATAGTAAAAATATATTTGGATAGTACAAATATATTTAGGATCGCCCTTTTCAGCCAATCGGCATTGTCCGCGGTCAGTTTGCTCGTGGTCAGTTGGTTCGTGGTCAGTTTGTCGCGATCAGTTGTTGTGAACCCAGTTTAGACCTACCAAGCTCCAGCTAATTTTGTTTTCATATTCTTACTCTTTGAGTGGATTTAAAATCACCATCATTTTCATTTATGGTACTAATATCGGCATTACTTAAGTTTAGTAGATAATGCATTGCCTGACGTAAAACTACTGTATTAAAAAGATATCGCTCGAGATTGGTTTTATTGAAGAAATGAGAACTACTTAAAGATAATAATAAGGTGCCCCAAACCTTGCTCCACTCCCCTCTTTTGCGAAAGTTGATTTTGTTTATTTGACTCCATACCATTGGCAACTCTGCATTTCAAAATTTTTTTAGAAGAGAAAAGGTTGACTTTGCAAAATTTCCTGCAGAATATTGAACATTGCATTGCTAATTCTGCATGATATTTTATTAATAGGCAATTTTATTCTGCAATAAAGTTTGAAAAGTTATCCTTTTTGATGTTATGAAAGTTCAATATACAGGGTAGCCAAAGGTACAGAGTCAAATGGATTAAATCTACTTTTGCAGATAAAGGGAATATTGCAACAAGGTTTGGAGTACCTCTTTATTACCACAAGTATTGGTAGTTCTCATTTCTTGAATAAAGCCAATTTCGAACAGTATCTTTTTACGTCTTTGTCAGATTTTGCATCTTGCTTTGCAGTACAGAGTGTTGGACTGTGTGTAGAGAATTAGTAATTGTATAAGATTTTTAAAAATCTGCCTAAATTTGATTAATGAAATGAGTGTAACTGATAATTTTTATGTATCACTCTAATACATAACAATGAAATAACTGATTGCCTGCATTTATATTCAAAGTTATTGTTAAGTTTGGCGATTGCAATTTCTTGGTGTGAGATGGTATTTTCTTTCATTTGGAGCACGTCTCGACTCACCACTTAAAGTCATTAACAAATAATAATCATATCTAATAGCAATTATCAATTCTATTTAAATAAAGATTGTTAACAACTTGAGTGGTAAATCAAAACGTCTCTCGAAAATATTTTATTCTCATTAGATCTGTTTTGCAAATCCATTTTTTAAGCTTTAAAATTTTTTTAGATATTTTTGTTAGAATTGAAAGTTTTGTTGTTGCAGGGAATCATGTTAGTTTATGACATCACAAATGAAAAATCATTTGAAAATATAAAGAATTGGATTCGAAATATAGAAGAAGTAAGAATACATTTTTTTGTATAATTGGAAAACAAAATGTGTGTAAAAAAACAAAAATGCCTACTACATGGTATATACATCTAGTGCATTATTTTTGAAACGTTTTTATACATATGTGTAATTATTCAGTCAGTCTTTGAAGTTCCCAGTTTGGCGCAGGGTAAAAGACTGGCTGTGGTGGTTAACAAAATCAACACAGGGTGTTGGTATGGTTAAAGACATACTAAGAACCTGGTTCATACTAAAAGTACGTAAAGAAATAAATGATTTACTGTGTAGGCTACACCTGTTATGATTCCAATAATTTTATGCACAAGTTTTGGTCCGTATTTCAATTTAATTTGAGGGAAATGGTGGACCATGTGTGAAGCTTTGGTTGCAATCAAGCTTAGTTTAGTGCTTTAGGTACATTGGTGCAACGATTTAGTTTAGTGTTAATCTTTATCCATTTGTTTTGGATAGTTTTACTAAGTTATACATCTTACTTTTTTTCAGCACGCATCTAGTGATGTTGAAAAGATGATACTTGGTAATAAATGTGACATAACTGATAAACGTACTGTATCCAAAGAAAGAGGCGAGAGGGTAAGTAATATATTGTTGTTTGTGTATATCAAAATGGAAAAGTGAATGCATTCGTAATGTCTAAATTATCAATCAAAGACTCTGCTTATTGCACGTTGCTAAGTTTTGCATTTCTGCTGAAATTAAAATTGATCTTGATTCAGTCATAGTTTTCCATAGGTGAGTATCAAACAGTCTGAGCTAGAACTCACTGAATTTGCTTTTCAAACGAAATGAAAAAAAGGTACAAATATATATTTTATTTCTTGGAACAATTCGGTTTCAGAAAAAAATTTTTCAGCTACACGTGCTATCTTTAATCCCATCACTCCCACTGGTAACAAAATCAACAAAGACAATTATACATTTATATACTTAAACTAAGACTTTTGTCACAAAATTTTTCTTGTCTAACCAGAAATGGATAATTTATTAACCGTTAAATTCGTTCTTTGAAAGAAAAAAAAAAGTTAATGGGGTCTGTTCAGAGCTATAGCTTAAAGGTTTTTGAGTACCTTTCTTTGATGTGACCCTACCTCAAGGTTCAACACTTAGATCATTACGTTTTTTAATCTTCATAAAGGATTTGCCAAATACTGTCCTGGGTGCTCTAACTCTGCTGATTACACCTGCCTTATGTTCAAATAACCAAATCCATCCAGACTATCTGTACTTAATCAAGTCTCCCGTTTAAGCAAGTAATATGAATCTAAGATTCACCGAGCTGGACAGCGCTGTTTCGAGCTTTTAGCTCTCATCGGCAGCCCTCAACTTCTCTAGCAAAGTTATTCCCCAGCTGAACAAGACTCCTGGCCGAACTGGACAAACCTTAAGGGCTTGCACAGCGGCAGAGGCTTTCTAGGGAATAAACGATTTTTCACTTGTGGTACTTAAAAAAACAAGTGAAAAAATCGCTGAACGCTTGTAGTAAGGACAGCCATAGGCGATCCCTACTACAAGGGTTCCCCTTGTGTGACCACGGAAATCATAACCGACAAGTTTGACGTCCTTCGTGGTCGACTCCTGGGAAATCATGTCGATATGATTTCCCAGGAGTCGACCACGAAGGACGTCAAACTTGTCGGTTATGATTTCCGTGGTTACACAAGGGGAACCCTTGTAGTAGGGATCGCCTATGGCTGTCCTTACTACAAGCGTTCAGCGATTTTTTCACTTGTTTTTTTAAGTACCACAAGTGAAAAATCGTTTATTCCCTAGAAAGACTCTGCCGCTGTGCAAGCCCTTAAGGTTTGTCCAGTTCGGCCAAGAGTCTTGTCCAGCTGGGGAATAACTTTGTTAGAGAAGCTGAGGGCTGCCGATGAGAGCTAAAAGCTCGAAACAGCTCTGTGCATCTTATGACTCGAGCTGCTTTGTAGCTGCAGGGTTGGTGGTTGATCTGGCCACCTAACTGCCAGTGGAAGTCGTTATGATTTCCCAGGAGTCGACCACGAAGGACGTCAAACTTGTCGGTTATGATATGAATCGAATTAACTAACCAATTTCGCAGAAATGTTGTGTTATGGTGAATTGCAATTCCACCCAAATTAAACAAAAGTTTAACTTCTTTGCTGTTCAACTAGAATGGATCATTAATTATCAATACTGGAAGTAGTATAAAATATTTAGGAATCCTAATCGACTTGCAGCTAAGATTTCGTGATCATCTTGAAGTAAACTGTTTAGAAGCTTGGGAATATTGCCTCATAAAAAGTAGTCTTTCTACAAAATGCTCTTTTACAGTAGAAGTATACTCCTTTTCTGGTGCGCTCTCACTTATTGTATGGCCTAGTTGCTTCAAACTCAACTTTTTGTTGTTACTGGAAAAACTCAAAATAATTCAAAACAAAGCAGTTAAATTTATTAAAGGTGGAAAATTTCTTGCCCAAGTCTATGTCATTTTATTTAAAACTAAACATTTTGAAATATCCGACTTGCACAAACTTGAACTTGCTAAATTAGTTGATAGGTTTATGCACAGCACTCTCATTTTAGGTGAGGAAATTTAAAACTTTTTGTGGAAATTTGTATTTTGTCTAATTTTTTTTTTCAGCTTGCGATTGAATACGGAATAAAGTTTATGGAAACAAGTGCCAAAGCTAGTCTCAACGTTGAAGAGGTAGAGTATATAATTGCCGAATTAAAATTATCGTAATTTTTTCCTCTACTTGTAATCAACTTATAATCATTACATAGCACTACGCTATTTAATAGTCAATAGATACCATTACAGCTATTTCAACAGAAATAACACCACAATGGCTGAATGATTTGTAAATGGTTGTGTATATAGGTTAAGCTTTAACATGAATATGTTGGTTAAGTGCTATGTTAAATACAAAGCACTATAGTCATTGAAAAGTACGATTCTTGTTGACTTAAAATTTTAAAGCTTCATATATTCATGCAGTAGGCTGGTCGTTGATGCGATAAAATTTTCATTGCAATTTACGTCAAAAAAAAAAAGAATTCGGTTTGCGCGGGGATGGCCCGAGATGAAATTTTATCCGGCCCTACCCCGGTTTTCATCTTTTTTTCGACCGAGAATTTGTCCTGCAGATGCGCGTGATCCGGCCCAGGAAACTCCCCGAGGAACTTTATTTTTTTCATATTTTTTGGTCTCTTTTTTTCTAGACTAGTTTAAACATTTCCCAGTGATTTTTGGTCTGACAATTTGCACACTCAGCGGTGCCACCAAAGAGGTTTCTTCCCGTGGGCTCTTTCATGAAGTGTAACTTGGCACTTCTTTAAAAAAGCTTGTCTCCTTTGTTTATGGTCATGGACAAGGTAACAGAATCAATTTGAAAAGAACTGGACAGTGGACGTTATCCTAAATAATGCATGCTGATAGAAGGAAATCATGGCACATAACTAAGCCTGAAAATATTGACGAATTATGGTACATGCGTTAGGCAAATTTACGCTATAGAGTGAATTGCAAATGAAAATATTTTTTAAAAAAGAATCGAATACTAAAACTACCGCATATGTATAGCGCAATATATGTAATGTTAGAATATATCATTCATTAAACGAAGCTAAGGTTCGTGCGTTTACTAAGCAAGTAAATTACGTCATCGTCTAATGAAATCATTTCAATTTATTGTAATTCTAAATGTCTAAGCCTCTATGAAGTGATATGAGGTTGAGGTTGATTACAAGCCACAGTAGAGGGCTTGAATGTTTTTTACGTGCGTTATAAATGAGTGCTCTTGTATGTATATTTTCATATGATTTGCCAAGTGAGCAAGACTGTTGACTGGAGTGCTCGAGAGTGGTGGTGTGGTGGAGCAAACATTTTGTTTAATTCCGCAAAAGCACCGCATTTTTAAACTAGATCTTATAAATTTCGACCAAAGCTCCCCAAGCGATGAATAAATATTTGTACTCTGAATGTTCTAATGATTCAAGCATCTAGTACGATCTATGCTCGAAATGGGTATATTTTTTCGCTCAGAAATTTCGGTCAAATGTCCAAATTGGAACGTAATTTTTCGGTCGTTTTAAAATTTATATCTGTCATTTTCCACATTGCAAGCATGATGTTAATTCTTGAATGCAAAATCTTGCAAAATTTTGACGTCATTTTGATCGAATTGGCTAATTTATTTTTGGTCATTTACCAAAAATCTTAAGTCAATGACAAACAAGTGACCGAACGAAAGAAACCTAGAGCTACAGACTGCAGAGATGCTAGTGGGGACTTGGATCTGGGGATGTTCATTTGTAAAATAGAAAAGAGATTTTCAGATGTTTTAACATTTAAAAGGTTGTGTTGTAGGAATTGTCTTAAATTTTTTGTTGTATTCAATTTTGAAAGAAAAGCCATTCGCAATTGTATTGCTCATGTTTAGGCTTTAATTATATACAGAGCGGGCATAATTCATTAGCCTCTACAAAACTTTTAGCGTAAAATCGAGTGTGTATTTCTTTATTTTATATAGAGAATTGGTCCACTCACGTGCCGGCTTACCAGCATAAAGATGGATTCACACAGTTACCGGTTTTTGACCATTTTCGTATGTTTTTGTTTCTCAATGAAGTGTGTTTTTTTTCGTTCATATACACACCAACCAGACTGTCACATACTGGACAAAAGTTTTCCGAAAAAAACTTTTTGCGAAAGGGTACCGCTCTATTTTGAAGTATTGCTCTCGTCGTTCGTACACAAAATTTTTATCAATATTTAACAGTCTACTTTCTGCATAAATGGACTTATAAAAATTAGGGCGAAAAAGCGCATACTTCTTCATAGAGAAGCAAAAAAAAAAACGGACAAAAGCGGGCGAAAAACGGATACTGTGTAAATTCGTTTAAAATTTGTTGAAATCATTTGAAACGACATACCTTCCTGCACTTATGATTGTTCCCCAAGTGTAGACCTGGCCGTTAAAGTTTTGGTTTGAATGAAACTTGCGTTGTTTTTAGTGCTGTTGTAGTTGCTTCACAAGTACCTTACTTCGCAAGTACTTTTGACCCAAACAGTTAATACGAAATTCAAGTTTTTTGTATCTTGCAATCACCTATCATGAGCAGGAAGCTGGCGTAACAATGGACCTTCGTTGCAAGCCAAGCTTGTTTCCGTGAAGCGTAGGATGCTCTTATTACGTGTTTGTAGAGTGTAGTAGTTTTTTAAACCAAGACAATGCGATTTTTGCACTAAAAACACACGATTCCCGTAATCCATGCGTATCGACTAGGCATTTTGCATCTCCCCAGGTTCTCCGGCAATAAAGAGAGCATCGGCTTATTCAGCGGGGCGTAAAAGACGACCAATGGGTTTGATGCTTTCATTAGTGGCAGGTTGTGTGGTAATAGTGTCCACTTTTAAATGGTGTGAAAATTCTTGAGTCGATAAAAAACCTTCTTAGGTATCAATCGTTCAATACTCGCAAATTGTTAATTTAGAATGCTTGAAATTGATCCATTAGGTTTCTACCCTTTGAGCTTGCGTAGAAGCGTCTTTTCTTATAAAGCAGTGCACCGGTAATCCATGTGCTGCGAGTTCGAAACCAGTATAAAAACAACGTTTTCGCGAAGGTTGTTATAAAAATCTCAACTTTGGTGTCTCTTTTCAAGGTTGCTAAGCTGGTGAATTTTACATCAGAAAGTTAGAAAAAACAAAACGAATATTACAACGACACTAATAAAAAGTATTGTGTTCTCGAATCATCGAAATGTCTCCAATTTATTGATACATTAATAAAGCAGCATCGCTAGGCGCAAAAACAGCTATAAAAGTCGTGAAATGTTCAGTCTGCTTATGACGTCGTAACAACTTGACTGAGTGATTTACAAATAAATGAATATTGGAATTGCTTATGCAGAATAAGGCAACAGCGCAGAGCCCATCATTTTGACCCGAAATGGTTAAAATTTTTTCTGTTGCTAAGGAAAATGACCATCAATAGTCGAAAAGCAGCCCTTGGCCTATAGGCTACCGACTAGCTGCTTTCATCAAGGGGACATTGAATTGGTTGCTAACTTCCAAGTCTTCTGCCATCGTCTACTGTTATATGAAAAAAGAAATAAAGATTAAACAACAACAACTATAAAAAATAATCTTAAGAGATCGCATCAACTCACAGCACCCTTTTCGAGTTTTTGTTTGCAAGTTTTTCATCATGTTGGACCACGACGAGTAACGTGTTTGGCCCAAAGGGAAATAAGCAATGAGTGTTTTTCTCAAAGGCACACGATGCTTTGCAGGTTCAAAAATGAAAAACTATCGGCAGCCGCTACCCTTTTAATTAGCTCAATTCAACGTATTATACCAATGTGACTGCCCAGCGGGTCGTAAGAGGTGACTAATGGGCATCCATCGGCAGTGGTCGCCTGTGTGATGACAGGGTGCCCACTGCCCACTCTTTCAGTGATATTTAATATGCCCGTTTTTCCTTTTGCGTATTCTTGCTCAGCAGGAGTGCGGTGTAGTACTTCTGTTGCAGCATGCTTTCATCCGCAGGAAAAACCCTTTCCAATTGAGCAACAACCCCCCCTCCCATTTCGCGAGTAATGTGCTGTCACTTAATTTACGATCGTTTATGATTTTTTAGTTTACCGTGCTGATTATTTTTACGTTCGATATGCATTTTTGAGTGATTTTGTTGAGTATATTTTGCAGGCATTTTTCACAATGGCTCGAGATATAAAAAGCAAAATGGATAGGAAAATGGTAAGTTTACAGTTGAAAAATATTAAATGCTTTACAGAAAGACTGCTATTCAAATCAACTATCAAATGTTTCGTTATACGTGCTATATTACGCCGAAGCGTGTAAGCAGGTGGCAGGGTCCATCTCTGTGTCATTGCGCCGGATCACACAGGTCGTTTCAAAAAAATGCTTCAGCGGTGGCAAGCCGTTGGCAACACTGTGTTTGATTTCTGACACAGTCCGAAATTTAAACTTCAGACCTTCTGCTCCAGAGGAACGATTTACCGTTCGACCAACTGGCCGGTGAGGCTGCTATTCAAAGTTCTAAAGTGTCAGTTCGCTAACTGTATGTATAGTGTACGCATAAAGGAAGGAGGAAGCCCTTGACAGTGCGTTGACGTACTACAGCATAATGAATGAATAAGTTAAGGCGATACCAAGCTGCCATTTGTTCCTGGACAGGCTGATTAATTCGAGTAGGAGGTTGACAGTTGGCACTCAGAAAAAGCTTCGCACAGCACTGCTACAGGGGGAAGTTATTGGCAACATTTTATTTAATTTGACTGTTCCAATATCAACCCAAACTTGTTTTCGGGACGAGGAAACTAGCTGCTCGATATGAAGCAGGGCGTTGATGTTGATTATTTCCAGGCGGACGCTCCGAGCACCAATCCCGCTTCCATCAGCGTAAAAGCTGGCGACAAAAAACATTCCGGAATTTTCAGCCGTTGGTGTACAGTTCTATGATGATTACACAGCACGAACTTACCTGCACTTAGCTAGAAAGATCAACGTGGGTCGATTGTAACTGCCGGCCTGCGGCAAATTCGCTCGAGCAAGTATTTTGGCACATGTTGCGTTTGAAGCTATATTTACATTAATCCGAAATGAAACGCATTGCGGCATGTCCAGAGTTGTCAACAGCTGAGTTTTTTGGCCCAAAGCAAAACATTTAGATGAAGCTCAAAGTTGTTAAACCAAAACTCGTTGAAACCTAAATTCGGCCCGGAAACAAACGTTAACTCTATATGGACCAAATCCACTCAAAAAATGTCCTATTGATTCATCATCATCATCTCATTTTGGATCCGGTGTTATCCCCATCGATGGAGTTTGATGAATTTCGTATGGTCATTGTCTTTACCACGCCTCGCCATTTCGTTCGATCACATGCATGCATCCTTTTTCGCCAGTCCATTTTTCTTCATTTTCTACTGGTTGATGTTGATTATTTCAATGTATTGTATTGAAATTCAATGTATTGAAAGGCTGTAGAATTAGCCTACAAACTTTTGGCTTTCGAAACATGAACATTTTGCCCAGTTCAAACAACCTATTAATCTGAATTCTGTTGTATTTCATGATTTGTTAGTAACCTCCAATTGAGCTCGATATCGAAGAAACCTTTTGGTGTCAAGTTACCGATTCGGCTAGTTGATAACTCTGGACATTTGAAAATCCTGCTCATTTAAACCAATTGTATTTATTGCTTGTCAGTTGACACCTCACTATGCAGTGATAACCGAAAGTTGATATTTGGAAACACTGCAGCTGATAAAAGATCACTCAACTTTTTGCATAACGTTTTGCAAACGCGGTGACAGAAATTTTCTAGACTATTTCATCATAGATATTGACTATTGATTGCATCACAAAAGCTTCTATCGCAAATATTATTACCATGTAAAAGTTTTATAACAACCGTGATTTTTTTGCGACGAAATGATGTTGATTTATTTCATGAACACCATTGCAAAGCTTTCGTGTAAAAAGATAGATTTGATTGCAAATGTGGTATAAAGAGAACAACTTTTACGGCAACGGTTTAAGCGGGTTTAATTTCCCGTCAGGTCAAACCAACCACATGCAAAATTGAGTTTCACTGTTTCCTGCTTGACATGGCGAAATAGAAGGGAAGCGTGGGGCTTCCATCGTGTGTGGTATGCACTGGACAGGGTGCAGCTTGACTCGAAGGTCTCATGCCTATTATCAAGGCGATTTGGTATAATTTCACAACAATCCCTGTTGTCGCTTGAAGCTTCATTTCGCATTAGTGTACACGAGACGATTCTTTACTCTTCATAAAATCACCAGCTAAGTTGAGCTTTGATGTTTTAATCAATTGTTTGTTAAGCTCATGCTGCAGCTCACCCAACATATCGTAAGAGTACGGTACTAAATATTTCCAAATTGTTTATTTTTTGCATTTATAGTATCTTGTTTTTTCTTGCTATGTGATTATTCATAACATCAGTTTGAACCCAATGTTTGTTATTGTTTGTGTTATGCTAAAGAGATCATCCATTACAGTTATTACTGCTTGCTATAAAATATTATATAATGCATTACGCAATGTACCTCGCCAACTAAAGTCCTTTTTAATGTCGGTGACATAAAGCGCTTGCTCGTCAGTAGGAAAATTGCAAAAATGATTTGACCTTCTGTATTACACTTACTGGAGCGTGCTTGTAACAATGTTCTAGTTGTATTGCGATTTCTGTTTATTTAGTCCTCAGTCTTAAGAAACGAACCCCGATTCCTAACCTTGGCGTGAGTGTAAGCCATAATGCATGAATGATTATTATTTTTGTTCTACTACTTGAAAATTTTCCGGTAATTTTCGTAATATACTCAATTTCATATTCTCAATGACAGGTTTGCGCAAGCACTGATAGAAACGTAATGATACATGTTGCATTTGTAACATAGAGATCACCATGATAAAGTTAAAAGTGACTTCCGAAAGTCTACTGCAGTCGCATTTATAGAGGCCTAAAAAAAAAACGGTTAAAATGCTATTTTTAGATCCCGATATTTTTTAAGAAGCGTAACTTTAAACGTTACCCGTAAACCATTAATATAATGCATAAATGCCTTGACTGCAACGTTTTTGATTTGGGCTTTGAAGCAGTTCTGAATCCCGAACTCAAATATTTTAAACCTCAGCTGTTTGTGTACCTTCGATTAACTTATGTGAAATATCGTCGCGAAATTAAAAAAAAAAATATATATATCGGTCGGACATAAATCGAAAAATGGAATATTTAAGTGCTCATTCGACCGTCATTTTGATTACATATTGATTGTTGAAGCCAAAAGCCGATTGCTCAGAAATATCTTTTTGATCATTAACAGCCATCAACATGGCTGAGGAATATTCGATGAGATATTCCACTCTTCAGCTGGTATCCAGTGAATATCTTTTGCGCTTTGCGTAATAATAGCCGCACTATTGTTGTCTTGTTTGCAGTAATTTTTTGTGTTGTTCGGTAGAATGTTCATTGCCGTAGTAGTTCGGAAATTTTTTTTCGATTTCAACTATTACTGTACATTGAACAATAAATAAATGCTATTCATTTTACTTTGATTTCTTGCGATGTTATCATTAAACAGCCAAAAAAATTTTTTCGAACGGTTATTTATTAACAGTAAAAGTAATCGGCTTAGTGAAAAATTGTTTTGTTTTGTTATATTTGCATGATGTTTTCTCCATTATCGAAATCCTTATTTAATGAAGATGATCAATCAGTTATATCCTGTGTTCATAATTAGATTTGATATTATCTTTTACAGATACTATCTGGCGGAGTTATTTAGACTATTGCCGCCAACCTCCCGAGTTGTTTAAGGACCGGGTTTATGGGGCAGAACCAGATTTATCATATGACACGGTGCCAGGGGCCTCGCACTTTGATAGGGAGACCTTTTTTCATTTGTATTGTTTTGGTCTTCACCATAATTTGGCAGGAAAATGCAGCGAATATCTCAAAAGCGCCAGGCGCCCTGCGCAATGTAAATCCGGCCCTGGGTTGGGGTGACGGTTTGTATTCGAGTTGGGGCTAACGTTAAAAATTAACCCTAGCTTAAATTGAACTTAGATCAACAGATCAACGGCTTCGGATGTGCCCAACTGCCTGCCCATGAATGGCGTAGAATTGATTTCTGTTATTGAAAGTTGGATACTGTATTTGCGTAGATGCTAAAGTGCAAATGTGCAAATGACAAAACAATCTGATTTTTTTCCCGTCAAATTTAAGTGCCAAGTTTTCTACAGTACCGTGCGACATATTTGTATGTTTGTTTAGTTCAGTATCTTTTTTGTCTTAACTGCAGTAGACTATGTTCACAACATCAATTAGCGGACACGGAGCGCTGATCACTTCTTCCAAACTTGACAAATATCCACCAATTTCTTTATTTAGACAGACGGTCGGTTTAAACTTGTCTTGTACAGTAAATATAAAATGTAATTTAAAAACAAATATTCTCTAGCGCAGATCTGTATTTCAATTTCAGAAATTTGTTCAGTTTCGCATTTTGACTCCGCAAAAATGTCATACCCGGATTCAACTCCTGTTTGGTTTGCTATAGTTCCATCGTGACGTCATGTTTCAAGCACCAGTGTTATCAATAAAGTGCAACTCTTCTTTGCTTGTCTTATATTGATGCATGATGTAAATATACAAATTACAGTATACACTACAGTGTGATAAAGAATGCAAACGTATTTGGACTCTGTTACTAAAAGCAAGAAGTTATTTCGATTTGCAATTTTTAAATTTTGTAACTACTTTTTTACTTGTTTATCTTTCATGAACAGAGGTGGAGTCGAGGACACAAGGCTCGAGGCCAAGGCCAAGGACACAAAAAAAATCCGAGGCCAAGGCCAAGGACAGCCTTTCCGAGGACAGACACTCTCGAGGCCAAGGACAGGAATGCTCGAGGCCAAGGCCAAGGACCAAGGACACAAAGCGCAAGTGCTCTCCAAAAAAAAAAAGGTCTTTACAAAAATTTTTCAGGCGATCTCCAAAAAAAAAGGTCTTCACAAAAATTTTTCAAGCGATCTCCACTAAAAAATGTTTTCCAAAAAATTTTTCAAGCGCTCCACAAAATTTTAACATTCCAAAAAATAGTGCTGTCCTCGAGCCGAGGACAGGCCAATTTTCGAGGACTTGAGGCCTCGAGGCCAAGGCCAAGGACTTGACCTTCGAGGCCAAGGACTTCAAAATGTGTCCTCGAGGACTCCACCTCTGTTCATGAAAGTGAAGCATGGTGCTTGAGAGAAAAAGAGATCGCAATTTTGAGAAGAACAGAAAGAGCTGTGATTCGAGCGATGTGTGGTGTGAAGGTACAGTATTAGATCGAAGAAACAGCGAGGAGTTTTGGACATGTTGGGCATAAAGGTGTCTTTAGGTAGGATGGCTAAAGCAAGCAGTATACGGTGGTACGGTCATGTTTTGAGGAAAGAAGATAAAAATGTGATAGTAAAGGCTTTGAAATTTGGAGTGAGTGGTAGAAGAGGAAGTCCGAAACAAACGTGGAAAAAGCAAGTAGAGAATAAGATGAAGAAAAATGGACTGGGGAAAGAGGATGCATGTTATCGAACGAAATGACGAGGCGTGGTAAAGCTGCACCAACGTCCTGCCACCTCAACGTGGTGGTGCAGTCCCCTCCCCAATGGGGATGGGTCGAAATGGCAGGACAGATCTCCCGAGGGGCTCGACCGAAAGGTCGCCCCCATTGTCTCGGACTGTTTTTTCGCTGGGCCGCCCGTTGACCGGTCACAACTGGGCGGCTCCTCTTCTTCTTATTGACCGGACCCCCTTTCGGCGTCTCCTTATCCTGGCATTGCTCCTTATTAGTGGCAATGTCCACCCTAACCCAGGCCCCATCAGCAACCATCCTCACCCCAGGTACCCCTGCTCCATCTGCCATCTAGATGTGGGCAGAGATTCTCTTCAATGCTCTGCTTGCCTCAAGTGGGTGCATTTCCTTTGCTCCTCCCTTACCCGTGCTGACTTTCGCACAATCTGTGCAACTGGCACTGCAGTGGGCTGGCGATGCCCAGCGTGCCATCCCCAAAGGAAAACTGGCTCCCCCACTCAGACCCGTCTCCTTGTTACGCCGCCTGCGTCCCCTCCACCCCCTCCCCCAGGGTTCCCCCCACTACCGCCTGGCTTTTATCAATCACGTCCACCTCGGGGCCCCCCACGTTACCCTTGCTCCATTTGCTCTCTCGAGGTAGGTAAGAATTCTTTAAAGGCGGTGAATCATCCAGCCAATTCTAGTGGTTTACGAGAGCTAAAATTGAACTATAATTTTTGATATTTTTTGTTTTAATTTTGGGATTGCGGTTGCAAAGATATTCAACAAATACAAAAAGATGCCCCCCCGAAAAAAGTGTTTGGAAACTCTGAGTTTTGTTTTTCTCGCCAAAACCACAGTAGGCCTAATGGTTTAGAGAACTGTGGTAGGCCTAATAGTTTAGAGATAATTTATTTCTAAATAGTTTAGGCCTAACTATCTCTAAATTATTAGGCCTAATAGTTTAGAGATAGTTAGGCCTAATAGTTTAATAAGATTACAGTAGGCCTAGTAGTTTAGAGAACTGTGGTTTAGGCGGGAAGATCAAAACTCAGGGTTTCCAAAAACTTTTTTCGGGGGACATCTTTTTGTGTTTTTGAATATCTTTGCAAACGCAGCCCCGAAATCAAAACAAAAAATATCAAAAATTATAGTTCAATTTTAGCTATTGTAAACCACTGGAATTGGCTGGATGATTCACCGCCTTTAAAGTGCTCCACCTGCTCCAAGTGGGTGCACTTCTCCTGCTCCTCTCTGACCCGGGCTGACTTTCGCAAAATCTGTGCGGCCGGCTCCCCCATGGGTTGGAATTGCCCTGCTTGTCTTAATGGGGACCTTGCCTCTCCCACCCACCGGCCAGCGTCCCCCCGCCCCTTCTCTCCAGCTCCGCCCCCACCCACACCCCCTCCAATTACTTGCTCAGATCTCATGGATTCATCTCTGCCTCTCCCCTCACATCCTCCCCTCCTTAACACCTACCCTCCTTCCGCTTTCACCCTTCCTGCCTCATGACCACCGCCCACAGGTTCACAGCCAGTCCACAACTTGCCACCCCACCCTCAAGAAAATCCACGCCTCTCACTCAATCTCAGAATTCTTCAATGGAATGCCGACGGTCTTTCCTCCTCCCACCGTGCTGAACTGATCGCTTTTCTTTCTGGCAACCACTATGACCTCATTTTCCTCCAGGAAACACATCTTTCGTCAACCAAAAAGTTCCAAATCCTGGTTATTATACCCTCTGCACCGACCGGACATTCGGTAGACAAGGCCCTGTTTCCTCCGGTACTCATAACACTGGTGGTGGTGTCCTCACTCTCATCCACTCTGACCAGGCTTTCTCTCCTGTTTCTGTCTCCTCTCTGTCTTCCCAGGACCCCTACTCAGACTACACCTGTGTTAAAGTCCTTCTCTCCAACCACTCTCCTCTTCAATTTCTTAACCTCTACTCCCCTCCCATCAGAAACACTCCTTCTGACTCTCGCACCAGGACCTTCTATCCTGACATCCTTCCTAACTCCCCTGACACTTTTATTCTCGGAGACTTCAATGTTCACCACCCAACACGGGACAGACTCATTCCCCCTAACCCGCTCGGAAATGATCTGTTTCGCTGGATCACTTCCTCCGGTCTGGAAATTCTGAACGACCCCGCCTCTCCCACGCTCCTTCACCATTCCACTGGGAGCCGTTCTTCCCCTGATATCTCGTTAGCTCCTGCGTCCCTCGCTCCCCACTGTGAATGGCGCACTCTCCCTGGCCTTGGCTCGGACCATCTCCCCATTGAAATTGTCCTCCCCCTCTCTCCAGTTCGTCATCCAAACACTCGTCCCCCCAAATTCAACTACAAAAAGGCCAGTTGGGATATTTACCAATCTTATATTGCTGAGCACCTTCCCTCTCTTGATTTTGATGCACTCAACATCCACCAGGCTGCCCACTCCTTTTCCCTCTTCTTAGTCAAAGCTGCCAAGGCCTCTATCCCCTTTGGCCGCCTTGGTCGTTCCCCCAAAGCCTGGTGGTCCCAGGAAGCGGAATCTGCAGTGCGGGAACGACGGAGGGCCCGCTCTGTGGCGCACCGATCTGAGTCGCACCGCCTCAGATACATAGACGCTTCTCGTAGGGCGTCCTCAGTCATTTCCAGAGCCAAATCTGCAACCTGGCAAGCCACCTGTTCTAACCTGTCTCCCCGTTCTGATCCTCGTGCTGTTTTCAGGCTTCTCAATGCCATCTCGGGCAAAAAAAACACCTCCCAAGACCCTTCTTTTCCTGATTGCACTTCCCCTCTTGACACTGCCGACCACTATGCCTCTTATCTTCGCTCACAACTATCTCAAGCGACACCCCGTTCCTTGCGCAGAGCTGAACGACAGTTCATGAATGAACTCCGGAAAGCTAGCTGTGAGGATGCTTCTTCCCTCCACAATTCTTTCTGCTCCCCCTTTTCCTTGACTGAACTCTCCACTGCCATCAGCAATCTCTCCTCTTCCACTGCGTCTGGCCCTGACCAGATTGCCTACCCTTTACTAAAGCACCTGCCTGAACCAGCACAGCTCTCCTTCTTTCTCTTTTTAACAGGTCCTGGCACTCTCACACCTTCCCCTCTTGTTGGAAACCTACCACTATCATTCCCATTCATAAACCTGGAAAACCCACTTCCTCTCCGTCCTCTTTCCGCCCCATTTCCCTCACCTCCTGCATCTCCAAGCTTTTTGAGCGCTTGATTCTTTCTCGCCTAACTTTTCACCTTGAATCTAATCATCTCCTCTCCACTTGCCAGGCCGGCTTTCGTCCTGGTAGGTCACCCCTTGACCAAATTCTAACTCCGTCTCAATCAATCTGGGACGGCTTCTAAAGAAAAAACCTCCAGACCGAACCATTTTGGCTTCTGTTGACTTCTCCAAGGCTTTCGACTCGGTCTGGCACTCTGCTCTTTTTCACAAACTCCTCTCGCTCAAACTCCCCCCTTGCTTCGTTCTTTGGGTGCGCTCCTTCCTTTCTGATCGTAGAGCTAAAGTCCAGGTTGGCGGTTCCCACAGTCGCTCTTTCCGCATCAGAGGTGGGGTCCCACGGGCTCGGTATTTGGTCCAGTTCTCTTCATTCTGTTTGTTGATGACATCACTAAGGATTTACCTCGGGGTGCCCATGCTTCCCTGTATGCTGACGATCTGGCCATC
Organism: Trididemnum nubilum; assembly: GCA_963965965.1. Classification (NCBI taxonomy): domain Eukaryota; kingdom Metazoa; phylum Chordata; class Ascidiacea; order Aplousobranchia; family Didemnidae; genus Trididemnum; species Trididemnum nubilum. The sequence continues at coordinate 28,074,009 of OZ014486.1, forward strand.
TGGTCCTCCTCCCCAGACTCGCTCAAAGTCTCCTCTGTTGTCCAATCCTCCCTCGCTGTCCTAGAAACATGGTCCAACTTATGAAGACTTCCACTCAATCCAAAGAAGTGTGAGTCCTCCTTTTTCTCTACAGATCCCCATCAAGCCACTTTCCAACCCCGACTGAACCTCTTGGGCTTCCCTCTTTTGTTCAATCCCACCCCTAAAGTCCTTGGAGTAACCTTTGATCGGACTCTATCCTTTGGGGCCCATGTCCAATCCCTGTGTTTCAAATTCTATCCACGCCACAAAGCCCTTTGCTCAATTGCCACTGCCTCTTGGGGTCCCACAAAAGAATCTCTCTCCCTACTCTACAAAGCCTTTGTCCGTCCGGTGCTCAATATGCCTCTCCTGGATGGTTCCCATTCCTCTGCAACACTGCAACCAATCACCTGGAAGTTCTACACAGAGCTGCATGCAGGGTCATTACTGGGTGCCTCTCTTCCACCCCCTCCTCACTACTCCTTCTCGAGGCCCAACTCCCTCCTCTAAAGCTGACTCTAGAGCATCAGACCCTCTACTCCTTTGAACGTGCTCTGCGCCTTCCCCCCGACTTCTCCAGCCTTTATGCCCTGGCAATTAGAAACGTTCCCTGTCGACTAAAGAAGAAACCCTCCTGGAGATCATTCTGTTCTTCAGCCACACAACCACTCCCATCCCCGCACGAGTCTCTGATCACGTGCCCCCCCTTTTCCCCCATGGTCCACAACCCACTTCACTGTTTCCCCCTTCATTCCCGACTGCACAGGCAACAGTACAGCCCGACTCCAAATTGCTTCAAGCAGACTATCCTCCCTCCCCCCGTCTGATATCCAAGTATGGACTGACGGATCTGTCCCCACCCTTTTTGGTCCCGGTGGCGCTGGAGTGTATGCAATATGCTCCAAATGCAACACATCCAATTCCTTATCCTTTTCCTCCGGTCCAATTGCCTCCAGCTTCACAGCTGAAACCTTTGCCCTCAAGCAAGGTCTTGCTTGGTGTACTAGCCATTTGATGTCTTGCAAATTCCACTCAGTTCTTTTCCTTACCGACTCTCAATCAGCCCTCTCTATCCTTTCTTCAGCCACCTCTTATCTCCTGCCTGAGTCCCTCTGGAATGTTTGGTCCCTTGCCTCCTCCCTCTCCAACAATACCACTTTGAGCTTCCAATGGGTCCCCGGACACGCAGGTCTCCCCGGAAATGAAAAAGCGGATTTACTTGCCAAAACTGGTGCCTCTCTGCCCTCTGATGCGATCCCAAGCCCTCTCCCTCCAGTTATTGCCAAAGTCCGTTATTCCCAATACCGCAATTGGAGACGTCACATCTCCCACTCCCATCTGAACTTCCAAGTCCCCGAAGTCTCTTCGGAGGAACTTCTTCTTTCTCGCTCCATACGCAGTGAGCTCTCGTCTTCGCTGCCATGGTCACAGTCTTCTTTTATCTTCATATCTTCACATGATCAGTCGAAAAGAGAATTCTGATTGTAGTGCTTGTGGACACCCTCTACAGGACCTCAATCATCTCCTCCTCGACTGTCCTGCCTCTAAACCCCTTCGCAAATCTATCTTTGGCTCCTCTCTCTCTATTCTCGATCTATGGTCCAGACCTTGGGGTGTGGCCCGACTGTTGGGTCTTCGCGGAGTTCCTCCGCGCCCCCATCCCTCGGAAGGGGTGGGGTAGTACCACCACCACAACCACCAGGCGTGGTAAAGACAATGACCATACGAAATCCGGCCAACTCCGTCGACGGGGTCAATACCGGATCCAACATATGATATAACTACCGGTAGCCTACCAAACCGACAGTACCAAGTTCGCCTTATGCTCTTTACTGTCACCAGTTACTGTCTGCTGCAAAGGTGCGTGTTGACTTATGACTGGACTGGGGAACCCGCGAAAGAAAAGTGGCAATTTCCACGCCACTCCGAGAGGGGCACCCATCACCGCATAGATGGCCACCGCTGATGGATGCCCGTTGGTCGTTTTTTACGATTCTCTGGCTGGGCGGTTTTAGTTCTGCCCCGTATGAAGCACAGGTTCTGCCCATTGAGTTGATTCAACAAGACATGGGGATAAAATTTTATGGTTTTTATCTTCGAATGAACGCAACGGAACTTGACTGTGTGAGTTAGGTTTTCTGTTCTTAACTTTGACGATAAGCCTATCATACCCAACATGCGGACTACAAACGAGGCATTTGAAGTTTTAAAGATAAAAATCGCTCTAAAGAATCAGACCAATGAAAATGTGGCCAGTTTGCCAGTCGGAAAGTAAACCAATGTTGAATGGGTTTCAAAAGCAGGCGCGTCGATTTGTCGAAATCTTTGGGGGGGTCCAACTTAATAACCAGAACTTTTTTGGCGAAATTTCGCAAATTTTGTTTGCATTGCTTGTACATCGTAGACTTTGTTTGTTATGTTCGTACATCGCAATAGCACATTTGATGCAGGTTTTTTTTTTCGGTGTTGAGCCGTTCAAGAAATAGCGTACGGTATTTTGGAAGAAAAAGGAAAAAAAAACTCATCGCGGCCAAAAGTGGGTTGGTAGGGATGAAAGGGTATCTTGAGATATACAACTGTCTGAAATATTTTTTGCGGCATTTTTTAAATGCGACCTCTTTCACGCCAAACTTTTGGGGCGTTTTTTGGACGTTAATTCCAATGTTACGACCTTGAAAACTTTGAAAATCGTTCCGCCAAGCCTGTCTATACTACGTTAAGGGATGACACGGATAGGCGTGGCCAAGAGGGCGACAACCCCCCCCTTCAAATTAAAATGCCCTCAATAATAAAAATATTAAAACAAAGTCTACTGTTTCTTCAGTTTCTTTTAGCATTTCTCCGTACAAAAGTGCACGCGTTCAACTGTAATTAGCAATGATATTAACATGGATCTCCAAGGAACCCGATCCCCCTCAATTCAAAATTTTGCCAACCAATTTAAGTGTATAGCCCGGGAGAATTGAAGAGTTTTGTCTTAAAAATTGCAACCTCAGGCACTTATCTAACCTTTTTATGAACGTAATACAATAAACACGAGCGGATTTACCAAATGGTGCAGTGCCAGGGGGTCCCGCGTTTAAATGGTGGGCCTAAGAGGTTTTTTTGTCTCAGCTATATTTACTGGAAATTGCAGCGAAAGTCTCTAAAGTGCTAGGGGCCCCGCGCAATGTAAATCCAGCGTGGGCAAAAACACGATTAGTTAGAGGCCTTACCAATAACCTTCTTTTGTATCAATTAACTTTCAATAACAATTCACCTCAAACTCGCCAGTTTTTACACGACAAAATGCTTTAAAAAAAAAAAAATTGGCAAGCAAAAATGCGCATTTAACAAATTATTGAATTTAAATTAAAGGGGCCTGGGGCCCTAAGTCATTACATGTACTCCTACAATTGGTTATAAAGGCAATGTACCGTACTTTCGCCTACCTGGGCCAAATCACATACAAAATTTAACCCCAAACTGCAAGATTTTAAACGTGTTTTGGACTTGAATTGTAGGTAAAAAAAGAAACGAACAATTTAATTTTTTGATTGACTTTCTAAGCAGGGTTGTGAACGGGCCGAATAGTTCAGGCCCGAACCCGAAAATTTAAGCCCGCATCCGAAAACTAATTTGAAGCACAAATCGTGTCTGAAAAAAACCGAAAGTTTAGTTAATTCTGAAAATTTTAGCAATCTTGTTATTTTGATTTTATTTTGGTACATCTAAGACAAAAAGCACGTCTCAGGCCCGAATTAAGCCCGAAATTTTTGTCAACTTTAGGCCCGAACCCGACCCGAAAAGCCCGGCCCGACTTACAACTATGTTTCTAAATGTTAAAAATCTGGTTCCTTCGAATTACTCTAAAAACGCGCGAAATGTGATCCAACGGCATTAAAATAGCTATTTTTTTTTCAAAAAATTACAAAAAGTTGCCAAGTGGTTGGGAGCTTCGCCCCCACACCCCCGTCTGTGATACGTTTGAGTTACACTAGATTACTCACCGTGTCTCCCAATTTAGACATTTTAACTTTTAAACATTTACTTCAAACTCTCCCCCTTCAGCAAAATCCTTGTTGCGTGCCAAACCAGGCCACGGCTTCTGATCTTCCATTTTGCGATATCGTTGTCAAGTAAAAAGTGCCTCATTTCAAAAATGTTAGAAGACGTCATTGCATGTGATTTGGGCCCCCTCAATGAAAAATCCTGGCTGGCTTGTGATGGCACCGTCCATTAAGTCCCCGCTCGGATAGCATCGTTGTAATATTGAGTGACTATGCTGATTTGCTCTGACGCTGCGAGTATCAGTATGCCCTCGCTCCTCAGTGCCCTGTTGTAACAGTGAGGACTTTCCTCATCTAGACTTCACTGACAGACACACAGTCACAACAATGAGTTTGTGACGTACACGAAAAGAACTTGTGCAATATACTGGCTAGGTGATAAACCTACTAGTATTGTGATTATTGCCATAAAATCTAGGCCTAGCGCTGTGATATGCAGTTTTCAAGATTTTGAGCAAGACAAATCTGTCAAGACAGAAATTGTATTTTGTTAGTAACCTATATGCATGATAAATAGCAGACATGTTTATTTTTATTGGGGGGGTCCTTTACTCTTTGGACCCCCCCAATGCATATCTTTGGGGGGGTCCGGACCCCCCCGACCCCCCCGGAAATCGACGCGCCTGTTCAAAAGTATCTATTTCTACAGTTTGATGAAAATAAAAACACTTATTTCACTGAGCCTTGTGTTTTCAATTCTGGTTTGAGATGCACTATTAGAAGCAGTAACGATAATAAAACAACTGAAATGCTGAAACAACGGCAAATAGCGATGTAGGATTTTAAGCGGTTATTACCGTCAACCTCTGGCGGCAGTTGGAAAAACGTCGAGTTAGTGATCGAAAAATTGCTGAATCCCGAACTGGCAATGTGTCCTTTGGAAACGACACCTAATGACTTAACACTTCATTTTAATTAAGGCCAAGCAGTCTACCCGTTGATAAAAAAGTTGCAATTGGTCACAAAACTTGCAAACAGAGCCCAAAAAAGGGTACCATGCGTTCTAATGGTTGGACAAATGCAGAGCGCCTGCTGGTTCATACGAGCAAACGCACACGGTTTTGGTTGGTTTTCACACAGCGACACCGCAACTTAGCTTACGGTTTTACGATACGGGAAGTTTAGAAAAAAGTAAAATATTGCGATCAAAAAGCCCACCGTTTCCTCCTTCTGGGGTGTTCAGGCGGGGTGAAAAGTTATGCTATTCAAAAAACAATAAAACCAAGCACTAAACACCTAAATACACCAGCCGTGTAGGAGAGTATATTTTCGATGTGTACCTACCCTTTCTGTTAGCTCTTCGATTTACTACCAAGCTGGCATCGCTGCCTGAACCCCTGCCCTAACTCGAATACAAGTTTGTGAAAAAAAGTAAAATAACGCAGCGCGAATTGAACTTGAGAGCAAGACTTGTCAAACTCGCGCCTGAACCACTACAGAAACGACCCGAATAATACGCCAAAGTGTCGCACTTAACTCCAGTTAATGAGAAAAAGCAATAGATCGCAAATAAAATTACACTTCGCTAAAAAACGAGCATAAGCCAGCCCACTGGGATTAACCAAAATAGGACTAACCATTGCAAGCGCCAGCCAGGGCTAGGAACAATGCCTTCGCCAGAGCAAACGAAGTGAGGGGGCACTAGCCAAAAGTGGGAGGGCACTAGAATTTGTTTATAAAAGCTTATCTTCGGATCTTGTACGGCTACAAGTGTGGGCAATTTTAAAATAAGGCCGGCAGCGTTTCTTAGCTCGTTTTGTCTGCGGCCCATAATCGCCTGAAAAATCTATCTACAGCATTGAATGCTACCAGACGTGCAACCAGGATTTTGCTAAAAGGGGTAAACCAAAAGTAAATTTTATTTGCTCAAAAACTGCCTGATTTAGCCCCGTGCTGAACATACTGATGCAACTCAAGCGTGTCACAGACGGGCATAGTCACTAAATATTTAGTGATTGCGGACGGGGGCCTGGGGGCGGAGCCCCCAGCCGCTGGGCGACTTTTGCAATTTTACAGCAAAAAATAGCAATTTTAACGCCATTTTAATTACATTTCGCACTTTTTAAAACCATATAACTAAATTGCTAAATTCAAAAGTCCTTTCAAAGAATTAAATTACTTAGCACCTTCAGTACTTCCCCCTCTCCCCCCTTATTTCAGGTCAAGTCTAAAATACGTTTAAAAGCTCGTATTTTGACGTTAAATTTTCTAAGTGACTTGGCAAATGGGATTAAGCCCCTTACCCTGGTTGCACCACTGACTGTTACCTCAAAAATCTTGAGTGTGCTCTAAACATGAAAACAGCTGGCCTTTGAAAAAAATGTTTTCACGTATTGTTTCGTGTCATAATCACTTACGATCAAGTTCCGGTAACGATTTCGCTGGACATCTCTCTTCGGCGAAATATGTATGGGCGAATTAATAAGACGGAATATAGCGTCAAATTTATGTACAGCAGTCGGTTGCCAGCAATTTTGCAAAGAATCGAGAAAACGTCAAAGGAAAATTATGTTTGAACGTAATTATTCCTTTTTCCATCATTGTTTGTTGTCTTGTCGTTGTGTGATGTTCCGAAAACAGTATTTTGAGTAAGCCAAAATGGGGGGCACAAGCAGTTGTTAGGAGGGTACGTCCCCCTGGCCCCCCCCGTAGCGACGGCACTGGCTAGGAACCGCGACCCAGGTCGAGGTAATAATTGTAATTACATTTTGTTCACAAAGTTGCCTTGGCCAGGAGACAAAAAAGGGTCCATTTCAATTTTCTGAGTCAAGCTACCACCTGCCCATCTGTCCACTACACACAGTGGAAGTTTCATGCTGCTCCTTTTTAATGCTGAAAGTTAAACAGGAAAGCTATGAATACCATTTTTTGTTGTCTTTGGTTTGACCCGACCAGGAATCGAACCCTTTCCTACCACTTCAGAAGCAGACGCTCTACCCACTCGACCACTAATCGGTTGATCAAGGGTGAGAAGCCGTGGCTGGCACAAAGCACTCACTGTAGGCATCACATCAACTGTGGAGACTAAGCTGTTACAGCAAGTTAGCTTGCTTTGGATTCAAACAAAAACCTTTCACCTTGCAAGACTCCAACCACTATGTATTCGAACTGAACGCCTTTTGTTACATGAGAAAAGGCACGCCAATATCGATCATTGATAAGATATCATGTTTACTTTCGCCGTTCGTAGTAAGCGAATTGTTTTGCTACAGGGCCTCTTTTAAGGGCTTTTAGGGAGGGCAATTCCCCCCTAAAAGCCTTTTGGCCCCCTAAAATATAAAATTGCCCATGTTGAGCAAATGTTTTGAAAGCAGTTGCAATGCACTTTTCGTTAAGAAAAGAGCTTTTTTTTTAATTTTAAGATATTTTTTCCTAAATATTGGCAAAACTGCGGCTTTCAGGCACTCTAAATGCCAAATGGATTCATTGCTTGAATGCTTGCTTTCGATTATAGTACGTAGCTATGTATCGTGATGTGATATTGTCCTACATTCCCGCTTCTATTCATCATGTGCATAGGGTCGGTCATGCGCATAGGGTCTCAAGGGCAAGGGGCATTGTATGTCCGTATCATGGTTCGTTTGGCGTAGCCAGGAGCCTGCAAGTCGGAGGTCGCGTGGAGGTGAACTAATGTCACAGAAAGTTTCGGTACTGGTATCCGGAGCGATAGCAGATATGAAACCCTTTGTTTTTATTAGCGCCTTTTCACTTTGATATGCCTGTATAATAAACTTTGATGATAAACTTGCCTGTATAATAAACTTGAGCTTTGATTCTTCTTTTTTTTTCTTTCTGGAATTGGTTTACTGTTGCTATTACTATTGGATGTTGGATAATTTTGCTATACGTCTTTAAATAGTTGGTGAGCGTAAGACTTACAGCGAAATTAAATTGAGTCTTTGAAAGTTATTACTTTTTTATGCAGTGCATCATTAGTTCAGAACTTTATTAGTTATATGTTAGGGTTGCCGTACGGCAGGAGCCTGAGCTTTCATCAACACCTGCCAACCATATTTTGCTTCGACCGCTATCAACGATCAAGGTCAATTCATTAACACTAAGTTAGAAACTTTTGATGAAATGAAGCCGCCGAACGAAATAGCCAAAAACGATTATGGAGTACGGCTATACTTCATGCTAAGAAAAAGCAAACCTCCAGTTACAGATTTTTTGTCCACCTTTTGCGTGGTGTGTCCCCATAGTATGACTGTAGAAAGGTGCGTTTCCACATACAATCTTCTTCACGCTAAGCACCGCCAAAGTGCTTCTGAAGATACCCTAATAGATAGGCTCCTCATTTATTGGAACGGAGTAGCTACGGCCGATTACGACCCAAGACCTGTCGTCATGCAGTTTCTATTGAAAGAACGAAGAAAAAGTTTCCACACATCGAAACTTACAGCAAGCGACAGTTTATCCAAAGGTTTTTTGAATAAAAGCCGAAAATGAACAACCCAAAAAGCAAAAAAATGAATATGTTGTTATTATAAAGAGATTGTCTCAATATTTCTTTATTTCGTTGTTTCTTCAACTTTTGTTTGTTTGTAGCTAATTGTGGAACTTTTTATACCCAGTGTTCTGCAGTACACTAATACGGTAATACGCACCGTAAACACTTTTCTTAATTAAAAATTACAGTCTAATCGCGAACAACTCTAAAAGGGGGGTCTGGGGGGCTTTGCCCCCCAGACGTTAGGTTACCTTTAGGAATTTGCCCCCCCTAACGCAAAAGCTTAAAAGAGGCACTGTTTTGCTAAGTCATGTTTAGTTTTTTCTTTCTTGACCTTTAATGGTGCGTAGCGGATTGGGATAAAAACAAGTTACTTTCTCTGTTGGCGTATCTTGAATTTACTAATATTAACGGAAATGTAGTGATAAGTTGATTATTGTTTTTGCAGTCGTCTTAGTATTTTTCAATATGATTAGTTCAGCCGGTGGCGATAAATAATTCACCCACTTTTGCCAAACAAACCTTGTTTTGGACAATGTTTACGAAAAATAGTCTTTTTCCCTTTAATTAAATTCCCATGTGGTTTTTATTCTATTCTTTATAATTTTTCTCTATAAATGCCCTTGCAAAAATGCCAAATTAGGCCTATTTCAATTGACTCAAAACGTTGAAATAGATTTGAGATAAATGAATTAACTGTTCGATTGTCGATTTCTTGATACGAATTCTGTGTATTGCCATAGTCCTTACAAGGACTATGGTATTATTTCCATCTTCAAATAGTTGGTGAGTTTTGTGCGTTTATTTTCAATGCTTGATTAATTTGTGAACGTTATACTGCAAATTTGAATTTGTTATTTTGCGTTGATAATTATTTCTCTTTTCTAATGATGCTGTATGTAAAAGCATGAAGCTGAAATAATGTTAATTGTCTCATAAAGAATGTTAATTGTTTTACGCTGTTAAAACCGGTCTGTGCCTGCTATCTGTCGCACTGTGTTGAGTTTATTTCAGAAAACTGTCAAAAGTTTTGCGTCGGAGTTCACGTCAAAGTTTCTCGCCAAAGAGTCGACCATCAACTGTCATTCGAAAGACGTCGATTCTAGTGATTGTGATTTGTGCACCTTAGTCTATAGTGAACTGTTCGAATTGTGAACTTGGGTGTACTTGACGAGTTATTTCTATCCGATCGGTATTGCGCTCATTCTAAGACTGTGGCTGAGTTTTCCTGTACATAAGCATCTCAATCAATTAAAGCGCTGTTGGTCTGTTGCGCGTCTGCCAAACGTAGCGAAAAATTTACACGCATTCAGAAAAGACAGAAATACCAAACGGCGCTTTACGCCACACTTTACGTTTTTTTTTGCGCCGTTTGGCGCTGTATTTTCATGAGCCTCCGCTCCATTTCCGAGCCAGAGCGACATGCTAACTTTTCAATAAACATTTGAACGGGTAAGATTAAATACACTCTATTTGTTTTCCTCCACCCCCAATTTAGACGAAAAAGGGTGTTTTTATGAAAATTGGGTTGGTCACGTGATGTTACTGGAATGATTGATAATATTCCTTCTAACTTTACCCCACTTGAACAATCGATTCTGCAACAAAATTAAATTTAGATTGTGAGATTTTGCAGGATTTGTGCTGTGTGGTAGGGTAGCCTACTTTACCACCATGTGGTGGCAGGAAACACGCGCTTGCATTCCATGAAAGAATCATTAGCCTAGTTCTGGTAGTGAACTGTTTTAAAAGGCTAAGAATGGAAACAAAGGCTACAGTAAGTATAAAAGTTAGTAAAAGGCTCATTTCATCTAAATTGGGGTTGAGGAAATCAAATAGAGTGTATTTAATCCCCCTAACTGTATTTCATCCCCCCAAAGCTAAAATAAATGAAAAAATAAGTGATTTACCATAATTGACTTGGTCACGTAATGTGACTGGAAAGGTTGATAATATTCATTCTAACTGTCTAACCTTACCCGAATGGAAACAGTGTAGTGGTAATGGATAAGAGTTGGTACCGATAAGACTCCCTGAAATATGAATGGGAATGAGCACTGGTGTGGCGTTACTGATGTCGGTATGCAGTTGGCCAGTCATTTGATGCTCAGGTGCTGTGATTTATTGAGTTTTGAATAAATAATTTATTTACCGGTATTTATTTATTTACTGACGGACTCAAAAAAGATCAGTTCAGCAGTATAGCCTAGAGGCATAAACACAACTACACACTAATCACACCCAAGCACACACGAAGCTTTAAGCAAGATAGAATCCAATTGTTTGTTCTTGCGTTATCAGTATATGGTCCAAGCTAGGTATTCTGGTGCAAGTTCGCAAAATGATTATTGTATGGACCGGACCTAAAGTCACTTGATCTTACTAATACTAGCGCAGATAACCACACGTTGCATGAGTCGATACATTGAAGCATGAAATTTGCTGTGTGCTTTCTGATCAAAGCATGAAAAGTAGGCACATTATTTTGGACCAACGTGGTAGACATACTTTTGCATCAAGAAAGATTAAACAATATCCTGTAAGCATTGTTATAACCTACTCTTAAATGATTAAATGTCGATTTTCGATACATATATACACCAAACAGTACTTCCATAAAGACAAGACATAAAAGTACGAAATAAACAGTTTTTTACAGCTTTAGAAAGCAACAAAAAAATTTCCTATGTAACTTATTGGCAGAGCCTTAAATAGAACGTAATTGCCTGTTCATATCATTGTCATCGTTTAAGTCAGAGGTCAATACAAAACCTAAATAGGCTACTTTATTTTTTTGACACAGTCAATTGAGTTACCACATAGGCGAAACTTTGGCTCAAAAGACAGGCTTAGATGATTAGTCTTTCACATCATGGTCTTAGTTTTAGTCCAGTTAAAAGTAATGTCATGCCTATTTGCATAATCACAACAAATATCAAGAAGTTTTTGGAGGCCCTTGAAGCTCTGGGCAAGACAGCATATATCATCTGCATACATGATATTATTCAAGCACTGGTTACCAATAAAACATCCAATGTTAAGTTTATTCAAAATCAGTGATAGCTCATTCATGTAGATGGCAAATAGAAATGGGCTCAAGATGCTACCTTGCCTTACTCCATTGGTGGCACTAAAAGATTCAGAGTAAGCAGAATCCCATTTAACACAAGATCATTGGCTGGAGTATCATCTAGCTAATAGATGGACAAAATTCATTGGCACTCTATCTTCAACTAATTTCTTGAATAACTCACCGTGATTCACTTCGTCAAAAGCTTTTGAAGTGTCAAGGAAAGCAACAAATACTGGACTGCCATTAAGGTTATATCATACTGCGCTATTGTTTGTTTAAGTAAAAACAGACACATATCCGTACTATTAGATGACTTAAAACCAAACTGATTATCAACACTAACCAAAAATTCTTTGATCATATGCAAAATGAATAGATAAGTAAGAATAATAATAGCAGCCGATCCAGTGCAGAAGCACCACAGTAAAACATATACAAACCACAAATTGTCCCATTGGAATCGGATTAGTAAAAACAAAATGAAGATACAAGGAACAGGTGTGAAGTGTAAGATGAAGCAGAGCAAACAAGTATTCCACGAAATGAGCAAAACCAGCAGATTACCATAATTTGAGGTGGTTGCAAATATCCATTATTGTAAGCAGTGCCAGTAGATAAATTCAGATTTAACCCTTTGAGCGCGGCTGTCGCAATTTTGCGACAAAGCTACCTTCCAAATATCAAACAATATTGCTTCAGTATCCAAAGCGGGAATCCCCCAAGTTAGATATCATTTTTTTGTTAGAAAACCAGCTTTCCAATAAGCTATTGTGTTCTATATGTTGCTATTGAAGTTATTGCTAATATCTGTGGTTGAAGTTAGTGATTGGAAATGGATAAGAATTATTACGCTCTTAACTAAGCATTCAAAATGGTTGCAGCTGATAGCGATTCATGGAATGAACCAGAGTATTCCGAGCCTAAATTTAGTGATTAAGATCAAATTTTATAACATTTTTTGATAGTTTTACTTACCGGTATGTGCTACAAATGTTATATACATGGTTTGTGTATAAAATAAAAGGTTAAGCTTATAGAATTGTTTAAAGATAGGTTGTAAAAATTATTTTCTGTAAAAAAAATTCAGCGCTCAAAGGGTTAAAGGTTTCCAGTATAGATAATGTAAGTATACAATAAATGCAGCTAACAGTAGCATGTAAAAGCAAAAATAAGATTAAGATATAGCGTATTGAAGGATAAAGTACACTAGGTAGAAGAAACCAAGAAGCACCTAGCTATCATCCAGTATACTGGTATGCTTTAATGTACAACCTAGTATCATGATGGGTTTAAGCTTTCTGATGAAAATAGTTTTACTTACCGGTATGTGCTACAAATGTTATATACATTGTTTGTGTATAAAATAAAAGGTTAAGCTTATAGAATTGTTTAAAGATAGGTTGTAAAAATTATTTTCTGTAAAAAAAAATTCAGCGCTCAAAGGGTTAAAGGTTTCCAGTATAGATAATGTAAGTATACAATAAATGCAGCTAACAGTAGCATGTAAAAGCAAAAATAAGATTAAGATATAGCGTATTGAAGGATAAAGTACACTAGGTAGAAGAAACCAAGAAGCACCTAGCTATCATCCAGTATACTGGTATGCTTTAATGTACAACCTAGTATCATGATGGGTTTAAGCTTTCTGATGAAAATTGGTTCAGCAAATTATGAAATAAAATGAAAAGAAAAACGAACAAAAAAAAAAAAAACTGAAACAAAACAAAAAAACACACTTGTATAAAAAGTCTACAAAACATTTGCTAAACAGTTTTGAAATGCTAGATCGCAATCAGTTCATCATTGACTTAGCAATATTGAAAAGTACAAACCATAGTAATGCAAGATAACACCATTAGTCAAAGATATGATACCACTATATACCACAGGGAGTAAATGTCATTGAATGAGAAGGTGTCACTCACTGATCACTTAATTTTACAATAATACAAAAATGCCACTACAGGCACAGCTTTACAAAAAGGTATTAGTCAGGTTATGAAAAAACAAATGTAGCTGAAACGGCCACAACATGTTTTCTATTCTAATCCAAAGTTACTCTTTGTCACATGTGGCCAATCAGCCTACTGCAGCTAGGAGCAAAACACTAGAAACAGATGTGCTAAAATATCAGAAGCATGGACACTTAACAGAGTAACAGTGAAGTATACATACAATCACCCACTAACTCAAGAGTGTAGATCAGGTAGCCCCTTTGATGCCACATATGCTATGATAATACATACAAGCCGGCAAATCAGTCAGTTAGTGTGATATGATGCAAAACTCAATCATTCATTAATGGCATGAGTTTCAAGAAAGATGCAAAATTTGCAAGAAAGGCATGCTCCGAAGCAGTGATCATGAGTAGAAAAAATAACAAATTTTCAAATTGCATTTTATCCAATCAATCATGAACAGTTATTTTTACAAACAATTTATCAAACATTATTTCCCAATTATTACTGGTACCACTATAGGATAACATGAAAAAGAAAAATTAAGCATATTAGAATTATGAAATGCAGACACATGTGTCTTATTTTAGGGAAAAAAAAGAAAAGAAAATGAAAATGTGGCTACATACTGGAAAGAAAAAAAAAATTTTAATTGTAAGATGTAACTCCAAATTTGGGACATAACCTTCATACAAATATACCTGTATAACACTTAACATAGCCCGCAAGCAATAGGAGAATAACCTAGTCAGGTTTATACATGCTCAAATTATATTATATACTGCTTTATTATGATAATGGGAAAAAAAAATTAAAAAACGAGATCTAATTACTGACTTTAGTGTAAGATGGCGCTGATGCCAAAAACACTCAGAAGCAAATTACACAAGTACAAAACTAAAAAATAAAAATACAAAAATTTAAAAAAATAATAAGAAAGTGTGTATTAATGGAAGCAGAAACACTATGCTATAGCAATAAACAAAGTGCAGTTCCACAACAATGGTTTAAGAGCCAATGGGATAAATTAACTAGTACTAGTGTAGGTTATGTCAAGTTGACTTACGTAAGAAGAGACTTTGTGCTTGAAGCTATACAGTGAGTCAGATGAGACAATCTCATCTGGCAGCGCATTCCAAACATTAACAACCCTATTTACAAAGAAATATTTTCGACAATCCAAATGACAATATTTTTTAGCTAGTTTATACTGATGACCACGAGTGCTATTGTGCTCCGCAAAAGAGAAAAAATCATCAAAGTTCAATGGCGAGAGATTGTGAATAATTTTAAAGAGTTCAACCAAGTCGAAAACACATCTTCTTTTCTGTAAGGAATCAATGCCTAGAATGCGTAGCCTATCTTGATAACTTTTGCTTTGCATACCCTTAATGCATTTAGTGGCGCGATGTTGTACCTTTTCAATCCATTCAACGTCTCGTTTTAGATGGGGGTTCCATACCGACACTGCATATTCAAGATGAGGTCGCACCAGTTGTTTGTATAGCTTCCAGAAAATGGCTTTATCACGACTAACAATGGTTCCTCTAAGCACTGCTAGGCACATCTCTGCACACTTAACAATTTGAGCAATGTGGCTTGATGGCTTAAGGTTATTAGATATAAGGACACTAAGGTCTCGTTCACAGTTATTGGATGTTATGGGCTGGCCAGATACAAAATACAGATGTGGAACATTCCCGTGACCAAAATGGATTGAGGAACATTTGGATGCATTAAATTTGAGTTGCCAATCACCAGACCATGCACTGAGAGAATTTAAGTCAGTTTGCAAATGATCAGCACATATCTCCTTTTAAGGTGGCACGCAGCTACAATAGATTTTAATATCATCAGCGTATTTCAAAATATTACTAAATGTTAAACAGTCATCAATATCGTTGACAAATGCAATGAACAATCAAGGACGTAGGCAACTACCTTGTGGAACTCCAGAAGTCATCGCACAAGGATCACTTTTTGCATCTTCAAGTACTACGGTTTCAGTTCTTTTACTCAAAAAACCTTTGATCCAGTGGTAAAAATTACCTTTGATACCTAAGGATGACAAGCTTTCGAAGCAATCGATTATGAGTCACAGAATTGAAGGCTTTAGAAAAGTCCAAACACACCACATCAGTCCAATTTTTGCTATCCACAGCAGATGGGATTGTGGATGATGATAAGGGAGTGAAGCCAAATTGCAAAGCATTTATTAAGCTTCGTTCTGTCCAAAAGTTCCAAATTACTTCACGAATAACTAGATATAATTCCTCAAGTTCAGCATAAATAAAATGATGATGCAACAGCCAACCATTACTGGATAATGAATAACATCATCATCATCATTTTGCTCCAGAATGCGCTTCCTTCTATTTCTGGAGCCCAGCAGAGGTTCCCTGCATGCAGGGGTCAGCTTGTTTTTGCAGCCTAGTCGCCATCTTTCACGATCTTGAGCATCCAACCTTTGCAAACCTCTGGCAGTCATGTCACATTCTAGTACTTCTTTCCACCTCTTTTTCGGTCTTCCTTTTTTGTCCCATCAACTTCTAAGAGTAGTGCTTTACTGGACCCTTTTCTTCATCCATTCTCTCCACATGTCCCAACCATCGCAACCTTTTCTCTCTCAGAAACTCTTCCAATCTCACTACACCTGTCATTTCACGAATCTTCTCATTGTTCATTTTATCGTTCAAGGTTTTCCCACATATCATTTGCAACATTCTCATTTCTGTGGTCTTCAGCCTCCTTTCATCTTCCATTTTCAATGCCCAACATTCAGCACCATATGTTAGAGCATTTCTCACATAGTTTTTGTATAAGGTGCCTTTAACCTTCAATGATATGCTTCTTCTGCATATAACATTTGAAACCTCTTTAAATTTTTTCCATGCTGATCTAATTTTTGATGTTACTGCCTCCTGAGCTCCTCCTTCTGTACTGATTTCATCACCAAGGTAAGAAAACCTGTCCACCACTTCTATGTTGTCTCCATCCAAAGTTATCATTTTATCTTCATCTTCAAATAACACATCAGGGATGCGTTTTTTGCAAGTAAAATCCTTCTCTGGGGTTAAGCTTCCATGAACTCCAGAACACCTCTTGTGCACCCAGTGTTGACATTTTGTACACTGCACGGAGTTTCTTTCCACTCGTTTGCCTCATATGAAACTTTAAATATCCCACTCCTTTGCCACATATGATAATGCAACAACATGAAACTTTAAATATTTGTTACTATACTGTGCTGCACATTGCCCAGTTGAGTAAGCCTAATTGCCATTAAAGAAGCTATTTTGAGCTGATAAGGCAGCATGGCACATTAAAAGTGCAAATATACATAAATTTAAACCTCATCTGGCTTATTTCCAATGCCAACGCGAATTGCAATGTGTTTAAAGTTGAGCACTGAAAACTTACCAATAATTAGTAAATCTGTATATAATCAATAATTTGGCCGTAAGTTTTTTTCGGTACATTTTTATGGCAAAGTTCTGTTTAATGAAGATATAAATGTGCTGTTTCTGCAACTTTTAAGCTAAAAACTAGCTTTCTAGCATATGTGGTTAGTGAGATATGGTAAAATTGGATATGTGGTTACTAGCTTTCTAGCATTCTAGCTTTCTAGCATAACTAGCTTTAGCATTCTAGCATAACTAGCAAAAACTAGCTTTCTAGCATATGTGGTTAGTGAGATATGGCAAAATTAGTTATTTTAGGCCCGTTCCATCAAATTGCACAGCCACTAGAGGGTGCAAGAACTCAAAATTGCGATAGAAGTATTTCATATGATATTTGGGGCCTCATATCCAGACCACTTTTAAATTCAAAACTTTTTGTTTTTCAGTCCACCCTTGTAAGCATTCGAGCATATCCTTTGTTTCAACCATCTAGCACATTTGCAAGATGATACCATATGCTGACAACATGGCACACCAAGCATATGGAATTTCAATTTAAACATAGAATAATATTGGGTGTTCACAAATTACAAATTTAAGCCAAGTGTAGACCACACCTTACGGATCTTTTGAGGTTATGTGGAAATCAAAGGCAGATGTATAACAGACAGATCGTCCGTAATAAGCACGGACATTTAGGTGCAGGATGATTAAGTATCGCTGATAATGCATTGGGACTTTTAGACAGCATTTATTGATCATGCGTATTTGCTTGCAGAAATACACATGTCATTTAACTGCATGCATTTTGCCTTTTTTCTTTTTTTGTATTCACAATGAAAAAGATATCATGCGTATTTTTGCTTGTAGATGTGTGTGATCAGTAAAAGCTGCCTTAGGTGCCAGAGTAAAAAGTTTTTTTCCAAACCAATTTTTTTCTACAAATAGTAGTTTAAAAAAATTTATTTTCAAGTAAAAGTGGAAAAGAATTTTTTCAAATAAAATTTTAAAAAATTTGACTTAATATATTTTTTTCAAAAAAAATTTATTCCACTTTTTGTTTGCAAAGTTTTATTTTCTAAGCCAAATATATGCAATCTGCAGCCCTCGGTCTGAAATTCTGCGTTGCACAAAAAGCATGATTTGCTTGTGTAATCTTGGCACTCACAGCACGCCACATGAAGTTTCATGGTTATTTTAAGTCTACCTCTACCAAACAATACAATACAAAGTTTTTTAGGAGCTACGGCTTCATCTCCCAGCAGATTCCTGTTTATGATCGTTACACCTGTCTGTATAAATGAAGTAAAAACAATGCTTAAATGGGTATTTTAAAGTTTAATCGTTATACCTTGTTGTAAATAACATATAGTAAAAACAATGTTAAATTCTTGCAATTATCTTCTTCAGAATTGCATTATGAAGTTTTGAAGTTATACCTGGTTGTATACTGCTTTAAATTATTGTTTTAGTTTTAAATCATTGTTTTTGTAGTGTGAGTTGAATAAAACTTAAAAATTGTAAGGATTATACTTAAAAATATCCATTTAAACATTGTTTTTACTATATTTACAATAAGGTGTTATGATCTTAAATAGAAATATGCTTGGAGATGAATCCTTAGCTCCTGACATTGTTAGGTTAAAGCAGGCTTAAAATAACCATGAAATGTCATGCTGCTTACTGCATGACAAAAATTGCACAAGCAACTGGTGTCGCAGAAGACTGTGGGCATACATTCGGCTTAGAAAATAAAACTTCGTGAACATGCAGTGGAAAAAAAAACTACAATAAAGCAGAGGTGGAGTCCTCGAGGACACATTTTGAAGTCCTTGGCCTTGGCCTCGAGGCCTCAAGTCCTCGAAAATTGGCCCGTCCTCGGCTCGAGGACAGCACTATTTTTTGGAATGTTAAAGTTTTGTGGAGCGCTTGAAATTTTTTGGAAAACGTTTTTTAGTGGAGATCGCCTGAAAAATTTTTGTGAAGACCTTTTTTTTTTTTTTTTTTGGAGAGCACTTGGCTTTGTGTCCTTGGTCCTTGGCCTCGAGCATTCCTGTCCTTGGCCTCGAGAGTGTCTGTCCTCGGAAAGGCTGTCCTTGGCTTTGGCCTCGAATTTTTTTGTGTCCTTGGCCTTGGCCTCGAGCCTTGTGTCCTCGACTCCACCTCTGCAATAAAGCAACTGAAAATCAATGTTTTTGAAGAAAATTTTTTTGAAAAAAACTTTTAATTTGAAAAAATTTTTTTTGTAAATTAAAAACAATATGTGTCTAAAAGTCTTGGCGATTTGAAAAAAAAAATTTGTTAAAAAACTTAGTGTCTATAAGTCCAGTCTAAAAGACGTAATAGTCCCGATGCCTAACCAGTTGCAGCAAATCATCTAGTGCCTAAATGTCTGCATAATAGTTACTGTCCAACTTTAGTCCCCTTTTTAGCCAAGCTACTTAGAACATTTAATCCCAAAACAAAAGCTTTTGATGTGTTTTCTAAGGCTTGACCTATAAGTAAGAAGGGGGAACTGAAAGGACTGTACAACTTGAAACTTTCAAATCACATCCAAATTTTAGAAATTAGTCTCTTTTAAATGGCTCAAAAAGCGAGCAAAATGTAATCTAAATGGTGTTAAAATGGCTATTTTTTTGCCAAAAAATCAAAAACTGCCCAACAACTAAGGGCTTTGCTTTTCAACCCTCCTTTGTGATATGCTAGAGTTGCACCAGTTTGTTCAGCATGCAGTCAAGTTTTTTAACTTTTCATTTGAGCTCCTTCCCCCTCCCCTCTTGTGAAATTTTGGTAGCATGCCTGATTCTGATAAAAAACTATCCAAACATTTTGTGAGAATTGTGTGACCTGCTAAAGCTTTGAAAAAGTTTAATGCTTTTTTCGAAAAAAACTCCCTCAAAAAGTTTTGGCACCCCTGTGTTATTGGCATTAAAAATTAGTTTAGTTTTGAGCAGAAAATGGAACAATGTGGAAAGCTTATACAAAAAAAAAAAAAAAAAAAGAGCCAAGATATAGTCGATTTAGGCGAAATAGTCCATTTATTGCGAGACATTTTGACAAGTATTTTTGAAAATAATTAATAGTTTATGTTAATTATTTGCAACCAAAGTTATGATTTTTCTACTGGATTTCATGACTAAAGTTCAAGCTAAATGGTCCCCCATTAAATATTGCAAGATGTTCATTTATCTTGACTCGTTTTTTTTTTCAAAGTTTAATTTAAATTTTTCTTTGCTGTAGGTATGGTAAACAAAGCCCAAGCTTCATCATTTTTGAATTTTTTTCAGTTTATTGTGAAATTTTTCTATGATCAACTGATTGCAAATTGCTTTGCATCCTTTTTAATATGCTTTTTAAAAAGAGCTGAAAAGTAGTATTAGTATTTATATACTGATATTAAAAAATATTGAATGAACATTTCAGGACTTATGTGGTTTGAATGTGTAATATTTAAGGTTGGTGACGCAGATATGTTTTTGCAATACATAAAAGCACATCACTAACTTCCATGTTCGTCATTTTTGCAACACTCGTCTGAAAGTTGCATGTGACAAACCTGTTCAATTACATTTTGACAAAAATATTTGATGCCAGAAAACGTAGCAAACATGAAAATATTTAATGGTTTATGTTAATTATTTGCAACCAAAGTTTATGATTTTTCTACCCAATTTCATTGCCATGTAAACCTTTCAAACAAAGACTGAGGAGGCAAGAAACATTTTGCACTTGTGAGTACCAGACCTGAGGGGGAGCTGCCCCCTCTCTCAGAACTTGATGCTAATGCCAGAGTGTGTACGGTCTACGACTTTTAGGCACAGACATTTAGGCGTGGAACGTTTATGCGCTGCCGATTCTGTGTCGAGACTATTAGGTACCTGGACTTTTAGGCATTAGAGGTAAAAAGTTTTTTGCCAAAAGTTGTATCAAAATTTTTTTTGTAAAATTTTTTTTTCAAAAATAATTTTTCTCCAAAAAAAAAGTTTTTTCAAAAAGTATTTTTTATTAAGTTTATTTTTTCAAAAAAACAGTATTTTTTTACAATTTTTCATGTAAAACTTTCCATACAAGTGCTATAGTTTAAATTTTTCATGCTCACTGTGTTCCCTTCAATAAAAATAAAAAGATAGGCGAAATATGTAAGAAGAAGAGTTCTCTCATACTACACACGGTGCCGTCGTAGAGGGTAGCCCTCTGTCCTGTCATTTTTTTCTCATTCTTAAGAGGGTTGAGGTCATGGAGGAACTCTGGGGAGATTCAACAATTGCACTACACCCAAGGTCTAAGCCAGAGCCCAGAAGTCAACAACAGATAGAAGGAAAATAGGCTCGGCAGTTGCCTTTGTCAAAACTTCTAACCCCTCTCTCTGCTGACAAAAAAGGAATTCATGTGCAGCTGAAAGCTTGTACACAAATCACGCTCTCTCATCGATCCTTTTCCTGCCAATCACTCCTCGGCTTTTTTCTACTGCCGCTCAATTTCGTTTGCTCTCTATTTCGACGATTTTTCTTGACAAGTGTCAGATGAAAAGCTTTGAAGATATTATTATTTTAAATCAAAGAAAAACTGCGCTGTTTTAAAAACCCTCTTTTGAAAAAAGCTTTCATTTGAAAAAACTTTTTTTTGAAAATATAAATAATGTTTTTGAAAAAAAATTAAAACACTTTTTTGAAAAAAAAACTATTATTTGAAGCAAAAAATTTTTTTGGAAAAATTATTTATTTTGGAAAAAACACTTTTTGTGCCTTAAAGTCTAGATGCATATTCGACTGTGTCTAAATGTCCCACACATAAACGTCTTGCACCTAAACATTTGTGCGTGAAAGTCACCTTCCAGAGTGTATAATGAATTCACGAGACCCATCTCAACATGATTGCACCTAAAAAGCGTACTTAAAAAAAAAAAGTTTTGCTGGTTTTAAGTCATTGGCAAAACTATGTCCTATCTGAATGGCATGGGAATAGAACCCTACAGCTCCCTCTTCCAGGGACAAACTCATTAGCCGTTAGTTCATTAACTGATAAATTATGTGACAACGTAATAAATTAAATTGCTGTTTTCACTGTTTTATCTCTGAGATTGTTAATGTTGATTGAATTGTAAGTATAAGTCACAAATTACACTTGCTCACATTGCACATAAAATTTGTTGGTGAATAATATTAACGAACTCGACCTCCTTACAAGTTTAATAAAAAACACACTCTTTGTATTTTTTGCGGTATACATATTCCACACTGGTTGCTATGAGCTGTTGCTTAGTGCTTTTAGACAAAAATTATGGTTAAATTCTTATGTTTCGGCAATACACTGAAAGCAGTAATTTGATTTGTGATACATCCATAGGTAGGCACAAGTCCGTTAATCGTTAATCCGTTAATAACGAAGCTAACTTTTTCATAAACTCGTTAATCTGTTAAAAAGTTTTTTCATGTTAACGGACTAAATTAACTTTCGTTAAGTGCTGTTAACGGACTAAAGTAACTTCCGTTAAGTTCTGTTAACTTCCGTTAAGGTTTTTATCGTTAATATCTTGCAGCTTCGTTGTGCATTTGAACTTGTTTTTATCTTGAAATTAGATTAGACTGTAAAATGTAACTTTCGAAACACAAAAGACCACCATAGCAATAAATATTTCCTTACAATCAGCTCAACAGCGTCAATTTGTGTTCTAGAAGCGAGTGAATAAAACAAAATGTAAATTACGCGCAAAATGTTAACGGATTAACGGACTTTATTAAGTTCCGTTAATTAAAGCTGAAAATAACGGATTAAAGTTAAAGGAGGTGTGAAGTTTGTTAACGGACTAGTGGTTAACGAAGCTAACGTTTTGCATTAACTTGCCCATCTATGGATACATCTGATCAATGCTAATTCAATGTGGATATCAATTCAAAAGTATTGTGCAATACGTATCATAGATGCTTGTATTAAGTATCGCCCTTCTCTGTCTGCAGCAGCCTACATTTTTAAAATAGCATTAAAGCATGCTATGTCTGATATGACAATGGTGACATCAAGATTACTTTAAGATAGGTTGTGTGTATGCAAACTGCGTACTTGTAGTCGCATAATGCCAATGGTTTTGCCTCTGCTTAGTGCTTAGTGCTGTAAACGATGATAATATAGTGCTTGAAGTATTAACTACAGGTATATGCTAGCTAAGTAGATTTTCAATTCTGTAACTTTGTTCCAGTTGGTCAAGTGGTAAAGTGTTTTTGTCTCTGGAGCGGGAGGTCTGAGATTCAAATCGGACACAGTGTTGCCAACAGCTTACCACTGCTGCGACATTTTTTTAAAAGGAGCTGTGTTGCCCAAGCGTAATGATGCAGAGATGGGCCATGCAAACTTGTTACACATGTGGGCGTAATACACTGAGTATAATGAAAGATTTGATTTGAATACCATAAATCTTAGTTTTTTATGATAGATACAAATTACACAGGTTTTAAAAAAACTGGCAATTAGTCTTTGACGTTCGTAGCACAAAACTAAACAATTTTGAAAATGGATTAAAACATGGTCACAATTTTATCTTTGAACTATCTCACAACATCAATTAAGAAGTAGCCTTTTTACTGGTAATGATGATCACTCTTGTACCTGTGGACAAAGTATGAAAAACATGTTGCCAATAATGCAGTCATCAGCTTTGGTAAGTTCATTAATAAATGAAAGAGAGTAGAGTTATATCATCAGAAATTTTAGTCTACTTTTTTTTTATTAATTCTTACCCAAATCTCAACTCAAACCCTTGTCTTGAACCTTAAAAAATAATTAAAAAAGTATATTTCGCAAAACTTGGGTCCTGGGAAGTGCTTTGTGAAAGTTGCCTCCAGTTTGCTGTTTTGGTTCAAATTTACCTAGCCTCATGGTTGGTTGGAGGGGCCCACTTGACGTGTTTTATTGCATGTTATTGAGGAGCTAGATTTTTGCCACTCTTCATCGGTCAAATTATACCATCAAATTGTATGGTATTTGATTGTATTATATAACATGGTACCATATAAATTAGCTTTTTATCTATCAATTAGCATTGTTAGTTAGTAAATGGACATAATATAGCCTCTTGAATTAACTCATTTTTACTTCGTTGTTGTTTACCATGGTACATGAAAATTTCTGGTTTTGTTTTGTACTGCTAACACTGAAACACTTAAGTTTGAAGAACACATACGGCGTAGTAAGTCAAAATATGCAATTGTACTGAGAAAAAATATTTATAAAACTCCTACCACATGAAGATCTATATTCAGTTTGATGATTCGTCGGTATATTTAAATCGATTGGGAAAACAATTGCTAGAAGCTTCTGAACTTGGAAATGATGAAGAAGTTCGCTCACTGTTATCTCAAGGAGCTCCTTTCATAGCCGACTTGGTAAGGCAATTGTGCTAAATCAGATTATCTGCAAGATGTAATGCTTACGTTTTACTGTCATTTTGCCTGTTCAGAGATGGCTAGTGTCACTCAAGCGTTAGCCTTGATTGGTCATTATAAGACCTTGCTGGTCAATTTATGTCACTTTGTTTTGATAAAGTTTTTAATTGCTCGATACCGTAGCTGTACTATTAATGAAACAAACTTTTGAATATGATATATTTTCACAAAACTTTGGTTTGAACTTAACCTCGAAAAAGAGAAACGTATACCAGTATTCATAGATGGGCACAAGTCCATTAATCATTAATCTGTTAATGACGAAGCTAGCTTTTTCATTAACTTGTTAATCCGTTAAAAAGTTTTTTCATGTTAACGGACTAAATTAACTTTCGTTAAGTGCTGTTAACGAACTAAAGTAACTTTTGTTAAGTTCTCTTAACTTCTGTTAAGGTTTCTATCATTAATATCTTGCACCATTCATTCATCGTACCGGTACAAACCAGTTTGCACTGGTAACACTTGTTGCATATTAGCACGGGTTTTATAAAAGAAAGCGAAGAAAGGAGCTCTTTTTTGTGGCAAATAATAAGCTGCAGCCTCATAGGTCTATTAATTATCGCTGTTCACAATGTCCAAAGATTTTCGGATTGCAGCTTCATTGCGCATTTGAACTTCTTTTTCTAGTAAAATTAGATTAGACTGTAAAATGTAACTTCCAAAACACAAAAAGACCACCATAGCAATAAATATTTCCTTACAATCAGCTCAACAGCGTCAATATGTGTTCTAGAAGCGAGTGAATAAAATGAAATGTAAAGTACACTCAAAATGTTAACGGATTAACGGACTTTATTAACTTCCGTTAATCAGAGCTGAAAATAATGGACTAACGTTAACGGAGGTGTGAAATTTGTTAACGGACTAGTGGTCAACAAAGCTAACGTTTTGCATTAACTTGCCCACCTATGCCAGTGCTTGATTAGTCAAATTAGGCTAAACCCCCTGGAAATTCAATCATGTTTGCATTTCTGGTTTCATTAGCTTATGCATAATGATTCTGATTTCAAGAGTATGCACTCTGTTTTATCGTCTTTGTATCAACAGCTTTTAATGTGTTCGTTAAATTTATTCAACGGAGCATCTCTGAAGATGGTATGTGGCCTATTTTTTTTTTTAATTTTTTTGTGGATGCAAATTGGAAAATTTACCTTAGAGTGTAAAATGTTTTGGTTTAGCTTGGTCTCTCGCCTTTGCACTTTTCCTGTAAAAACGGCCACAGCAGTACAACTGAACTTTTAGCACGATCCGGTGTGTCATGGAACAACAAAACCAAAGCTGACAAAACACCTCTACACTATGCTGCCCAAAATGGACATAGAGAAGTTGTTGAGATTCTTTTAAAATTTGGTGCTGATATAAATACCCTGGATATGGTAAGGTTCAATTGTATGATTTTAGCTGTAGATTTCATAGTAACAGTGCTGTACTGTCTATAACACTGCCTGCAAAAATGCTGTACCGGTAGATATTTTGTTGGCATTTTTTAGTCTGATATATATTACCGATTGAGCAAGATCAATAATATCCTTGTTCCAACATCTTGTTTACCAGTAGATTTTCCACAACAAAGTGACTGTATAATCACGGTTTTATGAGTAGAAATTTGTTTTGATGACTGTGCAGTCTTTGTGTTGTCTCCTAACATTTTGTATTTATCAGTGGTATGCTTAAAATTTGAAGTAAAAAATGAGTTAATCTAATCCTGGCAAACCAGATAAAATGTTAATTGATAAAGCTGAGCAAAATAATATTAGCTAGTTACAAACCCAATTTATCATGCCCAACAGTTTCACTCATTGTATATGGTGCTCTTTAGGAGCTGCCTACTAATTTTATTCAGATAAACTTTATATTGTATTATGTACAATACACTATAATTATAAGATTGTAGGGACCAGGCACCTATATATTTGCACTAACGTCAATTCCAGGAGGATCGGGGGGCAGTGCTCCCTCGGGTCTGACACTCAAGGGGGCAAAATATGTCTGGCCCCCATGTTTTTTGGCAAGTAATGCCTTCTTGGTACTCAAAAATTAAGGTGTAATCAAGAAATCTGAAACTCCGCACTGAGATTGAACCAGAAAGCGGCGAAGACTCTTTTGGTCTTCACCTGAATTTGGGAGCAAAATTCTGGACTGAAATAGAATTACTGTGTTTAACCAAACTTTGCAAAAAAAAAATTCGCTCCCTCGGAATTTGCTTAATCAACAAAAAATCAATGCCTATGATATCACGTGAAGTGTTTGATCATAGGAACCTAAGCTGTTGCTATCCAGTGAGTCATGTACTGGTACTTTCTTGGCTCACATAGATAACATCGAGCTGGTGTCGCTTGGCCAGATATTTTACACGGTCTACTTGATACATTTGTTTGTACTCTAATATATAAACACTGCTTGCACTTAATAAATAACTAATTCACAAAAACGAAATTACTGTTTAATGTGCCAGTCAGGAAGACTGAAGCATAAGAACTATGCACGTTACCACAAAATTATTTTAAAAGATTTCATTTCATTCTATTAAAACGATTATATTAAATAATATTAGTCCATATGGGTGAAACCATAGGTGGGCACAGGTCCGTTAATCGTTAATCCGTTATTAACGAAGCTAACTTGTTCATTAACTCATTAATCCGTTAAAAAGTTTTTTCATGTTAACGGACTAAATTAACTTGCGTTAAGTTCTGTTAACTGACTTAATTAACTTACGTTAAGTTCTGTTAACTTCCGTTAAGGTTTTTATCGTTAATATTTTGCACCATTCATTCATCGGACCGCTACAAACCAGTTTGCACTGGTAGCACTTGTTATGGTATTAGCAAGAGTTTTTTGGAAGAAAGCAAGGAAAGTAGATTCTTTTTGAGGCAAATAATGACCTGCAGCCTCAAAGTTCTGACAATTATCGCTGTTTGCGATTTCCAAAGATTTTCCGATCGCAGCTTCGCTAGAGCATTTGAACTTATTTTTAACCTAAAATTATATTTGACTGTAAAATGTAACTTCCAAAACACAAAAAGACCACCACAGCAAAAAATATTTCCTTACAATCAGTTCAACAGTGTCAATGCGTGTTCTAGAAGCGAGTGAAAAAAAGGAAATGTAAATTACACGCAAAATATTAGCGAATTAACGGACTTAATTAACTTCCGTTAATTAAGGCTGAAAATAACGAATTAACGTTAACGGAGGTGTGAAGTTTGTTAACGGACTAATGGTTAACGAAGCTAACGTTTTGCATTAACTTGCCCACCTATGGGTGAAACAGATTATTGGAGCATGATGAATTGGAATAGACTGCAACTAACTTATTGTGATATTTATGCACATGTAAAATTTGAATTATTGAAAATGAACAATTTTGAGGTGGTGCAGAATTTGAAAATGACTTTCAATAAAGTCGATTTCATTTTGCTTTTGCAATAAGCTTTTTGGACAGAACTCTTCAGTTGCGATCTCTGTCTGGTTTGGGATGTGGTGAGCAGGATCTTTTAAAGCCCAAATGCAGTAAGGAGAAATGCACTCTGCAGTAAGGAGAAATGGATTTTAAGGAGATTGCGCAATAGTAAGGAGAAACGCAATCTATCCAATCACAGCAGGCTATGATCTTACCGAAACAGTTGTTGAGTGAATACGAACTGCTTTTGCCTGCACAAATCTGTTTTTTTCCGTGAAATATAAACCATTTCCAACTGGCTCAAGTGAAACTGAGAACGAGCTGTGGTTAGGATTTTAAACTGCGAATCAGAATAGTTGCGTCACCAGCTATTCTGATTTGCAGTTTAAAATCCTAACCACAGCTTGTTAAAAATCCTAATCACAGTTTAAAATCCTAATCAGAATAGCTGCGTGACGCAACTATACTGATTCGCAGTTTAAAATCCTAACCACAGCTCACTTATGGTCTTGACTACGAAGGGTACGAAGAGAAATAGCTTGCTTTGGTTTTGTCCTCAGTTACCTTGGAGAAATTGCTATAAAAAAAACAAACAACAACAACAAATGCTACAAATGTATAATGAGTTACGTACAACTTACAAGAGTGTAAAATAGGTCGGTGTTTTCAGAAAATGCTCGATGATATCTCAGCGCAATTAGCAAAATTAATCAAATACAGAGCATAAAATGCTAAAAGTAATCTAAAACTTCCTACAGCCTGTTTCGTCTTTTGACCCGTCAGTAGGGTATCTGCGTAGTAAACAGAAACTTTTAAAACATTAGGCTGCGATCCTACTCTGCCTGGTGCTGTCTATCACCAGCCACACGCTTGCTACCAGCAGGCTTGCTGCACAACGAACTGGAAGACGCACGTCTTGCTCAACTGTTCATGCATCACTTATCACATCCGCAAGTCAATTTAGGTGTTGAAAGTGGCCGAAAGCTGATTTTTCTGAGATTAGATTTAGGGCGTAAGATGAATAGTCAACTTCATAGACTCCATGTTGCATCCTTATTACTTTCATTGCTTGTAATTTGTAGTCTGACATGTTCTGACCAAGTTGCAGCCAAACACACATGTAATTTGGATTGTTTACTTATGTTTTCTTCCAAACGGTTAGTCGTGGTGGTTATCTGATTTGAGGTAAATTTGATCCAAATGACTTGAAATTTGAACTGTGGAGTTTTTACACAAAATCACCACGGAAAACAAAAGGTAGGTGTGGTTGGACCAAGTTGAATTTTTTAGGGGCCGCCTTCAACAACCTACTTGACACACTCGCGTTTACCAGAGAATTCTTACTCCAGTAAGCGCTTTCAACATCTCTGGTGTGATTTTATCTTCACCAGCAGCTTATCCAGATTTTGTCCCGATTTTCCAGATTAACAAGGCAAGGCAAGCCTTGTTAACTCGTGTTTTGCATTGACATAATACAATGAGTACGGGTATAAAAAAGATATGATTTGATTTTGCATGTGGCTGCCAGTAAGGTTAAATAGTATTACAACCAACACTGAATTAACTTGACATTTGTTTTGCAGTTAGAAATGACTCCATTACACTGGGCAGTGGTTGAAAATCACTTTCTTATAATTAAGCAATTAGTTGAGCACAATGCAAATCTAAACATCAAAAACAAGGTAGGTGAAGACTGTAGTTTTGTTTTATTTCTTTGAATCCGACATTGGTAACGCGTCAGTAGCATCCTTGTTACAAAATCGACTCTGCAAAGCTTGAAAGAGGTTCATTAGTGTAAACTTGTCATTGAATGGGTTTCCTTTTATTTGGTTTATTATCTGCTGTCAAAGAACTGTACACACGTCATCACAATGTAACTGCTTCAGCTTAAGAAAAAAAACAAGGATAAGAATTACTGTAAATATTTCTAACCAGAACTAAAAAAATATTTAATCTTTTTTTTTTGAGATGTGACAGGTTATGATTTATCATGTACGTACATTAATTTTAACGTCTATTGATTCTGGCTGGATGAAAACATATAAATTTGTTATCAAATATTTTTAGTTTGACAGAACTGCAATTGAAACTGCAGAGGAGTCGGGTAATTTCCACATCGTTGAGTATTTAAAAGTAAGATATAAATATTGCAGTTTTCTGTGCTTTGATTGCTATACCCAACTTGAAGAAGGATATTATTTTAGAATTAAAACGGCGATTGCTTTGAAAATTGTTGTCTTACCCTTTTAATTAAGCAAATGCAGTAGTTTTTGGCCTGCAATGACTTTGTTCTTAAAGTTCTTGAATCATTTGGTGCCAGTCTAAATTCAAATATCTAAAATCAAAATGCATTTTTTAATAATATACACAGTAATTGTTGAAATGTTTGTTCTTGATTTCACAAGAGTATAAACAAAGTTAGTTTAACTCTTGACACCAAAAGAAATTGCGGTAGTACCGGTATATGTTTTTATATTGTGGCCACACCAAACTGAGTTTGGTTTTTAGCCATTTACTAATTAAATTTTGAAAATACAAGGCATCTACTTTTTCTACAAGTTAGTTTAATTTTGGCATCATGTTGCAATCAATACTGTTTTGGAAGTTGAGAAAATATCTAAAATTCTAAAAGTTTGTTTTTGCAGCACTGAATCTTTTTTAATAGATCACTAACAAAAAAGCAGACCGTTTAAATTTTATGAGGATGGTATTCATTTTAGATAAGCTAACAAAAATTGCTAGGCTAGCATGGTTTTTGACATAAACATCCAGTTTGCTTGCAGAGCTCTATGAACCACCAATCATACGACTCGGTTTCTCCAGCTTCTCCTAATGCAGGTAATCTTGAAGATTGCATGATTTTTTCGTGCATAATTATGTACCTGGGTAGTGTTAAAAAATTTCTCTGAAAAAGTAAAGGTTATGATAAAAATTATTTTGAAAAAAAATTATGATGAAAATATTTGGATGGATTTAAAAAAATAAGCTTCGATTTGCATAACATTAAGTTGCATCCTTACAATACTGGCAAACTGATGTGCCAAAGAATTGTAGGCATTAGCATATGTGATTGCTGTGATTGTTGTTAAACTGGGCGAGTGTATTAAAAGGTATGTTGCACGTTGACGGGTGGTCTCTAGAAAAGCGGAAGATTTATCAAACGGCTATTAATTAACTTTGATAAAGGTTTTTGAAGGCATATGTTACCGTATATTACACCCATATATGCTCAAAATGTCCACGCTCTTTAAAAGCAGCGTCTTAACCTGAAAATCCAAGCTCGTGTAGCACTTTAAAGGGTAACTCGCGAGATATCGTTTCAAGCTCATTTTCAAATCATCGATAAAGTGTATGTCACGTAAGGGACAATCTTCCAGTTCAATAAAATCAGGAGTGGATTGTTTTAAAAATTGAACTGAAGCCCTTCCTGTGTGAGCCCTAGCACCATCCTGCTGCCATGTCCATGTTTGGTCGTCCATTACGTTTCGTATGTACAGTAGCTATACTTCTGTGGACACATCTCCTAGCAATAAATTTGTTGATTGACTGTTGTTTTTTTAGCACTTTTTTGCTGTTGTTGTTTTTACCGCATTTCTTGCGACCCCTTTGTATTTTGTAGTTTGCTCTTCAAACATATTGTTTCACTTTTTAAGAATTCTAGTAAACTGCTGTCTTAAAGACTCTGTGGTAGAAAATGTTGATTTGTTCATTTATGGCCCATCAAAAATTCATAGAAAAATAGTTCACTAAGTCCAGTGTCTCGAAGCTCAAGCTTAGCAGTACTGATACTTCCAATTTGCAACAATGCCGGATCTAACTGTTGGTAGATGTTGGCATCCACGGTAGACTAAATTTCATATTGTTTGACATTGGTTAACTACCGGTATTTATTTACGTTATGACCTTTGGTTACATTCAGTAACTTATTCCTGTTTGAAAGTTTAAAATTTGTTGGGTTTTAATTTTTCTTTATCCTTAGGATGCTGTTCAAGATTGCATGTGGTATTATGCATTGTATAACTATTTGCATAGTTCAAATCATAATCGGTTGTGATGTGCTTACTTTTGATTTTTCCAATCATGATATTTCAGATTTTTCTCAGAACATCTTCGCTTCATTTGCTGCGTTGTGTGGCTCACCATCCTTAACAGGTATTAAGTTGGAATTGTGTTGTTAGATTTAAATTTTCTTGCCTGATACCTAGAGAAATTTTATTGCTGAACTCGTAGTTGCTGTTCTATTAAAAAAATACCAAATGACAGCTTTTCCGCTTAAATGCTTAGACAATTTCAAGGTAATTTTCCTACTTATTCTCAAGAATAGGAGCAATATTATTATGATCGAAAACTAATAAAGCTAAGCAAGCTATTCAGCTATGTTCTTTGCAAAGCTGTTCACTTTTCAGCTTTGTAAAAAAACAAAGTCTTGTTTCATGAGTAAAGTGTGATCGATCCTTACGCGATAATTGCTGATGGTGATTTTATGCGGCACTAGGAGCATTTTGGATTACAACATATCAGTCTGCTCGCAACACCCAATGTCTATTAGAAATTCATTTATAGGAAGCCGTAGTTAAACCGAGATACAAGGAAACGAAAATGGACTAATTGAAACTCAATCTTACTGATTTTTGACGTTATAAACGCTGAAGTTAATTTTTTGCTTTTCAGAAAGTATTCCGTGGCTAAATCAAGGCAATTCCAGTGGAGGAGCTCCAGTGTTATTAGAGGGAACCAACATGGTAATGCTAACAGAAGGAGGAAAGATGGCTCTGCAAGCCTGGTCCAATATTTACGAAGGTACAATAGATACTTTTTGATTATCTTAATGCACCTGTGTAATTATGTAGTGAAACTTTCAATTAATGATTGCAATTGTATGTTATTGCTACTATACTCATCAAATTGTGTTTACACCGGGAGACTGCAAAGTACAAAGGGATCTTTTGATTTTCAAGTGAAGCTGTCACTTTTCGACCTATCTGCCACGCACAGTTGAGGCTTTTTTCTGTCCCTTATAATGCTGAACTTCAAGCAGGGAAGCAACGATTATAGATTTTTGTAGTTCTTACTTTGATATGACCATTGACCAGTAATCGAATCCAACTCTCCCATTTCAATAGCAGATGCTCTATCATCTTGTGGCCTTTGGTCAGTTCAAGGCTATGGTTACAGCCCCATAAATACGCTGGCTTGATTTTTTTTACGATTAGACCTGTAGCAATATAATGTACAGTACTTATTGGAGAAAAAAAGTTTTTATTTCATATTTGTTGTATTAGTTGTGCTTTCTTTGTTGGCGTATTTTACTTCACCAAACAAGTGCGACAAACAGAAGTTTTAGGCTAGTGGATGATTGGACTTTTGTGTTGAACTGTTGATTGACCTTAGATTCGCTGTTACTTGTTGCTATACTATTTGGTAGTGCCACTCAAATCCAAATCCTTTGGTAGAACAGCTCTAATGCGGCTGTTTTTGAAACTGGGAAAAAGTGTCTTCACTTCCGTGATTTTCACTCGCATTATTAAAGTTGTGTGGGTGCATGTTCCGACATGGCGTTTTAGTTAATCACTCACACAACAGTAATTTTTAAAAATTACGTCTTATTCAAATAGAAAACAGAAATCAATAATTAAATCTGTGTCAGACTGATGGAAAACGGATGTGATCATATGAAAGCTTGGTAATTTTAACTTAACGCTGTGAAAACAGAAAAATTATTATCTAACTACTAACTTACGTATAATTTGAGGTGCATCATTGCAGCAATATCTTCCAAACTCGCAGTTGCTGGCTATGCAATGTGCAATGTACATTAGGTCCTAAGGAAAGCCTACTTGTATTGAATTCTGCGGCATATATCATATTAAAACGAGGAATCAATGTATGCTTTCATATCAATTCCAAATAAGTTGCGGCTGTTTATTATTTTGGGTACACTACTGATATGTCAAAAACAGATAATAGATGCAGTATAATACTTTACCATGTGCCGTTATGGTGTCTCTTAGAAAAGCAATAACAGCATGCAGATTTCCGAGGTTGCAAGGTATTAATTGCATCTAAAAACAATATATTTGCCTGGCTCGATGATTATTGCTAAAGAATGTTCCATTTGCTCATAATGTACAATATTTTTACACTTTCAGAAGAAATGTCAAAAGAAGATATGTCCACTGTCACCAACATCTCAAACACGGTGGAGCATAATCAAAAAGTAACGGTTTTTATAGTTTTGCGTGATTGTAATTACCATTTTACTTCATAGTCGGTCCATTCTTCAAAACAACCAAAAAAAAGAACGATTTTTCATTTTTGAACTTTTAGCAAATTGTGATATGAACTTTTTTTTTCTCAAGTCATTTTACAACTCGATTAAAACCCAAATTTTAACTTCAGTAACCTACTTCATAAGTAGGGCTATTTTTATTTTGATTCGCAATTCACTAAGTTTGAAGCAGGTAACCTTCTTCACTTTTCATTAACAGCATTTCGAAAGAAATATCAATCAGTCAGTCTTGTGAGTAAAGTAATCGCTGCAGGACAAAAACCGTAAAAATCTGCTCACATTTCCATGTCAATTACACTTCTTTTAATAACCAGTAAATTTTGGATTGAAATTTGCCGTTCTTAGATTTTGACGAATTTTCGGCCTCATTTGTTCTTAAATTTTTATGGGAAAATACATTGACACAATTTCAATCTTGTGTGATAAAAAGTTGCGTTGTGTAAAAGTTTTTTCGATTGCTAAAGCTGTGAAAGCAAAACAGTACAGTCCTAAGATTTCCAAAATCTGGTTAATTCGTTGTGATATACGGTACTGTTTAATAAAAATTGACTTTTTGATTTTTGAATTTAGACATGTAGTGTTTTTTAAATTTTATTTATGCCTAGGCTGGCATTCTTAGTTTGTTTTTAATTAAAAAAATGAGTTTTGCGTTATATTCACCGGCCAGTTGGTCGAGCGGTAATGCGTTCGTCTTAGGGGCGGGAGGTCTGAGGTTCAAATCTTGATCTGGTCAAATTGGACACAGTGTTGCCAACGGCTCGCCACCGCTGCAACATTTCTTGGAAAAGAGCTGTGTTGCCCAGCCGCAATGACACGGAGATAGGCCTCGTAAGCTCGTTACACGCTTCAGCGTAATACAGCTAGTATAATGAAAGATTTGATTTGAGTTTTGCGTTATTATAAAATTATTTTTAGCAAAAAGTTAACTCAGGCAATTATATTGCAGCTATTTGCAGAAGTTTGAGTAGCAAAACTTCATTTAAACATGGTTAAAATTGCTCTTAAAGTTTTATTGATTCTCAAATATCCAGAAAAATGAAGAAAAAAACCTTGTGTTTGCTTTCGAAAAAGAATTTTTGATCACGTACAATTTTGATAAATTTTGACCTAACCCAAAATTTTGACTTTATTTTGATCTATAAAATCTACCTAAACTGGCTTCAGAGCACTCGAAACCAATGTTGGTATACATTTGTTGGTATATAAAGCCTTGAAAAAATTTTGATTTTGTTGACTTTTGAGGGCTTTATTCATAAGCTTTACCAAAGGCTTAGAATCACATAGCTCTGCTGAATGATAGATAATAAACAAAAATGTGCTCTTATTGCTTTTAGCTGGATTTCTTGCTTTGTCATTTGTTTATCATGCAGTTTGTGGTGTAATGTGTTAGTTCGCTGCTCATAAAAAATAGTTTTTTTTTTGAATCTAAACAAACTTTGGCTTGGCTATACTCAACTCTGGAAAACCTACAAAATGCAAATATTAAAAGATCAAAACCGGGCTGCCAGATTTACTAAAGTAGGTAAAGGTTCATACACGAACTACAAGGTCATCACAAAGACAATATCAACGTACTTAGTCAATTTTAGATCAACGAAATTACAACGATCAAATATGGAGGGCTTAAAATTTGGAATGACATCTATGGAGCAAACCAAAAAAAATTTACACTTTTAGGTCCAAACTGAAGCAAACAATGCTTTTGCAAAACAGAAAAAAGATATCTTCCATCATGTGCAAGCTTTACTAAGCTCAATCGCACTGATCTTATCATATCCTTACGATATGTCTTGATTTGTTGGTAGCGACTTGACTCTAAGACCGTCCAGGTCATTTCGCAACTTTCTGTATTGGATATGTTGCGTTATTTCTGGAACGAAAATAAACTTGAAACGTGGTAACTCACTAACATTTGTTTTTTTGTGTTGTGTTTTTTTTTCCACAAGTTTCTGTAAACATGGCACTATGGAGCTAAACAATATATGAACAAAATTTAAAACATGTTTAAGCGAAATTTTGTTGCATTTAAACTGTTTATTTTGTCATCAGGTGCTCCCAGCAACCACAGACCAACATGACTTCACGTCGTCCACGTCAAGCAGCCATACCCAAACCACACAACCCGTTAGACTTGTGGTTGCCACAAATAATCATTCAAAAATTAAAAGTAAAGGTACGTACTGGAAATTTACTTCTATACTAGATTTTAATGCCTGTAGGAATGTATTGTATATAAGCCTTCTTTTAAATGCAGGACTTTAAGTCCGCTAATCTTGCAGTTCCTTAAAGCCGAATTCCGTATTTTTTTATTTTTGGTATGCTTAGAGTTAGAACTATTGTAATGTTGCCTTGCATTTTCTTTACATGGTGACTGTGAGTTTTGTGTATACACTGTACAAAGTGTACATATCTTTGCAACACTTTGTTTTAATTTTGCGTAAAATTTTTTATCATAGAAAGTAGCAGACTGAGAAAATCTAGAAGCTGCTTTTTTAACCTTAACTTGGTGAGGTGGCAGGAGACTTAGATGACCTTTCGGTCCTTCGCTGTCTCCTCACCAAATGACTAAATATCGCTTTGACTCTGCAAGTTTGTGTGTTTGGTTTTAAAGGAATTGCATATTTCGATGTTTTGGTGATAGACCTAGAGGAAGTTGCAATTTTTTCTTGTGATATGACGTCACTTGGTAAATAAATAAATAAATATGATGATGATGATGATGAATTCCGGTCTAGCCAAATTACAGTATACCGTATATCAAAAGATGACAAAAATTTATTCTGTGTTTACTTGTCTACACACAAAAAAAGATCTTTCTAGTCTAATTGCTTTTGAAGAAAAACTCGAAAATTATCTGCTTTATGACGTACTCTGCGGAGTTTTCAAATTATTTTGCATTGGTTTTCAATGGCATGAATATTCCAAAATTGCTGCTGGAGAAAGAATTAAGCTTTCAAGATTGTTTATTGTGGAGTGGCCGTGGTGCATTAGTGGTATTTGTGGCAAAATTATTTATTGGCATCGGAGCAAAAAGAAAGATTTAACATAAAAGTGCTATTATCCGCCAAAACTTACCAGTGCTGTTGCTTGCAGTAGGCAACATACTGAAAACGTTGCTAATTTATTTGTTGTTGTCCTTGGCTATTTTGTAGTATTGTTATTCAACTATCGGTAATTGTGATTTCAGAATTATTGTTTGAGGCCATGTTTTGGATGAAAACCACACACAGGAGAAGAGAGAAGCAATTCCGACGACTTCGCATTTAGGGATCAGTGAAATAGTATAGCCACAAGCTTATCGGGCATATACGAAATAAGTCGTAAATTATATACTACTATTTTATTTATTAAAATCGATTTCACCCCCGCGGGGCATCATCAGTTAGATCTAAAAACAATCAGCGTATACTTTAAAACCAAAATCATCATTAAACCTAAGTAGACCATTATATCAATCAAATTGAAAAGAACATAAAATGGACTCCAATAACAGCGAAATTAAAGAAAATATAATACTGTATATAGTAAAACCTCTTTTGCAAAGCAAATATATTGAAAACCTTGTTTTGTCTACACCACCACAACATCAGAAAAAAACTATACAAAAAAGTTGTTTAAAATAATAAACCCCCACAAAAAAATAATTTTTTTCAATTATAAAATGCGTTGCTAAGCAACCAAAAAGTAAACATATCTCCTAACCTTAAAATGTAGAAAACTTTTTTTTTTTTTCAAAAATAGGTGGAATCGGAAAAGAACACATTACAAAACTCTTACCTTGGTTGGCAAATCCACAAGCAGGAAAAAAGGACCTTTAATACTAACTTCTCCTAAACAAACTGCTAAAAATTTGATGAGATTGCTAACCAAAGAGAAATAGGGGTAGGCTTTTTGAGGTTAAAGATATAAAACTCACTCAACTAAATCAAGGGCTAGTGTTACATGGAAAAGCAAAGACCATAGCCTGGCCTCACCATTTAACTCCCAAAAAAGATAGCCTGACTCTGTCCCACTAGCAAACTAAAGGGCGAAAAGTAGGAAGAATCTCGCAAACTAGTCATCTTCACTACATCCAACCAAATCAGCTGATAAAAAATCAAAACAACTCATTATAGTAAAGTGAGAGCCTATGACGTAACAAAACCAATATCAGTTGTCGTAAAATCAAGCAAAATGTTTTCCAAAAGCATGCCTCGAAGCAAAATAGGGAGTACGAAAATTATACATATGGAACATAGAAACATGGAATGAGGAGTATGGAAATATTAAGCAATATGGAAATTATTTTGAAGCAGGATATGTTGAAGCAAAATACCTATGTTTTGCGTGATTACCTTATTGCAACAGATTATAATGAAAGCAAACCAGAAAAACAGTAGGCCGATGCAAAATTAGTAATATTTCGGTAAAATTGTTTTATTGATCTTAATTCCCGCAACAAGTTTATTTATCCACATACTTTCCAAAACATTCAGCTTTTGTTGGTTTCTAGGTTCTTGAAGAAAAGTTACTTCAAAGCAATCTGAAATATCCGGCAGAGAATTCATTAGTTCTTTGTGCCAAGTTTGAAAATGAATCAGTAGGGATGCTCTATCGTTGTGTTGTTTTTTAGCGTTGTTGTTGTTCCAAAATGCTGTATGTCCAGACCAACGAGTAGAAAAGTGATTTATCGTTTGACCTACGTAGATTTTCTGGCAAATTTTGCATTGGGCTGCGCAAATTCCGTAGTTGGAGCATGTGGGATTTTGTTTCAAAAAGAAAAGCCTTGAGCAGCTTTGATGTGATTGACTGTAGGGACCATTGATTTGCCATTGTCAGTTTCTAAAATTTCCACACAATGCACATTGGTTGCAGGGATGGGACAAGCCGGCCCAAACATCACGTTGAAAAGACCCATTATGTGCAATATTGCGGTAATTGGTGAGCATGTTTAGGAATGTTGGAGGCTTTTTATAAATTGCAGTTTATATAATAATTATGTATATTATAATATATATGTAACAGTTTATATAATAATTTATATAATAACAGTTTTTATAAACTACTGTAGTTTATAAAAAGCCTCCAACATTCCTAAACATGCTCACCAATTACCGCAATATTGCACATAATGGGTCTTTTCAACGTGATGTTTGGGCCGGCTTGTCCCATTCCTGCAACCAATGTGCATTGTGTGGAAATTTTAGAAACTACAATGGCAAATCAATGGTCCCTACAGTCAATCACATCAAAGCTGCTCAAGGAAAACTTTTCTTTTTGAAACAAAATCCCACATGCTCCAACTACGGAATTTGCGCAGCCCAATGCAAAATTTGCCAGAAAATCTACGTAGGTCAAACGATAAATCACTTTTCTACTCG
This sequence comes from Trididemnum nubilum, assembly GCA_963965965.1. NCBI lineage: Eukaryota > Metazoa > Chordata > Ascidiacea > Aplousobranchia > Didemnidae > Trididemnum > Trididemnum nubilum. The sequence goes on from OZ014486.1 coordinate 28,113,452, forward strand.
TTGGTCTGGACATACAGCATTTTGGAACAACAACAACGCTAAAAAACAACACAACGATAGAGCATCCCTACTGATTCATTTTCAAACTTGGCACAAAGAACTAATGAATTCTCTGCCGGATATTTCAGATTGCTTTGAAGTAACTTTTCTTCAAGAACCTAGAAACCAACAAAAGCTGAATGTTTTGGAAAGTATGTGGATAAATAAACTTGTTGCGGGAATTAAGATCAATAAAACAATTTTACCGAAATATTACTAATTTTGCATCGGCCTACTGTTTTTCTGGTTTGCTTTCATTATAATCTGTTGCAATAAGGTAATCACGCAAAACATAGGTATTTTGCTTCAACATATCCTGCTTCAAAATAATTTCCATATTGCTTAATATTTCCATACTCCTCATTCCATGTTTCTATGTTCCATATGTATAATTTTCGTACTCCCTATTTTGCTTCGAGGCATGCTTTTGGAAAACATTTTGCTTGATTTTACGACAACTGATATTGGTTTTGTTACGTCATAGGCTCTCACTTTACTATAATGAGTTGTTTTGATTTTTTATCAGCTGATTTGGTTGGATGTAGTGAAGATGACTAGTTTGCGAGATTCTTCCTACTTTTCGCCCTTTAGTTTGCTAGTGGGACAGAGTCAGGCTATCTTTTTTGGGAGTTAAATGGTGAGGCCAGGCTATGGTCTTTGCTTTTCCATGTAACACTAGCCCTTGATTTAGTTGAGTGAGTTTTATATCTTTAACCTCAAAAAGCCTACCCCTATTTCTCTTTGGTTAGCAATCTCATCAAATTTTTAGCAGTTTGTTTAGGAGAAGTTAGTATTAAAGGTCCTTTTTTCCTGCTTGTGGATTTGCCAACCAAGGTAAGAGTTTTGTAATGTGTTCTTTTCCGATTCCACCTATTTTTGAAAAAAAAAAAAGTTTTCTACATTTTAAGGTTAGGAGATATGTTTACTTTTTGGTTGCTTAGCAACGCATTTTATAATTGAAAAAAATTATTTTTTTGTGGGGGTTTATTATTTTAAACAACTTTTTTGTATAGTTTTTTTCTGATGTTGTGGTGGTGTAGACAAAACAAGGTTTTCAATATATTTGCTTTGCAAAAGAGGTTTTACTATATACAGTATTATATTTTCTTTAATTTCGCTGTTATTGGAGTCCATTTTATGTTCTTTTCAATTTGATTGATGTAATAGTCTATTTAGGTTTAATGATGATTTTGGTTTTAAAGTATACGCTGATTGTTTTTAGATCTAACTGATGATGCCCCGCGGGGGTGGAATCGATTTTAATAAATAAAATAGTAGTATATAATTTACGACTTATTTCGTATATGCCCGATAAGCTTATGGCTATACTATTTCACTATTATTGATTTTAGAATTAGTAACAATAAAAAGTTTGTTAGCTGATTAGTCCTTTAAAAACTTAAATTTGGGAATTTTTGAAAGCGTATTTGAAATTTTTGGAATCTTTGAGTTGGTAGCACTGCTCTGCGGTCAAAACTATTTTTTTTTCGGAAAATGCGATTTGGTAGAGTAAGTTCCAATGATACTCTTGTCGATTGTTTTTGTTTTAATTGGTGATTAACTTCTAATTTCTTTCAGAAAATTTATTATCTTCTTGTAAGAGAAAAAGAAAACTGTCGTTTCAAGATCAAGTGAAGTAAGTCGCTTTTATAATGAACTTTCGGCCTTGGACAGGACAATCTTTCAAAGATTTTGCGGCATAATAAAGCCTAAAACGCTATAAACCAAAATTTTGTTTAGATGTAATTTTTACTAGAGTTAGAGTTATCAAAGTTTCCATGCTAGGACGTAGCTCGGTTGGTGGGGTGTCGGGTGAGCGATGGAAGGATTCTTGTATTCCGCTTTGATCCCTAAACTGGCATTGCACTGTTGTGTTCGTAGAAAAGATATTTAACGCTTATTTGCATTAGGTCTGAGCAGTCCTGTTTATTGTGGTGACCCAAGCTTATAAAAGACTTGCAAATAGTTCTCAAAAGGTTGCTATTTGATAACAAAGGCGCAAGGAGTTTAGTTATACGCGTCATTGAATAGTTTCCTAAGCATTTTAAGTAAAATTCAAACTATGTTGCGCACTGGAGCTCATCCGCATTTAGCTATGAGGCTAGAAACGCGATCTCCATAATCACTCAATTGTTTGTCCTGTGTTGCTCCCATAATCATGTGGTGCAGCGACATAGTGCTCAACATAAAATTTAATGCATTCTTTTTTCTGATAAGTCATACACTCTACCTCCACGGCCACACTGTACGGTGGAAAGTAATTGTAATTACATTGTATTTGCCACATTAGCTTGGTCAAAAAGCAGCGAAGGGACCTTTCGGTTTTCGTGTCAAGCTGCCACCTGCCCATCTGTCAACCACACACGGTGGAGGCTTCACACTGTCCCTTTAGTAGCTGAACGTCAAGCAGGGAAGCTGTGAATACCAATTTTTATAGTCTTTGGTTTGACCCAACTGGGAATCGAGCCCCAGTCTACCGTTTCAGTAGTAGACGCTCTGTCGACTCGACCACTAACCGGTAAATCTTTTTTCCTTTTACCCTGCCTCGAACCTTCCATGTTGCAGAAGCCAAAATATTATGCATGTGTAGGCAAATGAAAGGTGATATGGACCGAATAGAAATGCAGCGGAGACTAGCGATAGCTCAATCGGAAGTCGCTGCATGTCGTGAAAAGCTTTTGTTAAAAGAACAAGAAGTTTCGCTTTGGAAGAAAAAGTTAGAAAAATCAAACGACAACGGAACGTAGTTAAAACCAAGTAACAGATATGTTTTACTGCAAATTCATAAGCATGTCTTTTTAACGAGATGGCCAATGGTTGAGGGCTTAAAAGAAGGATGTTGATCATCAAGAAATTATGCGATGCTCATGCACAAGATTAAAGACTTGAAAATGTCATGTGCTATTTTTCTTGCCAAATATTCTTCATTTGAGATTATCTCTGAGAATGATAGCTGTAGAAAATAGTTAGTGCTATGTGGAAATTTAACACTCACCGTTAAATTTCTTTTTATAACTCTTTTTTATTCGTGCCAATTTTGCAAAATTTTGCAAAATTTTGCAAAACAGCAATTCGGTACAACAGAGCAGAAAAACACTAAAAAATTGGACGAGTTCTCTCATGGATCATACTAAGTTAAAATGAAAATATACTGCAAACAACTGTTAAATTTCGACTAAATTGTTTTAGAAACGATGATTTTTAGAAATGTAATAATTTTTGACCGATATCAATTTCATATTTTTTTGATTTTGATAGTTGAGCAACGCTTTTTTAATTCGCATTTTGGCTTTTTTTGTCAAGACAGAATCTGTTAGTTTGTGCCAAAATTCGTTTTTGATTCAATGGTGCTAATTTTTCATTTTTATTTTTGTTAGTTTATATCCTATCGTCTTGCTCGAAATGTAAAAACAAATTTAAAGTAAAATATAATGTCCATTCTAGGTTGGCTAAATCAACATTGGCAGAAATAAATTTCGTAATTCGAAACGCATTTTTAGTTTTAATGTTAATTAAAGATTGTTGCTAGAGGGGTATCACATTTCAGTTAATCTTTTTTTGTTGTTAGTGTGTTTCAGTCTTTGATTTAGCCTTCCTGTGTTGATTTTGCTTTATAGATGGATAGATTTCCGTTTTTATTCAACAAAAGACAATGTTGGTTGCCAGTACTGTTTCTCGATTGACATTGGTATAATACCAAGTAAAGTTTTGATTTACCTCTATACATGGCATACTTTTCTGGTATCATTTTAAACTTGTTTTGGAAAAGAAAAATGGATTATAAAATAAGTTGAAACACCATCCCAGAAAACATGTAAGGAAGGTAAACGCATAGCTAAGGCTTCTTCGAACTTTCCTGTGCAATGCAGCTTCTTCATTGAATTTACTAGTTGATCTCTTTTCTCTAGAAAAAATTAAATTCTATTGAATCATAGCAATTAAAAAGTTAGTGGGAAATATGACAGGTTTGGATTAGCCAACAAACAACATTTTCTAACTGTTGAGTATTACATTATTTTTTGTATTTCAATCTGTCTGTTCAACAATTAGAGTGAGAGACGAAGGTTTTTAATTTAACTACATCTTATAGCTAATTAGGTATGGCAATTTTAAATAAGAAACCATTGTAAATATCATAAGTAACTAATTGTTGGAGAGCAACATGTTATTCTTATAATTTGTTGGTTGATATTTTGGCCACGAGGATCTCGAAGGCCTTCCCTGTTTGGTCTATCTCAAAAACTTAAAATTCAGGAGAATCCAATAGATAGCTTAAAGAGATATTGCTCGAAATCGGTTTTATTGAAGAAATGAGAACTTCTTGAGGTAATAAAGAGGTGCCTCCAACTTTTTTCCACAACTCCCCTCATTTTCGAAAATATGTCTTGATCCATTCTCCGTACCTTTGGCTACTTTGCATTTCGCAATTTTGTGACATCACAAAATGCTTGCTTTGCATCAGTACTGTTAGCCTAGGTCTACAGGTTGTAGTAGCAGTAGCCAATTTTTCAGATTTGGTTGTAGGCTGCTCATTGCTACAGCTGGTAGTCTAGTTTCTTAGTCTGCGGGAATTGTTGCAAAATTACTCTTTCTGTGATGTCACAAAATTGCGAATCTTACGGAGTCAAACCGATTCAATCGTATTTTCGCGAACAAGAGGAATTATGGAAAGAGGTTTGGGGCGCCTATTTTATTTCCTCAAGTAGTTCTCATTTCTTTAGTAAAACCGATTTCGAGTCGTATCTGTTTAAAATGTATGGTTGAGAATAAAAAGGCACACCAACTGACAAAATATAACTGAAATTTAAGTTACTTTGGGCATAAATATTTTATCTGCTCTGGTGTTGCATAGGGGTTGTGTGTTGCAGCTCTGCTGCCTAGGTGCAATGTTGGAGCTTTGTTTCCCGTAAACTTGTTGCACGCTCCTACGTAGTAGAATGAAATAAAATGGACTAGAATGAAGCTTTGATTTTGCTTCAACTGATACTACCAATACCACTAAGAGATTACAAGGCTTTTTCGCACAAATTTAAATGTTGTAACATACAAGACCTAGGGTAACCTATTGGCTGAAAAAAAAAAGTATTATAACTAATCTGTAATAACTGTTAGTTTGCATTAAAACTATGTATGCAATATTGCACTGCAACATCAACTCACCTTTTTAAAACGTATTTTTAATTTTTCCTTTATGACTTCAACACCTTTGTTTCTTTTCTCCGTTGAAGATGTTTTCACTACAGGTTCAATAAATTTAGAAAGATAAGGCTATGGATGAGATATTTCCATAATGGGATGATTCTCATCAATTTGAGTGGTACCAGTGCTTGATATTTCCACAATGGAAAGATCTTTTATCATTCTGAACATTTTCAGACATGATACCATCTGGCAGCTGTACTAGAAGCAAAACTTACAATATACTAGTTTTTAGAAACGAGGATATGAGTTGAAATCCTTGATAGTTTTTTCACGGTTTTTCTTTTTTGTCAGTGGTTTATCGCGCACAATATTTAGTGTGGTGAAATGCCCACTGGCTTTTAATGCCTTCTTATAGCTTGGGACTGTGCTTTTGTAAGTATTTTCATCGCAGAAATTTCTCAAAAGCCGCGATGTCACTATTTGAGGGAGTTTGTTGATATTGGGTGGATGATAAGACGTCATATTGGTTGAAAGAAATTAATCACAAGGATCCTGATACGGCCAAAACTTGCTTGTTTCCAAATTCAATATTTACGCCCAAAAAGTCAATTTGGATTAGATTTGTTTCTGTATTCCATGGTTTTGAAAAACCTTAGTGATGTTTTTTCCTCAGGTGGTCGATTGCAGGGTCAGAGAAGTTGAACACATCTGCCATACCATTATCTTTGTATAAACCTATAGATTCTTCTCTGCCTGCTATTGGCGAATTCAATCCGTCTAACAAGAAAAAGCCTGACCAATTCGCAAATCTCTTGCGCCATCATACGGCCCTTTGGTAGCATCAAAGAAGTTGCCATCTTTATTCATGTGAAACTGGAATCAAAAAGTTTACTTTTCAAGGACTTTTTACTGTAAAGGATTAGATCGATGGTCTCAGGTTTGAAATCGGCGCATCTCTTTGCAAGTTGGTGGTCTTTAAAAACAAATCTTTTCTGATCGATGGGTAAAATTTCACGTGCATACTTACCTTTGACCAATTTTTAATCCATGTTTACACTAAGTCTGGTTGGAATTAACCAAGGATCCAGCCCAAAGCGTTGCAAGAAATTTGTATTTTGGAAACATCGGTTTGAGTGATTAATTTTTCTTTTTAATTTGAAGGTTTTTGGAGCTGCAGGATAGCCTTCGGACACTTTTTTCTCAAAGTCATTATTGTGCCATTAGTGTACTTGACTGGAAAACAAAGAAAGAAAGACCAATAATATTAATTCATTTAAGTACTATAAATGAGTCTCCTTTGTGTGCATTATAGTTTTACCAAATTAGCAAATTCTGGATGTAGATTTCGTTTGATCTTCATGAGTAAAAGTTTTTGGTCAAGTCTTGATGCCTCAAACAGCAAAGAACACTCAACGCAATTAGTAAGGTACTATAAAATTAGGAACAAAGCTAGGTTTCGATGGTTTTCGGCTTCGCAGATACGCAAATCTGCAATCTGCGCCAACGCTTTCGTGTTTGGGAAAATAATTATGTAATGAAAGAAACGAACTGGAATATCGAGTATTTTGTTTAATTTTTGAAAGTTAAGCTTTGAACGACATTTTTTTGAATTTGTTTCATGCCTTCAATTCTCAATTATCGCATTATCGGTCGCCGTGCACCAATCTTAAACATACCGTTTATTTAAGGAATGTTTATTATTGAGTTTATTTGCTTTACGTAATCGAACAACGTCTGCAGTTGTTTTTAAACGCAATCATTTAATTGCTTTCTAACGCAGTCATTTAACTTTTGTACTTAATTCTATAGGAGGGCAGCGCTAGTCACAATAGTTGCACCGCAAGCGCACGTACAACTAATCTAAAATACTTGCGGCGCAAGCGTTTCCGCAATGCCCCAAAAATAATTTTGCACCGCAAGCACACGCTCAAGTGTGACGTTTTAAAAAGTATAATTTTGATTGACTCTTTGCTCAAACTGCACGATAGTTTGCGATACGAAACAAGTATTCAAAACAAACTGCACTTACTACCTAACAGTAAACAAAATTATTGATTTCCTTTTAAAAATACAAGCATTTAAAAACGCGCATTGCTTAACTTCGCTCACTTTGGGCAACAAACAATGAAAAATGATGCGCTCGTCCGCACTCAAAGAATCGTAGGCGTTAATTTCCACCTATAAAGTCTTCGTGTAGTGGCAAGCGAGCGACGTTGGACTGGAGTCACTGTTTTTTTCTAATGGCTCGTTAAGGTAATCGATTACTAGCTTCGATGCATTTGTGCCACTGGAGCAATTTGCATCACTCTTCTATGACGTATGGAGCAATTGGAGCATGCTAACAAAATCAACTTGCGGCGCAAGCGTTTCCGCAATGCCCCCAAAATAATTTTGCACCGCAAGCACACGCTTAAGTGTGACGTTTTAAAAAGTATAATTTTGATTGACTCTTTGCTCAAACTGCACTATAGTTTGCGATACGAAACAAGTATTCAAAACAAACTGCACTTACTACCTAACAGTAAACAAAATTATTGATTTCCTTTTAAAAATACAAGCATTTAAAAACGCGCCTTGCTTAACTTCGCTCACTTTGGGCAACAAACAATGAAAAATGATGCGCTCGTCCGCACTCAAAGAATCGTAGGCGTTAATTTCCACCTATAAAGTCTTCGTGTAGTGGCAAGCGAGCGACGTTGGACTGGAGTCACTGTTTTTTTCTAATGGCTCGTTAAGGTAATCGATTACTAGCTTCGATGCATTTGTGCCACTGGAGCAATTTGCATCACTCTTCTATGACGTATGGAGCAATTGGAGCATGCTAACAAAATCATCATGTACAGTCATTACAAAAAGTTTAGAGCCACCCTGCTTTTTTTAAAATTCCCAAAATTCTTACACTATTTGGTTTTATATTGGCAAAATAAACAAGTACATTTACAAAGCCATCAGAACATCTGAAGATAAACATAATAAATACACAATAAACCAATAGCGTTTCAATATTTGCTGTGTCCTTTCCTGTTTTTGATAACTGCCTCTATTCGGGAAGGCATGCTATCGCCAAGACTTGGCAGTAGGCTTAAGTTATCTCCGTAACCCAAACCTACTTAATCATTTCACAGAGGTGTTTTGTTGATGTAGGTTGCTTTTCAGCAGTTTTATCTTTCAAAATTTTTCATAAATTTTCTGTAGGGTTGAGATCAGGGCTGTTTCCAGGCCATGGGAAGACTTCCACTTTTTCATTTTTAAGGTATGACCTCACTACTTTTGCGTTGTGGCAAGGGGCGCCATCGTGCATAAAAATCTTGCTTTTGTGAATATTCCTATGCAGTTTTAACTTGTCTTTTAACAAATGAAGGTATTTTTTGCCTTCATTGTGGTTCCAGGGGTCAAAGAATGCAATCCTGCAATGCTTTTGCTTGACATGGCCTCTCAAATCATTTGGCTGGGGGGTGCTTCATGGTTGCGACTGTGTATTTGGGATCAAAACGTTTACCAATGGGTCTACAAACATTGTATTTGCGAACCACAAACTGCTGAATGCTTGATTCGTCACTGAAAAGCCTTTTGAACCAGTCCTCAGTTGTCCATTGTCGATGATCCTTAGTAAATTTCAACCTCTTATCTTTCATTAACCTGGTTAGGTAAGGTTTTCTTGCAGGCTTACGGGATGGTAGGCGAAAATCATAGTGCAGGCGTCGTGATACTGTCATAACACTGACATGGCAACCCTTTGCAGCTAATAAGCTCTACATTTTTTTTATGTAGCTGCATGGAGACCTGCTAACTATCCTTTTCATTGGGTTGTCATCTCTAAGGCTAGTTTTGTTGGGGCGTCCAGATCTTTTCTGTCAGTAAAACTGTCATTTGGTTTAAAATTTTTGATTGTTGTCTGCGTTGCTTTGCGGCTAACACAGCACTTTTCACTGATCTTCCTCTGCGAATATCCTTCGCCATGTATGGTAACAATTTTTGACCGCTGAGCAATGTCAAGGAACCTTTTTTCCTCATAATATCTTTTTGAATAATAGCTATAATTCTATCTAACCTCTTTTTTAAATCACCTTAAAACAAGAGCTAGGTTAGTTAGCTTACTTTTTGGCGCCAAACTAAGAGCCATGCAACAGTGAGCAAAAAAGAGAAAAAGCTGATAAAAGCAAGAAGTGTGAATTAAGAACGCATTTGAGAAAAATAAACAAAATTGTGTTTTTTGCTAGGTTTGCTCTAATCTAAACTTTTGGTAATGACTGTATTTTGCACAAAGAAACTGAATTAACTACGAGCTATACCGACGGGTAGAATGTTGACCAACAATCTTACGAACTCGTCATCCACACAGCGCGATCATTGGAACCCGAATGTGACCGTTGAAATTTCAGTGCATCCAATCTATATTAGCATGCTCGTTTTAGCACAAAGTTATCATATAGGCAGAGTGGTCTAACGCCTGTCTTGCGTTAAAGAACTGCTGCGACTTCAAAACCAGTGTATGTCTTTGGCTGTTGCGGGCATTTGTTCGAATCCCATCCATAGTCATTTTTTCTGACAACCAGATGCTGATCCGGATTGTGACTTTATGTCTTTTTTAAGAGCTACCGATGCATTTATGCTTTCGAAGCAATTAGCATCACTCTGACGACTGGAGCATGCTACAAAAATCATCATGTTTTTGTTTAAAAAAATTGAGCCATTTAAGTATCTTAATTAAGAGCTATACCGATGTTGTCTCTCCGGTTAGCAATATCTTCCTAGTTTTTCAGGCTAGCAACAAAAATCGCAGTTAGTAGATATTGAATTACGGTAAGACGTAAGACAAGTTTGTAGGCAACGCGTTAAGTTTTTTTCCGAAGCACTATGTTAAAATTTTTTAGGGCCGAGTAGCGTATTTCTGGAAAAACAATTATAAAAAAAGTTTTTCTCTTTAAAATTTAAGTTTTTTTCTTTAAAATTAAATTTTACAATCATTGTTTGAGATACGCGATTGAGAAAAATTTGAAATTTTGAAAAATCGGCAAAGTATTTCAAAGAAAAACTTTCAGCGAAAGAAAACCCCTGTGAATCCCATGACAAAGTTTTGCAAGCTGTAGACTAAAGCGATTTTCATGGCGAGGCTTTTATGAGTCTTCCTCATCAATGTTTTTTCTAAACTTTAATCACAGTTGTTGAAAAACAATTATTCTGAATCGAATTTGAATTGCGCTGAAGTGATTTCGCTCAAAATTGCTAAGATACTTGCGGCGCAAGCGTCAGTGCAACCGTTTAAAAATAGTTGCGGCGCAAGCGCTGTCGCAAGTGAAATACTTGCGGAGCAATACTTGCGCCGCACGTACCCACCTCTGTTTAATACGTTAAGCAAACAACAATTAGTCTTGTTCCGCTGCAAAGCAAAATCAAATCTAATATTTTCTCGCTCAATTACGCCGAAAGCGTGTAAGAAGTTTGCGGGTTCCATCTCCTCGTCATTGCGCCCGTGCAACGCAGCTCCTTTCAAACTAATGTCGCAGCGGTGGCGAGCCGCTGGCACCACTGTTTACATTTAAAAACAACCGCTGATGTTCGTCGGGTACATAAAGCAAATAAAATCATTAAAAAACAGTTTGAGGTTAGTGCTTAGTGCGATAAGTGAAATTTATAGGTTAGAAGCGAATTCAAAAAACTTTCAAAACTTGTCTTTCAAAAATTAAATAAAATACTCATTATTCAAGTTCGTTTCTTTGATTACGTAATTATTTTCCAAAGCACCAAAATGTTAGTGCAAATTGCAGATTTTCTTCTCTGCAACCGTATGTTGGGTTTTGTTTTTTTCTGCATTTCTTGTCAATACGACTAAATTGTTGGCTAGTTTCTAAATTTTTAAAAATTAAAACAAGAGATTCGGAATAGCCTGTTTTAGAGGAAAAAAGAACTTGCAATGGAGTGATAACAGACTTAACGGTAGCAGACCGGATGGAAAAAATGATATAACACCATTTGCCTATAAAAAGTTGTTGAAATTATTGTTTATTTCAAGGATATCAGTGCGCATATTGTAGCATCTAATCAGCAGCAATCATCAGTTTATTGGGCAAATATGCTGCTGGTTGGAAGAAATGAAATAACACTTCGAGTCTGACTTGCAAAGATGGCTGCAGAAGATAATTCCAAAGTGAACGTGCGATACTTTCCACAGCAAATTCTTTTTTTATAGACAGTATACAGAGTCTTATAGGCACAGTCAAACCTATTATTAACAGCATAAGACATACTGTTTCGGAATCGGCATTCGTCTTTTATTCCTCGTCAATACAGCTAGGACTACATACAGGTATGAACATGAGCGCAGTAAGGCCAGGAATCGCAAATTAACCAGATCATAACACTTTTTTTTTTCAAAAATATTAAGTACCGGTAATCACAATATTACATAATTCAATTTAGAATAATATTCAATAGCATACCTTAAACAGCTGTTTCGCCCAACCTCAGGGCTCATCAGTAAGGCTATCACGGCCAAAAGGACAAATATCACCAGTGATAAAAATCTTTAAAACAGACATCTTTACGAATTTATCAGTCAATGAATAGATTTTTACCGATTCAGTCAATTTTAGCCAAAATAAGTAAATCTTAACTGAAAAATCTTTACCCAATGAAACTAAAGTTCCTAATTTAATCTTTACCCAATGAAGCTATATGCTATAAATCAAATCTTTACCGATTAAAGTACCAACCTTACCTTACATCTCTCAGAAGAACGATAGGCTAGCTAACTCTCTACTCTCCTCATAGCTCGCCTAAAATGGCTACGTTTCCAGTAGGCTGAAAGGCTCAAAACTAGTGCCAAAATTCAGACTAGAGCTAAACTATGCTAACAATCTTAGGAAATGAAACGCTATCAATACCCTCTGCTTTCCTCGTAGCTCGCCTAAAATGGCTACGTCTCCAACAGGGCCGAGACGGCTCTTAAACTACAACCAGTGTTTTGCAGTAGCACGTGCAGTGACACAACAATGACAATTTATTAAGAACAATGTATTAAAAAACTTACTTACTTTTCTTAGTACATTGTTCTTAACAAGTTCTTTTTCAATACTAATAGTAATACTACAACAACATGTTAAAATCACATACAAAAAAATACAGACGTGGAAGTTATTATTTGTTGGAAAGTTTTCTTTCTGGTCCCTTTGGCTTATTGTTTTTCTTCCATTTTTTTTAGGGGTTCATTTTGAAAAACGTTTCCAAAATTGATGGGTGCAAATGCACTCGAAAAGTTTCAAGTTCTGGAATGCAGTCCACATCAGTATGTTGCATTATATGGATTTGTTTGACTTGTAGTTTTCTGTAGCGTATGCATTCCTCAGCCGAAGGCATCACATAACGGCAGTCGCATTTGCACAATGACGTTGATTTCATTCTTGCTGTAGATGACAGAAATTGCTCGGTGGGACTTTCAGAATCCTTAAAAATATCCATTATGAAATTACACTAAATAGCTCTGATCTGTAATCAGTTAAATTATTAATATTGATAGATCGAAATAATTGATTAGTGGAACTTCTCATGAGAACGTGGTGAAAAATAATCACAGGTAACATTGGAATATTTTTGCGTCTTGCATCTTTTGTATTTTGTGGTATAAGTTATGTTAATAAAGGAATACAGGTATAAGAGCAAGACGAAAATTTTCCTACGAGTTTAACTTTGTGTATTCAAGTTCCTTTTTTGCCTTTCCAAGTTCGAGGTTCATTAAGAATTAAGTTGTATACACCACGTAGCTGACATGAAAAAAAACAAAAACATTACGATACTGAAAATTTACATCAAACTTGCGCATTGAAATTTGTTAGTGAGTAATTAGTGCATGTAGTTAATTAGTGAGTAAATGCTATATAATGAATTTTTAGTTTCCTAGTTCATAGAAATGCCAACTTGACAGATATTTTTTCGAATTTGAGCATTAGAATTCAAGTTAAGCGAAACAATCCTTTCTTAAGTTAACATTGACGTCATGCTCAATTGTCAGGGTTACCATTTGCCGACACCAAAAAATAAGGAAGCTGCAGTGCAATGACGTTACGTCAATCGCAAATATTTTTCACGACTTAAGAGTTAGCTTTAGTAAGCTCATTGAATTGCGCTACTGTTACTGTATAGTATTTGAAAGCAAGTTTTCTTTCCACAGTCAAAAAAACCAAATTTATAAAAACAAAAATTCCAACTGAGATGTATCAAGTACAGTAATCAAAAATAAGCACACTCGTATTTTGTTAAGACATTGCTGTTAAAAAGAAGCACAAATATTAGAAATAAGCACGAAATGGTTACCTGCCAAAACTACGAGTACGTACTTTACTTTTAATTTTCAAATGCCTTGAATAACTTTTACGAACAAGTAACGCATAGTACAATTTAACCCACTAATGAGTGCAAACAATAATTTTCTCAACAGAAGGGTTAAAATTTTTTGCTCAATTTGGTATACATCTCCACTGTAGCACAGGCAGGGTTTTGCGTTTAAAACAGTATCATGAAGTGTCTGCAGTGTGGCCGAGAGGGTAAAGGCGTTGTTTTTACGATGACCCTGATCGCAAGATTTGGGTTCAACCTGCACCCTGGTCACATTGCTGCGTTCTTGGATAAGACGCTCTACGATGATTAACTCTGCTTGGTGGCTTCAAACAAGCAGCAAATTCAGTGGCTGACAATTCAACGATATCCTTAGAAACATTGGATCACTGGAAGCTTCCAAGCAGGTGCGAATTCCTCCAACCACAAAGTAGTCAATGCCATGAAAAGTGCGGGGATGGTCCAATATTTAGCGTCGAACGCTGTTCGGTGGCAGAAGGATAAATATGCGCTACAACAACAAATTACCTTGAACTTCATAATGGAAATTTTGCATCTTTTGAAATACAATTGAAAACTCTTAAATGTGAGAAATTGATTTCGAGATATTCGAATGAATTAAACTAAATAGTCGGTCTGCTAACAACAAAATATTTAAACTCACCTAGAATTGCTTTTTTTCAGTTTTTTTTTTGGCTCAATCTGATCAAAAGCCTAAAGTGCAAGCATAAAACTCTAATCATCATCAAAATCCATTTATGCTTTTTGCAATAACAAAAACTACTTTTTAAATCTGTATATATAATCGTAATTTCTACTAAATTAAGCTCTGAAAATCACATTATGGTATTTTGCAATGAGTTTAAAGCCGAGGTCCGGTTTAAGTAAGTTATACAGTACAAGAAAGTTGAAAATTTTACGATAAATATTCGAAAACAAACGGTAAGGGTTTGCTTACCGTTTGTAAATTATTTAAATGTAAATTATTTTGAAAGCAGGTATAAGTAAATTATTTAGAAGCAATAATATAATTTAATTATTTATTTAAAAGTAAATTATTTAAAAGCAATAATGTACAAAAGTTTTCCTGACATATATATCATCACTAAACGGAAGACGGTTTTGAACCCCTGAAGCCGTGTACTCGGTAAGTGGAGCTATGCACCTTATCACTCGACCACGAGAACAGTTGAAATTCAAATCTGATTTCAGGTACTTATGCCGTAAGCTACCGTGTGTCCACGCTGTTGATTGGGAACGGTATCTCAACGATTTTAATTCCTAGCCTACAGTGTGGAGTGGACACACATAGCGTACGGCTTAAGTACCTGAAATCAGATTTGAATTTCAACTGCTCTCGTGGCCTAGTGAAAAGGTGCGTAGCTCCACGTACCGTGGTCACGATTTTATCAACTTCTTGCCTACCATTTCATTTCAACCTGCATTCACACGGCCACTTTTAGCTTCGAGAATCGGCATTTTGCCTTTTTTTCTCAAATTGAGAAAGAAAGAAACAAAAGCAATTCGGAAAGAAAAAAGGCAAAATGCCGATTCTTGCTGCTAAAAGTCGCCCCTGTGAATGCAACTTTATATTTTGAGTATTTTTCATTAAAACACGCAACTAACTATTACATACCTTGTGCTTATTGATTTAACCCTTATCAGAACAGTACTTCCAGGTAACGTAATCAAAACATCTGTTAACATTTTGACAACCACATGCCGTTTTTACATGTTTTTCAATGGCAATGTGCTTTATTAAGATAGTCAAATAATTATGACGTCATTTTAGTTAATATGTTCAGATTGATTACTGGCTCAGTAGAAGTTCATGATATCATTGCAAAATTAACTGATTACACCTAGATTTTGTAAAATAATTCTATCAAATTTCAATTATTGGGTTGCTTCTGATTGAAAGCACGTATTTACCATGTCTTATCAGCACTTATGCAGTGCGCGGCAGAACTAAAGTACTGCGCGGAGGTTCTAGGCTATCTGCGTGGGCGCGCAGCTTAGAGGGAACGTTAGTTGCAATGCTTCTCTTTTGGTTTCTGTTGAATTTTTCAAGTGTTGTCCGATCAAAACCACCGATACCAATTGGTCTTCCAGGTATTTTTAAATTGTTTGGAAATGCTTTATCTGTATCAATAAGCATTGATTCACAGTGTGGTTTTGGAGCCCAAAATGTACTTTTAGGTTTGGCTAGAAATTCTTTTCGACGTTCATGCTGTTATGCTCTTTTAGCATTCCTTTGCTTGCCAAGTTTGGTTCACTCGTTATGAATTGTTTCTTTCACTTCAACCATAATCTTTTTGGATTTCTTAGGAATTCCTCCCTTGCATGTCTAGTTGATGTAAAAGCAGGTTTTGCAACATCCTACTTCGTGGCAGATACTCTTTTTTGCTTTTTGCAGATGATGATGATGGCGAAAATGAAATAAACTATTTTAACAGTTGGTGGTTTACTATCAGTAATGGCTTCAACGACTGACTGCTCTAGCAACCACTCAAGGTATTTTGCAGACCATATCGTGTTCATGATTAAATAAACTGCGACAAGTTGATCATTCAAATTTACTATCAGTGTTGTACAAGAACACATATTTATTGGTGTGTAGCTGCAAGTGTTTTACGGGGGTGGGGCAAAAAATGCCCCCCTATCTTACTCCTAAACCAAAAGCCATGGAAGCACCAAAATTCGGTTGTGGGTTGATGTTCACCAAATTTTTTTTAGAAAAATAGGTTTTGAATTGATGACGTTATCATTGTGGCTAAATCTGAAGAAGCAGCACTATACTCTTTTGGTGACCCCACCGACAAATAATGTGCTTGCAACCATTGATTATGGGATTGAGATTTTTGGACTGCAAATGCATACTCTCAAAGAAGGGGTCCCACTAGGCCAAAAGCTTAATGATGCCCAATAAGTTGCCATTATTTAGGTTTCCAACTGTGTGGCTAGTGCCCATAAAGGCAAGCCCACCACTTGCCAAAAATATTACCACAAAGATGATGTGTTGAAGTAGATCTATCAATTTTTCTGTTTCCGATTGAATTGCATATTCCAACCGACAGTCAATTCCTTTGTTGCTATTCAGTCGGTAGTGTGCGCGAGAAGACAAATGCGTCGTTTAAAACGACGACCCTGATTGCATGATCTGGGTTGAATCCGCACCCTGGTCACATTGTTACAGCCAATACACATAAGCAATTTATCTATGCTCGTAAATGAATTTCAATTTTTTCCAATTGAACGCATAAGATTACTTCTCTACTACATATTAAAGATCGTAAAAAACTTCATACTCAAAGCGTTTTACAGCCATGCCAATTATTATCAAACTGGTGATGAATGTGGCCGAATTTTGTTGCAGTAATCTTCTTGGTAGAAGGAGATCTATCTCTCATGACCACGGCAACATTTACTCCTTTCTCAATCAGCTGGTTCAAGAAAATTCAAAAAACTTTCTTTCCATCGCTACACTGCTGGTCGATTATGTGACCTGCAGTGTTTTCTTGTTGATAATTATGCAGGACGTCTCGATGATGTATTTTGCCGAATAACCAAGACATGAAGAAGGATGGAGCAAAACAATATCACAAATTTTGGACAGCAGTAGAGACAGCTCCCGTACTTCACTCCCAAAAGGTACAAATTCCACAATATATGGTAGAGTGCGAAATAAGCACCATGACTGTGAGCCAGTTAAACTATACCTGTCTGGATCCATTAATTCAAAAATCAGGTTTGTTTTCACAATTATTCCAAAAGTGAAATGTTGCAGTGCATTTTGGAAGCTTTCCTTAGTCATAAAATTTCTATTTGTTAGAAACTCTACATCTAATTACATTGTTATAGGAATACCACCTTTAAGAAGGTCATGCATGATATCTGGAGGTAACAAGTCTACTCTTTCAAATGAAATAAGTGCATCAAGAGATGATCTGCATCTCACTCCATAATATTTAGATGAGAAGTTATATCATGCAGTCCGTAAGCTAGCGTGGAACTCCTTGTTAGATGATTGATAACCTCACCGCACTGGTGCTAAGCTATGTCCCGTTATTGCTGGAAGATAATTTGCGAGTAATGTTTGCACAGTTTTTTTTTTTTTTTGGTGTAATCTTTGTACGTTCTACTTACCACTTTTCTCTTGTATTTCTTGACTATCTAAATATTAAAAAAAAACTTACGAGAGTTATGTAATATGTATGATATTACGCTTTTCTTAGGATATGTTCAAAGTAGCCCTCAAAACATCATTTTTTTGATAGACAAACTTTACATTTTATTAAGAACAATGTACTAAGAAAATTAGTAATAGACGGTATCCAGAGTCTTATAGGCACAATCAAACCTTTGATTAACAGCCTAAGGCATACTGTTTCAAAATCGACCTTTGTCTTTTATTCCTCGTCAGTATAGATAGGAGTACAGGTATGAACATGAGCGTAGAAAGGCAAGAAATCGCAAAGTAACCAGATCATAGCACAATTTTTTTCCCAAAAACATTAAGTAACCATAATATTACAAGGGATAATTATAATAGTTCAATTCGATATGATTTTCAATAGCTTGCCTTAAACAGCCGTTTCGCCCAATATCAGGGCTCATCAGTAAGGCTAGCTAGGCCAAATGGACAAATATCACCAGGGATAAAAATCTTCCAAAACATACATCTATACCAATTTATCAGTCAATAATGAATCTTGACCGATTATGTTTATACAGTAATACATAAATCTATAATATCCATCTTACAGAAATACCTAACAACCAAATATTTTACAGAAATAACTGCTACTAATTATAACCAACCAATGTTTTGTAAAAGCCTAACCGAAGCAAACAATTTTACTTCTGAACAGATGGAAGTTTGCAGATGTATAAAAACTTGGAAAATTGTTTAATCATACCTAATTGCAAATAAACTTAAAACAAAATAGCGATTTTAACCTAACACCTGTGACCAAAGCTTGTCTAAAGTACTACAGTTCGCTGGAAAAAAAATTTACACGATCAAAATAAGTAGGTTGCATAATAGTGTTTCATTTTCTGGGAGCCTGTTTAGGTATCCCTCTTTAATCAAAGTAGCCCCCATAGGGGTCGATTTTGGGGGGTCGGGGGGCGGGCCCCCCTCGGGTCTAACACTAAAGGGGGCGAAATATGTCTGGACCCCGCGGTTTTCTGGCAAGAAATACTCACTTGGTTACAAGAAATCCAAAATTCCGGACTGAGATAGATCCAGAATGCGGCGAAGACCTTTTTAGGGGTCTTCACCTAAATTTGGGGGCAAAATTCCGGACCGAAATAGAATTATTAAGTTTAACCAAACTTCGTAAAAACATTTCGCCTCCTCGGAATTTGCTTAATCAACAAAAAAATCGACGCCTATGGTAGCCCCTATCTACGATACTTTTGTAAACGTAACAACATTCTCTGTAAGAGTTTAGGAGCACTCAATTGTGATTTTTTGAAAAATAGTTTCCAAAAGTTTGTGATCAGTTTCAATCGTTGATGTTAGTCCAAAAATGTGCCGATTAAACTTTTCACGTGCATACACAATTGCGAGACATTCTTTCTCGATTTGGACGTACAGTTTTTCACTCTCAGTCATAGGTTAAATCTTACATATTAAATTTGATTTGAAATAATTGCGTCATGTTGTGTGTGTTGGTTTTGGTGGTTTTGTTTAGTAAAGAGCCGATTCACAGTGAAAACTGACACAACCAACAACTCCAGCAGCTTCAAATTTTCTGTGAAAACAGTCCACAGAATTATCATGGTGATAAACTTTGTTTTTGGTGGTTGTTTGGTAGAAAAGTGATACTTCTACCAAAATTGGTAAAAAAAGCTAAATTCCACTGAATACGGTGCCAAGAAGTCTATGAAATCCACTGATTTTGTTTGCAGTGTTGCTTCATAACCTCACCGTGCCTTCATAAACTCGTACCGACTTCTTTCTTCCATCCCCAATAAAAGTGCGAAAAAACAGCACGTTACTAAAGGTAATTCTCCCTACCACTTGACGCCTGTTTAGTGCTCTAACTCAATCAGCAACCACTGCAATTGCTTTGACCCGAATCTTATGTCTGCACTGCCCTAGTTTTACAGGAATTTCCCCCAGCCCAAGTTTACAGCCCATTTTTATTTTCTCCGGCGAATACCAACACTACCAAAGTTATTATTAATTCAAATCATAAACAACTGACTTATGATCGGGAAAACTTGATCCCACAAATTTTTTTGTAAAAATTTGAATCTCCACCACCAAGAGCATTTCACTAGTGTCGAGCTGTTCGATTATTTGCTGCTATGTCCAAATTATCAACAACAGGGCGGTATGCACCATTTATTATCGCAAGGCACTCCTGATTGTTTCAAGTTGAAACAAGAGTTGATTAAAACTCACGAACGGGACACTTAAGCAAGCTCAAGAAGAATTCACTTTTGCTCCTGGCCTGGAAGATAAACTGCCAACGGAGTTGCTTGCGAAATTTCGCAGTACCTTAGGATGGCACTTGCTGTAAAATCCCTTGCTTGTCCATTCGCTTTAACGAAAAGTTTTAGTGCGACTTCCTGCATATGCCAGGCATGCAATAAATACAGGGTCAGGCAAAATGATCTGATACATTTGTTGGTTAAACAAAAGGAAATAAAGTAAAGAAACAAAACAGTGTTTTTATTTTCGAAAAGTATATAAAATGCCATTTTTTTCATATAATGCCATTTTGCTTAGTTGCTTTATGATGCCATTGTTTTTCGTTTCTTTTGCTTCCATGAATTGGACTTTTTTTTCGTTTGCTGCGGGGAATTGGACTGGTAAGCATCGCGCTTTTATTTAGGAAACGTTCATCAAAACAAGCGAATCTGTAACTGCAACAAAACGAGCGTTTCATTTGCACTTCAATCTCGGTAAATACAATCCCGTACCAACTCGAAACACGATCTTGTTAATAAAAACACTTTTTTGTTTCTTTACTTTGTTTGCATTTCATTTAACCTAGAAATGTGTCAGATCATTTTGCTTGACGCTGTAAAATGGGTAACACAAATTTGGGCCTTATGGCAGAACAAGTCGACACCTTGGTCCGAGACTGCAAAAGAGATAATTTTTTTTAGAGAGCGAGACCGAAATTTTTACGCCAGTCTGCAAATAGTGACAAAAACCCGACCACAATCAACAAGGGCAAGAGGTGCTGACCCTGCTTCAAAATATGAATATAACCAATCGAAACCGTAGCATCATTAATGCGAGAAATATTTTTGCAATCTCACACCCCGATAAATAAATCACACCCCGACAACCCCGCATAGCAAATCACTTTTCAGGCCAACGCACCCTTCACCACGCCTTCAAAATGGTTTTCAAAATTTGGCGGCACCGGTTTCTGTCAGCCACAGCCTTGGCTAATCCCAGTGAATCCACTCTAGGAAATCACACACATGCCGTGCAATAAACAACCTTAAAAAGCTTAATATTTTACCGTAGCGATGTAAAACATCTACTTCGTTAAAAACCAGTCTAAAATCATATGAAACTTTCACAATTACGAAGCAGATAAGTTTCGCGTTTTTTTTTGAAGAACAGATAAGAAAGCTTGTTATTTTGTTGACGTGGAATATTTTGTTGTCTTTTGATATATAATTTGGCTAGACCAGAGCTAGGCTATAAAGTAAATTTTTATTTTAAGTGTTTGAGCTAACTTAGTTCGTAATCGTTAATCTTCCTCAAATAGTGTATTGATTATATAATGCTTTTTGTGCATTCAACCTTCTTTGCTTTTACATGATTCCCTCATTACTGTACATTGTACCAGCTGCCTTGTTCGATTGAGAAACTTTTTGGATTTTACTCGCATTTTATAAATGTAATTTAAGAACATAAAGTTGAAGGAACACTTGGTTTGAAATTCATACGATCAGCTGTTATTCTTATATAAACTACTTCTGGATGTCTTTTTCGGTATGAGGCGCATTGCACAGGAGGGAGGTTCTGATTAAGCTATTTCAGTTATGGTGTTGTTTGTTGAAACTAACTGTACCTTTTTATGTGAGGTTTTGCAATGATGTAGATGAAAATTCTCAGCACCATTTCGTTATAAGTTTTGGCTATTGCTGCTATTGCATTACTTAAGCTTGCACCACGAACATCAGAAAAGTTTTCATAACCGTGATATGTTTATGACGAAATGGTGTTGATTTTTTTCATGAATACCAATGTCTCGGCTATTGCTGCTTTTGCATCACAAAATTTTGCATCACGAACATAAAAAAGTTTCAATAACAACTGTTATATCTTTATGACCAAATGGTGTTGATTTTTTTCATGAACACCATTGCAAAGTCTCATGTCAAAAGGTTGACTCCTGGTTGTTTTTCGTGGCATTATGGAATTCCAGCAGGCCGGGCGCCACGGGGGGGCATTCCAAGGCCGTGCCCCCCCCAAATGACTGCTTGTGCCCCCCCTCCAAACAAAAATTGTGCCCCCCAAGCGACGACCTGTGCCCCAAAGAAATTAACAGGCTCGCGGCTACTGGAGTGCAATCGAGGCCCGAATTGGTGTTTGCCACCTGTATTTTCGTAGTTTTTGTGGACTCCCACCGGATTTCACAAAATTTTGGGGATGAAGACCTTTTTTTTTGGTCTCCACTTAAGAATTCATGAAAAATTGCAAGAATTTTGTGACGACAACCAGAATTTGTGGAAATTTTAAACCGAAGACCTTTTTTTTGGTCTTCACTTAAGAATTCGTGAAAAATCGCAAGAATTTTGAAACGACAACCAGAATTTGTGGAAATTTTGAACCGAAGACCTTTTTTTTGGTCTTCACCTTGTTCGTTTGATCCAGACTGGGATAAATTTCTCGTGCCCCTTTCGAATTCACATAAATAAACTTCTCGTGCCCCCCGTCGAAATTTATTTCTGCCCCCCCCCCCCCCCGTCACGCTATCCTGGCGCTGGGCCTGAATTCCAGCGGTGCGTGAGAGCTTGGGACAGAAGTGGCCATTTCCATGCTACTCAAAAGAGTTGACAACCCAGCACTTCACTGGTGGCCCCTGCTAGTGGATACTCCATTTGATCGCCTTTAAACTTCACGTTTGATCGGCGACTTCACTTGTCCACCAGAAGCACAGAGAAAGTTCAGTACGACGTCCGAAACAGTTAATGGTTTGCGAATTGCCGTACGAAATCGCATATTTTGGCGCTGACACGTTTTGAATCAAAATTAAATCATAAAGTACACCGAAGCGTGTGACGAATTGGCGGTATCCATCTCGTCTTTGCACCTGAGCAACACAGCTCCCTTGGAACAAATGAGCTATGACGAGCCTTAAGCAACACTGCTCAGTCAATTGACCTGCTCGAAAATGAATTTTATCTTCCACACTCCCGTTCCAGCAGCGAAAGTGTTGCCGTTCGACCAACTGGCTGGTTAAACGTTTTGAACGAGATGTGGATTACCTACTCTGGTTCTGATGTTTGGAATATAATCACTTTTTTGAGATTGCGTTTTGGTCGTGTATTTTGTAAGTTTTGAGGAATGACATTTTTTATTTTTAAAAATAACGGTTCTACAACACTGTACTTTCTTGCGTGACTTTTCCTACTATTGCTGCAAATAATGCTGCATTGTATTGTTTGATATTGTTGTTTTTACATATTCGTGGGAAGACGTTTTTGAAGTGATGATTGATGGTCTTGAGACTGTTTCTATGCGCGACTGGACGTTTTTTAGCCAAGATAAAAAAAATATCAAATCTTCCCTCTACTCGCTGAATTATGCGGAAGCGTGTAGCGAGTTGGTGGGCTCCATCTCCGCGTCATGGCGCCACAATTTCGAACGACGAAATGTCGCAGCGGTGGCGATTCGTTGGTTATACTGAATCCGATTTGAACGGCAGACCTCCCGCTTCAGAGACGAACATGTTGCTGCTCGACCAATGTTATGAAACGATCGCGTGGCCCAGAGGAGCTCTAAGGCCTTCACCGGTTTGGTCTGCTTTGCTAAAATAACCAGAAAACTTTTCAACTAAAATATGATATTGTATTTAACAGAAATAAAACAAACTTCCACACGGCATAAAAAAATAACTGAAGTTTTGGTACGTTGAATTAAATTAGAAAACTAAAATTGCCATGTGTTGACAGTACGCTTAAAAATTAGGAATGAAATTAAAAACCAGGTGTCGGGTCAGTCGTTTCTTTCTTTACAGATTGCCATCAGCAAAAAACTAAAATTCGCAGTAACGTAAACAACGAATGATCAAATTATATGCAAATAAGGTGTAATTTTGCGACGCAGCAAGCTGAAATTTCCTGCTGCTCGCAACAACGCATGAAGGTGAAAATACGAGTCTTGGTGAAAAAATAACCCTGTAACGAAACACAACACAAAGATATAGGTTCGATTCCAGGTAACTACAAGCAAAAAAGGACTGTGCTGAAACATCGCGGCCCCTTGGAACCGACAATAATCATGAGGTTACAATAAACAATTAGTAAAAGCACTGTCTACAACATAACGGTGTCTGTCAAATCAGGTGACAAAAAATCTAAGACAAAAATATATATACATATAAAAAGTGCAACACACAGTTCTGTAAATTAATTTACGATAGAATGCTAACGACAATCAAAGGTTCCTGACCCAACATAGATAAAAGATTTGGCAAATTTTTATAACAGCGACCAGTATCAGTATATTTAGCACAGGATCAAGCGGAGGACAGGCAGGAATACAAAGCACGAAATCACAAAACAGGATTATGGTAAACATATTAACGCATACATTGCACCTTTTTAATATTCTAGCAAACGAAAAAACTACAACACAAACAAAGTCAAACTGGAGCTATCTTTGATATATCCCGCAAGATATATTCAATCGGACAAGAGTCTGCTGCTGCTGTGCTCTTGCCAATTTCTGCCACCGTTGCGCGGCGAACAATTTCGGATCCTTTGCGGACCTGAGGGTGTAAACAATGTATTCGGCCCAGCCGGTAAGCCCCTTTATGACGGAGGTCCTCACTATCGCCCACCAGAACAAGTTGCCCAGGGACAAGATTAGTTTTTAAAGTTCTCCATTTATTACGACCTTGAAGGGAGGGAATGTATGATTTCATCCAGCTAAGCCAAAAACGATGAGCCAGGGAAGAGTTGTACAAAAAATCTTTTCGAAGGTCTCCTTTGTCATGGTACTCGCAAAGAGGGGTGTTAGGCGACAAATGTTGGCCCAAAAAGGACGACGGTGTAATAGGGGACAAGTCATTAGGATGGTCGCTCACTGTGGTGAGAGGTCTATCGTTAACAATGCGCACAGCGTCCGCAACAAACGTTTGTAATTCGATTAAAGAAGGTAAGCGGCGAGTATTTCCAATGGTTTTGTTAAGTGCGCCTTTAAACAACTTGACCATTATCTCCCAACTTCCACCTTGGCTCGGGGCGTAAGGTGGAATGCGAACCCAATTAATGTTACATTTACGTAACGAATTATGAAATTCTGTAGATTTAAGCAAGTCCGGTAAACGATCGGCCGCAGCGCAAAAGGTGGAGCCATTATCCGAGTATATGGTATCCACTGCTCCGCGCAAGTTTGTAAAACGCGAGAAAGCAAGGAGGAAGCTATTCAAATCGAGACTAGTGACTACCTCCACATGCAGGCAGCGGGTACATAAGCATGTAAAGAGTAGGCCCCAAGCCTTGCAAGAGCTACGTCCAACTCGAAAGTGAAAAGGTCCTAGATAATCCAAGCCGCAAAACTTAAACGGTTTATTGCACAAGGCAACTCGACACTCTGGAAGATCCGCCATGAGCTGTCGAATCGGCTTGGCTTTACGTAAGCAGCAAGGTCCGCAATCAGCGATAAAATGTTTCACATTTACTATGCCATGAATTATCCAGTAACGCTGGCGCGTCTTCATTAACGTGTAAGAAGGGCCAGCATGTCCGCAATTTACATGTTCAAAAAGAATTATTAAACGTGTCAAAGGGTGCCTTCCCGGTAAAATGAGAGGGTGTTTGGTGTCGGTAGGGAGCTCTGCATTCTCTAGCCGACCATCGACACGTAATAGCATATCATTTCCGACGCAGGGGCGCAGGTTTCTCAAAGTTTTCAATTCATTTACTTGCCTTTTTTCATCGGGACTGTTTACGTTATTTACTCTCCGTTTCAGGAAAGTTTCAAAATCGTCCGGCGAACCTTTGCTTAAGACGTCAATGGCGGCCCCGAAGTTCTGTGACTGAACGTATTTTACCGCTTTAATGAGGGCGCGATCCAAAAAATCAGCATTAAGGTCCGGTTTTTTAAACGTTGTTCCTCGAAATTTAGCAGTGACATATTCTGCAAAGGCTACGAGATAAGCCAAGCGCTTTTTAAGGTGTACAGGTCACTAGCAGTAATAATGATTTGATCTAGGCCATTTTCGCTTTCATCACGTGATTTCTTTTCGAGTAGGGTCATGCAAACAACAGGCACACACTTCGACCCAGCAACACTCACCGGCTCGTGCCGAAGGAAGACAGGCCCCCCCAACCACAAATCAATACACTCAGGGTTCTTACCAATAACATCGCGGGTACCGACGTCAGCAGGATTCTTTGACGTATCAACGTACTTCCAAACATTACCAGGAGCAACTTGAAGTATTCTCTCTACTCGACGCTTAACAAAGCGAGAGAGGTTCAAGTCCGGGTTTGTCAGCCACCCAAGAACAACTTGGGAGTCTGTCCAACAATGCAAACTACAATTCAGATCTTTTAAAGAGTTTTTAGCCTGTAACAACAACTCGCTACACAATTTGGCGGCCTCAAGTTCTTTACGTGAAATGATCCAGTTAGTCTGATGCGACAAAACTAATTTAGATTTACCAAGAATAAATTTTACCTCCGGTTTACAATCAGCCAAACTCCGCAAATAGACGACACAACAAAGAGCCGAATTCGACGCATCACAGAAACCATGCAGTTGATATTTGACTTTAGCATTATCACACGAATATTCAGGCAAAATATTACGAGAGATAAAGAACTTTCGAAGCAAAGTTGAACTCTCTAACCACCTTTTCCAACTATGCTGAATGTCGACAGGAACCAAATCATCCCAGCCAGCGCTCACAGCGGTAGCTTTTTGCAAAATTAACTTACCCCCGAGAATGTAAGGTCCAATCATCCCTAAGGGATCAAATTGACTAGCCAGCTGGCTGGTCATCTCGCGCCTCGTAGTAGCATGAGAAAACTCTTTAACATTAATCCGAAAATTATCATTTTGAGGGTCCCTCGTTAATCCGAGGGTTTTCGAAATAGGAAGGGGATCTGAACAAAGGTCAACTTCTTTAAAACAGGGAGCAAGATCAGAAGGAGAAACAAGGTTCAAAATTTCCTTGGCATGACAATTCGCTACCCACTTACTCAACTTAAAACCCCGGCTATTAAATAGGGCAATTCCTTCCTCAGCAACAACTTGGAGATCCTTAAGCGAGCAAGCAGCCAACAACAAGTCATCCATATAACGATTATTAGTCACAGCATTTAAAGTCAATTGACAAGCATTGGTAGGATTTTCCTCAGCTAAACGCTTCATAGCTAAAAGAGCTATAAAGGGACTAGAATTTATCCCCCAAACATGGCGGGTAAAGCGATAAATTTGAGTATCAGTATTATCAAGATCATTATCTTTAAACCACACCAAGCGAAATAAATCCCGCTGATCGGTGGGAATTTTAATCTGGAAAAAGCATCTACTCAAGTCTGTAACACAAGCATATTTACCCATGCGAAACCGAGTCAATACTTCCACTAATCCATTCAACAAGTTTTCACCAGCCAACACCAATTGGTTCAAACACACACCATTAACAGTAGTTGCACCGTCATAAACCACACGGGGTTTAACCGATTTGGTCACGAAAAAAGGTAAGTGCCAAGTAGGTTTTTTGTTAACTGAACACTCAACGGGTTCGATCCATTTCTGAGATATCAATTCATGAAAAGTATTAGTGAGAGTTTGCCTCATTTGAGGATTACGCAAGGCGGTCTTACGCAATGACAGCGTGCGATTTAGTGCAATATCATAGTTGTCGGGCAAGATTTCAAGTTTTTTTGATTTGAGAGGGACGGGGATTTCGTACCTGCCCTCATCTACCACTTTGATATTGGGTACAGTCAGTTCATGAGCAAGTTCTTCATTTCTTGATGGTTGAACCATCTCGTCCTGAAGTTCCAGTTCAGACAAAGCCTTTTTTGGGCAGCGTTTTCCTCTTTTAACTTCGTGCAGTCACAAGGGGCTGCGTTTACAGGTAAAGTAGATAATGAATTTGAAGAGCTCGTATTAGCTTTTATTTTCCCTCCACTTGCAATGGGCCCCAGACGCGTAAGCACATAATTCGGCTCCTCCGGATCAGCGCCCTCGCGCTCCTCAAGGACGGCCAACAACGACTTGTCAGCCTGACCAATCAGAACGTCGACGTGCACCCTGCCCGGAGCGACAGGAATATGAACTCCTTGAAAATGTTTCAGCGTCGTGGTGTCCACCGCTTGTGGAAGAGTATTGACATCATCAGAAAATTTGGGGACCACAAGGGCATCCCTAACCATGAATTCTTCGCCACTGTGAAGAGATTCCAATTTAAAGTTAGTGCGGCCCCCGCTCGCGACGGGGAGATCTGCAAGAGTCCGAAGACTTACCGCATGGTCAGGCGTTACTTTTAGACCAAGCTCAGATTTTAAATCGTCCGAAATAAGTGTCGCTTGAGATGCCGTGTCATGTTGAGCATACGCGAGGGTTGATTTTCCTGTCAAGGGATTTGCAATTTTTACGGCACTAGTGCGAAGCAGGATTATGCTATTTTCATGAGCGCTAATTTTGTGCACATTTAAGCTCTGTTTGTCATTCTTTTCATTTTCAACGGGGGTAGAGTAGGGACCGGTCTTTACGCTTTGTCCGGCCTTCGATCCTTCCACGTAGTAGTCGTGTAGCGCGCCTGAATGTTTATTTTGACAATTAGGACTACATTTGCGACACTTAGAGGGGTGAGGACAGTCGCGAACAAAGGTGTTCCAATGACAAACAATTTAAGCAACGTTTGGCGTCCATCACAGTTTGCCTTTTAAGTTTATCAGAATAGGATTTGAAAACTTCGCAATCCGCCAGAAAATGTTTTAATTCAGGTCGTATGCACACAAAGCATGTCGGTGCAGGTTTATCTTTAGCACGTTTATAGTCAGGGGTCTTAACATTAGCCGCGTTGTTTTCATGCTTAGCAGGACGAACAGAATTAGAAGATGTTGACGAACTATCACTTTTAGTACGCTTTTCCGGTCCGACGGTCGTTTGACGAACTCTAAAGGTCTTAGAACCAGAAGACTGTGCATGTTCTTTATCGTCAGATTTAAAAAATGCCTGCGCGTATTCAGATGTCATCATGTCAATTTCATGCGCTACAAAGTCTCGCAGAGAATCGAAGCCAGGACGACTCATATTTAACCCTTTTTTATCGAGATAATCAAGGTAGCGCCGCTTTAACAAATTAGGCAAGCGACTTGCGGTATCAATAAGTAATTGTCCGGAAAGTTTATCCACCTCGTCATGAGCAAACGCATAGACCTCAAGCGTATTGAGATCCTCATTGTACATTTTCATTGAGCTAGCATTAAAAGCCACTTTAGAGCCATTACGTATAGCAATTATTTTTGGTTCTGAGGTCAAGCCCCCGAAACGCCATATCTTTGCCTCAGGCGTCCGAGCGCTTTTTCGATACGTTGGGAGGTAGTTATACTTTTCATGGGGGCACAGAAAAGGTTCACCATCTCGCGCGGTTGACCAATGCAGGACGCCCTCAGAACTTCGAGCCTCCGTTCATCATAAGGGCTCTCGTTCATGAGCCGGCGAATCTGGTTTTCATAGAAGATAAACGCGATATTCTGGCCATCATAACCGATTTGAGACGCAAGATTA
Source organism: Trididemnum nubilum (assembly GCA_963965965.1). Classification (NCBI taxonomy): domain Eukaryota; kingdom Metazoa; phylum Chordata; class Ascidiacea; order Aplousobranchia; family Didemnidae; genus Trididemnum; species Trididemnum nubilum. The sequence goes on from OZ014486.1 coordinate 28,142,922, forward strand.
ATGTACTCATTGCGTCCTTGTCTCTGAAGGTATTCATGCAAAGCCGTTTCATTATTTGAAGGTGCGCTAGAACGTCGTTGATCAAAACGCATTTTAATTTCTTCATCAGGTGCTGAGTTAATTCCCGCTCTCGTGTCACGATCACGAGGACGAGCATCAGTACAGGTATCAAAATTCATATTGCAAGCGAAATGCGGTTTAGTTTCGACGCTTTCATTTTGCCAATTTAAAGAGGGATTCTCAAAATCTTTTAACATCTGTTTTTTGTAGGATGCAACTTTTGCAGTAACGAAAGGATTCTGCTGTACAGTGTCAGTTAAATTAATCGCTGGTTTTGCGATTTTGATTTTGGGCTCAAGTTTACCGCAGTTTTTTTGAACTTTAGAACTACTTTCGCCAGGCCAACGTGAACGCGTAAATGATTTTGATACGCTTCCGATTTTAGAGCCTCGCTCAGAGCAAGCAAGCATTTTTTCCTCGGCTTCAAGATTCGCAGTTTCTAAACGTAACTTTATCGAAGCTTCTTCGGCCTCCAGCTGGGCCTTGCGCGCTTTCGCCTCCGCTTCAAGCTGGGCCCTTCGCGCTTCCGCTTCAAGCTGGGCCTTTCGCGCTTCCGCCTCAAATTGGGCCTTACGCGCATTAAGTTTATTAAGTTGTTCAAGACTTTGTAATTCAGCCTTTTTACGCTCTAATTCGATACGTTTAAGGACAGAAGAAGTATTAGAAGTCCCACTAGCATTCGTAGTGGTCTGAGAGATGCTATCCCTAGGATCAACGTCATCCTCATCGGAATCATTAAGCAACAATGGGTTCGAGGATTTGTGGCAAAAAAGCAACTCACTGCGTTTATAGATTTTAGCGCATTTATCGAAATAATCTGCCATATTTTCCGACAGTTGATGGAGCACGGTGGCATCATTTATATTTTTTAACCCATCGCAGAAATTATCGTACGCATCTTGAATCAGCGCAAATTGAAGCGCATCAGTAGCAAAATTGCCTCCTGATGTTCGATCAGGGGCTTTCACAAAATCTTTCATTTTAACCATAAGTTTACGTCGCATTGTAAGTAGTTTTCGAAAAGGGTCTCCAGGGCCCATATCCGCATAAGATTTTGAAGCTCCCTTGGGCATACACAACTCGTTACTTGCAGTAGGTGGGTCAGGATAATTTTGCCCACTAAAAAATCTATTATCTAAGCATTCGGCAGACTCAGCAGCAGTAGACTCTGCATTCACTGCAGGATTACTGAATAAAGCGTTTGGAGCGTTAGTTAAGCCTTTTCCAAGTGATAGGGCAGTACCTACACATTCATTAGGCGAAGCTTGGTCACCACCAGCATGGTCGGTATTTTCCATAACCAAAGTAAACAGTAAGTCTCGATATTAACGGTACTATAAAAAGCACAAAAAGCAAAATACTGTAAAGCAGTACCTTAACGAGAGATACAGTTCGTCAGCCGACAAATTCCAGATTGCCACAGTCTAGGATGGAAACGGATAACGATGTTCCTTGAATGCAATAGACGAAACGTCGACGAGAAATTTGGAGGACAGAACCAATAGAGCACAATTTGTACGACGAAGTAGGTTACGGTCTCCAACAGCTGGTGAAGTGCCTGGAATTGGCCACTTACGAGGAAAGCGATGACGCACGTCCAGTCCAAAGGAAACAATCCTGAAGAGCCGTGCAGCAAACTAGAATCGTCCGACAAACACAAGCAAAGGTGGCGCTTCTCCAACAGCAAATCAAAGACTTTCCGCAAAATTCCCAGTTTCCAAGTTCTTGCCAGCTTCCAACAGATATTACCATATGCAGTTATTTTTTTCTTTTTTATGTTATGAAACAATCGCGTGGCCCAGAGGAGCTCTAAGGCCTTCACCGGTTTGGTCTGCTTTGCTAAAATAACCAGAAAACTTTTCAACTAAAATATGATATTGTATTTAACAGAAATAAAAACAGACTTCCACACGGCAAAAAAAATAACTGAAGTTTGGTACGTTGAATCAAATTAGAAAACTAAAATTGCCATGCGTTGACAGTACGCTTGAAAATTAGGAATGAAAACTAAAACCAGGTGTCGGGTCAGTCATTTCTTTCTTTAGAGATTGCCATCAGCAAAAACTAAAAATCACAGTAACGTAAACAAAGAATGATCAAATTATATGCAAATAAGGTGTAATTTTGCGACGCAACAAGCTGAGATTTCCTGCTGCTCGCAACAACGCATGAAGGTGAAAATTAGAAATTGTGGTAAAAAAATAACCCTGTAACGAAACACAACAAAGATATAGGTTCGATTCCAGGTAACTACAAGTAAAAAAGGACTGTGCTGAAACAAGGACGTCCTCGAGGACTCCACCTCTGCTTAATACAGTAGCCTACCAGAAAATGCAGAAGAAAAAAACTTCAAAATGTAAAAAAATTGATGCACCAATAACATATTGGTCGTGACCAAACGATCAATCGTACTCAAGCCTGCCGCTTCAAGCTACAGAGGCATCCAATCACTTCCAATCGTCCAAATGCTATTAGTGAAGGTGTCTGTTGACAAAAAATAATAACTTTAAGTTTATTCACAAACCTTTAATATTGTAGGCCTACTTACCAGAGGTGGATTCGAGGACACAAGACTCGAGGCCAAGGCCAAGGACAGCTCTTCCGAGGGCAGACTCTTTCGAGGCCAAGGACAGGAATGCTTGAGGACAAGAACACAGGCGCAAATGTTCTCCAAAAATAAAAATAAAAAAAGGTTTTCATAAAATTTTTTCAGGCGACTTCCAATTGAGAAAAACAAAAAAGGTTTTCGCAAATTTTCCGCGAGGTTTCTCGCGTTTTCCATCAAGATTTCAACGGTACAAACAATAATGTTGTCCTCGAGTCCAAAACAGAGCAATTTTTAAGGACTTAAGACTTCGAGGCCAAGGACTTCAAAATGTGTCATCGAGGACAAGGTCGTCCTCGAGGACTCTACTTCTTGTGCTAACTGTATATTGCATAGGTGGGCACTAGTCCGTTAATCGTTAATCTGTTAATAACGAAGCTAACTTTTTCATTAACTCGTTAATCCATTAAAAAGCTTTTTCATGTTAACGGACTAAATTAACTTCCGTTAAGCGCTGTTAACGGACTAAAGTAACTTCCGTAAAGTTCTGTTAACTTCCGTTAACGTTTTTATCGTTAATATCTTGCAGCTTCGTTGTACATTTGAACTTGTTTTTATCTTGAAATTAGATTAGACTGTAAAAATGTAACTTTACAAAACACAAAAAGACCACCATAGCAATAAATAGTTCCTTACAATCAGCTCAATAGCGTCAATACGTGTTCTAGAAGCGAGTGAATAAAACGAAATGTAAATTACACGCAAAATGTTAACGGATTAACGGACTTTGTTAACTTCCGTTAATTAAAGCTAAAAATAACGGATTAACGTTAACGGAGGTGTGAAGTTTGTTAACGGACTAGTGGTTAACGAAGCTAACGTTTTGCATTAACTTGCCCACCTATGGTATATTGTGATGTCAAACATTTATCAATCAAAAAACAAAGCAGTATATAAGTGCTGCGCATCATCATCCAAGTCCCAAATAGATAGAATTCCAAGATCATTCCAACGATCCAGAAATATGTTGCAGTAACTTGAATGTACAATATGAAAAAATGCGCATATTCAGTATGGTTCCAAAAAATTTTGAAGTATAAAAAAACGATATTATGCAATAGAGCCTAATTTGGCAATGTTTGGCCAAATCTCGAAAATATATTTTTGGCCAGGTATGATAGGATATCAAATATTAAGCCAGTACACAAAAAATATTCTTTCTTCAGAAATTTATTCGCAAAATACAATTTCTGTAAACTTAAAGCAAATATTTGCTAAGCTGCAACTCGGGTGAAGCAAGAAAACGCGCCCTCATTGGAACGACCGACGCTCGCGTCGCGTGTTCCTTTGTTTTTACTCGGCCATTTTCTAACTAATGAGTGCGAGATTTCAGACTTTTGCTTATAACTCGAGAACCGTTTGGTCTAACTACATGAAATTTTGACAGCAGTTTGAGATTAATGAGTTTTATGTTTGTACCAAATTTCGAGGCAATAGGTCACGTGACTTCGGGTTTATGACCCGAAAACCGCCCCGAAAGTTTGGCGTAAAAAGCGGTCTAAGTCAAAAACGGCTTAAGTACGGCAAAAAAATATTTCTCATGGTTATATGTCTTAAGATATCCTTTCATCCCTACCAACCCACTTTCGGCCGCGATGAGGTTTTTTTCTTATTTTTTTCCTTTTTTTTTCCTTTTTTTTTCCTTTTTTTTCCTTTTTTTTTCCTTTTTTTTCTTCCTAAATCTTGTACGCTCGAGTTCTCCTAAACCACAAAACATAGAAATCTAATTTTTGTGTGAAGTTGTTGAGGTACATACGCTATTGTGTCTCCTGAAATTTTTTGGGGGCAACTCCCCCGGGAACCCCCCAAAATGGGGCCCCAAAAAATCAATTTTTTGAACGGCTCAAGCTAGGGTGCCAGTTTTTTTGGATATCAGTAGATATTTGAGAGACAAATATTTTGACATAATTTGGGGGTACCACCCCCCCGGGGACCCCCCAAATGGACCCCCAAAAAACAAATTTTTTTAACCATATAACCTAGGGTGCCATTTTTTTTGATATCAGTAAATATTTAAGAGAGAAATATTTAGACATGATTTGGGGGTACCACCCCCCTGGGTACCCCCCCAAAATGGGGCCCCAAAAAATCAATTTTTGAACGGCTCAAGCTAGGGTGCCAGTTTTTTTTGATATCAGTAGATATTTGAGAGACAAATATTTTGACATAATTTGGGGGTACCACCCCCCCAGGGACCCCCCAAATGGACCCCCCAAAAACAAATTTTTTAACCATATAACCTAGGGTGCCATTTTTCTTTGATATCAGTAGATATTTAAGAGAGAAATATTTTGACATGGTTTGGGGGTACCACCCCCCCGGGAACCCCCCCAAAAAATCAAATTTTTGAACGGCTCAAGCTAAGGTGCCAGTTTTTTTGATATCAGTAGATATTTGAGAGACAAATATTTTGACATAATTTGGGGGTGCCACCCCCCCGGGGACCCCCCAAATGGACCCCCCCAAAAACAAATTTTTTAACCATTTAACCTAGGGTGCCATTTTTTTTTGATATCAGTAGATATTTAAGAGACAAATATTTTGACATAATTTGGGGGTACCACCCCCCCGGGGACCCCCCAAATGGACCCCCCCAAAGGCAAGTTTTTTAACCATTTAACCTAGGGTGCCAGTTTTTTTGATATCAGTAGATATTTAAGAGAAAAATATTTTGACATGATTTGGGGTACCACCCCCCCGGGGACCCCCCAAAATGGGGCCCCAAAAAATCAAATTTTTGAACGGCTCAAGCTAGGGTGCCAGTTTTTTCTGTTATCAGTAGATATTTAAGAGACAAATATTTTAACATAATTTGGGGGTACCACCCCTTCGGGGACCCCCCCAAAATAAATTTTTTTAACGATTTAACCTAGGGCGCCAGTTTTTTTTTGATATCAGTAGATATTTAAGAGATAAATATTTTGACATGTTTGGGGTACCACCCCCCCGGGGACCCCCCAAATGGACCCCCAAAAATGAATTTTTTAATGGGTTAACCTAGGGTGCCAGTTTTTTTTTTGATATCAGTAGACACTTAAGAGATAAAAATTTTGACATGGTTTGGAGGTACCACTCCCCCGGGGACCCCCCAAAATGGACCCCCAAAAATAATTTTTTTTATTGGTTTAACTTAGGGTGCCAGTTTTTTTTTGATATCAATAGATATTTAGGAGACAAATATTTTGACATGGTTTGGGGTACCACTTTCCTTGGGACCCCTTCAAATGGATCCCCCAAAATCAATTTTTTGAATGGCTCAAGCTAGGACGTTAATTTTTTTTTTATACCAGCAGATGTTTAGGAGACAAATATTTTGACATAGTTCCAATGGCTTACGCTTGAATACGATGTTTTTTTGTTTTTTTATTATTATCAGTCGCTATGTTGTCGATAAAATAACGCATGTGCATTGTACAAGTTAATCAGGTTTAGTTACTCAGGTTTAATCACCTTCACAGGTTTAGACAAGACAAACTATGGAAAAGGTTACTGGAAACTGGGAAGACAGTGTACAAGTTGTCGATAAAATATATATTTTGACAATGTTTGAAATTCCAAACCCTCTTGGGTATCCAAGAAGATATCTTTAATTGGAACGACCGACGCTCGCGTCGCGTGTTCCTTTGTTTTTACTCGGCCATTTTCTAACTAACGAGTGCGAGATTTCAGACTTTTGCTTATAACTCGAGAACCGTTTGGTCTAACTACATGAAATTTTGACAGCAGTTTGAGATTAATGAGTTTTATGTTTGTACCAAATTTCGAGGCAATAGGTCACGTGACTTCGGGTTTATGACCCGAAAACCGCCCCGAAAGTTTGGCGTAAAAAGCGGTCTAAATCAAAAACGGCTTAAGTACGGCAAAAAATATTTCTCATGGTTATATGTCTTAAGATACCCTTTGATCCCTACCAACCCACTTTCGGCCGCGATGAGGTTTTTTTCTTATTTTTTTCCTTTTTTTTTCCTTTTTTTTCCTTTTTTTTCCTTTTTTTTCTTCCTAAATCTTGTACGCTCGAGTTCTCCTAAACCACAAAACATAGAAATCTAATTTTTGTGTGAAGTTGTTGAGGTACATACGCAATTGTGTCTCCTGAAATTTTTTTGGGGCAACTCCCCCAGGGACCCCCTCAAAATGGGGCACAAACAAATCAATTTTTTGAACGGCTCAAGCTACGGTGCCAGTATTTTTTGATATCAGTAGATATTTAACACACAAATACTTTGACATGGTTTGGGGGTACCACCCCCCCAAGAACCCCCCCAAAATCAAGTTCTTTTTATTACCTTAACGTAGGGCGCCAGTTTTTTTGTTATCAGTACATATTTACGAGACAAATATTTTGACATACTATGGGGGTACCAACCCCCCGGGGACCACCCCAAACGGACCCCCCCAAAATCATTTTTTTAATGGCTCAACTTAGGGTGTCACTTTCTTTTTTTATATCAGAAGATACTTAACAGACAAATATTTAGACATGGTTTGGGGGTACCACCCCCCCGGGGACCCCCCCAAATGGCCCCCCAAACATCAATTTTTTTATTAGATTAATGTAGGGCGCCAGTTTTTTTTGATATCAGTCGATATTTAAGAGACAAATATTTTGACAAGGTTTGAGAGGGCCACCTTTGGAAAACTTTCGAAAATGATACCCCTAGAATCAATTTTTTGCATGTCGTAAGCTATAAAGCTAAATTTTTTCTGGTGTTGGTGGATATTTAAAGCGTAGATCAGAGATAACATGCAGTGCAGTGGTAGCGTAAACTTCGATGTGCTTGGATGCGGTGCGGTGCACCATTCGGACAAGGTTTGCAAACTCAGCGCAGCATGCAGATGCGTTTTTTGTTATCCGTGTCATCTTTAAAGCCTATGTCACAATGGTGCTCACCAGAGCTAGGCAAGTCCGCAAGTTAGTCTGCAAATCCGCAATTGCGGACTAACGAAAAAAGTTGCGGACTTGCGAACTTTGGCAGTTTAAATTGCGGACTTGCGGTTGCGGACTATTTTAAACTTAAGTCCGCAATTCCACAAGTTTTAAACAAACAGGGCTGCAAACTCTATCGATTTTTATTCGAGTTCTTGAATTTAATTTTTTTGAGTTCAAATTCGGCAAAAATATCAAGCTTTTCGAGTTCAGGCTGACAAAAATGCTAAGTCTGCTTTTCAACTTCATCGCTTTTTTCTTGTAGACATGCTGTTTTTTCGAGTTCGGTAAAACACACTGACTTTCTTTGGGTTTAAGATTGAATTCACAGCCCTGCTTCAAAGTATGGCTTCGTTGTTTTTTACAGTGAGTTTACAAAATTAGCCCCAGGGATCATTTTTTGTACTGGTAGCGAGTGGTTATCTCGTGCCTACAGTATTTATGGAATCCGGGGACTAAAAATTTATTAGTACGAATATTAGTGATGTGAATGTTTTTTGCTTTCGTTTTTTTTTTTTCAAAAAAAAAAAGTTTTTTTTTCAAATATCTTGTTGTAAGTGGAAATGCAGATTGTGCTTTACTATTTCATGGCTTCTCATTGTCATCCAATTGTTCTTAACATTCCAATCCCTACTTTCATTGAAGTATTTTTCAGGGGTCAGGAGTGGGTTGTGCATTGTGCTTCCATGTAGTTTACGTACCTATAAGCAGTAGCGCAACCAGGAGGGTTGGGGGCTACACTCCCCTTAGCCAAGACACCGAAAAACTTTAACCAAAAATACAACTGTTTACATAATACATATGTCTTGAACTGGACCTAAAAGTAAAGGGAGCTGGGCAATTCTGAAGTTTGCCATCTCGAAAAAGCAGCTCAACAACAAGTTATGTTGTGCTACATTTACTACAATCAATGGTTATGTGATTTGGTAATTCTTCGTATTGTGTGGAATGTATCCACCATACGCTTGCTATGCTTCCCACAAGCCACAACTTTTGACTTATGTTTGCTAATCAACTCTGAGCAGATCACTTCGGGACATGGTTGATTGCAAAACTCTTCCACTCGGTTCATAAAAAGTCGCGGACTTGCACTTGCGGACTTCAAGAATTTTGAAGTGCGGACTTGCGGTTGCGGATTCAAGAATCCTGAAACGTCGTTGCGTACTTGCGGATTAAGCTTAAAAACATGCAATTGCCGACTTGCGGTTGCGGATTAAGCAATTTGAAATTCGGTTGCGGACTTGCGGACTGCGGACTTAAAAAAAAAAACTTGCGGTGCCCAGCACTGGTGCTCAATATCCTGTAAATTCCAAAAACCATAAATTTGCCCTCCAACAATTGATTTTTCAATGACTTAACCTGATGGGTTATTTTTTAGGATCAAAAACGATAACGTTGATAATTTTTTGACTTGATTTGTACTTTTATGAAGGTTCCAAAATTAAATATTTTGAATAATTGCTGATTTCACGGTTGACAAAAAGTACTTTTGAGCGTCACAGCATTATAAACTACGCGTCGGTCGTTCACTGGGTTTGCTGGCAAACTCCCATCTAGTTTACGAAGTATCGGATAAAATTTTCATCTTCTCGGACAATTTTGTTAGCAATAATCCATTCCAACTTTAGCTCAAAAAAAATTTTGTCCACCGTCCCAGGCCTTTGTAGACGACCAGACCATCGCAAAGTTGCAAATCGTTACTCGTGGTATGCTACGATAAAGATCGTAGTTTACTAAGATTCTCGCAGTCAGTAGCGTAGCCAGGGGGGAGCGGGGTGCTCGAGCCCCCCCATTGGCTTGTGAAGTATGCAAAATCGCACGTTTTTGTAGCTTTTTAGGCCGATTTTTGGTGAAAAATTGAAAACAGCCCCCCAAAGGAAATTGGATGTCGAAGTCGTGAAGTGCATGTTGTGATGCGGTGTGAAAAGGCGTTTGAATTTTGGATTTTGGCCGAAAAAGCAGACTAAATTTCGGTGAAGACCTTTTTTTTTTTTTTTTTTTTTTTTTTTGGAGACCACCTGTTTTTGGGCCGAAAAAACGTTTGAAATTCCGAGCTTTCCGAGAAATTTCGTCTCAATTTTTGGACAAACCACGTGAAACTGATTCAAGAACAATGAAAATTCGGGTCAAGGCCGTTTGCACTTTTCTCACTCTTTCAAAAAAGCCCCCCCCCCTTTTCCAAATCCTGGCTACGCGCCTGCTCGCAGTATGATATAGTACGAAATCGTACTATGCTAAGGTTTATCCCGACTGGGTTGGCAAATAGGTCTATTCGTCTTTTCTGTCTTAAGAAAGCAGTCTGTCACATACCAAAAGGCTAATCAATTTGTGACAAAATCACTGGCAATTGAACTATTTTTGCAAACACCCTAACAGTAGGTGTAGGTATTTTCTCTATCTGCAATAGGCTAATTAGGCAAAGGCTGCTGTTATGCAGTGATGATTGGTGGCAAAAAGTTTTGGGTATAGGTATTCAAATTATTATCGGTAGCCTACCTATGGTATTGCGTTGTTTATTTTCGTACATAAAATAATTGCGCATCCGATCTGCACATACCGTGTAAAATTATGTCCATGTGTATAGGTGACAATGATACTTATACTGTGTTTGTACTGTACGGTACTTTTTTAAATGCAAAAATTGAAAGACAAACATTTTGGGGAGTAGCAAAAACATGTTAGGTAGTAAAAAGTTTTGGCTTGAATTGAGGATAGCGTAGCTGAAGTTAATTTTTGTCGTCTTGCTTCAGCTATTGAGTGATATGAGTAGGCTAGGCCTATACTGGAGGTGTTAAAAAATGAAAAAGATAAACTACCGGTATCACTTCTGTAATGCTTCACTCAATTCAAGCAATTGATCAAAACTTTTTAACGTGCTTTTACCACATCCAATAGGCCTAATCAGTTGCCTATAAAAAGGAAAGAAATAGTACAGTACAAGCTGAACCAGCTTTGGCCGTTTGATTAGCAATTCAAACAAAACTGGGGTGTCGTCAAGTAGAAGCTGTACGCTTTTTTTTGGAATCTCTGCGATCAGGCGAGTCGTGTATGAGCGTGCGCGTGCTCTTACTCCTCTCAAGCGTGCACTCATTAGGGTTACGGCTAGATTTGGGGAATAGCTAAGATCGGAGAGAAAGAAAGAGTGCTCGCACGCTCATACAAGAGTCGCAGAGCTTCCAATAAAAAAGTGACAGCTTATACTTAATGACACCCCAGAACTGTTTACTACCAGTACAAAGGGCAGAGCACTGAAATCGACAAAATTTCAGAATTACTGTAGATGCAAGAAAGTCATTTAAAAGTAAATTCCATTCACCTTTTTGCTGAAGCAAATTTTGTTGTGACGAAATCCTTAAAGGATTTGGTTTCCATGACTTTTGTCAATACAGTAGTACCGACTACCAGTACCGGTAGGTTGCTATGTTAAAAAACCTTTCAAGGCTTTTACTGTCAATTTTTGATATGGAGAAAGTTTTATGGTGTTTCAGGGTGGTTGATTTAATTGACAAGTCTTTAACGATCAGTCTTGCAGGCAAGAAAGTCACGCTCACTTTCTGAAAACCTACGATGACGTCAATCGTGACATTTCTGCACTTGACCAAATTTGATTAGTTAATACAGAGGCGGGGGGCGGTACATGGTTTCACTTTGATACACCATTTTGGGTTTTCACAACTTCGTTTTGATAACTTTCAGCGCAGTCAAGCTACAACGACTGCATATCAATTGTTTAGCGCTACAGTGCCAAAAACTATTGAGCGCCACTAGGTTTCGCCAATTGGTACGCAGAATAAGCCTTGCTTCTAGCCAACTAGCTATGAAAGCAAAAATAACTAAAATTTAAGATATTATTTAAGAGGTATATTACTTTCAATAAATACAGAATGAGATGATTTTGCTTGGGTATTCAAAGAATACCCTGATGCCCCTCACCGATCGTCACTACTGTTATGTGACATAAGAATAAGAAAATTGCTATCCAAGATCTAAACCTAAGTCGAACTCTAGCCCTAACATTAGTTCTAACCCCCAAACTCAAAATCTGATTCAAACCCTAATGCTAATTTAAAAAATAAAAAAGAGTAAATGAGCCAATGAACGGTTACTTTTTGCTCTCTTAGTATCAGTTACAGTATTCTCTTTATGGGGGTAACGTAACAAAACACAATCCACTTCCAATTAATTAAGCTAGCTGGAAAAAATTTTTAGCACTTTTAAGCTGACTTTTGTTGAAATATTCACAAGCTCTTGTCAACACAGGTTAACTTAACCCATAACTATTAGCACTAACAAGTGCCACGATCATCTTCAGGTTGCCACTGATTACGTCACAAAGTTTGTAAAAACAGTCTATTTTCGGAGTGTTTATAAAGTGTCTACTTGACTGTACATAGGTACCGGTGCAGCAAGTGAGGGAATTTAGAGAACCAGTCCCTCCATTTTGAACATGGCCCACAATTTCACGATACAAGTAGGCCTAATTATTCAAAATTAAAAATTAAAAAAAAAAAAATTTAAACGGTCAACTTGAAACACATACCAATACAAAATCTGAAGGGGGGACTGCTTGTAGTAATCACTATCACTGATCAGTGTTGGTATTTAATGAAAATGTTTGGTCATTGACTGATAAAACAAATTAACTTTTTGTAGACAGTGATGTGCTGTCGTGGAGTGATCATGACTTTTATTATGCAATTAGAGCATGCCGTTTTGGGCTTGTTAATGTTAGTTAAGATTGAATGAGCCTTAGATCAGAAAGGATCGATTTAAGGAATTTACGGAATTTTAAGGAGCCATTTTAAGGAATGCATTGCGGCAATCGATTTAATTTTTGTTTTGATTGATTACTTTATAGGCGGTGGCTATTTTGCCTCTAGCCACCGCCTAAAAAGCAAATTAGCCCCATGTTATTTTGTCATTTGCCTCTAGAGACAAAATAGCCCCATGTTATTTTGTCATTTGGAGGCAAAATAGTCTTAACGGCTATTTTGCCGCAAGTGCCAAAATAGCCCTAAGCCTAATCCTAACCCAAACCCTAACCCTTTCCAAAACTCTAACTCTAATCCTAACCCTAATCCCAGCCCTAACTCTCACCCAAACCCTAACCCAAACAAAGGAAAAACGCTATTTTGCCTCTAGAGGCAAAATATCCACTTCCTCTACTTTTTATACAAAAATTTTTTTGAAGTAATAGCAAAGAGATTTCAAAACATGCTTCAAGGTGCCTAAGCATTTGCATGGTATATTTTTTTGAAAGTGGCTAGTGTTATGTTGCATAATGCCTGTAATCTGTAGAAAGTGGCTATTTTGCCACTTGAGACAAAGTAGTATTTTTCCCCTGTTGTGGTTAGGGTTAGAGTTAGGGTTGGGGTTAGGGTTAGGGTAAGAGTTAGTATTAGGATTAGGGTTAGGTTTTGGGCTATTTTGGCACTTGTGGCAAACTAGCGTTTAGGACTATTTTGCCTCCAAATGCAGTGTTCCCACTAAGTTGATTTTTTTCAGCGAATCGACGATTTGTTAGAGCTAGGGCAAATAATTTTTTGCAGTATTGAAAACATACTTTTAGAAAATTCGACAAATTTGTGGAAATATGACATTTGGTATGCTTTAATACTGGATTGGTTCGAAATTTAGGGCACATAAACGTCCTTTTAGAGCTTTGGGCACAATTGTTTCAAAAAAACTTGGGCACTCGCCGATTAGCCATAAAGTTAGAGGGAACACAGTCCAAATGGCAAAATGACATGGGGCTTAGAGGCAAAATAGCCACTGCCTAATCTGTACTGTGTAATACAACAGGCTGTTTGCTGTAAGGCAGAGGCTGGTGCTATGTTACGTAAAAATAAGAAAATCGTTATCCTAGTCCTAACCCCAACCCTAAATCTAACCCAAACTTTTAACTCAAACTCAAAATCTAACCCCAACCATAACAATAATTAAAAAAAAGAGAAAAGAAAATGAGTGCTCAGTCTTTGTTCTCCTCTCTTTATGGGCGTTACGTAACATAGCACTAGCCACTTCCTTGATTGTAAACTCTTAGGACTCGTAGAATTAAGTTTGTAAAAAAGTTTAACAAAAAATTTTTGATGCAGATAGGCTGTATTTCATCCTAAGAGGTTTATATAAAATGTTCTCCCAAACACCGGTGCAGCCAGAAATTAAAAAAAAAGGGGACAAAATTTTTTGTTAAGATTAAAGCATATGGAAACAGAGAGTTTTAATTTAGGCAGTGTCTGCTGCATCGGCCCGGTTACCAACATCTAATCGCTGCTGCGCCGGTCGTTTTATTTTCCTGTTCAATTTACTATCTCTCAAGCTGGCATCGCTGCCCAAACCCTAACTCTAATCGTATGGTTTTCGAGAAAAAAAAAAAATGTAGCGAAATAGCTCTCTATCGCTATATTTGCCAAGCGTGTTCAACGTGAATCAATACCCCAACCCTCAGCTTGGCAGCTAAGCGTGCTTACCACCACACTAATAGAGCTTCACATTTGGTGTGTCAAAGTGCTGTATTTAAATCGAGTCAATGAAAAAAAAGCAATACTGGTATAATACGCTGTCGGTGCTCCAGCGATTTGATATCGGAAACTGGACCAGTACAGTAGACACTACCTTTAATTTATACCCAAATTGTAACAAATTATGAAGTTCTAGCAATAACAGGTAGGAGTACTGTCATCATTCATTCAGCATTGCATAGAAAAAATAATAAAGGAGAATTAAAGTGGTTACACCTGGTTTTACGATTTTATTGTATATGATGATGCAACAGCGGACGCAAAAACGTGTTTTATTCATGTAGGCCGTATGAGAGAGTTACAAATTGTCGTTATTATTCAGGCAAGCTGGCATAGTGATATTTCAACTTTCAAATGCAGTACTTATTGTAAGAAATTAAGAACAAACGAGGTGGGTCATTCGATCTCAGACCACCCAATGCACTTAACCCTACCATTGCCAATTTTCATAAAATTTGATTTGCTCGTAGAATTTATATAAAAAAGCTCAAATTTTTATTTTGTTAAAAATCGGAGCTGTAGTTTTGGAGATATGCTCCTTCAAAGATTGAGGTTTTGGCAAAAAATGGGGCTACCCGCATTAAGTCAAGTTGCAATATATCGGCAATCACTGGAGGGATTTCAATAAATTTGGTGTCATTATGAAAGAAATTGCCAAAGAATTCCATTTCTGTTAAAAAATTTTCAGAATCTGCCTGTTTAAGGGGCAATTGCAATAAAACTTTTGAGCGCGATTGTATTTATAACATGAATCTTTATTCTTCTTTTTGTCATTCAAAGGTTTTAAATCAGTTTTCTAAATAGCCTACTGAACTATATGTAGTGCAATGTTTTAACCTGTTTGCAGATACTTTATATTGCAATTATTAGAGGTAGGGGGTAAATGGGCATATCCTCAAAAACATGTCATCACCACCTTATTTAGTGTCAAAGTAGTTGAACATCATATTCCAAAAAAAATTTTTGAAAAATATCAAGTATCCAAAAATTGCCGCCTATTTTTGTGTTTTTTTGCAAAAATTTCAAATTTTTGCAAAAATTACGCTTTTTCTATTTTTAAAGGTTGTTTTTGTTTATTTAACTACACTAAAAGGTTGTCATTCTATGGTATAATGCTTGAAGACAATTTAGGTGATAATTCAGCAAGTCATGCATGATTGATTTTGAGAAAAAAAGCTAAAATTCACGTTTTTTTCTATTTCTTTAGTTAATGTAGCCTACTAAAATAAATGACAACGTAGTACCAATTTACATTTGCATTCAAGTTAACTTGTAGCATGGTTGAATGTCAACGCAATGTCATTCACATTAGATAAGAAAAAACGATTGGCTCTAGAATCAAACTTCCATTCTCCTCTCACATCAATGTCCAAAATTTGCTCACGTTCCACTTGTTGAACGTCTGTTTGAGCAGGATAACGCCACCATTTATTACTTCCAGGTTTCTCACGACATAAATGATCCAAGATGATCTTTTCATCTATTGACTTTACATATGCAATGTACCAATCATATCCTTGACGTTTGCCTTTTTGCCAAATAACAACACATTGCTGGTTTATACTTAAAGAAATCGTATTTTTGTTGTCAT
The DNA here is from genome assembly GCA_963965965.1 of Trididemnum nubilum. Taxonomy (NCBI): domain Eukaryota; kingdom Metazoa; phylum Chordata; class Ascidiacea; order Aplousobranchia; family Didemnidae; genus Trididemnum; species Trididemnum nubilum. Next base: position 28,158,626 of record OZ014486.1, read on the forward strand.
GGGTAGCTTGTGGTTTTGAGGAGTTCGAAAGAGATGTTAGGACGTCTTTGTTTGACGGTAAGTTAGCAACTGTAGCAGTTGATGCTTCATTGGTTGTGGAGCTTGTTTCCAACAATATCAAGAGGTTTTCCAACTTCTCATCATGGCATATGCCATTTTGCCTATACAATTCTGGACGTTGCATCTTGTCATTCTTGTGAGTGCTGGAATAATATGCCATCTCTGTTTTCATGATAAATTCCACTTGACTTGGCCTTTTCTGCAAAACTTCCAATAATTCCTCCGCTGTTGTACATGGCCCAGACCAAACTTTGCAATCATTAAGAAGCTTTTTCATGTAGTCTGTAGCATTTCTTTTTTTTGCCATTTTTAGTTCTATCTGAGCTTTCAACTTAGATTTTTGTTCCGAATTCCATCTCTTTTCTTGATTCATCAAAAGTTTTGCTATTAGCTTGGATTTACTTTCCACTTTAGATTGATTTGATTTGTATAGACATAAATCGTTTCGAATTGATACACCAGTAAATTTCTTATTTCTGGACTTGGAGGCCTTTGCTGCTCGCTTGTCAAAGATGGCAAGATTTCTTTCGGCTGCTAGATTATTTGTTGGTAGTCCCTGCAGTTGTGATTCAGCCATACTGGAGATATCAGTTGCTCGAAGCATTTGGTGTGCATCTGCAAAACCATACTCCCTTCCACATAGAAGCTTGATTCCATCAGCTGCTGCTTTGCACATTTTCCCAAGAATGTACGAGGATAATTCATCATCTGGCTTTTGTACTATCACACTCTCATATTCACAACATATTCTTGAAGGGTCAACAGGTTACCTTGGCACAGTTCATTGTACAGGGTAGGCAAAATTCCAACCAAGTCAGACTGGGAACATTTTTCAACCATATTTAGAAATGGGAAAGTGACACTGTGGTTGAAGTAAGCTAAACACTGCAGCTCTGTGTAGAAAAGCTCACTTGCCATGTATAATCGACAAGCTTCAACTAAGATGTTTTTTGACGTTTGCAGGCCAGAGTTTTAATATTTTAATCGTTTTGCGTGCTTCTGGCCTAAAGGCTACCAGCTCGGAAGCCTAGGGAAGAGCCACCAGAACGGCGACTACTTAAAAGAAGCAATGCGAAAAATTGTCTTCCCACAGGAATCGAACCTGCAGCCTTTGGATTATCGGTCCACTGCTCTACCACTTGAGCTAGAGAAGACGCCTCCTCGCATGCTTAATTTTGGCTATTTAAACCCAGCAACTTGCTTGTTGTATGATTGTAATAATAAGTCAATTAAGATGTTTTTTGACGTTTGCAGGCCAGAGTTTTAATATTTTAATCGTTTTGCGTGCTTCTGGCCTAAAGGCTACCAGCTCGGAAGCCTAGGGAAAAAGGCTAAAAGGCTGCAGGTTCGATTCCTGTGGGAAGACAATTTTTCGCATTGCTTCTTTTAAGTAGTCGCCGTTCTGGTGGCTCTTCCCTAGGCTTCCGAGCTGGTAGCCTTTAGGCCAGAAGCACGAAAACGATTAAAGCTTCAACTAGTTGGTTGGTACTGTTACATTCATCAAGCAGCATTTGCAAAATCGAGTATGCTTCCAAAATAGCTGCTGCAGCTTTACCCAGTTTGCCAAATCGTCTTTGTTGATAAAGAAACATCCGTTTCACACAGTCTTCTCGTTCACAAATAAGATCACACTCATCAGCTAAGGAACATGACTTGCCACTTTTATCCCGAGATACAAGAGTAACAATTGCATTGATTCCTGCTTCAACTGTAGTCTTTTTGCCTCTAAAGAAGGATTTTAGGGATGGATTAATTTGTTCGAATGTTTCTCGTTGTTTGACTGTTTTTTCCACGTTACTGAGCACTTCGAGGTTTGTTGCGTCAAGATTTTCCACAGTGTGACTTTTGCATAACAAATGAATCGGTTGATAATCACTTTGAATTGCTGCTGCTATTTGTTCAGTTACCTTCAAATTTTTTGTCACGGCATCAGTCATAAAGGAGTCAATTTGAATCCAAAGATCATTGACGGACACTTCATTTGCAGTTTCAAGTGATGCTGCAGTTACTAAACGTCTTAAGCTCTCAATGAGTAACTCGGTTATTTGCTCTCTGTCTTCATAAGCAAAGAATAATGACCTAAGAACAAATTCTGCTCCATCCGTAAAGTTCAAGAGCATTGCTGGCCGCTCACCATCTATGCTGTTTCTGGAAGTTGTATGGAAAAAACTGGCTGAAGTTGTATGGAAGTTGAAAAACTGAAGTTGTATGGAAGTTGTATGAAAAAAAGTGAATTTTGGAAAAAACTGGCGGCAATTTTTGTATAAAAAATATAAAAAAATTTTTTTGCTCAAATCATCATATTTGGACCCAAAGCTTTCATTTGAGCCCATGATGGCTTGATTCTGAGCAAGTCGGTTTTGAAACCACACTTACCCCCTAACTCTACAATTATATTTGATTTTACATGCAACTTTTTACTGCAATGTTTGGCAAGTACCATCATGCAAAGTGTAAACGTATGATTTAATAACATGCTAGAAAATTGTATTTTATTTGATTGAAGCTAAATTAAGACCTAATAACAATAAATACAGACCAAACATCAAATCAGCCTGTATGCCTTATTGTTAAGCAGCCAATCTTCTTTATGCGCTGTGGAACAAAGTTGTAGAATGCTGTAAATAGGGATGTCCATTTCAGAATAACTAATATTCTAGAATAATTTTGAATCTTTTTTTCCCAAATCCTTAACCGAATCCTATATTTATAAAATGGCCTCAGTACTATTTTGATATCAATTCAGCTCTTAACTGCTCAACTACTGTTAAACAAAAAAATTTCAACATTTTGTTTCATTTTCAATGAATTTACAGCAAGTACAAGGATTGCAGTACTATAAATCACTTGATTATTGGATGTTCTCATTTTGCTATTCTTCATCAATTTCTCTGAATTTTTCTTTTTCATTTAAACCGTCATTTCTAGTTGTTTTCAGGAAAAGGAAACAGACCCACAACCAAGTGGCGCTTTGCCCTCCTAGAGAAAATCATGTCATTGTAACACTTGTGCCAAAAGAATGCGTCCCAATGCGGTCGGCCTTCTCGGTCGGACATATTTATTACTTGCAGTTTTTCTTCACAACTGATTCAAATCCTAAAAACGGAACTGGTTCAAAATAAAATTCGTTTCTGTAGGATTTGGTATTCTGAAATGTCATTCCTACCTGTCAACGGTTCCTAAAAGAACACTTATTTTTCCCCTTGATTGTATGTCTGAAAATGCTTCTCATTTTAAGGTAATAAATCGCTTTAGGAATAAATCACTGTTGTTTAAATAACTGGTACATAATGCAACTTTTTACTTAAATTTGAAATCAAAAATCAATACAACTTTTTTCTGTTTAAATATTTTTAAGTTAGATTAAATGCTTAATTAAAAGTTGTATTTGTTCAAATAACTGGTACATGCAACTTTTTACTTAAATTTTAAATTAAAAATAAATGTAACTTCTTCCTGAATTTGATATGCAACAACATGCCTAAGTCATTATTGTACCAAATTTTGGTAAATGTTTAGGTTATTGCAATGGTTCCCAAACCGAGGAGGTCTTAACTCCAGGTGATGTCACAAAAAAATTGTCGTTCAACGGTCTCTTACATATCCGAAAAAAAATTATTGATGATTATTTTGGCACAACTTTTTAAGCCTGATTCACTACGGCATCATTATTGTATCAAATGAGCCTTCTGATGCATATAAACGACAGGGTATTCACACCCAGCAATTGCGTTCCATAACAATATGTTTCATAAGCCTGATTCACCCCGAAATTGTTATCGTATCAAATGAGCCTTCTAACACGATAACGACGCATATAAACTACAGGGCATTCACACCGAGCAATTGTGTCCGATAGCGATATGTTTCATACGATCGCCTGACGAAAGATTTTGCTTGATATGACCAAATGACAAAGTAGGATTGGGTTCTACTTTGTCATTGTCGTTAGCTCATTGTTTCGCCAGTTGAAGTCAGTGGAAAAGTTGAAACTAGGTTTTTTTTACCTTAAGCAAGGTTGATTTGCTTGCTAGTAAGCTGTTTTCTAAGATAGGCCTATGGAAAGAGTTGGAAATAAGTGCAAAGGTATGCCTATTCATAATAGTTGGAAGTAGTGCAAAGGTAGGCCTGTTTAAGCTGTGTGCTTTTTGCCATTTATGCAAAACTCCAGCTCTCTGGAAACTACACTTAGCCATAAGGGCTCTTTCGTCTTTGTTAGCAGGCAATTGCAATACTTTTTCTTTTGATTTGCTATCATAATTTCGATTGCAGTTTGTCACACAACATTTTCTACCCATGATTTAATAAACTGTTTGCACTATCGCTAGCTTGACTGTTTAGAAACGGGAGTAAAAAATAGAGCAAACTACAGTATTGTAAACTATGCATAACTCCAAATAATTATTATTTAGCTATTTACTTTAAAACAAATTTCAATATTGACTTTCCTTAAATCTACTTAAGATTTTTACAACTTCTTAAGATCAAATCGTAAACTGCGTTTACAGGTTTTAAATTCTCAGCCTCAAAATTTAGATTGTCAGCAGAATGAATAAATTTCTTCAATATATTTTAGTTTCAATTAATTTTTAATTAATTGTTAGTGGTGTTCAGACGTTCTGTCTTTTTACTTAAAACTGTCTTTCGTTTAACAAAAACTATTAACAACTTGTTGCATTACTTATACGTAAGACTGCTGCTGACTACAGAACACAGAAAATTCTAACACGTCATTTAAACAATTGTCATTAGAGAATTTTCTCGCTATTTTATCATGATGCGCATTAACGGTTCAATTGCTTTTATCGATTTGTCAAAGAGGCAAAAACACGAATGAAAATTTTATCATCGTATCAAACAATCATTTCAAAATCAGCTAAAACTAGGGGATTCTCCGATCGTTATCATATCAGTTTTTCGTGTGAATCCGACTTTAGACTTCATGCAAGTACTGTTGCACATCCTTAAAAAGTTGCTTTTAGAAAGAAACTTAGGATGAAGAAAGGATTGAAAAATATAACATACTTGCTAGCCGTTTCTTCAAACTTGAAGCAAGTTCTGTACATAACAATTAGCATTGTTACATCACTAGCAAAATCATAACTAATAAATGATTTCATTTCTCACTGTATAGTGTTACATTAGGGCAGACCCTTTTAGGGTCATTTTTTAAATTTCAATTTGCATGGGTGTTAGATTTTTGCCTTGAGCCAAAAAAATGAGAAATCCAATTTTTTTGAAATTGGACCCCGTTTAGATACTGTCCCCAGGGCTTTTTTGAATTGTGTCCCCCCAAATCTGAGAATACTCATAAAATTGGTATTACTAGTGCTAGATATGCAATGTTGGTACTCATTTTTATTGCTTTTCAGAGAGAAAGACAATGGTGATCTTTAGATTTAGCATTAGAGTTACTTTTAATTTTTTGAATTTTTCTTACAACTTAAGATTTTCACAAGCGCATTAATTTTTTAACATTTTTTTTCAAATTTTAACACAACTGTTTACATGAAATGATGTATTACCAAAAAAATACAGTTAATGCAATGCAAACAGCAATGATAGCTTTGGTTTTATTGACTAGCATGAACAGCTTTTCTTGTGGTGTAGTATTTTTTTTCGGATCCATTGCTTTTTTCAGTGATACTACACAGTGCTTCACCAATCTGCTTTTTTGAGCCAGCAATTTGTCCACTTGCTGTTGTTGTCATCTTCACAGCATGTTCCACAGACTGTGTATGATTTGGATAATTTAGGTAAAGTGGTTGCTTAATGAATTGCTAGATATCTGTACAGCTTTTGATTGTTGGAGGCTCATGCAACACTAAATATCTTTTTTGTGAGTAAGATAGGTGACACTATTCCCACGGCCGTAGTCTTTAAGTGTTACCAGTGTAAAATGTTTCTGCAAAGACGCACCTGGGTAGATGAAATTCGCGGACTGGGTCTCATTCACCTTCCTGATTTCCTTCTTCAGCATTTCTGATTTTCTGAACAATATTGATAGATTTTGCTCTTACAGTCTTGTCTTCATATCCCAGCATAGTCAACAGCAATTTTTCGGCATAAGCAAAATACCAAATTCTGCTGCGCAAAACCTGTCAATATTACTCAGAAAATTAGATATTCAGAAGTTACATACCAGAATTTTGACATAAGTTTTCTACCACTGTAAGGTAGCACTTACTCACTTGTCTGCTTTCCCATTAGGCTTGTGTTTCATCAGCATCTGAATTCACACACATCTGAATTCACACACAATTCACACACAACCTATCCAGAATTCACACACAACCTATTCACACACAACCTATCACACACAACCAATTTTATGAGTATTCTCAGATTTGGAGGGCGCAATTCAAAAAAGCCCTGGGAGTAGTATCTAAACGGGGTCCAATTTCAAAAAAATTGGATTTCTCATTTTTTTGGCTCAAGGCAAAAATCTAACACCCATGCAAGTTGAAATTAAAAAATGACCCTAAAAGGGTCTGCTCTAGTGTTACATATTTGTAACCAGTAAGGTTTAGCAAAGCCAGTAATTCGTTTTTTAGAGCTGTGATTTCTAGCCTTTGTCAGCCTTAGGCCTAAATCTATTGACCAACAAAATTGCGTAGTACTGCATAATTATGTGAGTATTGTGGTACAAGTTGTTTTTTGTAATGGGGCCAGGTGTACAGTACGTAAATTCTATTTTTCTGAAAACTGGAGTCATGGAAACCAAGTTTTGGAACCACTGGTGCTAGACTGCAAGTGCACTGTTTTCGACCATGTGTTTCTGATTACTAATGTTATTTTTAGTTTAATGCTCATGTGCTTCCATGTTTGAAGCTAGATGTATAACTACTGGAATACAAATTGTTGGATGATCAATTTAATCAGTGATCAATTGATTATGATGGTGGTTTTCCTGCAAATTACTGAAATTCCACAAAATGGCCCAACTTTGTATGCAGATTGGTATTAAGCCACAAATAATATATCTCTGAAATTTTTCATTAGGAGAATGACAGAAGTTTTTTTCCACATTTCAAAACTAATGTGTAATGTGATTCACAAAGTCAAATTCTGGGTGAAAATCAAGGTCAAAAGGTCATTGCCCCTAAACCGGCAGATTCTGGAAATTTTTTAACAGAAATGGAACCTTTGATTGGTAATACAGAACTTGAGAATTGCATTGATTAAAATGTTCATATCTTTAAAGCTTTTTGTCTGACACTTGTTAAGAAGAATCGTTAGAATGGGAAGCGCAGGAAAGGAGTGGCTATTTATAGGAAAAAGCCAAGCCATGGTTGGTTGAAAAAAGACCATCATTGGTCATTAGTGCACATTGGACTTCATTTTTTGCAAAATTCTACCTGTGCTCAACATTATGATAATAGATTCTCTATTCTATAATAATATAAATAATATAATAGATTCTCTATTCTTGTCCAACGCCACTCTGCTATCTATCTGCTCTTGAAGCCACTTTTATCTAAACTTCTATCCCTGCCCTCTGTGGACAAAAAGAATTTGTGTACAGCTTAAATATTGTGCATGAATGATGATCTATCATTGGTCTTTTTCCTGCCCATCATGACTCAGCTTTTTCCTGTAAATAGCTGCTCCTTTTCCTGCGCTCTCCATTCTGATGATTCTTCTTGACAAGTGTTAGACAAAAAGCTTTGAAGAAATGAACATTTTAATTAAAGAAGTAGAATCCTTGGGCAATTTCCTTCAAAATGACACCAAATTTGTTGAAATCTCTCTAGTGGTTGCAGAGATATTGCAATATCAATTTTGGCTGGTACCTTCATTTTTCACAAAAATCTCAAGTTTTGAAAGGGCATATCTCCAAAACTACAGCTCCAATTTCAACAAAATTGAAAATTTGGGAGTTTTACATGAACTCTAAGCAGGAAGCCAAATTTCATTCAAATTGGAGATGGTAGGGTTAAAAATTGAAAAAAATTTGGGTGGTCTGAAATGGAATGACTTGATAACATAACAAATTTAACGGCTTTTTTCGCCGTTTTATCCCTGAAATTATTATTGTTGATTAAGTAACTTTAAATTTCTAGTGTACTGTGTGTTACTTCTTTCTTTGTTGCTCGTCTTTCCGCAAGGGTTGCGGGGGCAGCATCTTGAGATTAAGCTGCCACTTTTCATGACCTTCCGTCGCTTCCATCATTTCGCTTAGGTGAAGAGTCAAATAATTCTTTTCAAGATCCTTATTGTAATTGGTCCATCTAGTTCTTGGTTACCCAACTGCTCTTTTCCCATTTGCTTTGGCAAGTAAAGCTTGTTTGGTTAGTCTTTCCTGAAGCTGAGATCTTTCAATTTGGAGATGTAACAGTGTGGTGTTTGGAGATTTTCAAATCTTGAGCTACGTACCTTGTTAAATAGTATAACTCTTTTGATTCTTCGTAAAAACCTCATTTCGGATGCCTGCATTTGTGATCGCCCACTTTCAGCCATTAACCAAAATTCTTGACCATAAATGAGAATGGGGACAAAAACTGTTTTAAAAACTGAGAGCTTTGCCTTTTTTAACAATTTTCGTTTCTTGACAACTGATTAGTGCACAGCTTACATTACTGCACTTGCCTTGCCAATTTGGGTGTACAGTTCTTCGTCTTGCCTTCTGTCACTCTTGAGTGCAACCCCTAGGTACGTGAACCTCTTCACCTGCTTCAGTGTTGCTCCAATCACTTGCAACAAGCACTGATCCGGGCTTCTTGAAAGATGAAATACCTCAGTTTTGGCAGTGCTTGTTTTCATTCCTGGTGTCACATGCATTTGCATAGCTGTTTATTGCATGCTGGAGGCCAGATTCTGTGGAAGAAAGCAGAACCAAGTAATCCGCGAATAGCAGGCGACTGATTTTGCAATTTCCAAGCATGTCACACTCCTCAGCTTGGTTGCATTTGTCAATCCAATTCATGTAAACAATGAAAAGAAGAGTTGATGAAACACGCTCTTGACAATTTGCAGTATTCTTGCTCATGCTGCAGATAAAATTTTGGAAAAGTCTTGGCGCACAATACGAGCGCGCAGACATTTCTTAAAAACCTAATCCATATCCTAACCCAAACCTATGACTATAATAATCAAAAATTATTTTGGAAATTGAGTGATGTCACTGGAATCTTTATTTGTTTTTCTATGCAGATGTGATGCTCCAAGTCACTTCATAAAGTTTTTTGGTGAATGAAATAATTGTTTAATTTGATCTCTTTTTTTTAGTTTGATATAAACCACACACTTGAGTGTTTTGCGCAATGTGCCAATTGCAGACTAGTTGCAAGCAATGAGCAGCTACTTATTGGTTTTAGAAAAACAATATCTTCAAAGACAAAATTTTATAAAAAGGTGTGCTAAAAAAAATTATTCAATACGCTTCAAAACTATCATGCAATAGTTGTGGCCGATACTTTATCACAATACTGCCCATATCTGATTAGGCATAGCATGGTAGACTGGTAGTATGACATATCCCCAACCTGAAACAACATAGCATGCGTCCCTTTGGGAATTTTGTAGGTATTGCCGGTTAAATTCAGCACACAGAAATAAAATTTTGTGCCAAATATCAAAATTCCTTTGGTGCAGTGCAAAAGCCCTCAACAACATTTGAAGAGTAGGACGCTAAATGCCTGATAATTATGACTTGTAGGGGCAAAGACTTGTTTTTTTTTATTGGCCATGTCTGAGTGCAAGAAAAAAGCTCTAATTCTGGAAATGAATTTTGTTTCTCTTAATTGGCATGCTTTTTGGAGTGGCACAATAACTAAATCAGTGCTAGATGGGCACAAAAATCTGGCGCAATGTATTTGAATTTTCCAACCTAGACCATACATGTTTAAAAGAAATGAATCACAGTCAGACAGTTAGCCCAAATCTAGTAAAAATAGTATTTGGGTCTTGTCAATGGTTTCAAAGAAAAGTAAATCTGCTAACAAGCCAACGTTGGTTCGATAAATAACCTTCTTGAAACACTCATTGATTAGAAGCCAATAAACTTTGATGCAAATAACTAATTTAGTGAAGGCTTTGTCTACACTATGTGTAAAATTATGAGTGCATGAGCTTATTTTTAGTCTATTTTAAACGGAAGTTCGGTATGCTTAACATACTGCCTTACTAGCATACAAGCTGCCAGTTGGTTAAAATAAACTAAAAATATACTTGTACTGGTATGCTTATGATATTTTGTACAGTGTAGACCTGGCCTAAACCAAAATATTAAGAATTGCCTCGTGATGGAATTTTGCAAAGTGTGTTGGCTCATTCTTAAGCTGCAGCCCCAACCATCAAATCGTTTATGCAAATTGTGTTTTTGGTTACAGGTATTAGTATTGTTTTTGAATTAAGCAGGAATACATATTTTGATTTTTTGAAATGTCCCATCTTAAAAATAATGATGATAATTCAGACAGTTCAAGTTTTCGTGCGCCACTGCCTCCACCTTCTTCACTATCAGCTGCTAGCCTCATAAAATCGATTCGGGCATCAAAATTCACTTCTCAATCTTCTACTCTTGCATCGAACAATGGATCTCAGGCTCCAAGAAAGTCTAAATTCTCTGATTTGCCCCAAGCTCATGTAGTTCCTCCACCTGGAGTAGTAGCTCCTCCTCTGAAGTTAGACCCTGTTGCAGCTGCAGCAGCTGCTGCTGCAAAAATCAATGCAAATTTAAAAGCGAAAGGAAAGCTTTCTGATCAAACATTGTTAAAACCAATTGTAAATTCTGGAGTAACAACACCATTAAGCTTGATCAAAGTATCAGAAACTAAAAAAGTCTTCAGCAGTTTTATAGCGAAAATTGACATTAACGATTTACCTTTAAATGCAAGGACATATTTAACTCAAGTTGGAGTTCAAGAAACTGTGAATCAAGAAACGGGAGCAGCAGTATCAACAAAAGGACAGTATTTAACTTCAGATGAAAAGAAGCCATTAGATGGCATTGAGAAGCAACTGCATCTATATGTCCAATCGGCCACAAAAGAAAAAACTGATTTAGCAGTGGCTAAATTAAAAGAAATAATTTCTAAGCAAAAACTACCTGTGCCAACACCTGGCTCCACCCCACCTCCTGCATTGCCTCCAATCAAACCAATCCCTCCTGGGCAACCTGCTTTACCCACAGGAAATTTTGTTCAAGAAAAAGTTTTTGTTGGGATGGATTATTGTGTTCCAGAATTTGACCTTAAGACCAAGCTAATTGGAGTGAACTATGCCAATTTTAATTTTGTTGCTAATGCTACGGGAGCCAAAGTGATATTGCGTGGAAAAGGTTCTGGATTTATTGAACCAACTTCAGGTCGAGAAGCCTTTGAATCTATGTATGTATTTGTTAGTCATCCTAATAAAGCTGGTGTTGAAGCTGCTAAAAAACTTGTGTATAACCTGATTTCAACTGTTAATAGTGAATACAATAGTTATCGTGCAAAGAAATGTGCTGCCAATTCCAATACTTTCTCAACTTCAACCACAACTTTTCCACGATATCCTCTTCCTATGCCAACTCCACCAATGCCTGCTCCATATGGAGGTATTCCTCCTCCCACCAGCACGCTTCTTCCAAATCCGTATGTTGCTACTCCTCAAGTACCACCACCTAACCCTTACAATGCTCCTCCTCCAAGACCAAACAATTTTTATCCTCCACCCCCAGTGCCACCAGTAGGTCCACCTCCAGTTCCAAATCCATATTCTTCCACATTGCCACCCACTTCCACTCCTTTCACCATGCCCCCTCCTAGACCTGTTGACTCAGTCCCAGCTCCTTTTACTCCACCTCTAAATCCATCTAATAAAGATTCGAAATCATCTAGCAGTGCTCCAGAACCCAAAGCAAAAAAGCGTCGTTTTCAGGAAGAACAGCCTGATGACTCTAATGTTCTTGGTTATAAACAATATTCTGCTCATTTGAAAAACAATAGCAATACTAAGAAAGAAAAGAAAAAATCAGCTAATAAAGATACTTCTGAACCTTATGAAGAAAAACGTTCTTCAAATATGCCATTTTGGATGTCTCATGATTGAATTATGTAGATGTTTAAAGTTGGATGCTACAGCGCATTACATTCGTATTTGAAAGAGAATGCATTGATACATGCTTGAGTGAAAGATACTACATGACTCAAATTAAGTAAGAAATTGCTTGGGTAAAAGCAGCTATAACTGAATTTGTGGACTACAATTAGCTGCACAAGAAACACAAAAAACATTGTTGCTGTACTGCCACTGAAACAGTGTAACATCAAAAAAATTTTCAGAAATCAGTTATCACAGTAGATTCCACTAGTCTTTTGGTTCGAGGTTTACTGATTCAAAGCTGAAGCATTCAGAAAACTGTATACTGGTACATACTTCATTGCATTGATTTGCTATTTGCATCGTCACTACTTTGCACTAATTTTATTGATATTGTCCTTAAGGACTAAATTTTTGCTTAATTGTGCTGGATGCATTCGATATTATTTTGTTTTGAAATGGTTGAAAAAATATTTTTTTTCAATATGATAGGTAATGATTACCATACATAGCATGTGTTTTACAACTTTTTGCTATTGTTAGTATGATAGTTGTATGTTTGTTCAAAAACCAATTTCATAAGGTCCTGTTGTATTTCTATTGATTGGTATTGGTAAAGTGTTTACAGTGCAGATTCTCATTTTCTACAGGTGGTTAGAATTTGAGATTTTGGTTAGGCTATGGGTCATTTCATGTCAAATCAACCAAAAACTTAAAAATTTTAACCCGAATTGTATGAAATCAAACTAATTTGAAGTATAATTTGATTCTGAGCAAAACAAAACTTGTTTCGAGAAAGTCAAATCAGTGGTTGTGAAGTTACGGCATTTAAAAAAAAAGGCAGTTTTTGTGTGCATTTATTTGTTATATAACATCATTTTGACAATGGTTGTAATGAAACAGTCATATCTGTGGGTACAATTGGAGTCCTGATTTTGTTTGGGGTTAAAAAGGTCAAATATTATATCAAAGTTCATGTGCTTTGTGAAATCAGTCAAGTGTAACAAAAGATTGAAATTAGTAGCTCAAATCTAGCAACTTCAACTTTTTCTAGTAAAGTGTCATATGTAACTTCTTTTTAATTAGAAACTAATTTCTTGTAAGTGGTTTCATTGGTGATATTAACTAATATTATGGTCATAACATGATGACACAAAAAGAACTCTAAAACTACAAATTTGCAAAAACGTTGTTGATGTGTAATAGTCTACCAAAGCTCAAGGCAGTCTTGGTGATGGTGCATTGTAATCACAAATGTGCAAGGCTGTGAGTAACATGTTACTATTACTGTAATTTTAGGAGGTAAATAATTTTTAAAAAAAAAATAATAGTGCTTCAGAATTAATTACAAATTTTAAGGAACGCGTTAAAGGCACAAAAAGTTTTCAAAGATTATCAAGAATGGACTTTGAAATAAATTATGAATCTGCCCATAGTTGACTACGACATCACTATATGTACCAGCACTTCATTGTAAAGACATCAGTAATGTATGGATCAGCTTGAGCTATAACAGCATAGGCTTGCAGAGGATTACAGGTATAAAATCAAAGCATAAACTTGAAAACTAATCAAGGAATATACTGTATATTGGAAGAAATCATAATGAAATCCATAATTCACTACAAGCTTGTTTCTGCTTATTTGGTCTCTTCAGATAAATGCATTTGTTCCAAGTTTATCAACAGACTAATAAAGCAATACTGGAATGCTATTACAGCGTGTCAAATACAATAAAAATCAAATAAGTCCTAGAAAAACTTTAATCAATAATTTTGAAATTATGGCTACTTATTGGTGATGTATTTTTGTAAATTGGATTAGTTACTTAGTGATTGAAGTAATTTTCTTTACAATTAATTACTTTTTTAGAGAGGTAGCGGAAAGTAATTTCTTTATATGAGAGATTTTCATAGCCCTGCAATTGTGTAGCTTTAAACCAGGGGTTCTCAAACTTTTGATGTTATGGAGCTCTGGAAGAGGTTGACCATTATTTACAGAGCCCCACACTAAATTTCTAAAATTAAAACAAAAAAGTAAACAAATAGCATGCGGAGCTAGGTTTCTCTAGCAGAGCTCTGGGGCTCTGTATGGAGTGCTTTGAGAATCTCTGCTTAAACGATCACTAAAGGCAAAATCAATAGGGGTATCTGAAGTTATGCCAGTCGTATTAGACTAGATTGACGTTTACTCCATCGAGTCCATCAATCTATTCGTTTTGATCCAGTCGTTCCAAAGATGTTCTACTTCAAACATGATGTAGGTGCCTCTAATCAGTCTGATGTTATAATTTGTATTGGCAATGTCGATGTTAGTAGACTTAGCATCGTTAATGACACCATCCCAGTTCTAACCTAGTCGTTTTGCTGCGCACTAATCAGTTTGATCTTGTCAGCACAACAGATCTGAGCTGGTAAAATGAGTGGACCGTTTGGCAGCCCAACAATCTCAGCAAAAATCAAGCTGTCAGATACATTTCAGTCCTAATCATAGCCTAGCCCAGCAGTAAGGCTTTTATTACTAGGCTAGAAAGTACAAACTCATATCTGATAAGAAGACTACCAACACTGAGTAGGTTTATTGTATTTACTTAACGTTTTTTGTAACCCTAAAATAAACTTTCCCACTAAGTTGCAAACAATAGCCTACTACTTTACCACCTTTTGCTTGTTCTAAGACGTTTTTTCCTAGATTACCATTCAGTCTTCCCTTTTTACCAGCTCAGATCTGTTGTGCTGACAAGATCAAACTGATTAGTGCCAGCGAAACGGTTCAATGCAATAGCTTAATAGCACCATTACTTTAGGTTAGAACTGGAATGGTAGTGCTGATGACGCTAAGGCTATCAGTGTTAGGGTTGCCAATTAAAATACTGGTTAGAGGATCCTACATCATGTGTGAAATAGAACATTTTTGTTACGGCTGAATCAAAAGGATGGAGTTAACGCCAATCTTGTCTTACGTGATTGGTCTAACTTAGATACCTCCATTGATTTTGCCATAGTCCCCATTTAACCTTATATCAATATACTGCAAAAACAAACCGTCTAATGTCCATATTGATGGATTGCAGGTACGTTGGAGCTTTTTTCTGCCAAAATCATTAGACATCAAAACACCCTTACAAAGAATGGGATGTTACCATAAATCAATATTAAATTCCTTCAGTGAGCATATTTGAAGAATTTGATTCTAAAGTTAAAGCATTTGTAGATAGCTTATAGCTTTGCTTGAAAGTTTTCTAGAGCAATTGAAGCAGCTTACATAACTCAGTGCCTCAGGGGGTCTAGAAACTTATGTTCATTGTGCCTGCTATTGTCCACTTTGGTTGCTTTTTAGCTTTGGTTCACACCTTAAATTCGGTTATATCCTAAAATACATAAAATTCTACACAGCAGCAATACCTCGTGTCTGATTAACGTTTAATTTAGGTACTGTTTATGAATATTATTTAACATCCATAATTCAAGTTGAAATATATGCAAATTAATGCTCGATCAAGATTACACTGAGGCCAATTAAATCATTAATTCAAAATCAAACTGATATCTCTGCTAAATAATTTAATGAAAACAACTGTTAATGTGTTTTGACTCCTAACAACCATAGCAGTAAGTCCCTAATGACAACGCGAAATGCAAAAATCACCATAGATCATGTAAAATAGAATTATAAAACTACAGAAATTAAAAAACGCACTAATTTTGTCACAAATGAAGGAGATACAACTGATGTATTTCAGCACTGTCAATGGTAAACCTTGAACTTGATAACCGAAGCTAGCTACCACCATCAGTATTACACGATTCTCATGGTTTACCTGGCAGCAAATCAAATTAACGTCACTGAAAAAAGCAGACATATAACTGAATTCAAACTAATTAAAAACTTTTTCAGTTCTCACAGATTTTTATCTAGCATTTAACTTTGATGTGACAAAGATTCAACTGATTTATATCCTGAAAATATGGGGTCCGCAGCATCCTGACGCGACCAACCTGACACGAGAAAACTCACTCCGGTATTCTTGAGGCCAGGGACATCCTGATGCCCTAACTCTAACCCTAACACTCTCCCTAACCCTAACGTCAGGATGTCCATGGCGTCAGGATTCCCGGGTGAATAGTTTCACGTCAGGTCGTTTGCGTCAGGTTGTCCTGCTTCGGAAAATATGCCCTAAATGATCACTATCAAAGTTTTTGCATGCATTTCCATAGTGCTGATCAACGATTTTGACGTCCAGCAGTTTGGTTTGAAGTGTGATGATGTCACGTGCAATCCATCACTGCAAAGTTTTGCTTTGAAACTGATTGCTAAGCAAAATCAATTTTCTTAGCTGTTTCACTAGATTTATGATATTGCCCTCAGCCTGTTGCCAAAGCTGGTGGTTCAATGTAGCACAATACGTGACTTGTTGGAATCCAACACACATCTTCATGATTTAGAAAATGAAAAGGAGCAGCAGGTCCTGTAGGGTGCATAAATTTCACTTTTGCTTCTCCACTGTCAGCATCAGTTTCAGTTACAAAGCCAATGTACCTGTTCTAAATATCAACAACATAGCCACCTTATATGACATAGCAGCAGGAGGATCTTGACAAAAAGACTGCTGGAAGTCAAACACATAACTATAAATAATTTTATCAAAATTTATTCACTTGGTAGCAATTTTTGTTGCTGACTGTGGTTTGAAGTTGTAGAAACTTTTTGTGTCTTTATTGTGGTTGCATATGCAAAGATTTGTTGCAAAAATTCTCTAATTTCTTCCAGTTCTAGGTTCAATTTCTTGAAAGTGATTGCTCAGAATGGCCTTTTTGCAGTACAGTAGCAGCTCTTGCAAATTTGCTGCTTGAGTAGTCGTCTGAATCTTTCTAATGCTACAGATCTTTTTACTGTATCACCAATCATGTCACAAGCCGACTTGCCATGGCTAGTGGCAAAAAAAGACCATTTGGCATCATCAAAAAATCATCTTTCTATTGGCAGAAATTGATGAGATTTTTGCAGGTTTTATATTGAGTTGTACAGCCATCTGTGAAGCATTTGTTGATTGATCCCAATTTGTTTGGAATTTAGTAAACCATGTGAACATTGTGATCTAAATCATTGAAAGGAAAGCATAAACTGCAATGCTGTATAGGGCACCATTGACACTGTAATAGCATATCACGAGATGCACAGTGCAATTACTGTGTGTCCACTGTCCAGTGCTATCCTTGAGCCTTGTCTCATTCATAAAAAGCGTAGTTCTTGCTACAATCCATTAGGCATAAAATCATTCAATCTTTCCAAATTTGTTTGCATTCTTTAAGGAAACTGAATCGTTGTTTGGCAATAAATGACTGTGGCAGAAGTTTTATTTGTTTGGGCATTAGTGACTTAAGATATTCATTGACAGGGAGGGCTTGACAAATCCTTTCTGTTCTATCTGTAGTTATCCACTGCGCAAATGTAATGTCTTTGCTGGTATGATCAAATTTTTTTTCAAGAATGTCTGCCACTTCATCATCTCCAGGACGATTTGCACAATGCACATTGCTGTGACATGCAGTCTTTGTTATTTCAATCACATGCCATTATAGAAATCAAATCTTTTTATCTTACTTCAATTTGTGCCGATTTGAACAATATTATCGCATTTATGTGGATTGCGCATTGCACACTCACAGCTGCCCACTGCTTGGGTACCAGATGACCCAGCAAGAACACACTATTTAGGCCTTATTGCTGCAAATGTGGAAAATTCAACAATTTTCACTTCTGGTTAGTTTTCATAAGATGCCGAGACGTAAATCTGCAATCTGCAAAAACATTTTCATGCTTTGGAAAATAATTATGATATCAAAGAAACAAACTTTATTATTTTTTATTGAGTATTTTATTTAATTTTTGAAAGTCAAGTTTTGAGCATTTTTCAAATTCAAGTTCAAGTTTTGTTAAAATGTGTATACCGTATTTATTCATGCATAAGTCGCACTCCCTACTTTTGCCTGAAAAAATGGTACAAATTTTTTTCATTAAATAACATCTAGTATTCATTAAAGTCACTCTCATCTTCGTTGCTACAAAACAGTCCATCCCATTGTTCTTGAGGCAAGACCTCGTTGGTGTCCCGTAAAGGTGGACTGTAGTCTTTACTTGCATCGTGGTCACCTTCTTTTTCATCTTTGCTGTCATTTCACAGGAATCGTCCTCACATCCATCCTAGTTGTTGGAAATGTCTGTCTTCAGGAAGCTCTTTTTAACCATTTTCTGTAGAAGGTCAAACGTAGCACTTTTAACCCAAGAAGTCAAAACTGCAAGAGCCGTTTTTTTTTTCAAATTAGCACCTTAAGTAAGTGGCTTGTCATCTGACAATATGCATTCAACCCACTTCTGTCTCAATCTGTGTTTGAGTGGGTTTGTTGGTGACCACATCCAAACGCTGCCGAATGGAACTAAGGTAAGGTCTTCAGAAATCATTGCTTGAGTGGTCGTTAAAGCTTTCAGCTTTTTTGGGACTTTTTTCATCTTAATGGCATGGAATTGGTCCCGCACGAGTAATGACATTTGTTTCTGAAGAGCTCCAGGTGTCATGTCCCATACTTTCTGTTGTCACAGCACCATATCATCTACATCCATCCACCCTTTAGGATGATGGTGCACTTAGGATCTAGGTGGCATCTTCTCCCCCTTTGGAATGTTCTCTTAAATATTACAGTAGGCTTTAACTTTGTGCCATCTGCCATGCAGGCCAAGACAACAGTAAAATGTGAATTCATGGCCAGTTGTCCCTGCTAAATTGTCTTCTTTCCTGAAATATGAAATATTATAGTAAACAAAATTGAAAGGTTATGGGCTATAAAGTTTATGAAAAAAAAAAGTTTAGGGGCTATAAACTAAAATAAAAATAGTCTATGCTATTCACTACTGTACCTTTACTGTCAACTGTTCGATTCAGAGGTTTCGTTCATATTGCCAATCTGGGGAATTTCAAAGTGGTATCTTTTCCTGAGATTCAGCACATATTTATGAAAGGAAGTTACTTTTTCTTCTAAATCATCTAGGAGCTTCTGAGCAATGTTTGTTTTTTGTCACGAGGCAAGTTTGTGTCTTATAAATCTTTGCACCCAGCCATTTGAAGCTCTGAATGATGCATCTTTGCTATACTTTCAATGCTTGCAATTGAATTTGTAACATTATGACAATGCAGCCATTGCTTCTTTTATCGGATACTTTAGTGCAGTGGTTCCCAACCTGTGGTACGCGTACCACTAGTTGTACGCGAGAGTCTTTTTTGTGGTACGTCAACAACTTCAGCATCGTTTTAAATGGTGAAAACATTTAACTTTTAAAACTTTTATAGTCCTTAGGCCCAGTCTACACTTTGCGTAAAATCATAAGCATACCAGCATATCCTAAGTTTGTTTAGCAAAAGGCAGCTTGTATGCTGATAAAACGGTATGCTGGTGTATGTATTTTTGTTCAAAATACACCCAAAAATAAACTCATGATTTTACGCACATTGTAGACCAGGCTTTAGTTCAAACAACTTTGAAAAGTTTCAGATTTAGTAACTTGCAATGAACAACGTTTTAATTACCTTTACTTTGAGGTTTTGCATACGAGGTGTGTTTGAAAAGTACTGGGACTGGGTCTATAAATGTTTTATTTTATTTGACAAGTAAATTTTACAACATGTTGCCATCAAAGTAATCTCCTTGGGCTTAAATGCACTTTTCCAATCTCCTCTGCCATGCTTCCACGCACTCCTAGAAGGATTCTTCCGGGATCACTTGATGCTCTCTCGTTATGGCTGTTTTAATGGCTTCTGAATCTTGGAAACGAGTTCCTTTGATGACTTTCTTGAGTTTGGGAAACAAAAAGAACTCACATGGGGCCAGATCTGGAAAGTAAAGTGGTTACTCGCAATGTTATTTTTGGCAAGAAACTCCCAAATTCCCAAGGCATTATGAGCTGGAGCATTGTCATGATGAAGCAGTCGTGACCTCCTTTCCCACAGTTCTCTTCTTTTCTCCCTCACTGAGCGCATCAGACATCGCAAGATGTTTTTGTAGACGTGCTGATTAATAGTTTGGTCTTGTAGCAAGAATTCTGCGTGGACAATTTCATGGACATCAAAAAAAGCAATTAGCATCACCTTGGTTTTGGACTGGAACACCCTCGTCTTTTAGGGTCTTGGTGACAATGCGCTCTTCCATTCAAGGCTCTGCCATTTGGTGAGTGGATCATACTCGAAGATCCATAACTCAAGCAATAACAACTCTTTTCAGCAACTTGGGTTCAGTTTCGAGTTGCGCAAAATGTCTTGAGACACTTGCACACGCTGCTCCTTTTGTCCTTCATTCAGCAACCTTGGTACCATTTTTGCACAGATCTTCCTCATCCCCAGATCTTTCGTAATGATCCTCCATACCCTGTCACTATTCATACTCAGCTCATCTGCTATTATTCTAACAGTACGATGGCGATCGCTTGGCATCTTTTGTCTCACACGCTCAACATTTTCATCTGTTCTGCTTGTGGATGGCCTCCCACTCCTGTGATCATCTTCCACCTCCTTTCTTCCCTCTTTGAACCTTCTGTACCACTCAAAAAGATGAGTTCTTGACTTCATGTCATCACCATAGACTTCTTGAAGCAACTTTAGTGCTTCAGTTGGAGTTTTTCCAAGATGGACAAGAAATTTCAGGTTGATTTGTTGTTCGACGCTCATCCTTCACACCAAAGAAAAAAAAAAGCCAAAAATCCTTAATTATATCAAAAACGTGCAAAAAAGAATGGAATTGTCACAGAATGCTGAAGTTTAGTTTTCGCAACCATAAGACATTGTGACATTATAGAAAGCAATGCTTTTTTCTCTGCGATAAAAGTTGTTCATGCAGTGTGCACAGTCCGGTTGTTTTTCAAACACCCTTCATATTATGCAATACTTATCTTGTTCAACACAATAGCCATATATTAGCTGCATTAAAACCTCTGTGAAATAAGTCAAAAATGAATCGCGTTTCATACTTTCAGTTGTGAAGACTAGCTGGTGGAGAAAAAGTGATACATTCATCACAGTAAAACTATTTTATGTGTTTTAGTTTTTATATATTTTTGGCTTTTTATGTCTTCCTGAACTGATGTTCGTTTAACTTGAAAACAGCTACATACCAGTTTTCCTTAATTGGCAAAACAGACTTTTAGGGCATAATAAATCATGGTGGTCAGCTGTGTTTCCTCTAACAGTATGGCTAATCGGCAAGTGCCCAAATTTTCTTTAAACAATTGTTCCCAAAGCTCTAAAAAGACGTTTATGTGCCCTAAACTTCGTACCAATCCAGTATTAAAGTATACCCAATGTCATATTTCCACAAATTTGTCGAATTTTCTAAAGCTATGTTTACTATATTGCCAAAAATTATTTGCCCTTGCTCCAACAAATTGCCGATTTGCTGAAAAAAATCAGCTTAGTGGGAACACTGGTGGTCAGTAACTACAGTAGTTAATATTTTGCTCTGATTTGTCATCCAGCACTTTATCTAGTTTGCCGACCCCATTGCAAGCATTACTCACTAATGTTCTGGTATATTTTTTAGTTTGAGATATTCTAGTCAAATATAACTTAGATGGTACACGAACACTGTACAAAAGCTCAAAATGGTACATGTACAGAAAAAGTTTGGGAATCACTGCTTTAGTATCTGGCAGTAACAGTAGTGTCTTTATGTTTATCAACTACCAAAGCACCATTAACACCAAATAGACCTGTCTTAACTGCAGCTGCAGAAATGATTACCAGTAGGATGTAGTGAAAGTTGTAACAGGCTGCATCAAACATGCAATTTTTTTATTCTTTTACGACCATTATACGAGTTAGTATCACCTGATACCACTTAAATTAGTTTCTTTGAAAAGAGCTTTCATATGACACCTTACTTGAAAAAATTGAAGTTGCTGGATTTGAGCTATTGCATTTTATTCTTTTGTTATGCTTGATTAATTTCAAAGAGCACAAGAACTTTGACATAATACTTTACCTTTCACCCCAAACTAAATCAGTACAAGTATGTAGGGATGTTCATTTCAGAATATCCGCATATTCTAGAATAATTTCAGATCTTTTTTTTTGAATTCCAGAATCTTTCCAGAATATCAAATCCTATTGCAAAATATTGTTTTCTGGCAAATTTGATCGATTTGACGATGTATTGTTGTAATTGATGTCTATATCAACAGCGGCATAAATGCATTGTTATGGTCACTTGTCGATCACCACTTTATGCTTTTTCTTTATGATGAAGAAGATATACTTGCCTATTGTTGCCACGAGGAAGAACCCATGAATTTTTAGTCTGTCTTTCCCCATAGAAACAAATGAGAAGAAAAATGCAAGAGTTTTACAAGAAATAAGCAATTTTGTATTATCATGCATTGCTGGCATGTGCGTGCACTCTGTACAGTCGTACACACCTGATATTACTCGTAGTTGCATGCTGTTTGCTGCGTGCGCTTGTTACTGAGTGAGCAATGCGCGATCAATTACCTTCATACAAAAACAACGCAGAAGCAGCGCATCTTTACTATTCTGATTCCATACTTTGGAACCGGTTCCAATGGATTCGATATTTTGGAATAAACATCCCTACAAGTATGGTTTAAGTCGAAATAGTTTTCAATATTCTATCCAAAAAAGTTGGTCTCTTCACTCCAATTGTAGCTACAGTTATGACTGTTTCATTACAACCACTGTCAAAATGATGTCATGTCATGGTTGATTGAGATTGCTGACTTGGCAACCACGTAAGATGCTTAGGTACCTCCTGGACAGCATGTTTTTTGCCACCTTTTACTGGAAAGGGATTATATCATTTGATGCTGTTGTGGTGACAATGCTTTTTATCTGTTCATTGTTTCCTTTCCAAACAAAAATAAATAAATGATGCTACTGCTAAAAATTGCCTTTTTTAAGAATGCTGTAACTTCGCAATCACTGGTTTGATTTTCTTGAAATAACTTTTATTTTGCTCAGAATTAAA